>OZ038382.1:140198755-140798755 GCA_964036045.1 Eutreptiella sp. 'Long Island Sound 2002'
CAGATTGAGTCCGCTCAGTAATCCCTATAACAAGATCGTGCTGTTCTTGGACGGTTCAAGGACCCATCTTGGAGTGAGAGGTCTAACTGTGTGCAAGAAGGCTGGTGTTTCGGTTGTCCTCTTTCCCAGTCACGCTACAGACATAATCCAACCTCTTGACCGTGCACTGTTTCGTGGAGTCAAGTGCCGGTACCGGCAGCTGCAGGACCATTTCATCAAGAGCAACCTTGGGAGGAGCCTGGGTGTGGCGTGATTCCTTTCCTTCGTGGAGCAAGCGTGGTATCAAACGTGCATCGGTGAGAAGGTCCGTACAACGTTCCGCATTACAGGCCTTGTACCGCACAGCGTGGGGACCTTCTTACGCCAGGCCCCTGAGGAACGCCGCCCTAAGCAGGAGGAGGCAGATGCCAAGTCCTTGGAGCTACTTGCGGAGTTGGCGTCCCGTATTGTACCAGCAAGTGACATCTGTCCCGCATCTCAAGAGACCTCCGCATCACAAGACTCCCCAGTTACCACCAGAGAAATGGGATCCCAAGGAACCGCACGGACGATCACCATGGAAACAAAGGATGATGCAACGACGCTGCGCCTTGGTGGATGGGTCACGAAGACCAGCTTCCTTGCAGCCGCGCAGGCTGCGCAGCAAGAACGTGATCAGCAAGAGGAAGCCAAAGCGCGACGCAAAACTTTCAAGCAAGCAAGAAACAGAGGCATGCACACTCAGTCACGGCAAGCGGAGCCCGTTGCTAAGCGGGCACGCACGTCTGCCGAAGCATCCGCTGCACCGCACACCAATAGCAGGCTGAGACGCCCCCACACGAACACCTTCGCCGGAGGGTCACGACATGAAAAACGTGCCCGTCGGCGTGATGAACTGTCTGAGCGTGTCGCCAAGCGTCAAGTGACGGACAGCGACACGTCCAGCGAAGACGAAGCTAATGCCTCCGCATTCGCGTGCTACGTGACGCATGACAGTGGTTTGTCCATGGACATCGACACAGAATAAAACTGTGCTCCTAATGTCATCTCCTTCCCTCATGCCACTGTGCCATGCATGGCATGGCTAGTAGATTGTGTACAAGACTTGTAGAGTACATGACTTATAGAGTATATATGTCATGGGACACACTGGCACACTTAGAATGATTGTGCTTTTAGGCGCGGTCATCAAAAGTGCAAAGCCATACACTTTCAGCCAAGTACGCGCTTATGTACATAAGCTGTCTTAGTGCTTCAAGTACCTTTACAACAGGTGTATGGGAGCATTCAGAAACTGTCACCGTGTTGCTCTTTGCAAGTTTGCTAGGGAGACGATGCACAGACATACCAAGAAGGAGATTACCATGTTTTACCAAAAAAAAAAAATTCCTTAATTTTGAAAAGCAAGCATTGCATGGTTTTACAAACGAAAATACCTTTTGCAACAAAAAAAACATTGCACGGTTTTAAAAAAACAAACACCTTGCATGGTTTTACATAATGGGAGACATCCACATTTAGCAAGAAAAAAAACAGTCCCAAGTTTTCGAAAAAAAAAAACCTTGCATGGTTTTCCAAAACAGAAGAGTGCAACCTTTTGCCCAAAAGGACAAACATTGAATGGTTTTACAAAAAATAAACGATGCATGGTTTTAAAAAAATTGAAAGTTGTATAGTTTTATGAAACAGGAGAGTGCGACCTGGTACATACAAATAGATCACAAAGTTTTCAAAAATAAAAAGTCTCTGCATGGTTGTACAACACAGGGTACATCAACCTTTTGCAGCAGAAAGAAATAGTACGGTGGTAAAAAAACAAATAAACATTACATGTTTTTACAAAACAGAAGTGATACACTTTTGGTACGGAGGAAAGACATCACAGGGTTTTGAGAGACATAACTCTCTGCATGGTTTCACAAAAAGAAAACAGAACAACCTTTTACGAGAAACAAAAACATTACAGGGTTTGTAAAGGAAAACATGTGACACAAGGTTTTTATGGTTTGTAGTATTTTAGGGTGTGCCCTCTTTATCCCCGGGGCTGCCCTTTTTATCCCCAGGGGGTGTCTTATTCATCCGCACCCTGCCCTGATAATCCCCAGGTGGGGCTCAACTGGTCACCGGGGATGAACCGGTCCCTTTACCTTACATCATCTTCACGTAATGTAGTGTGTACTGCAACAGCACATTCTGCAAGTGCTCAGCCATCTGCTCCGGTGTTGTTGGCATTCTTTACCGTTCTTTGTTTTGTGCCTTGTTTTGGAGGGTTCGCTCGGGAATGTGGATGATTCGTCCAGTGGGGTGCCCCTAGGAACTGCATTTCTGCCTCCCCTCCCCAACCCTGCCTTTGTGTTCTTTTAGTTTTACCAAAATGTCACTTTTTACCTGGCCATCTAAAAAACAAGATTCTGGTTTTTTGACGTTTTGAAACATGCGAATGACTTTTTTTTTAGACTTTGGGTTTCGTTAGAATGTTATTTTTTTGGTAAAGAATCCTTCTTTTTAGACGAGAATTCTTTTTGTTTTGGATGTTTACGCTCATTTTTTAGCTGTTTTGGCTCATTTTTTAGCTGTTTTGACTCAAATTTCTAGCACTTTTGTGACATTTTAGCGCATCTAAAAAAATTGATCCATCTAACAAAAAGATTACCCCTATTTCATGCTGTTGCCCCCCACCCCCTCCTTATCTGTGATTTGAGGCATCATGGACCTCGGTGGTTCGGATTTTTGTGGAGATTTCGGACCTCAGGTCCCCCCGTGGTTTTTATGGCCCAGGAGCAGAGATGCATTAGACAAGTTGACATTGAGGAGAAAGCACTCCCCCCCCCCCGGCGTCCAAACCCACCCTCCGCGGGTCCGACCCCCCCGAATTTTTCTACTCTCCCCATGCGGGTGAAGAGCAGAGATGAACAACCGAAATTTGTTTGACATGAATGGCGCGATTGTGGGAGGCACGAGTCATGGTTTGCTGTAGATGCCATAGGTCCTACTGTATAGCAGGGGTTTGGGATACTACTACATGAGGGGTAGAAGATGCGATGTAGTTATGATGTGGCTGTGCAGTGCAGAAAAGGCCCCCTGAGGTGCCTCAGGTGTGCAAGGGAAAGGGGTCAAAAGGAAGAGGTTGCACAGGGGGTGAAAATAGCAGAGTGCTTGCGTATCATCATCAGGGTCATTGCCACGGTCTGCTTCATCAGGAATCAATTTTGCCAGATCCAAGTTTACTGCTTCACTGTTGAGTAGCCCGGTTGGCCATGTACCGCAACGTTTCTCGACAAGGAAGGCGGGTTTTTTTTTCATTAAACAATCATAGGGAAATATAATGACCATCCGTATCTCTATAGGAAATACTAGTGACCATAGTGACCATGCACACAGGAGCAACAAATAACAGTGACAGTCTTAAGTGTACAAGGAAAGCACAGCAAACATCCGAAGAATAGAACCGTACCCATTGGCACGCGATGTCAAAGAGAAGCCACCCCCCCCCCCCCCCCGCACTCCCCTTAATGAGGTTTTACACACCCCCCTCCGTTTTTTTCGTTTGGTCCAATGTGGCATGCTCAAAGAAACCTGTGTATGGGTTAATGGCCCCATGACCCTTGTTCACCTCCCCCCCCATGGGGGGCTTTTAATTGGGGGGCCGGGGAATGGGGCCCCGCCCCCCTCTAAAAGCAGTCCTTATGCCATTATATACGATCCGCGCGCCTAAATGACGGCCTGAAAGAGCCGATTCGCGCCGTCATATTCGTTTCGATCAATCATGGCTGTTTTGCAAAGTTAGGACCTTTACAAGGTTTTAACTTCTTTACTAGCATCCACTAATTCCATATAAGCTAGGGATGCGATTTAAAGGTGCACTAGCAAAGTTGAGGTGCCGAACAACACTATATTTAAACCACAGGCCCCAAATCTCAAGAAATCTACTTGACATATTATTTATTTGCTGTGCACGCGTGCATTTTGCAGTCGCCGGCATTTGCGATCTTTCATTTTGACTGTCCAAGGTGAAATCGGGCTACAATGCACGAAATCTTGATCTAAGACACCATTTATAAATGATTCTAAAAGCCTCGTCTTGCTGTTCAATTGAGAAACCGCCGTCATTTTGTTTTAGCACCGCATTTCGATTTGACGGTTTTCAGCGCACTAAGCCGCCTTTTTGAGCTCAAAAATGAAAAGAACACCCCCAAATTGACCAAAAATGCCCTTAATTTCGTCAAAATCTGATACAATAGGCCCGAGATACGAATATGTCAATTGTATGCTATTTGCACCCTGTGTCGCTAATCTTGCACAATGCACCCTCCCTCTCCTTGCGCTGCTAGCTTAAACATAAGGCAAAGGAGTGTTTTTGCGTTTGTTTGTCACCGCCCGGCTCCATTTCCGACATAGAAAGGTGACCCGAAAATGGCTAAAAACGTAATAAGGCTTTTCTTTTGATGGTGCTTCGCATCAGCAAAGGAAAAGCCGGACCAAGCACGAAAGACGAAGGATTCATTTAACCTTACTTTTCCACACCCTCCACAACATATCGTGTTTCATTGCTTCATTGAAATTTCCTCAACATGCTCATGGTTCTTTGTTATAAATATCGTGCAATCTGAATTCGTCGTCCGACAGATACCCTTCAGAGGCGATCGCAGCCCGCACACTGCCCTTCCCCATCTCGTGGAGCCCCCCTCCGCTTGTTCAATTCCCCCCCGCAGGGGGCTGGCTTCTGTGGGGGTCGGGGTGTTGGGGGCCCCTGACCCCGCGCCAGAAGCAGTGACCAACTACCACGTTACGCCACCCCCCCCCCCTGGAAGACAGCCCTTCTCAAAACCCTGCAATGCAGCCCCTTAAAATGATTGCAATCGAATTCTAAGAACGCGACTTTTCTTCTTTTTGGCCGACGATGGTCGTTTTGGTGAATTAGGACCGTTTTAAGAAGTTTTTCGGGCAGTCTCCGAAAATTTGGGGCTGAGTTCCGTATTGGCTCTTGCTTGCGAAGTTACATCATGTTGTAGCCCTTTAAAATGACCAGCTCGGGCCAAAAAGTCAGAAAAGCAACCTCATTGGCCAAATCGGGTGCCGTTTCGATGATTTACGGTCAATTTTGTGTGTTTTTTGGCAGCTTTTTGCAATATTTTTCGCCATATTTGGCATGTATACTTGCTGATCATCTGGCAAGCCTTTTTTGCCAATGGTGCAACCATATTGTGCAAGAGGCACGAGGCAGCACCCGCTAGGGTACGTTTTTGTGGGGCTTGGCCCACAAAAACGGAGCCTAGCGGCCGGCGCTAGCGCCGTTGCTCCCGTGTTTTCATGGTTTTCTCCTTCTCCGCCTTTGAATGGTCTTTTTGCCTTTGTGCTCCTTGTCCTCCCCGTTCTCATCTGAGCACCCGTGCGAGCCCACCTCGTGCAATTTCCCCCCGCTTGTTCAAATCCCCCCCGCAGGGGGCTGGCTTCTGTGGGGGTCGGGGTGTTGGGGGCCCCTGACCCCGCGCCAGAAGCAGTGACCAACTACTACGTTACGCCACCCCCCCCCCCTGGAAGACAGCCCTTCCCAAAACCCTGCAATGCAGCCCCTTAAAATGATCGCAATGGAATTCTAAGAACGCGACTTTTCTTCTTTTTGGCCGATGATGGTCGTTTTGGTGAATTAGGACCGTTTTAAGCAGTTTTTCGGGCAGTCTCCGAAAATTTGGGGCTGAATTCCGTATTGGCTCTTGCTTGCGAAGTTACATCATGTTGTAGCCCCTTAAAATGACCGGCTCGGGCCAAAACGTCGGAAAAGCAACCTAATTGGCCAAGTCAGGTACCTTTTTGATGATTTACGGTCAATTTTACGCGTTTTTTGGCAGTTTTTTGCCATTTTTTTCGCCATATTTGGCATGTATACTTGCTGCCCATCTGGCAAACCTTTTCTGCTAACGGGGCAACCATATTGTGCAAGAGGCAAGAGGCAGCACCCGCTAGGCTACGTTTTTGTGGGGCTTGGCCCACAAAAACGGAGCCTAGCGGCCGGCGCTGGCGCCGTTGCTCCCGTGTTTTCATGGTTTTCTCCTTCTCCGCCTTTGAATGGTCTTTTTGCCTTTGTGCTCCTGGTCCTCCCCGTTCTCATCTGAGCATCCGTGCGACCCCACCTCGTGCATCTTTCCCCCGCTTGTTCAATTCCCCCCCGCAGGGGGCTGGCTTCTGTGGGGGTCGGGGTGTTGGGGGCCCCTGACCCCGCGCCAGAAGCAGTGACCAACTACTACGTTACGCGACCCCCCCCCCCTGGAAGACAGCCCTTCTCAAAACCCCGCAATGCAGCCCCTTAAAATGATCGCAATGAAATTCTAAGAACGCGACTTTTCTTCTTTTTGGCCGACGATGCTCGTTTTGGCGCATTAGGGTCGTTTTAAGCAGTTTTTCGGGCAGTCTCCGAAAATTTGGGGCTGAATTCTGTATTGGCTCCTGCTTGCGAAGTTACATCATGTTGTAGCCCCTTAAAATGACAGGCTCGGGCCAAAACGCCAGAAAAGCAAACTAATTGGCCAAATCGGGTGCTGTTTCGATGATTTACAGTCAATTTTGTGCGTTTTTTGGCAGTTTTCTGCCATTTTTTTCGCCATATTTGGCATGTATACTTGCTGCCCATCTGGCAAGCCTTTTTTGCCAATGGTGCAACCATGTTGTGCAAGAGGCACGAAGCAGCACCCGCTAGGCTACGTTTTTGTGGGGCTTGGCCCACAAAAACGGAGCCTAGCGGCCGGCGCTGGCGCCGTTGCTCCCGTGTTTTCATGGTTTTCTCCTTCTCCGCCTTTGAATGGTCTTTTTGCCTTTGTGCTCCTTGTCCTCCCCGTTCTCATCTGAGCACCCGTGCGACCCCACCTCGTGCAACTTCCCCCCGCTTGTTCAATTCCCCCCCGCAGGGGGCTGGCTTCTGTGGGGGTCGGGGTGTTGGGGGCCCCTGACCCCGCGCCAGAAGCAGTGACCAACTACTACGTTACGCCACCCCCCCCCCCTGGAAGACAGCCCTTCTCAAAACCCTGCAATGCAGCCCCTTAAAATGATCGCAGTCGAATTCCAAGAACGCGACTCTTCTTCTTTTTGGCGGATGATGTTCGTTTTGGTGAATTAGGACGGTTTTAAGTAGTTTTTGGGGCAGTCTCCGGAAATTGGGGCTGAATTCCGTATTGGCTCTTGCTTGCGAAGTTGGATCATGTTGCAGCCCCTTAAAATGACCGGCTCGGGCCAAAACGTCAGAAAAGCAACCTCATTGGCCAAATCTGGTGCCGTTTCGATGATTTACGGTCAATTTTGAGCGTTTTTTGGCAGTTTTCTGCCATTTTTTTCGCCATATTTGGCATGTATACTTGCTGCCCATCTGGCAATCCTTTTCTGCCAATAGGGCAACCATATTGTGCAAAAAGCAGGAGGCAGCTCCCGCTAGGCTACGTTTTTGTGGGGCTTGGCCCACAAAAACGGAGCCTAGCGGCCGGCGCTGGCGCCGTTGCTCCCGTGTTTTCATGGTTTTCTCCTTCTCCGCCTTTGAATGGTCTTTTGCCTTTGTGTTCCTTGTCCTCCCCTTTCTCATCTGAACACCCGTGCGACCCCACCTCGTGCAACTTTCCCCCACTTGTTCAATTCCCCCCCGCAGGGGGCTGGCTTCTGTGGGGGTCGGGGTGTTGGGGGCCCCTGACCCCGCGCCAGAAGCAGTGACCAACTACTACGTTACGCCACCCCCCCCCCCTGGAAGACAGCCCTTCTCAAAACCCCGCAATGCAGCCCCTTAAAATGATCGCAATGAAATTCTAAGAACGCGACTTTTCTTCTCTTTGGCCGACGATGCTCGTTTTGGCGCATTAGGGTCGTTTTAAGCAGTTTTTCGGGCAGTCTCCGAAAATTTATGGCTGAATTCTGTATTGGCTCCTGCTTGCGAAGTTACATCATGTTGTAGCCCCTTAAAATGACCGGCTCGGGCCAAAACGCCAGAAAAGCAACCTAATTGGCCAAATCGGGTGCTGTTTCGATGATTTACAGTCAATTTTGTGCGTTTTTTGGCAGTTTTCTGCCATTTTTTTCGCCATATTTGGCATGTATACTTGCTGCCCATCTGGCAAGCCTTTTTTGCCAATGGTGCAACCATGTTGTGCAAGAGGCACGAAGCAGCACCCGCTAGGCTACGTTTTTGTGGGGCTTGGCCCACAAAAACGGAGCCTAGCGGCCGGCGCTGGCGCCGTTGCTCCCGTGTTTTCATGGTTTTCTCCTTCTCCGCCTTTGAATGGTCTTTTTGCCTTTGTGCTCCTTGTCCTCCCCGTTCTCATCTGAGCATCCGTGCGACCCCCCCTCGTGCAATTTCCCCCCGCTTGTTCAAATCCCCCCCGCAGGGGGCTGGCTTCTGTGGGGGTCGGGGTGTTGGGGGCCCCTGACCCCGCGCCAGAAGCAGTGACCAACTACTACGTTACGCCACCCCCCCCCCCTGGAAGACAGCCCTTCCCAAAACCCCGCAATGCAGCCCCTTAAAATGATCGCAATGGAATTCGGAGAATGCGACTTTTCTTATTTTTGGCCGATGATGGTCGTTTTGGTGAATTAGGACTGTTTTTCGGGCAGTCTCCGAAAATTTGGGGCTGAATTCCGTATTGGCTCTTGCTTGCGAAGTTACATCATGTTGTAGCCCCTTAAAATGACCGGCTCGGGCCAAAACGTCGGAAAAGCAACCTAATTGGCCAAGTCAGGTACCTTTTTGATGATTTACGGTCAATTTTACGCGTTTTTTGGCAGTTTTTTGCCATTTTTTTCGCCATATTTGGCATGTATACTTGCTGCCCATCTGGCAAACCTTTTCTGCTAACGGGGCAACCATATTGTGCAAGAGGCAAGAGGCAGCACCCGCTAGGCTACGTTTTTGTGGGGCTTGGCCCACAAAAACGGAGCCTAGCGGCCGGCGCTGGCGCCGTTGCTCCCGTGTTTTCATGGTTTTCTCCTTCTCCGCCTTTGAATGGTCTTTTTGCCTTTGTGCTCCTGGTCCCCGTTCTCATCTGAGCATCCGTGCGACCCCACCTCGTGCATCTTTCCCCTTTGCCCTCTTTGCCATCTCCTTTGCCATCTTTGCCCTTTGCATGCTCTGTCCCTGCTGTCTCTGCTTTGCTTTTTTCTTTCTTGCATGTTTTTTCTGT
Source organism: Eutreptiella sp. 'Long Island Sound 2002' (assembly GCA_964036045.1). Lineage (NCBI taxonomy): Eukaryota > Euglenozoa > Euglenophyceae > Eutreptiales > Eutreptiaceae > Eutreptiella > Eutreptiella sp. 'Long Island Sound 2002'. The sequence goes on from OZ038382.1 coordinate 140,207,887, forward strand.
GGTCCATTCGCTCTTCTTTTGTTCGTGCATTTGTTCTTTCTATTTGTTTGTTGTTTAGCTTGCTTTGGATGTTTCTTGCCATGTCTTTCTGTGCAATGCAGCCCCTTAAAATGATCGCAATCAAATTCTAAGAACGCGACGTTTCTTCTTTTTGGCCGACGATGGTCGTTTTGGTGAATTAGGACTGTTTTAAGCAGTTTTTCGGGCAGTCTCCGGAAATATAGGGCTGAATTCCCAATTGGCTCTTGCTTGCGAAGTTACATCATGTTGTAGCCCCTTAAAATGACCCGCTCGGGCCAAAATGTCAGAAAAGCAACCTCATTGGCCCAATCTGGTGCCGTTTTGACGATTTACGGTCAATTTTGTGCGTTTTTTGGCAGTTTTTTGCCATATTTGGCATGTATACTTGCTGCCCATCTGGCAACCCTTTTCTGCCAATAGGGCAACCATATTGTGCAAAAGGCAGGAGGCAGCTCCCGCTAGGCTACGTTTTTGTGGGGCTTGGGCCCACAAAAACGGAGCCTAGCGGCCGGCGCTGGCGCCGTTGCTCCCGTATTTTCATGGTTTTCTCCTTCTCCGCCTTTGAATGGTCTTTTTGCCTTTGTGCTCCTTGTCCTCCCCGTTCTCATCTGAGCACCCGTGCGACCCCATCTCGTGCAATTTCCCCCCGCTTGTTCAAATCCCCCCCGCAGGGGGCTGGCTTCTGTGGGGGTCGGGGTGTTGGGGGCCCCTGACCCCGCGCCAGAAGCAGTGACCAACTACTACGTTACGCCACCCCCCCCCCCTGGAAGACAGCCCTTCTCAAAACCCTGCAATGCAGCCCCTTAAAATGATCGCAATCAAATTCTAAGAACGCGACGTTTCTTCTTTTTGGCCGACGATGGTCGTTTTGGTGAATTAGGACTGTTTTAAGCAGTTTTTCGGGCAGTCTCCGGAAATATAGGGCTGAATTCCCAATTGGCTCTTGCTTGCGAAGTTACATCATGTTGTAGCCCCTTAAAATGACCCGCTCGGGCCAAAATGTCAGAAAAGCAACCTCATTGGCCCAATCTGGTGCCGTTTTGACGATTTACGGTCAATTTTGTGCGTTTTTTGGCAGTTTTTTGCCATATTTGGCATGTATACTTGCTGCCCATCTGGCAACCCTTTTCTGCCAATAGGGCAACCATATTGTGCAAAAGGCAGGAGGCAGCTCCCGCTAGGCTACGTTTTTGTGGGGCTTGGGCCCACAAAAACGGAGCCTAGCGGCCGGCGCTGGCGCCGTTGCTCCCGTATTTTCATGGTTTTCTCCTTCTCCGCCTTTGAATGGTCTTTTTGCCTTTGTGCTCCTTGTCCTCCCCGTTCTCATCTGAGCACCCGTGCGACCCCATCTCGTGCAATTTCCCCCCGCTTGTTCAAATCCCCCCCGCAGGGGGCTGGCTTCTGTGGGGGTCGGGGTGTTGGGGGCCCCTGACCCCGCGCCAGAAGCAGTGACCAACTACTACGTTACGCCACCCCCCCCCCCTGGAAGACAGCCCTTCTCAAAACCCTGCAATGCAGCCCCTTAAAATGATCGCAATGGAATTCTAAGAACGCGACTTTTCTTCTTTTTGGCCGACGATGGTCGTTTTGGTGAATTAGGACCGTTTTAAGCAGTTTTTCGGGCAGTCTCCGAAAGTTTGGGGCTGAATTCCGTATTGCCTCTTACTTGCGAAGTTACATCATGTTGTAGCCCCTTAAAATGACCGGCTCGGGCCAAAACGCCAGAAAAGCAACCTCATTGGCCAAATCTGGTGCCGTTTCGATGATTTACGGTCAATTTTGTGCGTTTTGTGGCAGTTTTCTGCCATTTTTTTCGCCATATTTGGCATGTTTACTTGCTGCCCATCTGGCAAGCCTTTTTTGCCAATGGTGCAACCATATTGTGCAAGAGGCACGAAGCAGCACCCGCTAGGCTACGTTTTTGTGGGGCTTGGGCCACAAAAACGGAGCCTAGCGGCCGGCGCTGGCGCCGTTGCTCCCGTGTTTTCATGGTTTTCTCCTTCTCCACCTTTGAATGGTCTTTTTGCCTTTGTGCTCCTTGTCCTCCCCGTTCTCATCTGAGCACCCGTGCGACCCCACCTCGTGCAATTTCCCCCCGCTTGTTCAAATCCCCCCCGCAGGGGGCTGGCTTCTGTGGGGGTCGGGGTGTGAGGGGCCCCTGACCCCGCGCCAGAAGCAGTGACCAACTACTACGTTACGCCACCCCCCCCCCCTGGAAGACAGCCCTTCTCAAAACCCAGCAATGCAGCCCCTTAAAATGATCGCAATGGAATTCTAAGAACGCGACTTTTCTTTTTTTTGGCCGACGATGGTCGTTTTGGTGAATTAGGACCGTTTTAAGCAGTTTTTCGGGCAGTCTCCGAAAGTTTGGGGCTGAATTCCGTATTGCCTCTTACTTGCGAAGTTACATCATGTTGTAGCCCCTTAAAATGACCGGCTCGGGCCAAAACGCCAGAAAAGCAACCTCATTGGCCAAATCTGGTGCCGTTTCGATGATTTACGGTCAATTTTGTGCGTTTTGTGGCAGTTTTCTGCCATTTTTTTCGCCATATTTGGCATGTTTACTTGCTGCCCATCTGGCAAGCCTTTTTTGCCAATGGTGCAACCATATTGTGCAAGAGGCACGAAGCAGCACCCGCTAGGCTACGTTTTTGTGGGGCTTGGCCCACAAAAACGGAGCCTAGCGGCCGGCGCTGGCGCCGTTGCTCCCGTGTTTTCATGGTTTTCTCCTTCTCCGCCTTTGAATGGTCTTTTTGCCTTTGTGCTCCTTGTCCTCCCCGTTCTCATCTGAGCACCCGTGCGACCCCACCTCGTGCAATTTCCCCCCGCTTGTTCAAATCCCCCCCGCAGGGGGCTGGCTTCTGTGGGGGTCGGGGTGTTGGGGGCCCCTGACCCCGCGCCAGAAGCAGTGACCAACTACTACGTTACGCGACCCCCCCCCCCCTGGAAGACAGCCCTTCTCAAAACCCCGCAATGCAGCCCCTTAAAATGATCGCAATCGAATTCTAAGAACGCGGCTCTTCTTCTTTTTGGCCGATGATGGTCGTTTTGGTGAATTAGGACTGTTTTAAGCAGTTTTTCGGGCAGTCTCCGAAAATTTGGGGCTGAATTCCGTATTGGCTCTTGCTTGCGAAGTTACATCATGTTGTAGCCCCTTAAAATGACCGGCTCGGGCCAAAACGTCGGAAAAGCAACCTAATTGGCCAAGTCAGGTACCTTTTTGATGATTTACGGTCAATTTTACGCATTTTTTGGCAGTTTTTTGCCATTTTTTTCGCCATATTTGGCATGTATACTTGCTGCCCATCTGGCAAACCTTTTCTGCTAACGGGGCAACCATATTGTGCAAGAGGCAAGAGGCAGCACCCGCTAGGCTACGTTTTTGTGGGGCTTGGCCCACAAAAACGGAGCCTAGCGGCCGGCGCTGGCGCCGTTGCTCCCGTGTTTTCATGGTTTTCTCCTTCTCCGCCTTTGAATGGTCTTTTTGCCTTTGTGCTCCTGGTCCTCCCCGTTCTCATCTGAGCATCCGTGTGACCCCACCTCGTGCATCTTTCCCCCGCTTGTTCAAATCCCCCCCGCAGGGGGCTGGCTTCTGTGGGGGTCGGGGTGTGAGGGGCCCCTGACCCCGCGCCAGAAGCAGTGACCAACTACTACGTTACGCGACCCCCCCCCCCTGGAAGACAGCCCTTCTCAAAACCCTGCAATGCAGCCCCTTAAAATGATCGCAATCGAATTCTAAGAACGCGACTTTTCTTCTTTTTGGCCGACAATGGTCGTTTTGGTGAATTAGGACTGTTTTAAGCAGTTTTTCGGGCAGTCTCCGAAAGTTTGGGGCTGAGTTCCGTATTGCCTCCTACTTGCGAAGTTACATCATGTTGTAGCCCCTTAAAATGACCAGCTCGGGCCAAAATGCCAGAAAAGCAACCTCATTGGCCAAATCTGGTGCCGTTTCGATGATTTACAGTCAATTTTGTGCGTTTTGTGGCAGTTTTCTGCCATTTTTTTCGCCATATTTGGCATGTTTACTTGCTGCCCATCTGGCAAGCCTTTTTTGCCAATGGTGCAACCATATTGTGCAAGAGGCACGAAGCAGCACCCGCTAGGCTACGTTTTTGTGGGGCTTGGCCCACAAAAACGGAGCCCAGCGGCCGGCGCTGGCGCCGTTGCTCCCGTGTTTTCATGGTTTTCTCCTTCTCCGCCTTTGAATGGTCTTTTTGCCTTTGTGCTCCTTGTCCTCCCCGTTCTCATCTGAGCACCCGTGCGACCCCACCTCGTGCAATTTCCCCCCGCTTGTTCAATTCCCCCCCGCAGGGGGCTGGCTTCTGTGGGGGTCGGGGTGTTGGGGGCCCCTGACCCCGCGCCGGAAGCAGTGACCAACTACTACGTTACGCGACCCCCCCCCCCTGGAAGACAGCCCTTCTCAAAACCCTGCAATGCAGCCCCTTAAAATGATCGCAGTCGAATTCTAAGAACGCGACTTTTCTTCTTTTTGGCCGATGATGTTCGTTTTGGTGAATTAGGACGGTTTTAAGTAGTTTTTGGGGCAGTCTCCGGAAATTGGGGCTCAATTCCGTATTGGCTCTTGCTTGCGAAGTTGGAGCATGTTGTAGCCCCTTAAAATGACCGGCTCGGGCCAAAACGTCGGAAAAGCAACCTCATTGGCCAAATCTGGTGCCGTTTGGATGATTTACGGTCAATTTTGAGCATTTTTTGGCAGTTTTTTGCCATATTTTTCGCCATATTTGGCATGTATACTTGCTGCCCATCTGGCAAGCCTTTTCCGCGGACGGGGCAACCATATTATGCAAGAGGCAGAAGGCAGCACCCGCTAGGCTCCGTTTTTGTGGGGCTTGGCCCACAAAAGCGGAGCCTAGCGGCCGGCGCTGGCGCCGTTGCTCCCGTGTTTTCATGGTTTTCTCCTTCTCCGCCTTTGAATGGTCTTTTTGCCTTTGTGCTCCTTGTCCTCCCCGTTCTCATTTGAGAACCAGTGCGACCCCACCTCGTGCAACTTTCCCCCGCTTGTTCCGATTGGGCCCTCGGCCCGCCTTGCCACATGCGCGGAGAGGGGGAGGTGCTTGTGAGTCAGTCCGAGTGTGTTTGTGCTACGAATGTGACTGTGGGTGAGTTACGAGTGCATAGGTGTTTGTCTAGTGCGATCGTTCTGATGTGTCTGTGCCATTTGTGTCTGCCATTTTGCCATCTCCGTGTCATTTGTGTGTCTGCCATTTTGCCATCTGTGTGTCATTTGTGTGTCTGCCTTTTGCCATCTGTGTGTCATTTGTGTGTTGTGTGATGTGTTTTGTTTTTGCTCCACTGAAAGCAGAGATGGTTTTTTTTCGAAACAAAAGGCTTTTTGTCAATGTTCATGAGAGAAAGCAGTAAAATTTGGTGACAGGGGGAGCTTTGTACATTTGCATTTAGAAACAACAACGTTGGATGGCAGGGAATAAGTGAAAGGGGCGAAATGATCAAATACGTTGATGGCAAGTGCAATGTCACAGAAACATTGTTTCTACAAACAACGCTGTAAAACAGATCAAGTGCATGATTTTGATTCCCATCGGGCAGTTGGTGAAGAAACTGGTGTTGCACCCCCAAGCTTAGGAGTGGCGTGCACATTGCTGGTGTTGTTTTGCATAACCTCATGAAGATTTTTAGCCATTTTGACCATCTTTTTATGGCATGTTTAGTTGTATTTCACGTTCCGGCATCTTTTGCCCCAGCTAGGGGAAGACTAACTAGTCCACCAATCCGCCCCCCCACGCCTTCGCCGGGAGGGGGAACACAAAAAGAGAGGGGGGGTGGATGCGATGGTGCATGGCACCATCGCATCCACTCAAGTATCCACTCACTCATCGCATCCACTCAGGTATCCATTCACTTACCTCAGGAAATTGCGTGACTGGGGGGGGGGGTGGGGGGGCCTGCATGCTTTGAGGGGGTGGGTGTGGTACCTACCACAGGTGGATAAAAGCCATGCTGTTTGTTGTCAAGTGGGATACGTGGTGGTAAGGGTTCGGCTGAATGGCAAGGTGCACAAGTTGTGGGGCAGCGTTGGTTGGAAGAGAAAGAGCATGCCACATTTGTGTGCCAATTTTCGAATTTGTTGATTCTCAATGGAATAATTATCCAATTGGCCTTTTGGTGCAGGTATGCGGTGAACAACATGCATGCACATGTATTGCCAACATTTTTAAATGGGCAAACAATGAGGGCCAACATGTTTGCCGGGCAATTGGTGTTGTTTTGCGGCACCAAACATCCGTTGTTTTTCGGGCAAAAGGCAAAGGCACCCCCCCCCCCCCCGGGTGGCTTACCCAAAGGGGCATCGGGTGGGAGGCGCGCCACAAGTATTTTGCTACACCTATTTGTTTGCCATACAGCCATCACTTGCCACAAGGTGGCCCCTACATTGCTCTCACCATCTTTGGCCCTAATGTTAGGCTCAACAACATATCCCGAACATTGCTCTGAAAATATTTCCCCCAAACGTACAAGGAAACAAAGGGCTGTCCGTGGTATGTATCACCTCCAAAAACAACCCCCCCCATGCAGATTGCCCACCCTCTAGACCACCGCCTTCATCCCCTTGTTCACCTCCCCCCCCATGGGGGGCTTTTAATTGGGGGGCCGGGGAATGGGGCCCCGCCCCCCTGTAAAAGCAGTCCTTATGCCATTATATACGATCCGCGCGCCGAAACGAAACATATCCCAAAAGTGTACGATGCAGCCCCTCTAAATGACCGCCTCAAAGAGCTTATTCGCGCCGTCATATTTGTTTCGATTGATCATGGCTGTTTTGCAAAGTTAGGACCTTTACAAGGTTTTAACTTCTTTACTAGCATCCACTAATTCCATATAAGCTAGGGATGCGATTTAAAGGTGCACCAGCAAAGTTGAGGTGCCGAACAACACTATATATAAACCACAGGCCCCAAATCTCAAGAAATCTATTTGACATATTATTTATTTGCTGTGCACGCGTGCATTTTGCAGTCGCCGGCATTTGCGATCTTTCATTTTGACTGTGCAAAGTGAAATCGGGCTACAATGCACTAAATTTCCATCTAAGACCAGATTTATAAATGATTCTAAAAGCCTCGTCTTGCTGTTCAATCGAGAAACCGCCGTCGTTTGGTTTTAGCACCGCTTTTCGATTTGACGGTTTTCAGCGCCCTCAGCCGCCTTTTTAAGCTCAAAAATGGAAAGAACACCCCCAAATTGACCAAAATTGCCCTTGATTTCGTCAAAATCCGATACAATAGGCCCGAGTTATGAATATGTCAATTTTATGCTATTTGCACCCTGTATCGCTAATCTTGCCCAATGCACCCTCCCTGTCCTTGCGCTGCTAGCTTAAACATAAGGCAAAGGAGTGTTTTTGCGTTTGTTTGTTACCGCCCGGCTCCGTTTCCGACATAGAAAAGTGACCCGAAAATGGCTAAAAACGTAATAAGGCTTTTCTTTTGATGGTGCTTCGCACCAGCAAAGGAAAAGCCACACCAAGCACGAAAGACGAAGGATTCATTTAACCTTACTTTTCCACACCCTCCGCAACATATCATGTATCATTGCTTCATTGAAATTTCCTCAACATGCTCATCTTTCTTTGTTATAAATACGTGATCATGCACGTGCATATCGTGCAATCTGAATTCGTCGTCCGACACATACCCTTCGGAGGCGATCACAGCCCGCACACTGCCCTTCCCCATCTCGTGGAGCCCCCCTCCGCTTGTTCACCTCCCCCCCCATGGGGGGCTTTTAATTGGGGGGCCGGGGAATGGGGCCCCGCCCCTCTCTAAAAGCAGTCCTTATGCCATTATATACGATCCGCGCGCCGAAACGAAACATACCTCAAAAGTGTACGATGCAGCCCCTCTAAATGACCGCCTCGGAGAGCTGATTCACGCCGTCATATTTGTTTCGATCAATCATGGCTGTTTTGCAAAGTTAAGACATTTACAAGGTTTTCACTTCTTTACCAGCATCCACTAATTCCATATAAGCTAGGGATGCGATTTAAAGGTGCAGTAGCAAAGTTGAGGTGCCGAACAACACTATATATAAGCCTCAGGCCCCAAATATCAAGAAATCTATTTGACATATTATTTATTTGCTGTGCACGCGTGCATTTTGAAGTCGCCGGCATTTGCGATCTTTCATTTTGACTGTCCAAAGTGAAATCGGGCTACAATGCACGAAATTTCGATCTAACACCAGTTTTATAAATGATTCTAAAAGCCTCGTCTTGCTGATTAATTGAGAAACCGCCGTCATTTTGTTTTACCACCGCTTTTCGATTCGACGGTTTTCAGCGCACTCAGCCGCCTTTTGAAGCTCAAAAATGAAAAGAACACCCCGAAATTGACCAAAATTTCCCTTAATTTCGTCAAAATCCGATACAATAGGCATGAGTTATGAATATGTCAATTGTGTGCTATTTGCACTCTGTGTCGCTAATCTTGCCCAATGCACCCTCCCTGTCCTTGCGCTGCTAGCTTCAACATAAGGCAAAGGAGTGTTTTTGCGTTTGTATGTCACCGCCCGGCTCCATTTCCGACATAGAAAGGTCACCCAAAAATGGCTAAAAACGTAATAAGGCTTTTCTTTTGATGGTGCTTTGCACCGGCAAAGGAAAAGCCAGACGAAGCACGAAAGACGAAGGATTCATTCAACCTTACTTTTCCACACCCTCCACAACATATGATGTATCGTTGCTTCATTGAAATTTCCTCAACATGCTCATCGTTCTTTGTTATAAATACCTGATCATGCACGTGTATATCGTGCAATCTGAATTCATCGTCCGACAGATACCCTTTAGAGGCGATCGTAGCCCGCACACTGCCCTTCCCCTTCCCGTGGAGCCCCCCTCCGCTTGTTCACCTCCCCCCCCATGGGGGGCTTTTAATTGGGGGGCCGGGGAATGGGGCCCCGCCCCCCTCTAAAAGCAGTCCTTATGCCATTATATACGATCCGCGCGCCGAAACGAAACATATCCCAAAAGTGTACGATGCAGCCCCTCTAAATGACCGCCTCAAAGAGCTGATTCGCGCCGTCATATTTGTTTCGATTAATCATGGCTGTTTTGCAAAGTTAGGACCTTTACAAGGTTTTAACTTCTTTACTAGCATCCACTAATTCCATATAAGCTAGGGATGCGATTTAAAGGTGCACCAGCAAAGCTGAGGTGCCGAACAACACTATATATAAACCACAGGCCCCAAATCTCAACAAATCTATTTGACATATTATTTATTTGCTGTGCACGCGTGCATTTTGCAGTCGCCGGCATTTGCGATCTTTCATTTTGACTGTGCAAAGTGAAATCGGGCTACAATGCACTAAATTTCCATCTAAGACCAGATTTCTAAATGATTCTAAAAGCCTCGTCTTGCTGTTCAATCGAGAAACCGCCGTCGTTTTGTTTTCGCACCGCTTTTCGATATGACGGTTTTTAGCGCCCTTAGCCGCCTTTCTAGACTCAAAAATGGAAAGAACACCCCCAAATTGACCAAAATTGCCCTTGATTTCGTCAAAATCCGATACAATGGGCCCGAGTTATGAATATGTCAATTTTATGCTATTTGCACCCTGTATCGCTAATCTTGCCCAATGCACCCTCCCTGTCCTTGCGCTGCTAGCTTAAACATAAGGCAAAGGAGTGTTTTTGCGTTTGTTTGTCACCGCCCGGCTCCATTTCCGACATAGAAAAGTGACCCGAAAATGGCTAAAAACGTAATAAGGCTTTTCTTTTGATCGTGCTTCGCACCAGCAAAGGAAAAGCCACACCAAGCACGAAAGACGAAGGATTCATTTAACCTTACTTTTCCACACCCTCCGCAACATATCATGTATCATTGCTTCATTGAAATTTCCTCAACATGCTCATCTTTCTTTGTTATAAATACCTACGTGATCATGCACGTGCATATCGTGCAATCTGAATTCGTCGTCCGACAGATACCCTTCGGAGGCGATCACAGCCCGCACACTGCCCTTCCCCATCTCGTGGAGCCCCCCTCCGCTTGTTCAAATCCCCCCCCATGGGGGCCTTTTAATTGGGGGGCCGGGGAATGGGGCCCCGCCCCCCTCTAAAAGCAGTCCTTATGCCATTATATACGATCCGCGCGCCGAAACGAAACATATCCCAAAAGTGTACGATGCAGCCCCTCTAAATGACCGCCTCAAAGAGCTGATTCGCGCCGTCATATTTGTTTCGATTGATCATGGCTGTTTTGCAAAGTTAGGACCTTTACCAGGTTTTAACTTCTTTACTAGCATCCACTAATTCCATATAAGCTAGGGATGCGATTTAAAGGTGCACTAGCAAAGTTGAGGTGCCGAACAACACTATATATAAACCACAGGCCCCAAATCTCAAGAAATCTATTTGACATATTATTTATTTGCTGTGCACGCGTGCATTTTGCAGTCGCCGGCATTTGCGATCTTTCATTTTGACTGTGCAAAGTGAAATCGGGCTACAATGCACTAAATTTCCACCTAAGACCAGATTTATAAATGATTCTAAAAGCCTCGTCTTGCTGTTCAATCGAGAAACCGCCGTCGTTTGGTTTTAGCACCGCTTTTCGATTTGACGGTTTTCAGCGCCCTCAGCCGCCTTTTTAAGCTCAAAAATGGAAAGAACACCCCCAAATTGACCAAAATTGCCCTTGATTTCGTCAAAATCCGATACAATAGGCCCGAGTTATGAATATGTCAATTTTATGCTATTTGCACCCTGCATCGCTAATCTTGCCCAATGCACCCTCCCTGTCCTTGCGCTGCTAGCTTAAACATAAGGCAAAGGAGTGTTTTTGCGTTTGTTTGTCACCGCCCGGCTCCGTTTCCGACATAGAAAAGTGACCCGAAAATGGCTAAAAACGTAATAAGGCTTTTCTTTTGATCGTGCTTCGCACCAGCAAAGGAAAAGCCACACCAAGCACGAAAGACGAAGGATTCATTTAACCTTACTTTTCCACACCCTCCGCAACATATCATGTATCATTGCTTCATTGAAATTTCCTCAACATGCTCATCTTTCTTTGTTATAAATACGTGATCATGCACGTGCATATCGTGCAATCTGAATTCGTCGTCCGACAAGTACCCTTCGGAGGCGATCACAGCCCGCACACTGCCCTTCCCCATCTCGTGGAGCCCCCCTCCGCTTGTTCAAATCCCCACCGCAGGGGGCTGGCTTCTGTGGGGGTCGGGGTGTTGGGGGCCCCTGACCCTGCGCCAGAAGCAGTGACCAACTACTACGTTACGCGACCCCCCCCCCCTTGGAAGACAGCCCTTCTCAAAACCCTGCAATGCAGCCCCTTAAAATGATCGCAATCGAATTCTAAGAACGCGACTTTTCTTCTTTTTGGCCGACGATGGTCATTTTGGTGAATTAGGACCGTTTTAAGCAGTTTTTCGGGCAGTCTCCGAAAATTTGGGGCTGAATTCCGTATTGGCTTATGCTTGCAAAGTTACATCATGTTGTAGCCCCTTAAAATGACCGGCTCGGGCCAAAACGTCGGAAAAGCAACCTAATTGGCCAAATCTGGTGCCGTTTCGATGATTTACAGTCAATTTTGTGCGTTTTTTGGCAGTTTTCTGCCATTTTTTTCGCCATATTTGGCATGTATACTTGCTGCCCATCTGACAAGCCTTTTTTGCCAATGGTGCAACCATGTTGTGCAAGAGGCACGAAGCAGCACCCGCTAGGCTTCGTTTTTGTGGGGCTTGGCCCACAAAAACGGAGCCTAGCGGCCGGCGCTGGCGCCGTTGCTCCCGTGTTTTCATGGTTTTCTCCTTCTCCGCCTTTGAATGGTCTTTTTGCCTTTGTGCTCCTTGTCCTCCCCGTTGTCATCTGAGCACCCGTGCGACCCCACCTCGTGCAATTTCCCCCCGCTTGTTCAAATCCCCCCCGCAGGGGGCTGGCTTCTGTGGGGGTCGGGGTGTTGGGGGGCCCTGACCCCGCGCCAGAAGCAGTGACCAACTACTACGTTACGCGACCCCCCCCCCCCTGGAAGACAGCCCTTCTCAAAACCCCGCAATGCAGCCCCTTAAAATGATCGCAATGAAATTCTAAGAACGCGACTTTTCTTCCTTATGGCCGACGACGCTCGTTTTGGCGCATTAGGGTCGTTTTAAGCAGTTTTTCGGGCAGTCTCCGAAAATTTGGGGCTGAATTCTGTATTGGCTCCTGCTTGCGAAGTTACATCATGTTGTAGCCCCTTAAAATGACCGGCTCGGGCCAAAACGCCAGAAAAGCAACCTGATTGGCCAAATCGGGTGCTGTTTCGATGATTTATGGTCACTTTTGTGCGTTTTTTGGCAGTTTTCTGCCATTTTTTTCGCCATATTTGGCATGTATACTTGCTGCCCATCTGGCAAGCCTTTTTTGCCAATGGTGCAACCATGTTGTGCAAGAGGCACGAAGCAGCACCCGCTAGGCTACGTTTTTGTGGGGCTTGGCCCACAAAAACGGAGCCTAGCGGCCGGCGCTGGCGCCGTTGCTCCCGTGTTTTCATGGTTTTCTCCTTCTCCGCCTTTGAATGGTCTTTTTGCCTTTGTGCTCCTTGTCCTCCCCGTTCTCATCTGAGCACCCGTGCGACACCACCTCGTGCAATTTCCCCCCGCTTGTTCAAATCCCCCCCGCAGGGGGCTGGCTTCTGTGGGGGTCGGGGTGTTGGGGGCCCCTGACCCCGCGCCAGAAGCAGTGACAAACTACTACGTTACGCGACCCCCCCCCCCTGGAAGACAGCCCTTCTCAAAACCCTGCAATGCAGCCCCTTAAAATGATCGCAATGGAATTCTAAGAACGCGACTTTTCTTCTTTTTGGCCGATGATGGTCGTTTCGGTGAATTAGGACCGTTTTTAGCAGCTTTTCGGGCGGTCTCTGAAAATTTGGGGCTGAATTTTGTATTGGCTCTTGCTTGCCAAGTTACATCATGTTGTAGCCCCTTAAAATGACCGGCTCGGGCCAAAATGTCAGAAAAGCAACCTAATTGGCCAAGTCAGGTGCCTTTTTGATGATTTACGGTGAATTTTGTGCGTTTTTTGGCAGTTTTTTGCCATTTTTTTCGCCATATTTGGCATGTATACTTGCTGCCCATCTGGCAAACCTTTTCTGCCAACGGGGCAACCATATTGTGCAAGAGGCAAGAGGCAGCACCCGCTAGGCTCCGTTTTTGTGGGGCTTGGCCCACAAAAACGGAGCCTAGCGGCCGGCGCTGGCGCCGTTGCTCCCGTGTTTTCATGGTTTTCTCCTTCTCCGCCTTTGAATGGTCTTTTTGCCTTTGTGCTCCTGGTCCTCCCCGTTCTCATCTGAGCATCCGTGCGACCCCACCTCGTGCATCTTTCCCCCGCTTGTTCAAATCCCCCCCGCAGGGGGCTGGCTTCTGTGGGGGTCGGGGTGTTGGGGGCCCCTGACCCCGCGCCAGAAGCAGTGACCAACTACTACGTTACGCCACCCCCCCCCCCTGGAAGACAGCCCTTCTCAAAACCCCGCAATGCAGCCCCTTAAAATGATCGCAATGGAATTCTAAGAACGCGACTTTTCTTCTTTTTGGCCGATGATGGTCGTTTTGGTGAATAAGGACCGTTTTAAGCAGCTTTTCGGGCAGTCTCCGAAAATTTGGGGCTGAATTCCGTATTGGCTCTTGCTTGCCAAGTTACATCATGTATTAGCCCCTTAAAATGACCGGCTCGGGCCAAAACGTCAGAAAAGCAACCTCATTGGCCAAATCTGGTGACGTTTTGATGATTTACGGTCAATTTTGAGCGTTTTTTGGCATTTTTTTGCCATATTTTTCGCCATATTTGGCATGTATACTTGCTGCCCATCTTGCAAGCCTTTTCCGCCCATGGGGCAACCATATTGGGCAAGAGGCAAGAGGCAGCACCCGCTAGGCTCCGTTTTTGTGGGGCTTGGTCCACAAAAACGGAGCCTAGCGGCCGGCGCTGGCGCCGTTGATCCCGTGTTTTCATGGTTTTCACCTTCTCCGCCTTTGAATGGTCTTTTTGCCTTTGTGTTCTTGTCCTCCCTGTTCTCATCTGAACACCCGTGCGACCCCACCTCGTGCAACTTTCCCCCGCTTGTTCAATTCCCCCCCGCAGGGGGCTGGCTTCTGTGGGGGTCGGGGTGTTGGGGGCCCCTGACCCCGCGCCAGAAGCAGTGACCAACTACTACGTTACGCGACCCCCCCCCCCCTGGAAGACAGCCCTTCGCAAAACCCTGCAATGCAGCCCCTTAAAATGATCGCAATGGAATTCTAAGAACGCGACTTTTCTTATTTTTGGCCGACGATGTTCGTTTTGGTGAATTAGGACCGTTTTAAGCAGTTTTTCGGGCAGTCTCCGAAAATTTGGGGCTGAATTCTGTATTGGCTCTTGCCTGCGAAGTTACATCATGTTATAGCCCCTTAAAATGACCAGCTCGGGCCAAAACGTCAGAAAAGCAACCTCATTGGCCCAATCTGGTGCCGTTTGGATGATTTACGGTCAATTTTGTGCGATTTTTGGCAGTTTTTTGCCATTTTTTCGCCATATTTGGCATGTATACTTGCTGTCCATCTGGCAAGCCTTTTCTGCCAATGGTGCAACCATATTGTGCAATAGGCACGAAGCAGCACCCGCTGGGCTTCGTTTTTGTGGGGCTTGGCCCACAAAAACGGAGCCTAGCGGCCGGCGCTGGCGCCGTTGCTCCCGTGTTTTCATGGTTTTCTCCTTCTCCGCCTTTGAATGGTCTTTTTGCCTTTGTGCTCCTTGTCCTCCCCGTTGTCATCTGAGCACCCGTGCGGCCCCACCTCGTGCAATTTCCCCCCGCTTGTTCAAATCCCCCCCGCAGGGGGCTGGCTTCTGTGGGGGTCGGGGTGTTGGGGGCCCCTGACCCCGCGCCAGAAGCAGTGACCAACTACTACGTTACGCCACCCCCCCCCCCTGGAAGACAGCCCTTCTCAAAACCCCGCAATGCAGCCCCTTAAAATGATCGCAATCGAATTCTAAGAATGCGACTTTTCTTCTTTTTGGCCGACGATGGTCGTTTTGGTGAATTAGGACCGTTTTAAGCAGTTTTTCGGGCAGTCTCCGAAAATTTGGGGCTGAATTCCGTATTGGCTTCTGCTTGCGAAGTTACATCATGTTGTAGCCCCTTAAAATGACCGGCTCGGGCCAAAACGTCAGAAAAGCAGCCTAATTGGCCAAATCTGGTGCCGTTTCGATGATTTACGGTCAATTTTGAGCGTTTTTTGGCAGTTTTCTGCCATTTTTTTCGCCATATTTGGCATGTATACTTGCTGCCCATCTGGCAATCCTTTTCTGCCAATAGGGCAACCATATTGTGCAAAAAGCAGGAGGCAGCTCCCGCTAGGCTACGTTTTTGTGGGGCTTGGCCCACAAAAACGGAGCCTAGCGGCCGGCGCTGGCGCCGTTGCTCCCGTGTTTTCATGGTTTTCTCCTTCTCCGCCTTTGAATGGTCTTTTGCCTTTGTGTTCCTTGTCCTCCCCTTTCTCATCTGAACACCCGTGCGACCCCACCTCGTGCAACTTTCCCCAACTTGTTCAAATCCCCCCCGCAGGGGGCTGGCTTCTGTGGGGGTCGGGGTGTTGGGGGCCCCTGACCCCGCGCCAGAAGCAGTGACCAACTACTACGTTACGCCACCCCCCCCCCCTGGAAGACAGCCCCTCTCAAAACCCTGCAATGCAGCCCCTTAAAATGATCGCAATGGAATTCTAAGAACGCGACTTTTCTTCTTTTTGGCCGACGATGGTCGTTTTGGTGAATTAGGACTGTTTTAAGCAGCTTTTCGGGCAGTCTCCGAAAATTTGGGGCTGAATTCCGTATTGGCTCTTGCTTGCGAAGTTACATCATGTTGTAGCCCCTTAAAATGACCGGCTCGGGCCAAAACGTCAGACAAGCAACCTAATTGGCCAAATCTGGTGCCGTTTCGATGATTTACGGTCAATTTTGTGCGTTTTTAGGCAGTTTTTTGCCATTTTTTTCGCCATATTTGGCATGTATACTTGCTGCCCATCTGGCAAGCCTTTTTTGCCAATGGTGCAACCATATTGTGCAAGAGGCACGAAGCAGCACCCGCTAGGCTTCGTTTTTGTGGGGCTTGGCCCACAAAAACGGAGCCTAGCGGCCGGCGCTGGCGCCGTTGCTCCCGTGTTTTCATGGTTTTCTCCTTCTCCGCCTTTGAATGGTCTTTTTGCCTTTGTGCTCCTTGTCCTCCCCGTTCTCATCTGAGCACCCGTGCGACCCCACCTCGTGCAATTTCCCCCCGCTTGTTCAAATCCCCCCCGCAGGGGGCTGGCTTCTGTGGGGGTCGGGGTGTTGGGGGCCCCTGACCCCGCGCCAGAAGCAGTGACCAACTACTACGTTACGCCACCCCCCCCCCCTGGAAGACAGCCCTTCTCAAAACCCCGCAATGCAGCCCCTTAAAATGATCGCAATGGAATTCTAAGAACGCGACTTTTCTTCTTTTTGGCCGATGATGGTCGTTTTGGTGAATTAGGACTGTTTTAAGCAGCTTTTCGGGCAGTCTCCGAAAATTTGGGGCTGAATTCCGCATTGGCTCCTGCTTGCGAAGTTACATCATGTTGTAGCCCCTTAAAGAGACCGGCTCGGGCCAAAACGTCAGAAAAGCAACCTAATTGGCCAAGTCAGGTGCCTTTTTGATGATTTACGGTGACTTTTGTGCGTTTTTAGGCAGCTTTTGCCATTTTTTTCGCCATATTTGGCATGCATACTTGCTGCCCATCTGGCAAACCTTTTCTGCCAACGGGGCAACCATATTGTGCAAGAGGCAAGAGGCAGCACCCGCTAGGCTACGTTTTTGTGGGGCTTGGCCCACAAAAACGGAGCCTAGCGGCCGGCGTTGGCGCCGTTGCTCCCGTGTTTTCATGGTTTTCTCCTTCTCCGCCTTTGAATGGTCTTTTTGCCTTTGTGCTCCTAGTCCTCCCCGTTCTCATCTGAGCATCCGTGCGACCCCACCTCGTGCATCTTTCCCCCGCTTGTTCAAATCCCCCCCGCAGGGGGCTGGCTTCTGTGGGGGTCGGGGTGTTGGGGGCCCCTGACCCCGCGCCAGAAGCAGTGACCAACTACTACGTTACGCCACCCCCCCCCCCTGGAAGACAGCCCTCCTCAAAACCCTGCAATGCAGCCCCTTAAAATGATCGCAATGGAATTTTAAGAATGCGACTTTTCCTCTATTTGGCCGATAATGGTCGTTTTGGTGAATTAGGACCGTTTTAAGCAGCTTTTCGGGCAGTCTCCGAAAATTTGGGGCTGAATTCTTTATTGGCTTATGCTTGCGAAGTTACATCATGTTGTAGCCCCTTAAAATGACCAGCTCGGGCCAAAACGTCAGAAAAGCAACCTCATTGGCCAAATCTGGTGCGGTTTCGATGATTTACAGTCAATTTTGTGCGTTTTTTGGCAGTTTTTTGCCATTTTTTTCGCCATATTTGGCATGTATACTTGCTGCCCATCTGGCAAGCCTTTTTTGCCAATGGTGCAACGATATTGTGCAAGAGGCACGAAGCAGCACCCGCTAGGCTACGTTTTTGTGGGGCTTGGCCCACAAAAACGGAGCCTAGCGGCCGGCGCTGGCGCCGTTGCTCCCGTGTTTTCATGGTTTTCTCCTTCTCCGCCTTTGAATGGTCTTTTTGCCTTTGTGCTCCTTGTCCTCCCCGTTCTCATCTGAGCACCCGTGCGACCCCACCTCGTGCAATTTCCCCCCGCTTGTTCAATTCCCCCCCGCAGGGGGCTGGCTTCTGTGGGGGTCGGGGTGTTGGGGGCCCCTGACCCCGCGCCAGAAGCAGTGACCAACTACTACGTTACGCCACCCCCCCCCCCTGGAAGACAGCCCTTCTCAAAACCCTGCAATGCAGCCCCTTAAAATGATCGCAGTCGAATTCTAAGAACGCGACTTCTCTTCTTTTTGGCCGATGATGTTCGTTTTGGTGAATTAGGACGGTTTTAAGTAGTTTTTGGGGCAGTCTCCGGAAATTGGGGCTGAATTCCGTATTTGCTCTTGCTTGCGAAGTTGGAGCATGTTGTAGCCCGTTAAAATGACCGGCTCGGGCCAAAACGTCGGAAAAGCAACCTCATTGGCCAAATCTGGTGCCGTTTGGATGATTTACGGTCAATTTTGAGCATTTTTTGGCAGTTTTTTGCCATATTTTTCGCCATATTTGGCATGTATACTTGCTGCCCATCTGGCAAGCCTTTTCCGCGGACGGGGCAACCATATTATGCAAGAGGCAGAAGGCAGCACCCGCTAGGCTCCGTTTTTGTGGGGCTTGGCCCACAAAAGCGGAGCCTAGCGGCCGGCGCTGGCGCCGTTGCTCCCGTGTTTTCATGGTTTTCTCCTTCTCCGCCTTTGAATGGTCTTTTTGCCTTTGTGCTCCTTGTCCTCCCCGTTCTCATTTGAGAACCCGTGCGACCCCACCTCGTGCAACCTTCCCCCGCTTGTTCAAATCCCCCCCGCAGGGGGCTGGCTTCTGTGGGGGTCGGGGTGTTGGGGGCCCCTGACCCCGCGCTAGAAGCAGTGACCAACTACTACGTTACGCCAACCCCCCCCCCTGGAAGACAGCCCTTCTCAAAACCCTGCAATGCAGCCCCTTAAAATGATCGCAATGGAATTCTAAGAACGCGACTTTTCTTCTTTTAGGCCGACGATGGTCGTTTTGGTGAATTAGGACCGTTTTAAGCAGTTTTTCGGGCAGTCTCCGAAAATTTGGGGCTGAATTCCGTATTGGCTTTTGCTTGCGAAGTTACATCATGTTGTAGCCCCTTAAAATGACCGGCTCGGGCCAAAACGTCAGAAAAGCAACCTAATTGGCCAAATCAGGTGCCTTTTTGATGATTTACCGTCAATTTTGTGCGTTTTTTGGCAGTTTTCTGCCATTTTTTCCGCCATATTTGGCATGTATACTTGCTGCCCATCTAGCAAGCCTTTTTTGCCAATGGTGCAACCATATTGTGCAAGAGGCACGAAGCAGCACCCGCTAGGCTTCGTTTTTGTGGGGCTTGGCCCACAAAAACGGAGCCTAGCGGCCGGCGCTGGCGCCGTTGCTCCCGTGTTTTCATGGTTTTCTCCTTCTCCGCCTTTGAATGGTCTTTTTGCCTTTGTGCTCCTTGTCCTCCCCGTTCTCATCTGAGCACCCGTGCGACCCCACCTCGTGCAATTTCCCCCCGCTTGTTCAATTCCCCCCCGCAGGGGGCTGGCTTCTGTGGGGGTCGGGGTGTTGGGGGCCCCTGACCCCGCGCCAGAAGCAGTGACCAACTACTACGTTACGCGACCCCCCCCCCCTGGAAGACAGCCCTTCTCAAAACCCTGCAATGCAGCCCCTTAAAATGATCGCAATCAAATTCTAAGAACGCAACTTTTCTTCTTTTTGGCCGACGATGGTCGTTTTGGTGAATTAGGACCGTTTGAAGCAGTTTTTCGGGCAGTCTCCGGAAATATGGGGCTGAATTCCCAATTGGCTCTTGCTTGCGAAGTTACATCATGTTGTAGCCCCTTAAAATGACCAGCTCGGGCCAAAATGTCAGAAAAGCAACCTCATTGGCCCAATCTGGTGCCGTTTTGACGATTTACGGTCAATTTTGTGCGTTTTTTGGCAGTTTTTTGCCATATTTGGCATGTATACTTGCTGCCCATCTGGCAACCCTTTTCTGCCAATAGGGCAACCATATTGTGCAAAAGGCAGGAGGCAGCTCCCGCTAGGCTACGTTTTTGTGGGGCTTGGGCCCACAAAAACGGAGCCTAGCGGCCGGCGCTGGCGCCGTTGCTCCCGTATTTTCATGGTTTTCTCCTTCTCCGCCTTTGAATGGTCTTTTTGCCTTTGTGCTCCTTGTCCTCCCCGTTCTCATCTGAGCACCCGTGCGACCCCATCTCGTGCAATTTCCCCCCGCTTGTTCAATTCCCCCCCGCAGGGGGCTGGCTTCTGTGGGGGTCGGGGTGTTGGGGGCCCCTGACCCCGCGCCAGAAGCAGTGACCAACTACTACGTTACGCCACCCCCCCCCCCTGGAAGACAGCCCTTCTCAAAACCCTGCAATGCAGCCCCTTAAAATGATCGCAGTCGAATTCTAAGAACGCGACTTCTCTTCTTTTTGGCCGATGATGTTCGTTTTGGTGAATTAGGACGGTTTTAAGTAGTTTTTGGGGCAGTCTCCGGAAATTGGGGCTGAATTCCGTATTTGCTCTTGCTTGCGAAGTTGGAGCATGTTGTAGCCCCTTAAAATGACCGGCTCGGGCCAAAACGTCGGAAAAGCAACCTCATTGGCCAAATCTGGTGCCGTTTGGATGATTTACGGTCAATTTTGAGCATTTTTTGGCAGTTTTTTGCCATATTTTTCGCCATATTTGGCATGTATACTTGCTGCCCATCTGGCAAGCCTTTTCCGCGGACGGGGCAACCATATTATGCAAGAGGCAGAAGGCAGCACCCGCTAGGCTCCGTTTTTGTGGGGCTTGGCCCACAAAAGCGGAGCCTAGCGGCCGGCGCTGGCGCCGTTGCTCCCGTGTTTTCATGGTTTTCTCCTTCTCCGCCTTTGAATGGTCTTTTTGCCTTTGTGCTCCTTGTCCTCCCCGTTCTCATTTGAGAACCCGTGCGACCCCACCTCGTGCAACCTTCCCCCGCTTGTTCACCTCCCCCCCCATGGGGGCCTTTAAATTGGGGGGCCGGGGAATGGGGCCCCGCCCCCCTCTAAAAGCAGTCCTTATGCCATTATATACGATCCGCGCGCCGAAACGAAACATACCCCAAAAGTGTACGATGCAGCCCCTCTAAATGACCGCCTCAAAGAGCTGATTCGCGCCGTCATATTTGTTTCGATTGATCATGGCTGTTTTGCAAAGTTAGGACCTTTACAAGGTTTTAACTTCTTTACTAGCATCCACTAATTCCATATAAGCTAGGGATGCGATTTAAAGGTGCACTAGCAAAGTTGAGGTGCCGAACAACACTATATATAAACCACAGGCCCCAAATCTCAAGAAATCTATTTGACATATTATTTATTTGCTGTGCACGCGTGCATTTTGCAGTCGCCGGCATTTGCGATCTTTCATTTTGACTGTGCAAAGTGAAATCGGGCTACAATGCACTAAATTTCCACCTAAGACCAGATTTATAAATGATTTTAAAAGCCTCGTCTTGCTGTTCAATCGAGAAACCGCCGTCGTTTGGTTTTAGCACCGGTTTTCGATTTGACGGTTTTCAGCGCCCTCAGCCGCCTTTTTAAGCTCAAAAATGGAAAGAACACCCCCAAATTGACCAAAATTGCCCTTGATTTCGTCAAAATCCGATACAATAGGCCCGAGTTATGAATATGTCAATTTTATGCTATTTGCACCCTGCATCGCTAATCTTGCCCAATGCACCCTCCCTGTCCTTGCGCTGCTAGCTTAAACATAAGGCAAAGGAGTGTTTTTGCGTTTGTTTGTCACCGCCCGGCTCCGTTTCCGACATAGAAAAGTGACCCGAAAATGGCTAAAAACGTAATAAGGCTTTTCTTTTGATGGTGCTTCGCACCAGCAAAGGAAAAGCCACACCAAGCACGAAAGACGAAGGATTCATTTAACCTTACTTTTCCACACCCTCCGCAACATATCATGTATCATTGCTTCATTGAAATTTCCTCAACATGCTCATCTTTCTTTGTTATAAATACGTGATCATGCACGTGCATATCGTGCAATCTGAATTCGTCGTCCGACACATACCCTTCGGAGGCGATCACAGCCCGCACACTGCCCTTCCCCATCTCGTGGAGCCCCCCTCCGCTTGTTTGCAATCTGTATATCGTTTCGAAACCTTCCCCGACTGAGATTAATGGCTTGGGGAACCCCGTTGTTTTAGATGTTGGGGCTGTAGATCCTACTCTCTTTGTGGACCTTTTTTGTTTTTGCCTCCTACCTGAGAAATCTTGGCCGTGCGATTTGGGCTATATGACCCGCCCTGCTATGCGTTTGTTCTCCGAGGACCCACTGTTTGTGATTTCTACACCCAGCGTGTAGGTGATTCTAGCTACCACGAACACTGACTGATGCCGTGCATCTATTTGGGATGATTGGCCCAATCCACTAACAACAAACCTCAAAGTATTTGGCCCAGTTGCCCAACCACAAATGTCAATCAAGATGTGACATCATTTTAGCAAAATGACACCTGCTTTTGCAAAAAGTGTCTGCTTGCAACTCCATCTTTTCACAATGTGCCAACCAGACCGTGTTTCCAGAATGAGAGCACCCAATTTTCACCCAACTTTCTTGGCTGTTGAATTGGAAACTTTCTAGCTGCGAACGGAGCAGCTTCTAAAACCCTGCCTGTAGAGTGCCTGTAGAATGCCTCTAGAATTGAGATAGATGCACAAGTCTAAGAGCAAGAAGGTTAGCGGAGTACGGACAAGTATTTTCTTCATTTGCGAATGTTTGCCATCTTGCCATATAGCCATATATAACCTTGCTATATTTGACACCCTAGAACCCCCCAGTGGCCATGATTGGGCCCAGACTCTGACCTAACCCTAACCTACTGCAAAATGTCAACGGTTAGGGTTACAGTCGACTGCATGCATCTGTCAGTCCCCATTCAAACTTGCCCTGTTTTAATTCACCGCCCCCCTTGTTACAGCCGCTGGAAGCAGGCGCCGGATCACCAAGCGCGGTGCCACTGCACATTTGAAGCAGGTTGCAGATGTCTGTGTTCAAAAACTTGCAATAGAGACAAAAACTGTCGGGAAATTATGCAACCGCCAAATGACAGCGCTTTTTTTCTTCGCAACCGCCCGAAACGATCATGTGCTACCGCTTTGTGACACCGCTTTTTTTAGGGTGCAACCACTGACATACTTGTGCAAGGCTCTTGTGAGCAGTTTGGCCATGTATGCATTTGCACACAGGGCCCCATTTCGGTCCCAAATATCGTCGACACACCTAGGTCGAAGCATGCCTAACCCGAGGCGGAAACAAAAATAATTGTCCAGCCGGGGTATGAGGTCGGGTCGGCCAACACGTAGTAATTTGCGGCGTTGTAAAACTTGGGTCGGCCGCACCATGTATCGTAGAACGGACCAACAGTCCCGTATGGGGACGTTCAGGTGTCCCGGTGCCGGATCGTCACGTTACAGTATGTGGGCCTTTGCCTCTGACCGTCGCAGGCTGCGGCGAACAATGCTCCGCCTTGGCATTGCAAAACACCTGAAAAACCATGAACGGGGAAAATTGTGCAACCGCCTTATGACACCGCTTTTTTTATGTTGCAAACCCCCCCCTCCTGTGCACTTATGCAACCACCATATTCCTTTATCTCAGTTACGTACGGGTAAGTACAAGGAGTGGGGTAACGTATTTCTACCCTGTACGATCCATCATGCATTGGGCCTTGCTACTTTTGATGGAGACAGTGAAACGCTGCAATGTGAGAGCGGCAAGGCAAAGCCATACCGCTTGCGTAAACTTTTTGAAGGTTTAAATTGCAAAGTGTTCATAGTGGATGAAGTCTCAATGGTTGTCAGCTTGTCCAAAGCCACCTGCGCACCAGACCGGGGTGGTCAACGGAGAAATTATCTTTTTATTCCTGAATCGTATATTTTTACATGTTTCTATTCAGTAACTCAATGGTGGTTTTTATTCTGTATTTTTTTTCTGGTCCGGATCGCCGTTTTACCCTTGTCGGTCGATTATCTTCACTACTATGCAGCCGAGAACAAGAAGAAGTTTGTTGGCCTGCTTAGTCTGCAAAGAGCTCCGTGACCACAAGGTTTCGGATTCCATCCTCTGTAATGCACGTTCGTAGTTCAACAACAACCCTGCGTGCGCGCTACAGGGTATTGCCGCGTGATGGCTCAGTGCGCACTACAAAACTTCAGCGCGCAGCATAGCGCGCGCTATGGCTCGGAGTCTTGGGTTTGTAACCCCATGTCCTAATAAGCAGGGCAAAAACGCCTATTTTTCTAAAGTTTCAGATGCTTCCGGCACCGCATGTGACGCTGTCAATGTCAGGGAAGATTGCAAACATTTTGGGCCCCCACTATGGGTGGTCCCTGTGGAAGAACGAGGACCTTTTGGCGGACCTAGTTGAGTTTTTTTGCTCAGGGTCTGCCGTCCAACGGTCTTTGTGGGCCACGTTGGAAAAAAGGGTCCCCGTGTCTGAAGCAGAGAAGACTTGCACACTTTTCAGACCTTTCAGACAGTGTTTTTGCATGTGTCTTGGGTTGGATGAGCAACAGGGAATGTTTTTGAAAAGCAAGGGGTTTTTGAGAAACGCAGGACACTGGAAAAAGCATGGTTTTGAAACATTTTCCAGTTTTGAAAAATTTGAAAAACGGGACAATATAGCGCGTAGAGGGCGCGCAATAGGCGCGCTATAAAGGTCATATTTTTGAAAATTTGCGCGCACTATGGAAAAAATGCACCATTGCGCGCACGCAGGGAAGGTCTCAATTTCTAAAATGCCACCATTGCCAATCTACCATTGTGGTAGATTGGTTCGTCAAACTAAGAGTTAAGTGGTTCTACATTTGCGGTTGGTGTTTTGTGGGAGTGGTAGGCAACAAGTTTTGGGACAATGGAGGTTGGTGTCTTCCGATGCTTGCACCATGATGCTTAGATTCAAGGATACAAAATCGGTCATTTAAGAGACTTTCATCTTGCGAAAATCCGGCCACGTGGGGAGGTGTAGGTTTCAGAACTATGTTCGATTCCACCTCCGGTATCCTCTTTGGTGCACGAAAGACGGCAACGATCGCCCAATAACAAAACTACCGCTTCGGCACCCGCTCAGTATATCTTACTAGGAATCCGTGCGCTTGGTGCGCTTGGCCGCTTTCAAGGACAAGGACAACGCTTTCAGCCTTTAGGGCTTTGAACGGTATGTACTAGTGTATGGTCTTCGCCATTGTACTTGTTCAACTTTCTCTCATGGGTTGCTTTCCCTTTTAGATGCAAGGAACTTGGCCCGGGCGACCAAGGAAGGCAAAGACGGAAGGCTTTTGTGTGGTGTGCCGCAAGGTCAAGACTTCGATGTTTGAGCCTTTGAAGCCCGAGTTCGACTGCTGATATAGGGCCAGAGATGGCTTGAGACTGCCCGACTCTTCTCTGCAGTCTATGATCACTGATGAGTGTTTTGTTGCTTGCCCACTGCTGGCGTAGTTCGGAAAGCCCCCTCTCTCTTGGACAACCTGTACCCGTGTTGCATCGAGTGTTGGCCAATTGTCGGAAGTGAAGATCAAGGGTCCCCTCCCAAGAAGAGACGGATAATCCCTCCCACCACTCCTCGAAGGTTGAATTCCGAGAAATAGAGCACCTACCTTGCGATTTGTGCACGCAAAAGAGAGCATGGTTCCACACTTTTGAGCCAACCTCCAATGGCTTTGAGACTTGCAATTTTTTGAAGCAATTGGGTGGAGGAGAGAGGAGAGAGGATGCTTTTGCTGTTTGTAAGGCGTGTAACAAAGAGAATTCGTCCATTCGGACGACTTTGCAAGAGTTGGGTTCACGGCTTGGTTTTGAAGACCCTCCAGAAGCTTCATATTTTTCATCTTGTGTTTTTCAATGCGATGAAAAGACTTCCACTCAATTGGTTTTTGAAGATTGTAAGCCAACCATGGTGGATGCTGCAACCAACACCCCAACCCATGTCGCGAAGTGCGAATTGCCGGTAGAACTTCGTGTCACAGCTGCCCGTCTTCAATCAAAGGCCAAGGTGTCGGCAAACAATGTTGGTACAACTTTTGATTTGTTGACCAGTGTCAAACCTGGCCCAACCTTTTCTAGGCAAACGTCTACTCGATGTTTGGTGGAGGCGGCGCAGTGTTGCATTGATGAGTTGGCACGCGAGTTGAGTTCTTGTGAGAATCTTGCTTTAGGTTGTGATGGTAGTGGCACCTTCTTTGATAGGCGTGGCTTTGAGGTCCACGTGAGTTGGGAGGGGGGAACGGAGTTGCTAGATTTGGTTGACCTCATTGATAAGTCCGCAGAAGGTTGTTTGAATTGCATCTTGCTTATTTGGGGCCGTCTCAACGACATTCAACGCGAGTTGGCCGTTCCTCCCACGCCATTGTATGCTATTCGGACGTTGTATGCGGACAACGCTAGCGTGAACACCGGCGTGGCCGGGGGTCTCGCGGCACTCCTTGAGGAGGCTCGTGAGGCGGCTCATGCGCGGGATGATCCAGCAACCCCTTACCTCCCTTTAAAGTTCAAAGGATGCGACGACCACATTTTGGCACTTGTTTTGACTCGTTTTAACACTCTTTTTTGTGAGTGGGCGGAGAATGCCGCTCGCTTGGACCTTGTCCACAACCGCAAGGACAAGATTGGCGTGAAGGAGAAGGTTTCCAAAATTGCAACCCCTTTGTATGCATTGAAACGTATTCAGAAGCGTGTGCATACATGGAACCGGTCGGCATGGCGTGCGGCACGGCATGCACATGATGCATTGCATCCTCCGCCACGCGGTAAACGCAAGCCCGTGGTGATTCGGTGCTCTTTGGGTCGCTTCTGCACCTTCGGTGCGACATCACGTGGTGTTCTGCACTATCGCGAGGTTATTCGAGACAGTAGCCTAAAGTTCGATGTTGATGCGGAGCTCATTGGTTGGTTGGATAACCCTTTCTTTGTGTTTGTGTGGCAATTGTTGGAGGGGTACACGACCTCATTCGAATTGCCTTTTTTGTCCCAAAGCCACAAGCTTGGGGTATCGCGAGCACTGGAGTATGAGAACTTCGTAATGAGTTGGGTTGATTTTGTGGAAGACTGGTGCCCACCACTGGAAACCCTTCCGGATGACCAACGGGAGGTGGTTTTGCTCATGATTGCAGCGGTGCATGACACATTTCAAAAGCATGTTGTGCCTCATGTGAATAACGGTGCTGGGTTTACGTCCTCGACCAACCGGGTTGGAGAGACCGTGTTCCGGTACATGCGTGCATGCTTCGACCAGAATCAAAGCACACGCATGGTGTGGGTAGCATCTCATTTCATTGTGGCCCGTAGCAAGTACCTAAAATTGGTGATTAACGAACCATGGCGCATGAAGCAAGTGATGAATAGAGTCAGCAAGCGCCTTGATTCACCTGAGTGCAAGTACCTAACTTACTGCTGCCTTCGGTTGTCTGGGTTGGTAAAGGAGAATGAGAAGAAGAAGGCGAGGGCTGTAGCAAAGGATCGTGAGAGTAAGCTTCGAGGTAGGCTGGTTGTGGCTAAGTTGTTGCTTAAGGATGTAGGTGATTTGACTGTAGAACACCTTAAGAAGGCCACGCGAGGGTTGCGGCAGCGTGAGCCTAACCTTGTTGATTTCCTGCGCTTGAACGTGAGCCGTGAGCAATTGATCAACCAATTGGAGGATTGGGTTGGCACTGATTCTTTTGTGCATACGAGTCTTGTGCTAGGGAGGGAGGGAGCCTTCTATGCCTTTCGTGCCCATCTTTTCATTTCGGAGGGACCCAGAAACAAGGGTCAGACAGGCAGCAAAAACCCCCCGGACCCGGGCACGAGGCCACGCGACATCGACTCGAAAAGCACCTTTGAACCCTCCACCTAAGAGTTCGGGTCCCAAGCTCGCCGTAGCAACTTTCGGAGGTGCTTTTCGAGCCATATAGCCAAAATGGTGGCCGGGTAGATTGGGTCCACGAAAAACAGGGTTTCGGTAGCCCGTGGGCAGGTTTCGGACAAGCGGAGCCAATGCCGATTGCACATTTGAAGCAGGTTGCAGGTGTCTATGTTCAAAAACTTGCAATAGAGACAAAAACTGTCGGGAAATTATTATAATATGCAACCGCCAGATGACAGCGCTTTTTTTCTTTGCAACCGCCCGAAGCAATCATGTGCTACCGCTTTGTGACACCGCTTTTTTTAGTGTGCAACCACTGACATACTTGTGCAAGGCTCTTGTGAGCAGTTTGGCCATGAATGCATTTGCACACAGGGCCCCATTTCGGTCCCAAATATCGTCGACACGCCTAGGTCGAAGCATGCCTAACCCGAGGCGGAGACAAAAATAATTGTCGAGCCGGGGTATGAGGTCGGGTCGGCCAACACGTAGTAATTTGCGGCGTTGTAAAACTTGGATCGGTCGCACCATGTATCGTAGAACGGACCAACAGTCCCGTATGGGGATGTTCAGGTGTCCCGGTGCCGGATCGTCACGTTACAGTATGTGGGCCTTTGCCTCTGACCGTCGCAGGCTGCGGCGAACAATGCTCCGCCTTGGCATTGTAAAACACCTGAAAAACCATGAAGGGGGAAAATTGTGCAACCGCCTTATGACACCGCTTTTTTTATGTTGCAAACCCCCCCCTCCCGTGCACTTATGCAACCACCATATTCCTTTATCTCAGTTACGTACGGGTAAGTACATGGGGTGGGGTAACGTATTTCTACCCTGTACGATCCATCATGCATTGGGCCTTGCTACTTTTGATGGAGACAGTGAAACGCTGCAATGTGAGAGCGGCAAGGCAAAGCCATACCGCTTGCGTAAACTTTTTGAAGGTTTAAATTGCAAAGTGTTCATAGTGGATGAAGTCTCAATGGTTGGTTGCCGCATGCTACGGCATATTCATAGCCGCCTATGTGAGATCATGCAATGCGAAGATAAACCATTTGGCGTTATGTGCAATTAACGCCTGTTGGTCAAACGGAATTGTTTGGATCTGTAAAAGTCCAAGTTGAAGGGCAAGATTTGAATGATGTATTTGGCTGGGAATTGTTCCAAAAGTTTGGTGAGGTGAGTCTCGTGAAACAACATAGAGCCACGGATCCACAATATGCTACATCGGTATCCGCCTTCCGTGAATGGACCGCTAGTGCTCTGCAAACACGCATGGAATTCGTGAATACCATCGTGGAAATCACCCCACAGGAATTTAAGGACCCTACTTGGCAAGAAACCACAAGTGCACAAGTAACATGTTAGCACCGATCAAAAGACGGTTCACGCTGTGAATGAAGTCATGCTTCAACGATTTGCTATTGCTCGAGGATTGCCCATTGTAGCTTGGAGGTTGCCAATGGTTGACAAGTATGAAAAGAAGTTTGGACACCATTCAAATTTCATATATGACACGGTGAAAGACATGACCGCATACTTTGTCCCACAAGCACCTTGTTGCCTCACAAGCAATTTAAGACCAGAGAAAGGGTTGTCCAACGGCACCCAAGGACGATTGCATAGCATTGTCCTACATGCTGATGAAGCGCAAAGTAGGGCGCAAGAGATCCGTGATGCAGGTGCTGGTACTGTAGTGATGCTTGACTTCCCACCATTTTGTGTCACCATTGCCATTGATGCTTCGACCTTAAGTACAAGTGGAATGCAACATGAGGATGCATCAAAGGTCATTGTTCCTCTCATGCAAGTGCAACGCAAGATCAACATTCATCGGTACATTGCTGTGCGCACCAAAGGCGGTGGATCTTTGGGGTGTCCCACAGTAAGGGGGTGCATAGTAACCCCCCCAAAATGGACACCTCTGCCATTACCACATCTGCCCATATTGCTAGGACCTAGGCGCATATTTATGTTCTCCATGTCCAAAATAGGGGAGGACATGTGTCTCTCCGCCCGTATGCCCTCGGTAGACAAAGTTGAAAAAAGTCAGTAACCCCCCCCGTTTGGGTCAGTAAGGGTTACTGACCTTGGGTCAGTAACCCCCTTACTGAGCAGTAACCCCCCTTACGGAACCCCCCTTACTGACTCCGTAACCCCCTTACTGACTCAGTAACCCCCCCCTTACTGACTCAGTAACCCCCCCCTTACTGACTCAGTAACCCCCTTACTGACCCCCCTTACTGAGTTTTGCGCTGTGTCCTTCCTGCACACTTTTGTTCTCCTTTTAGACTTTTTGTGGCCCCGGACTGCCATGGCTTGTGCTGGGCTGCTGGCTGCCTTCCCGCCCGTCCTAACGTGGGTCAACCATGTCAATAACCTAGTTGGGACACGCGGGTACGGGGGGGGGGGATGGGTTTGTCGAGCATGGTGCGGTTGTTAAGCATGCGAGTGAGTTCGTTGAGTTTCCCGCGGATACGGATTTTGGTTCCGTCAAGGTGACTTTCCCCCTCTTCGACAAGAGGGCACCGTGTGTGCTTTCCGATTTTATCCTCGACATCGCAGCTCGCCACCCCCACGTGCCGTGTTTCCAGATCCGCCTCCCTTTCGCAGAGTATGACCACCTTACCAAAGTGCTCGATAAGGAAATCACCACAACAGTGAACAAAACCCAAAAACTTTGGGTTGCACCGTTGCATGGTGCAGTTCAATTTAGTGTCCAGAAGCCGAAACCTCGCGATTTTCAAGAGGGACAATGGTGCCCCCGACACTGCGTGCAGCAACTTCGCTATGTTCGCTCAACAGATTGTGAGGAGCGGGTGCCGGTTTACTCTGTTCACAGCCGCCAGCCACAAGCTTGGCTCGAAGACCTTCCTGGTGCAACAACACCAACGAAATACACCACCGGGACTATTTTAGCTCTACCACTCCAGAGCGGCCCATGTTTGCTAGGTAGCGCTGAGCCTCGCACCGCCATTGTTCTGCCCCATGCCCCAATGGTTAACCAGGTCAAGGAAAAGTTGCTCGAGTTCGTGCATTGGTTTGCTCAAGGTGGGGTTGCCTCGTTTACGGCAGACCTCCGCAGTGAGTTTGGTGGTTTGGACCACAAACTGCGCAAGAACATTTTTAATAGCACCATGCCCACGTATGCGCGCCCTGAGGATGGTCCCGCACGGCAAGTGGTGTACGGTGTGCCGCCTCCCCCCCCGCCGGGTTTGGTGAGGACCCAGTTCCCGGGTGTCGAGCACCCCTTACCCGCGCTCTTGCGCTGGGCTGCACATGTGCGGCACCAGGTCGATGAAGCCACCCAGCTCCGCCACATGGTGACGGCGATGGCCTATATCATCGGCCATACGCATGACCCGCAGTTTCCGCACCGCGATTTTCCGCCTGATTTTTTGCCAAGCGGTCAATTCGCATGGTCGGCATTCTCTCCCGTCACCATGGACTTGGACGTGCTTGATGGCACCGAGAGCACATTTGTGTAAGGGTCCACAAGATGCACCCCCGACCCGTGGCATGAAGTGCCGATGGGAATGCGCCGCAACGACCTGTGGATCATTCATAGTTTGTTAGTCCATTGGGGGGGGGGGGTATTCCTAAGGCCTTGGACCTCCCTGCGCCCGGTGACATGGATGCCCTCCCGCGCGTGGTTGCATTTTGCGGACTGTCAACCGTCCCGGTTGACTACGATGTCACAGACCCTGTGGTCCCCCCCCCATGGGCACGGCGTGAGGCGGAGGCGGTGGGCAAGGAAGTGTGTGGTGTGGTGTCGTGCAGGCGGAAGGTGGGTGTCAATGGGTCGAGTGCGCGGTGTTTCGGGTGCAAGCAAGCGTTGTTGTCTGGGACACACAAGGGTGTGTTGTGCACCGCTTGCGATGAGCCCGCGAATGAGGCGCCAGCAGCCCAGCCCAGCAACGCACTGCCAAGCCACTTCCCCACAATGCTGACATGCCTGATGCCGGGTGGAGGCGAGTTGCTGACGGCACATTATGCTGCTGTGCCGTTCGATGCTAGCCCTGTCCCTCAGGACACCACCCCGGCGCCGAGTGACTGCCCATTCCGGGTGCAACACGAGGATGACGCCCCGCTACCGCAGCCAGGTGTCGGCGGTTGCCGCATGGTCCTGAAGACCAGGCCGGGCACCATCCTCGTTGTTAATGGGGGTCGATTTGCAGGGTTCCAAGTGCCCACCACTGACAACGACGAGGTGACGGCCTGGCGGTGGAACCTGCTGCCCCCCCGCATGCCCATTATGGACATCTCCGTGCTGGCGGCCTCGGGTCACGTGCGGGACGACCCCCACGGCAAGAAGGGGGACTACATGTGTGCATGCCATCAGGTGAATGTGTTACTTTCCTTTTTTGCCTTTGCTATTTTTTGTATGCATTGCTGCCTGTTTTGCCCCTTTGTCACAGTTCTGTCATGGGTGTGGGTTTGGGCTTGGGTTTGGGCTGGGGGTTGGGTGTGGGTTCGGGTGCGGGTTTTGGTTTGGGCCTAGGTTTGGGTTTGGGTTTGGGTGTATGCTTTGGCGCGCTTTGGGTTCGTGTGTCCATGCCTGCCCTGCTCCCCCCCCTCCCCCCTGTGTCCCTTTTGCTCTTTGCTCTTTAGGAATTTGATGATTTGTTGTTGATGGGAAGGGGAAAACCCAAGAACCCCCAGTGATTATTCGTGCCCCATGCCCATAAAGGGGCTAGGAATCTTTGTTGTTGAGGGGAAGGGGAAAACCCAAGAACCCCCAGTGATTATTCGTGCCCCATGCCCATAAAGGGGCTAGGAATCTTTGTTGTTGAGGGGAAGGGGAAAACCCAAGAACCCCCAGTGATTATTCGTGCCCCATGCCCATAAAGGGGCTAGGAATCTTTGTTGTTGAGGGGAAGGGGAAAACCCAAGAACCCCCAGTGATTATTCGTGCCCCATGCCCATAAAGGGGCTAGGAATCTTTGTTGTTGAGGGGAAGGGGAAAACCCAAGAACCCCCAGTGATTATTCGCCTGCCTCGTCACAACAGGGGGGGGGGGGGACACCCCCCCCCCCAATTACATCCGTCACTGATTTCCGTCACACACAGTCACAGACCAGTCACAGATAGTCACAGACAGTCACAGATAGTCACAGACAGTCACAAACAGTCACAGATAGTCACAGACCACAGGCACAGACAAATGCCAGATGACAGTAAGGGGGGGTTACTGAGTCAGTAAGGGGGGTTACTGACGCAGTAAGGGGGGGGGGGTACTGACTCAGTAAGGGGGTTACTGACCCCCCCCTACTGACTTAGTAACCCCCTTACTGACTCAGTAACCCCCCCTTACTGACCCCCCTTACTGAGTCAGTAACCCCCCCTTACTGACCCCCCTTCCTGAGTTTTACGAGTTGTAACTGGGTTAGGGTAGGAGTGGCCTCTGAGGGGGTGTGGAAGGGGGTTGCCTGATCTCCCCTTGGAGGACGTGGCACCCAAGGCGGGTAGTGCAAAGCCGGCCACACTCCAGGCTGCAACAGTGGTGGGTCCGACCTCGGTGAATACCGTGTAGTGGCCCACGGGATCAACCCCCGTTGTCCTCAATGCGGGGTCTGCTGTGTGGTCTGTTGGGCAGACCACGTGGCACAAAAAATTTGAGCTGAAATTCAAGGTATGTGTAGGTGCGACATGTCACGGGATTTAACTTTGCAGGTTGATATGCCCCAAAGCAAATAAAGGGGCTAGTTCCTTGTACGTGGCGGAGGTCTTCAGTTGAAATCGTTTAGTTACCCTTCCCGCCCATCGTTGCAGGAGGGGAAGACCATGCAAACGGTGAAGGTGCAGCTGCCCGTGGCCGTGGATGGAGTGGAGGCCGCGGGCCAGCCGGAGCCGCGATTTTGGCTTTGGACAAGCTTTTCACGTGCCAACACCGCGCACTATTACATCTGCATCGACGAAAATGGGAAGCGGATGAAGCTGCGCGGACTTGGGCAAATCCGTGGCGTGGGCGGGCCGGCAACGGGGCTTGCAGAAAGTTCGCAGCAAGCGTGGCTTGAGGAGCAGCACCGCATGGGGCCCTCGGGGAGGGGGATCAAGCGAGAGGCGCCCGAGGATGAGCAGCCCTCCTCCCCTGCTGGACAGTCGAAGACCTCGTCCCAGTCCTCCTCCCCCCCGTCCCAAGGGAAGGACAAGAGGAAGAGGCAAGGGCAGCAGAGGAACGTCGAGGGCGGGGGGGGGGGGGGGCTCCTCAAGTTGGGGACGGGTTGACGGTGTCGGAGCTCCGTGCGGTTGTCGGGCGTGCTGTCTCCGAGTCGGTCAGTGAGGTAGTCCCAGAGGACACACAAGACCCAATGAGCGCGCTTGTGGGACTACCGGACCGCCTCGAGAGGATGGTGAAGGAGGCCGCCAAGGGTAAGGCGTCCAAAGCAGACGCGGACCTGGCCGCAATGCGGCAAGTGACCGCTCAGCAGAAAGGTAGAATCGTGGAGTTGGAAGCGCAAGTGCGCACGCTCCAAGAGGCGGTCCAAGCCGAAAAGCAGAAGACCGCCGAAGAACACTCGGCACGAGAAAAGGCAGAGACAGAGGCACAGGTGGTAGCAATGCACAAGAATGAGTTGCTGCAGGTGATCGGACAAGGGAAGAAGTAGTGAAGGATGCAGGTGCACGCGTCGTTGGGCGTGCGACTGAGCGCATGAATGGATGGGTGGTTGCACGCGTGAATGGGCGCGTGAATGGGCGCGTGAATGGGTGCGTGAATGGGCGCGTGAATGGGTGCGTGAATGGGCTCCCGAACGGATGGGTCATTAGACACGTGAATGGGCGCGTCAATGGGTGCGTGAAAGGGCTCATGAAGGGATGGGTCATTGGATGCGTGATTGGGCGCGTGAATGGGCTCATGAATGGGTGCGTGATCGGGTGCCTAAAGGCACGTCCAATTCCTTTTCTGAGCAACGACAATGTGATTGGCGCAGTGATGATGTGTTTCATGAGAGGTCCACCGATATCAACAATCTTTCCAACTCTTGTGACTTGAGGGTGCAGACAATGTCCTTTTGTGTTGTGCAACGCTTTGCTAGTGTCCATGGCATGGGCATACCATCTAAAAGAGTGAAACCACATTCAACCCCTAGGAAAACAGTTGCCTCGGTACACCACTTTCTAGGTCAGTAAGGGGGGTCAGTAAGGGGGTTACTGACTCAGTAAGGAGGTCAGTAAGGGGGGGGGTTACTGAGTCAGTAAGGGGGTTACTGAGTCAGTAAGGGGGGGTCAGTAACCCCCTTACTGAGTAAGTAAGGGGGGGGGTTACTGAGTCAGTAAGGGGGTTATATATATATATATATATATATATATATATATATATATATTTATAGTTATATATATATACTGACCCCACCATACTGACTCAGTAACCCCCTTACTGACTCAGTAACCCCCCCTTATTGACCCCCTTACTGAGTCAGTAACCCCCTTACTGACCCCCCTTACTGCCCCCAATTGATGAGTAGAGACCAACGCAACAAGGATGCCGTTTTCCTTGTTCACGGCTTTTTACAATGGAAGCGGCGGTGGATACGTTTGAGGCGCACTTACAACGCCTCACCCTTACACCACTGGAAGCCCTCAAAGACCCCAAGACCAAGGCACAACGCAAGAAGTGCCTTGCACGCGTGGCAAGCGCCCTGCTAGGCACCAACGTCACCAACGTTGCCATAGCGGGCACGGGGATAACCTTGGGCATCCCAAGTGACGGCGGTGACGACTCTGATACCCCCGTGGAGGAGGCTGCTTCCCTTGTTGAGCGGATGATCGACATGCAAGCTAGTGTGCGGCAGTTATACAAGCTGCCGCGCACTTGCACACGGGCCGACTTGGATAAAGCCCGCCGCCACATACGCCCCTACACGGCCCACCCGATGGCTGTCTTTGGCAGTGGCATGTCCCAAAGAGCCGCTGCCGCTGTCCCACTATGGGATGTGGTGAGCACACAAGTTGCATTGGCACAACAGTGCCAAATGCCTCCCCCTACGGACACTAAGATCAAGGTCACTGTAGCCCCAGATGCCACACCCCTGTGGCGCACATCGGCCACGCGCTGCGACGTCTACGTCCACGTGTGGGGTACCCCGAGTCGAGCCAGCGATGTAAGGAGGTGGGCCACATGGTGGGCCCTTGATGGTCCTGACGATGGACGATGCCTCCGTGCCGTCGACCGGCTTGCCGGCCTAGACAGGGAGGTTGAAGACCTTGAGCAGGATAGGGATATAATGTGGGGGGGTACAAGGTACACTTTTGAGGTGTTTGTCACCGGGGATGGAAAGCCGATGTTAGTCAATAACCCTGGCGACAAGTGTTGGTGTTGTGGCAATGTGGGAAGCATGGTTCCCACCGATTTTGTCGAGGCCCTGTGCCGTTGGGGCTCTTTTCTTACCTCCGTCCCACCAAGGCGGCGCATTGGTGATTATAATCATTGTGCCCGCCGTGTTTTAAATGCCATTGTGACACGGGTGGGTTGGATGGTTGAGGATTGGGTAGCAGCCGACCACAGCAAGCGTGGTGCTGTGAAGGAGTTACAGGAACTCCATCAGCATGTACAAGCTGAGGCAGAGGCAATCCCACCTGCTGAACGCTTGCAGCAGAAACAAACAAAGGACGGAAAGTTTAGTCTGACCTCTAGTGCCTTGTTGGGGAGGAATCACCAAACACCAGACAAGTTGGTTGTGATCTTGTGTAGCCACTTTGACTGTGAGGTGGTCGGGGAGAGAGGAATGCGTGCCCATGTCCTCATTAAGCTATTGTTGCGGTCTTTCGCAGGTATGTATAGTCTGTGGAGGGAAAAGGAGTACCTCACCCCCACTCAAGTTGCCCAAGCTCAGGCACATGCCCGTCAGTTTGGCCAGTGTTGGAGTGCCTTGGGGTGGAAGCCCACACCGTGGGCCCATTGGGCCGCGTGTCACAGTGGCAAATTTTTGGGGATGTATAGGTCTTTGTACCTGTTCTCTAGCATCCCCATTGAGTACCCCAACCGGACCTTCAAAGTCCGGTTGAAAAACAGTATGAGAGGTTGGTGCCTGAAGAAGCCGCGAGTGACGAGGCGTGGTATGGCCCATGTGGTCAACACGGATGCACTCGCGGTGGGTGTACAATTGCGCAAAGCCAAGGGAGGACAAGGGGAGGCTTTGTTGGCACGCAAACGACGAAGGGCTGAGTGATACATTTGATACTTGCCTGATTTCTTCATGCCCTAGTGTTGCTACGGTTAAAACACAGTAAGGGGGGTTAGTAAGGGGGTGAATGACTCAGTAAGGGGGGTCAGTAAGGGGGGGTTGCTGAGTGAGTAAGGGGGTTACTAAGTCACTAAGGGGGTCAGTATGTACCCTTCGTGAACCGTCCGTTTGAATCCGAGATTCACGGTACCGTGAATTTCACCTATTTTGGCTGTTTTTTGCTTGTAACTTGGTGCCATTGTGTGCTTTTGTCGTGCTATCTTCGCCCAAAGTAAGATCCAACAAATGTGTGCAATTTAGAGGTTTGAAGTAGTCGCATGGTTCAACACATTTGGTGAGATTCGCGTGAATGTGAAATTCACGCACCCAAATTCACGCATAAATTCACGCTAGATTGACAGATCCACGAGAATGTGAAATTCGCACGAAATTCGCACGAAATTCGTACGAAATTCGTGCGAATTTCGTGCGAATTCGTGCGAATCGGCCCCAATTTTGTCTTGTCACCGCTATTTGTTGCACACATTGGATATTGAACAATTTGTTTTGTAGATCCCTAGATACACGCCAGCACGCACAATTTCGTTCTAGCCTAAAACGACATCGCGAGGGCATTCTACCCCACAACATCTAGCTAGAACGTAGACTAGAACAGGAATCATTCTAGCCTAGATGTATTCTACACTAGAACACAAATCACAAATCAAAACAATACACATTACATTTCTTAATCTTTGTTGCATTGCTCACAAATTTGTTGGGAAGGGCATAGGTTATAGGTGATAGTGGATGCAGTGGTGGGGGGGTCCGTTGGGGTCAAACCATTGTTGCATTGCTCACACAGTTGTTTGGAAGGGCAAAGGTTATAGTTGCTAGTAGATGCATGAGGGTGGGGTGGGGGGGTCCATTGGGTCATACCATAGGAGCGTAATCAACCACGTCTAGGGTTGGGAGGGGGGGGGGGGGCAAGGAGACCCCCCACTTACAGCCCCTGAGTGTCTGGGTGTGGGGTTATGAGGGTGTCTTGCTTGTTGCAGTGTGGTTAAGGTTAGGGAGGGTATCCTTTTTCTCTTCACAGGTTTTGTGTATCCCCATGGCTCTCATGTGCTAGTTGCTCATGCTTTGGCAGCAAATAATCAAGTCAGCGCCGACTTTACAGTATGCTCCCGTGTCTACTCGGAACTGTGTACTACGCAGGGGAATCTGACTGTTTAATTGAAACACAGCTTTGCGATGGGACCTGCTGGCTGGTTCCGCGAGGTGACTTCTGCCCAGTGCTCTGATTGTCAATGCAAAGAGATTTAGCCAAGCGCGGGTAAACGGCGGGAGTAACTATGACTCTCTTAAGGTAGCCAAATGCCTCGTCGACTGATTGACGCGCATGAATGGATCAACGAGATTCCTGCTGTCCCTAGATGCTGGCTGGTGAACCAACCGCCAAGGGAACGGGCTTGGGTGTTCCAGCGGGGAAAGAAGACCGTGTTGAGTTTGACTCTAGTCTGACAGAGTGCAGCAGCATGGAGGGTGTAGCACAGGTGGGAAGTGCGCGCCAACTCATGGCATTGATCATGGCCTTCGCGGCCATCTCGACTGCCGGCTCTTCCTTCTGGATGAGGCTCCGCGGTGCTACGCGCAAGCTTGCAATGAAATACCACTACCTCCACAGCCGCTTTACTAATCGGATGATTCGGATACGGGTGTGTATGGGTGTGTGTGTTTGTGTGTGTGTGTGTGTGTCTCTGTGTGTGTGTGTGCCGGGGGGCAGGTGTAGGGAAATGTGTGTGCTTGGTTCTTTGGTCACCTCACGCCGTGTGTGTGTGTGTGTGTGTGTGTGTGTGTGTGTGTGTGTGTGTGTGTGTCTGCGTGTATGTGTGTGTGTGTGTGTGTGTCTGTGCGGTGTGTGTGTGTGTGTATGTGTGTGTGTGTGCCGGGGGGGCAGGTATAGGGAAATGTGTGTGGGTGTGGGGACTTCGGTACATGCATAGGTGGTGTTGGTGTGGCTCTTCGTGCAGTGTCCTGCAAAAATGGTACGAAAGTCGTACGAAATTCGTACGAAGTTCGTACGAAATTCGTACGAATTTCGTACGAAAAGTGCCTCACAGATAGGTACTGTGAATGTGGTTGTTACGAAATTCGTACGAATTTCGTACGAAATTCGTACGAACTTCGTACGAATTTCGCACGAAGTTCAAACAATTTGCATGAACTTGTGTCATTTTTGTATGTGTGTGGGTGTGCCTGGTCAGAGGGGTTGTTGGTTGTGTGGGCGTGGGTGCATGGTGTGTGCGTGCCTGGGTAATATGTGCATGCATTGGTGGTTCTTTGGTGGTTTTGTTGAATCATGTGGGACGATACTTTTGTGCTGTTTGTAGTTTGTGACTGTCTGTCGTTTGTGTTTGTTGCTGCTGATTGTCATGATGTGTGTGTAATGCCTGCTTTTCGGCTGTGTTGGTATCGCTGTTTTGCTTGCTGCTTGTTGTGCTTCGTGTGTTTGCTGCTTCTCACTGGTGACTGTTGCTTATGACCTGACTGTGTTGTTCTTCTGTGTTGTTGTTGTGTTGCTGTGCTGTGTGCTATGGGTGGGTGTGGATGGTTGGATGGGTGGCTGCCTGTTGTTGAATCATGTGGGACAATACTTTTGTGCTTTTTGTAGTTTGTGACTGTCTGTCGTTTCTGTTCGTTGCTGCTGATTGTCATGATGTGTGTGTAATGCGTGCTTTTCGGCTGTGTTGGTATCGCTGTTTTGCTTGCTGCTTGTTGTGCTTCGTGTGTCTGCTGCTTCTCACTGGTGGCTGTTGCTGATGACCTGACTGTGTTGTTCTTCTGTGTTGTTGTTGTGTTGCTGTGCTGTGTGCTATGGGCTGACTGTGTTGTTCTTCTGTGTTGTTGTTGTGTGTTGTGTTGTGTGCTATGGGCTGAGTGTGTTTGTTCTGGAGAAAAATGATACAAATTCATGCAAATTGTTCGAAATTCGTACGAAATTCGTAACAACCACATTCACGCTACGTATTCACGGTACTTTGGGGGCGAATTTCGTACGAAGTTCGTACGAAATTCGCACGAATTTCGTACGAATTTCGCACGAATTTCGTACGAATTTCGTGCGAACTTCGGACGAATTTCGTACCATTTTTGTAGGACACTGCACGAAGAGCCACACCAACACCACCTATGCATGCAACAAAGTCCCCACACCCACACACATTTCCCTGTACCTGCCCCCCCGGCACACACACACCCACAAACACACGCACACAGACACACACACACACACACACACACATACACACACACACACACACCCATGCACAAAACACACACATACCCTCGATGAAAGCAAACAGCCCCCCACTCGACCCACACCCACACACTGCCCGCCCACACACCCTCATACGTACCTGGACAGTGGATGTGTCACGGTTAGATGTTTAGGGGGGAGGGGGGGTTCTGTGTGTGTGTGTGTGTGTGTCTGCCTGTGTGTGTGGATGGGTTTCTGTGGATGGATATGTGTGTGTTTTTCTGTGGGTGGGTCGGTGTGTCCATGTGTAGTTGGGTGTGTGGTTGGGTGTGTTTGTGTGTACGCGCGTGTTGCTGTGAGGTGCGGGAAGGGTGTGTCTGTATGTGTGCGTGTGTGTGTGTGTGTGTGTATGGCTTGTGCGTATATGTGGTTTGGTGCTGCTCACATCCTCACCCCCCCCCCACACACACAGGCGCACGCCCACACGCAGAACCAAAAAGACAGTCATGCACCCCCCCCCCCCCACCCACATACCATCAATGAAACGTACCTGGACAGTGGATGTGTCACGGTTAAATGTTTAGGGGAAGGGGGTTCTGTGTGTGTGTATGTGTGTTTGCCTGTGTGTGTGGAAGGGTTTGTGCGGATGCGTGTATGTGGGTCGGTGTGTCCATGTGTAGTTGGGTGTGTGGTTGTGTGTGTTTGTGTGTGCGCGTGTGTTGGTGTGAGGTGCGAGAAGGGTGTGTGTGTATGCGTGTGTATGGCTTGTGCGTATATGTGCATGGTTTGGTGTTCCTCACATCCTCACCCCCCCCCCCCCACACAGGCGCACGCCCACACCCAGAAACAAACAGACAATCGTACATGTACCCCCTCCCCCCCCACACACACCCACATGCCATTAGTGGAATGAAGCCGCCCTGCCACCCCACCCACACCCACACCCACAAACTGCCCAGCCACACATACTTAGGCGTCACAAGTTGCCCGCCCTCTAGGACCCCATATACGCACGATGTGAGAATGTTCTACATTTCTAGTTTGAGTATGCTATTTGACATATGTGAGCAATGTTGGTACCAGCGTTGTGTGACATCCATTGAAATGGGTGGTGATGTGTTAGCCTTAGGTATCCGCTTCATCTAGTGTATCATGTTTGAGGTTTTTTGCAAGCTGGCCGAAATTGAGGCCAGCTTTTGGGCTCCATTGGAAACATCCATGTGTATATACACCTTTTAACGCTTCTGGCCGAAATTTCGGCCAGCTTTTTGGTTTAATGTTGAATGACTATACTCATTTTCATTTTTTTAAGGGCTGGCCGAAATTTCTCCCAGCTCTCTGCTCTAATCACCATTCATACACTTATACTGGGCTTTTTTTTGTTGGTATGGCCGAAATTTCGGCCAGCATTTCCTCTTTCTGCGCATATCAGCAATTGTTTTCCCATCCAACACATTCTTCTTGGTTCCAGGGGTTCCACAAAACCGACCTATACACCACAAGTGAAAGAACAGCAAAGATACGGTTCATTGAACATCAAACAAAACTACCCCCAAAGGATATACGTGTATTTCCTATTTTTATTAACCTGGCCGAAATTTCGGCCAGCTTTTCCAAGAACATCGAAACACATGGTCTTATTCACCAGACAGGCCCAAGCTGGCCGAAATTTCGGCCGGGTCCTTCAAAACTTTAAATAACGTCACAGAAATGCATACCTTTGAGGTTTTTTGGAAGTTGGCCGAAATTGAGGCCAGCTTTTCCATTGGTTCCATTGGAAACATGCATGTGTATATCCACTTTTCAACGCTTCTGGCCGAAATTTCGGCCAGCTTTTTGGTTTAACGTTGAATGACTATACTCATTTTCATTGTTTTAAGGGCTGGCCGAAATTTCTCCCGGCTCTCTGGTCTAATCACCTTTCATACGCTCATATTCGGCCTTTTTGCCAGTGTCTGCCAAAAAAATCAAAACACATGGTAGTATTCACCAGACAGGCCCAAGCTGGCCGAAATTTCGGCCAGGTCCTTCAAAACTTGAAATAACGTCACAGAAATGGATACCTTTGAGCTTTTTTGGAAGTTGGCCGAAATTGAGGCCAGCTTTTCCATTGGTTCCATTGGAAACATGCATGTGTATATACACCTTTTAACGCTTCTGGCCGAAATTTCGGCCAGCTTTTTGGTTTAGTGTTGAATGACTATACTCCTTTTCATTTTTTTAAGGGCTGGCCGAAATTTCTCCCAGCTCTCTGGTCTAATCACCTTTCATACAGTCGTATCCCGCTT
The DNA here is from genome assembly GCA_964036045.1 of Eutreptiella sp. 'Long Island Sound 2002'. Classification (NCBI taxonomy): domain Eukaryota; phylum Euglenozoa; class Euglenophyceae; order Eutreptiales; family Eutreptiaceae; genus Eutreptiella; species Eutreptiella sp. 'Long Island Sound 2002'. The sequence continues at coordinate 140,250,184 of OZ038382.1, forward strand.
TTTTGCCGGTGTGGCCGAAATTTCGGCCAGTGTGTCCTCTTTTTGCGCATATTAGCAATTGTTTTCCCATCCAAAACATGTGGCCGAAATTTCTGCCAACTTGCAATTCTTGCTGTACATAAATATTACACCGTACACTCCTATAAAGCTGCTTTCTTCTCACAGCGTTAATGTCTTCTGGTATTACTATAATTGTCATGCTCGAATGGGGTGTGTGCCACGCATTGCCACTGTTTTGTGTGTACATTCTCTGTTTTGCATTTTGCTGGCCGAAATTTCGGCCAAAGTTGCCTTATGTGGACCCTTGATTCCAAATGACACACATTTCTGGCCGAAATTTCGGCCAGCTTCTCGGCAACCCAATTTTGAACAGTGGTTTCACATCCAGTGCATGGCTGGCCGAAATTTCGGCTATGGTATTCCATCATTCGTGTCAAGACGTCGATTTTGGGCCATTTTGTGTTGAATTGCGCTTGTTATTGCCACTTTTGTTATTTCTCCTTCCATGAAATCCCCTGCTGTAGCATCCTTTTTTATGACCGAGCCTGCACTGGATTCACAGGAGGTGCTTATTTCCCCTCCAGCTGAAGCTGCGTCCGAAAATGGGCAATCCCAACCTGCCCATCAACCGGACGGGGACAAGGCAAGCACAGAGGGACTTCAAGGGAAGCCTAAGGCACCACCAATGAAAAATTCATCAACCACCATCACGTTATCCGACTGGGTCACGTCAACAACCAAAATAAAAGTTTTCTTTGACCAAATTGTAATAGACCACGACCGAAGCATTGGCCACGTCCGTAAATTATCCGAGGATCGTGTGCAGCGGCGCTATGACGATCTCAAGGCCGCACCGCCTGTGGATTACATCCAAGATCTTCTTTTTTATAAAGTCATTCGTATGTCTCTTGTTGCCTACTGCCATTCCCAACGGGTTATATTGTTTGCAGGTACGAAGGTTGGCCGAAATTTCGGCTAGCATCTGCGTCCCTAAGTGTTTTTGGTGTACTGCTATTGTTTTTTCCCATAGCCTGTGTGGATTTGTCAGTTGGCAAGTATTTGCTTGTCATTGAGTGTGGTACATCGTACACCATCTTCAAATGTCAGTGCACCTGTGTTCTTTGCGCATGTCTACCGTCATAGGTATCCATTTCGGTGACGTTACTTCAACTTTTGAAGGACCCGGCCGAAATTTCGGCCAGCTTGGGCCTGTCCGGTGAATAAGACCATGTGTTTTGATGTTCTTGGAAAAGCTGGCCGAAATTTCGGCCACGTTAATAAAAATAGGAAATACACGTATATCCTTTGGGGGTAGTTTTGTTTGCTGTTCAATGAACCGTATCTTTGCTGCTCTTTTACTTGTGGTGCATAGGTGGCTTTTGTGGAAACCCCGGAACCAAGAAGAATGTGTTGGATGGGAAAACAATTGCTAATATGCGCAGAAATGGGACACACTGGCCGAAATTTCGGCCACACCAACAAAAAAAAGCCCAGTATAAGTGTATGAATGGTGATTAGAGCAGAGAGCTCGGAGAAATTTCGGCCAGCCCTTAAAAAAATGAAAATGAGTATAGTCATTCAACACTAAACCAAAAAGCTGGCCGAAATTTCGGCCAGAAGCGTTAAAAGGTGTATATACACAGGCATGTTTCCAATGGAACCAATGGAAAAGCTGGCCTCAATTTCGGCCAGCTTGCAAAAAACCTCAAAGGTATCCATTTCTGTGACGTTATTTCAAGTTTTGAAGGACCTGGCCGAAATTTCGGCCGCCTTTGGCCTGTCTGGTGAATAAGACCATGTGTTTTGATGTTTTTGGACCCGACTGGCAAAAAAGCCGAATATGAACGTATGAAAGGTGATTAGACCAGAGAGCTGGGAGAAATTTCGGCCAGCCCTTAAAAAAATGAAAATGAGTATAGTCATTCAACGTTAAACCAAAAAGCTGGCCGAAATTTCGGCCAGATGCGTTAAAAGGTGTATATACACATGCATGTTTCCAATGGAACCAATGGAAAAGCTGGCCTCAATTTCGGCCAGCTTCCAAAAAAGCTCAAAGGTATCCATTTTTGTGGCGTTATTTCAAGTTTTGAAGGACCTGGCCGAAATTTCGGCCAGCTTGGGCCTGTCCGGTGAATAAGACCATGTGTTTTGATGTTCTTGGAAAAGCTGGCCGAAATTTCGGCCAGGTTAATAAAAATAGGAAATACACGTATATCCTTTGGGGGTAGTTTTGTTTGCTGTTCAATGAACCGTATCTTTGCTGTTCTTTCACTTGTGGTGCATAGGTGGCTTTTGTGGAACCCCTGGAACCAAGAAGAATGTGTTGGATGGGAAAACAATTGCTAATATGCGCAGAAATGGGACACACTGGCCGAAATTTCGGCCACACCAACAAAAAAAAGCCCAGTATAAGTGTATGAATGGTGATTAGAGCAGAGAGCTCGGAGAAATTTCGGCCAGCCCTTAAAAAAATGAAAATGAGTATAGTCATTCAACACTAAACCAAAAAGCTGGCCGAAATTTCGGCCAGAAGCGTTAAAAGGTGTATATACACAGGCATGTTTCCAATGGAACCAATGGAAAAGCTGGCCTCAATTTTGGCCAGCTTGCAAAAAGCCTCAAAGGTATCCATTTCTGTGACGTTATTTCAAGTTTTGAAGGACCTGGCCGAAATTTCGGCCAGCTTTGGCCTGTCTGGTGAATAAGACCATGTGTTTTGATGTTTTTGGACCCGACTGGCAAAAAAGCCGAATATGAACGTATGAAAGGTGATTAGACCAGAGAGCTGGGAGAAATTTCGGGCAGCCCTTAAAAAAATGAAAATGAGTATAGTCATTCAACGTTAAACCAAAAACCTGGCCGAAATTTCGGCCAGATGCGTTAAAAGGTGTATATACACATGCATGTTTCCAATGGAACCAATGGAAAAGCTGGCCTCAATTTCGGCCAGCTTCCAAAAAAGCTCAAAGGTATCCATTTTTGTGGCGTTATTTCAAGTTTTGAAGGACCCGGCCGAAATTTCGGCCAGCTTGCGCCTGTCTGGTGAATAACACCATGTGTTTTGATTGCTTTGGCACAAACTGGCCGAAATTTCGGCCAGGTTCATAAAGAAAGGAAATACACGTATATGCTTTGGGGGTAGTTTTATTTATTTTTCAATGACCCATATTTTTGCTGTTCGTTTACTTGTGCTGTATACGTGGGTTTTGTGGTAACCCTGGAACCAAGGGGTAAAAGTAATAATAGATAGACCCCCCCCCCCCTACTAAAGGAATGCAATGGTCTAAATGTAAAATACCACCATATTTTTGTGATTTGGTATCTTTATTTCGAAAATTTGTGTGTAGCTAGAAATAGAAATAACGGCATATATTTCACATACATACCTTCATTTTGCCTATTGCCACCGGGGGGGGATAGATACCCCCAAAATAACACTCTTTTCACATACTTTTCTCCTCACTACAACATGGACTTCCGTGGGCCATAGCGCCAGGTGGGGGGCGGGCAACTTGTGACGCCTAAGACATACGCACACACACCTGCATAGTGGATGTGTCGTGGTTAGGTATGTGGGGCGGGATCATTGTGGGTGTGTCTATGTGTGTGTGTGTGTGTGTGTGTGTGTGTGTGTGTGTGTGTGTGTGTGTGTGTGTGTGTGTGTGTGGATTGGTTTGTGCGCGTGGGTGCGTGTTTGTGTGTGGGTGTGTATCCATGGGTCCGTGGTTGTGTGTGTCGGTGTGTGGGTGTTGGTGTGAGGTTTGGGACGGGTTTGTGTGCGTATGTGGTCGGGTGGCCCCCACATCCTCACACACACCAACACACAGACGCATGCTCGCACGTAGACACAAACAGGAAGTCATGCATCCACCCACATGCAAACCCAACCATACACCCATACACAAACCCACACAAATCCACACACCCCACACAAAGGCACACCCACACACATGTGCACATGTTGCATGTAGCCAAGGTGCCTGCAGGGGTGCATTGGGGGGGGGTACCCCGGGTGTTAGGGCAAATGAGGGGGTGCACAAGGGTGAAATTTGTATGAATTCACGTGAATTCACGTTAAATTCGTACGAAATTCGTACGAAATTCGTGCGAATTTCGTGCGAATTCACGTGAATTCACGCCTGTGAATCGGCTACAGGCTTGCCGGGTTTCGGCACCTCTCGTTTTGGGCACGGTTCGGACATGATGGATGCTTTTGGGGCGGGACTTTCATTGGATGATGCGTAATGAAGCCGGGGGAAGAATTTTGGCCCCTCAAATCCCTCGGAAGGATCCAAAAATATGGCATTTTCCCCCAAAAACCTCAAAATTTGGGTAAATTCACGTGAAATTCACGCAATTATTCAAACGGCCACTTAACCCCCGTTCACGAAGGGTACATAACCCCCCTTACTGAGTTGGGTTACTGCGGTAGTAAGGGTGTCAGTAAGGGGGGTTACTGAGTTTTGGGGGGGTTTCGCGAAATCGACACACCATGGAGTTCCGGGTAAACGAAGTTATACACCTCTAGAGTGGACATAGGGAAGTGTGTTGGACCACCCAGGGTGGAGCAAAACAACCGGGACACATGTTTGGGAGGGGGGGCAAAGTCAAACTCAGTAAGGGGGGGTTACTATGCACCCCCTTACTGTGTTACACCCAATTTGTACACTCACGCACATCCCTTCCGATTGACTTTTGGATCAACATATCATGGGGTGCAATGTAGGTCAATGGATAAAATCATTTGAGGCATGGATGACAAGAGCCTACCTGCGTTGACGCACAACGCCTTCTACGTGGGCATTAGCCGGGTTCGCACAGGTGCAGGTCTTCGTGTCATTTGCTTGCGGAACCATGAATTATAAGAATCTTAAGAGGCACCGGAAGATTGGCGGGGTCGATTGAAGTCACTTGTTCCCAAAGTCATGGTTCTTCGATATATGTTGAAAACGAGCTATGAGAATGCTCACAACTTGTTAACTTGTTAATTGAAGGCCATGTACCGTGAATGGGATATTGACTACGATATGAGAGGCCACGACAAGAGAATGCATCGCAAGGCATCCATTGGATTGACAAGAAGTCCCATAAAAAGGAAACATTTCCTTGCAGCAGGCAATGTGGTCGGGTGTTCACCACTACGCATCATCGTCGACTGCATGAAGCAAGTTGCAAACATGACCCCAGCAATACCGGCCAAGAGGAGAATGTACAAGATGCTTCCATTGTGGAGCCCCCGTCGAGTGGCAAAAGACCAATCAATACACCGTCTCCGGTAGCTCGCAAGAAGCAATGTACGGGTGCACATACAAACACCCGTGAAATATAGGAAATGGAAGGGGATATCATTGGCGCGGTTAGTGCTGCAACCCGCCTTGGATGAAGACACTTTCATCAACGCCGCTACCAAAGCAAGAGCATTGCTAGACGAACACGGACAACAAAGACTAGAACGAAAAGGAAAGCAACGTGTACGTGACAATGATATCTCACCCACCGCACCTTCAAAGCGGAGACACCGTTCATCCTCATCAACACCGTCAACAACATGCCATGCAATTTCACCTCCTAAAGCCTCCTCATTGCCGCCGCAGTGTTCTGTACCCGAATTTGCTTCACCTGCAACACTCATCCCATCATCGTCATCATCTTCTTCTTCCTCCCCATCATTGCGCAGTCCACCTACACCTAGGGTGCCATGCCACATTTCGGCCATGCCGGGATCCAGATTGGTTGAAGTTGGATCACTATTGCCGAAGTCCAAGGACAAGGTCGCCATGGCTCTAACTGTACTGGGTGCCACTAATGCTCAAGATGTTCGCAAACATTACTTGAAGCTCAGTGTGCAACTGCATCCAGATAAGTCTAAAGACTCTTGGGCCACAGGTCGCTTTCAATTGCTTTTGAAGGCATATAATCTCTTGAAGGACAAGTATAAGTTGCATTGAAAAGCTCCAGACGTGCTTCGCCTCAAACGACCTACTCAAGTAATAGCAATGGCTTGAGCTTCGCAGCCGGTGGTGCCGGCAGCAATATATATAGTCATTTGTAGTTGCTTGCCAAAGGCCGAAGGGTGATTCATATTTTGGAGTTTGTGGGGTCAAGAAGCATGGATATTCCTTTGGCTACTAGCATAACGGTCTTGTCCGGTCTGGATTTTTGTGCAAATTGTGACTTTTGTGTGAAAAGTTGGGTCAGGGGTATTTGCATGTGGCGGATCTTGTGGTTTTGGTGTTTTTTGATGATTCGACGAAGGATTAGAGTTTTGCATGTAGACCAGTTTGGCAGATCACAAGACCGGTCTAGACCGGTCCCTGTACCAACTCAAACGAACTCAAACGAACAAGGGATACAAGGATTACAAGGTTTTTACTTCTTCTGCGCCAACTGCATAAAACGAGACGAACTGATCGAACCGACCGGACCGAACCGTTCATTTCACTTCGTGTAAAGACCGGACCGGACCGGTCCGGACCGGTCTTTGAACAAACTGCATAAAACGCGCTAAACTGGGCGGTCCGACCGGTTCCACCTGTTTATACGTGTTTTTGATGTGAACTGTATAAACTGCATAAACTGCTCGAAATGATCGGACCGGCCCGTTTAGATCGTTTTACGCGGTTTGTTCAAGGACCGGTCTGGACCGGTGTGGACCGGTCTTCTGGTAAACTAAAACGAACCGCATAAACTGCATAAACTGTTCGGCCTGCATAAACTGCATAAACTGCGTAAACCGGCGTAAAGTACAAGTTTTGCTAGAATAAACTGCGCGAAACGGGAAGACCGGGCAGACCGGAAGACCGGACTTTATGAAATGAGTACCTGTAGCCAAAGGAATATGTGTATTGTACAAGGTGGCCTTTCTCGACGAAAGGATCTTCACGATGGCCAAGTGGGCTTTCCCTTGCTGCTGAACAAGGCATTCGATGGGGTTAAGAAGCATGGATCCAGGCATTGTGCAAGATGCACTTTGTGGAAGAAGAACACTTTCAAAGCGGGCAAGTGGGCTTTCCCTTGCTACTCAACAAAGCACTTAAGTTGGGTCAAGGAGGGTGGATTTGGGGTTTGTACAAGTTGGACTTTTGCAAGAGGGACATGTTCAGAGTGGGCAAGTGGGGTAGGCTTTCTCTTGCTGCTAAACAAAGCATTGAAGTGGGGTCAATAGGCATGGGTGTGGTTTTACAAGTTGGACTCTTCGGAATAAAGGCATGTTCAGACTGGGCAAGTGGGCTTTCTCGCTGCCGAACAAAGCATTGAAGTGGGGTCAAGAAGCATGGATATAGGGTTCTCTACGACTTGCACTCTTTTGAAGAAGGGCGTGTTCAGAGTGGGCAAGTGGGCTTTCCCTTGCTGCTGAACAAAGCATTGTCTGGGGTCAAGAAGCATGGATTGGACGTTTGTACAAGGTGGACTTTGTGGGGGCATGTTTAGAGTGGGCGAGTGGGCTTTCCCTTGCTGCTAAACAAAGCATTGGCTAGGGGCAAGAGGCATGTGTAACTACGAAGTAAGGGCCCACTCAAGTGGGAGCCACATGGGGACGTAGTGACCTGGGGGGAGTGCTCCATTCGCTGTCCCGCGCCCCCTGCACTGTTTGGCTCCGACACACTGAGCTTGATGCGCAAGGGGGCAGTCCCGAACCTCGTCGATATTTGGTCGGGCGAGTGTATCCGGTGGGTGGATAGGTCCTCGCCGAATGCACGGACAGTGTGGCGCTCCTTGCTACGGGCGATTTTTTGCAAGTCCCTATGGTATGCATGGTCCAGGACCGACGTCCTGCTGAACCTGCGTTCCCTTGTGTGGGGCTTAATGGCTAGGAAGTATCCTTTGGCCTGGTGGAAACCAGCTTTTCGCCGGTGCTGGGAGAAGTTCAGGCTGTGCAGAATTTTTCCACCGTCGCAGCTACATGCATGGATCAAACAAGGCAGAATTGGGGCTCTTGGCTCTCGTGTGTGATACGGGTGCCTCTGCAGTATGTTTCATTTTAGAGGCGCCAGCCAAAAAGCATATGGGGGTGGGCATTGTTTTTGCCTTGTCTTTGTGCGAACATCATAAGCTGTAGGGTACAAGACACGTGCTTGTGACGAATGTGCATAGCTAACTGGTTTGACTTGGGTACAGCTAACGTGTGGCCTCTCACGGAGTCGTGGAGCAACCACACATGATGGCCTTGTGCCCCTGGTTGTTTAATATTTTGTCAGGTGGTGTTGTGCAGGATGAAAGGCCGTGTACCGAGACCAATGTACACTATGCATGCACGATGCATGTGCACGTTCACTCGGCGTGTGTGGGTGTGTATGGGCGTGCCGGAGATGTAGGCAGAAACAGGGCGGCACCCCATGAAGGAGAGGTGCCCAAGGGAACCCGGTGGACCTATACTTTGTACTGCTTTTGTCTCCGACAGCCTATGACCGGTTACTGAGGAGTCCTGTTTCTTGTGCCCACTTGCGTGTGACAAAGTGTTTCTCAGGTAAAAACCAGGTAAAAACCAGGTAAAATGGGTAAAAAATCAACAACTTGCTTTGTGCGTGTTTGCTCGCCTTGCCCTCTCTTATGATGTGTAACGGACATATTTGCATGCAAATAGGCTGAAATATGGGTGAAAATGGAGGTGTTTTGCCATTTTTACGTCTCTCGCACCACAACACCACCATGTATATATGCAATTATTGCCCTTTGCTGCCTTTTTGCGCGCGTAAAAGGGTGTATTTGCGTGGTTACTATAAGTTTAGCTCGGACGCAAAAAGGGTCATGCCGCATGGTTCAACACATTTGGTAAGATTCGCGTGAATGTGAAATTCACGCACCCAAATTCACGCAAAAATTCACGCTAGAGTCACAGATTCACGAGTACGTGAAATTTGCACGAATTTCGTACGAATTCACCCTCATTTCCACTGTTTCGCTTTCTTACAGCTCTCGAACTCTCTTCGCATTCTCTTTTGACAATGTCCTAGCAGACTATGTCCCAGCTCGCCAGCCTAGCCTCGCGCCCCGACCCCGCCGCCGACACGCTCGCCCACTACCAAGCCCTCCCCGTCTCCCACCATCAATTGGAGGAGGCGGCGTACCTGTCCGGGGCACTGGGGGTGGATGATGTTGTGGGCTGGGCAGCATCCCTCGACCCCTCCCCCGAGGTCATCCACATCGACATGCGCAGCCCCACCCGCAACTCTTACCTCGGGGGAGGCGATGGGCCACAACGTTGTGGAGGGACCTGCGCCGCCAACTCCCCTCCCTTGAATTTCTGCATCTGACCCCTCTCCCTTCCAGTGTTGACGAGCTCCTCAATTCCATGCGCACTAACCCTGTGGGGAAGCCTAAGGACGCCCACGTCCAGGTGTACCCCACCACTAACCTCGTCCATACCCCCCCCCCACTGCGACATGGTGTGCCTGCAGGATCTTGCTGCAGGTGCACCGGCAAACCACTCCTTTTCCCCCTTCTCCTGGCACCTTACCAACCCCCGGTGGTGGGATGATTTGGGCATCGCCCCTTTCCATCCCACAATCCCCCCCCAGGTGCACATCCCCGACATCACCCACCCCACCCTCTACAGCACAACTTCTTTGCAATGGTACGGTGGTGCCTCTATGCCCCCCCCCCCTTCATTTCGAGTGAACCCCCCCTCCGCACCGAACCCCTTCCCGACCCCCCTCATGGGGTGATGGGCAACCCCGACCCCGCCCCCGACAGGGTTGGCCCCTCCCAGCCGCCCCTCAACTTTGTTGATGGGAACGGCTACATTGTGCTTCGGGGGCTTGTGGAAGCACGGGATTGTGAGGTGGGCTGGAACAAGGTGATGAAGGCGTCGGGCAGCGGCGACGAGAAAGTCGTCGCAAAAAATTTTGAGCTCCTCTTCAACGTCGCACGGAGTGAAGATCAGGCCAAGGATCATGAGCTCCCCCGGCGTTGGCAAAGCAAGAGCAACTTGGGGTTGGGGCCGGGGGGGCCTCTCTTCAAGAAGACCTTCCACCCCCACCTCACCGAAAGTGTCCCTGGGGTTGGGGACCTCCACCCAATGACGCCAGGCAGCGTCATCGTGGCGAGTGCGGGGAGTGGGCCGCAGCTCCCCCACTCCGATGTCGCCACCCACCCCGAGGTGCTCCCCCCCAACAGCAGGGACATCTCGGGGTGCCTGAGTAGCTTCCTCTGCTTGTCAGAGGACTGCCAGGTGGCGGTGCAGGCGGGGACGGCCCTGGGGGAGGCGGGGGAGGCGCGCTGGGACACCATTGAGCTGCAGCGGGGGGACATGCTGCTGATGGTGGCCACCAGCCGCCACCATGGGTTGCCTGCCCTCCCCGACTCCAAGGATGGGCTATAGGCTCTTTTTCACTTGTGGACCCCCGACCGCGCACACAAACACCACCAGCCCAACACCACACACCTGGACCCCCCCCCCCCAAGGAGGCCCTGGACGTTGCTGGGGATTTGTCCAGCTGGGACTTCCCCAGCGTGGACTAGGTGTTGTGGGTGGGGAAGGGGGCCGTTGGGAGGGTGGGCTTGTGGGAGGGGGATGCTGCCCATGCCCTCTTCGCCGACCCCCCCGATTCGGTCCCGGCAGGCCCCCCCCACCTGCTTAGACGGCCCAAGTTGCCCACCCCGGTAAATCAGCCCAAAACACCCAAAAAGGGCCATTTTGGCCGGTGGGAAATTTCATAGCCTGTTTTTCAGTCATTCAGACGCGTACCTGAATTTGACTGCTTGATAGCCTGTTTTTTTGGTTCTCATATCCACACACACAAAGCCAGGTGACTGCGCATGGTCAATTTTTACGCTTTAGTGAACAAGTTTTGCTTTGTGCTGTGTTATCTTTGTCCACCTATGTACCTTTCTCTCGGAATTTCGAAAAGTGTCTACAACCAGACGCTCTTTGAAATTCCACCCCTGTCACAACGAGTTTGTGAGGTTGCAGTGTCTGGTTCCAGACAAACTAAACAATTTTCAACCCTTCAGGGGGGGTCACCAGGTGTCTGTCCGGAGTGTCATACGTCCTATGTACACCCCCATGACATGGAGAATGTGTCTGGTTCCAGACATTTTGCTGAAATTCCGTGATTAAGATCCTCATTTGAGTGAACAGTGTCTGGCTTCAGACACTCTCCACCAATTGTCTGGTCACTGAGCAGGTCTGTTTCGTTGTTGTTCACTGTTTCTTTTAGTCTGGTTCTGGTCCACTGTTGTTGAGCCAGGTGACCAGTGCTGCGACAGATCCCTTTGGTCTCCTGTGTGACTTTTTACGTGGAGCGAAGTATGGTACACCGCTGGAGCTTATGGATGCCGCGATGAGGAACCAGGTGCAGCCCTGCTTGTGGAGTTTTGCGCACAGATGAGGGTCAACCGGCGAACCAGACGCAGTATGGCAACGTTGATCAAAGCTCATGGGCAAACACCGTGGCCAAGGTGGTATGGAGTGTCTGCACGCCAGGTGTACACAATGATGCAATTGTGTCGGAAAATGGCTCTGCCAGAGGAAAAGGCTGTTGGCTCAATGATAAGTGCATCCAGGGGGATGCGGAGACAATTGTCACATGTAGGTCTTGCCGCGGGCCGGTTACCGCCTTTGGGGCAACAAGCACATGCCAGAACAAACGCCATCTGGAGATCAATGGCAGGGAAGCAGGTGGTGGTGCAGTTTGACAACTGGTATCGCAAACGGTACTACAGTGACCCGGTCCGACCCGATTGCTGTCTGAACGTCACTGCCATGTCAGTGTTGCATACAAATGCGATTCCTATGTACCCCGGTTTCCCTACACTTGATTATCTTCTCCAACGCATCCCGCAAACAGCACAGACCATAGCAGCCAGTTTCCGGGAGTTCCCACGAGCGGTGGACGCTTTGAGGCGAGATCCACCAGAGGCCCAATACGTACGGGTTCCACTAGATGTGCACCGGGACAGCATTCGTTCACTCCAATGGTACCCCTTGACGCTAGCAGACCTGGTCTCTAGCTCCAATGAGGACTTGCTCCACATCATGGAACAATGCCTAGCCATTCAGATTCACACGCGCCACGTCATGCCCCTTCTGATGGATGAAAATATATTGTACGGACTCGCCAAGTTCATCTACAGTCGCACGTACAACTCCTTTAAGTTGTCTGAGCACTATGCCACTCTCCCAATGCTGTATGGCTGCTGGCACCCTTATAAGTATGTGTGTACCATGATCCACCGTAAGTTCTTCCCCATATTGGGCTACCTTGGGCAGCAAGTGCCCGCGGTAGATGAAGAGATCATGTGTCACCCGAAGCTGTTGCACATTGAGAAGCAATTTGGTGCCCTACTGTTAGCCACACCCAATGTTGAGGACCGCATTGTACACAAGGAGACTTCAATTATGCAGTTTCCAGAGGCATCCCGCAAGCTACCACTCGTATGGTTGACTGGACTGAAGAACCTCCTGCACTTCTACATTCCGGCTGCGTTCCTCCTTGGATCCTTGGTTCGTGACTGCAACTGGGATGGTCGACCAGCAGGGACAGGCCGTACGGCCCGCAAAGTATTGGAGTTGAGTTTGGTATTGATTGTAGCCTTGACAATGGACACTGACTGTAACGTCCCCTACGTACGCACCCTTTGCGTCGCCCTTTTGTTGTGGTTACCCTGGAATGATGGCGTCCCGGGCTGTTGTTATGTTGCGGGGCCCCTGGAGGCCATGTTGAGTCGTCTCTAATCTAGGTGCCGCGCATACACCCAGATGAAGACTTTTGACCGGACATTGGACCTGTTTTTGCGCATGGCACCACCAAAGCGCGGGGAAAAGAAGACGCGGGGGCAGATCCGCAGTGGACTGGTTGCGATCATGTCGTCACGGCTACGCAGGTTCCTGTTGGCCATTGCAACGAACCGCATGGTCCATGTTGAATGGAACAGTGGAAAGAAGGCAGCATTCACCGCTGTCCCTGAGGACTTGAAATTCCCAGGGCAACCACTGGACAACGGCGGTGTGGCCCTGTACCAGAGACTGTTGACCAGATCACTCTCCACATTGACACGCGCAACGCGTTCGCCCAGCGATGAGGTCTCACGGTTGTTGAGAACCATTGTTCCAGGCAGAGACCCCCGCGAGCATGCAGGCCGAGATGCACAGGCTGAGCGGGTGCGGTAGCAGATGATGACGATGAGGCCTCGGAAGCTGCAATTGTCTCGGATTCAAGTTCACATCGGTCCATGGGGGATTTGATAGTGGACGTGGACGCACAGGATGATGAACCACCACGTGTTGTCCTAGTGCAAGAAATGGAGGAGTATGAGGTTGTGAATCTGGAGGATGACTCAATGGACTGCTGACACCCCGCCGAAGTGCCCTAGGCACGTCAAAGGTGTGTGTCTGGAACCAGACACAGGGCTGGAGTTGGTTACCACAGCAGCATCGGGGTACTCCCGCCGGGGCCACTAATGTCAAACAACGCAGTGCTGGACTGATGAGATGCGCGCGTACGTGCACTGTTGCATTGTTGTACATCCCTATTTCACCGGAAAACCACAGCATGCGACCTTGACCAACCGAATACCCGGCTTAGGAAGCCACCATGCATGTGTGTCTGGAACCAGACACCAACTGTTTGTACCCCCTCTAGTGCCCAAAGAAGTACCGTAGCCGTCTGGTACCAGACAATTAATGATTTTTCACCCATGTCATCTGCTGAAGTCAAGGTATTGTGTGTGGAACGAGACAGACTGTGTGTTGTGTCCTCCATTGCCTGCAACGTCATGTGCTCTGTTCTGGGAAATGCTAGAATCACATTGGGTAGCAAGCTAACTCGGAATTGGACTGCAAATGTGTCTAGAAACAGACACATTCACCAGGTGCAGCCAAAATCCGAATCATAGTGTGGCGTGACGCAGTGGGGCAGTACTGGATCTCATCGGGGCAGCATATCGCCGAGGCCTGTCGACGAATCTCACGGGAGTACATGAATGCCCATCTGGAACCGCCAACATGGTGAGTGCAATTTCTTGCTCAAGTGGTTCGTACGGATGTCTCTCTGCACATACGGGAGTCAATCGCTGGCACGTCACAGGTATATCGACTATGACAGTGCACTGCGACAGTGCATGCCCACACCAGTGGATGATGCGTAACAAAGCTGGGGGGCTCAACTAGTGGTATAGGCCTAGAGCAAAATTGCTCAAAACGCCCTTGGACAAAGCAACTGGACGGGCCTGCAGGTTGACCCTCAAAAAATATTTCAAGGGTTCAGCTTTTTCCTGCTGCAATTTTTGCAGCCGCTCTCTCACCGAGCAAACATCCTCGGGGATAGCCGGCAACCCCCTAATCTCGTTCACCGAGAGTGCACAATCCAACAACTGGATCCCAGATCCCGCCACCTTTTCCATACCCACCACCATCACATACTCATCAACAGCCTGCCGGGTGGGCTCATGCGTACCCTTCGTGAACGGCCGTTAAGTGGCCGTTTGAATCATTGCGTGATTTTCACGTGATCTACCCAAATTTTGAGGTTTTTGGGGGAAATGCCATATTCTTGGTTCTTTCCGAGGGCTTTGAGGGGCCAAAATTCCTCCTGCCCCAATGGGGATATTCTTGCAACTTAGCGCACAGACGTTAACGGCGTTGTTTGCCATGATGCAACGTGACCAAGGCCCCCAACGGCAATATGTGTCGGTGTACAATGTGCCGGATGCGGATCGGGAAAAGGAGGTCGGTAACCGACGGATGTGGTCAGACCCTGTCAAGGTGAAACATTGCGCAAAGCGCCTCGATACGGACACGCACATTTTTTTCCGGGAGTCCAAATTTCAGGATTGGTCGGCCTACGGAGCGATTCAGTCCGTGGGTCGGCGCGAGACCTTGAAAGGACCGTTCATCAACCGCGGCTCCCGGTCGGCCACGTCATCCAGCACCGGGAAAAGGTGTGCCAAAATACGCAGCAAACGCCACTTGATTTCCGATGGAAGCCACTTGTTCACCGTTCCCGGGGCGGTTTGCTGGCGCCCACCACCTTGGTTGTGGCCTTGAAGGAGAATTTCTTCCCAATTCTCATCTCCCTCCAAATGCACGGCACATAACTGATCCACCAAGTCCCCTGGCGGAATGTCCTCCACCAAACGGTAGCCCGTGGCCTCATACTCCTCGGGGGTCCTAGAAGGCGGATCCGGCAACGGATGCCGAGACACAGGGTATTTCACTGCGATGTCTGGCGACGGGCAACCCATGCCAAGCGCAAAAAATTCGTCCTGCGTTACAAAAATTGTGGGATGTGTCAAATCACGGTGGTGGAACGGATGGACAACCCCCCCTGGCGGGGCTACCAATGGCCGCACCGCGATTTCATGCTTACGTTGCGGGGTGCCGCGGACAGGAGGGTGGTTTTCATGTCCCTGCAGGATGGTCCCCCAGAAAAATCCCTGCAAATTGCACCGGGGACGAGCCATGGGTACCACACGTCCCACACGTGGCACCTGGTCTAGCAAAAGCGGGGCAGTGTTTTGCTGATGGATAGGCGTTGATCCATCGTGGAGCTGGTGGGCCACGGAGGACGATTTTTTTCCCCTTTGTGCCGGAAAGATTCCGCACACCCCCAAATGTCGTGGCACCAGAGAATGTCCCGCGCCTGATGTTTGTTGAGACGGAGGAACCGGAGGTGGCACAGGCGGAGGAGGACCCCCCGTCAACCTCTTCGGGCAGTGATTTGCAGCCCTTTGCACCACTTGCCCCAAGGTTGAGTTGGCCGGCGCCCCTGAAAACGCCCCCGGGGTTGGAGAGGAAAGTCCCCTACATGGGTGACGTGTGGGTCAATGGGACTGGGGTTGGGACCGCTGCCATTAACGTGTGCCCATTCACAACGGAAGGACTGGGGCCGGAGGACGAGAATGCCAAGCGGTGCTCGATGCCCTGGTACCACCGCTGGTGGATCTCCCCTCCCATGGCGGACAACATGGTGCGGGTCCCCGTCGCCCCCGGCCGCGTCTACTTTGAGTTTTGTCCCAGCAGCCTCGTCGTCACCCGCGCACCCAGCGCCCGTGAGATGCAGTGGGCTTCAATGGCGATGCACTATACCGCCTCAATGCCAAGCATGCAAGCCCAGTCCGACGGCAAAGTGTAGTGGAACGGGAAGAAGAAATAATACATGTGCCCATGTAATGAGAAGGTGTGTAATTACCCCGTTTCTGCGTGCGTAAAATGCATCGTTTTGCGCATCGGCTACACGCATGACGAGTACGCAAAATGGGTCATTTACGCACGCAAAATAGGGTATTTACGTCGTTGCCTAATTTCCATCTGTGACGCAAAATGGGTCATTCTTCGTTGCCTGATTTCAACCCGGGACGCAAAACGTGTCATTTGCGCACGCAAAATCCAAGTAAATTGATGTATTTCCTCCGTATCTTTTAGATTGTCGTGAACTTCTTGCCTTTCGCGTTGGTGGATCCCGGGCCCGCTGACAGCAGTTTTGGGTTCGGCGCCGGAGCTGCTGCTGGAGCCCAACCCGGGGACCGTGGCGCGGCTGGTGAAGGCGCCGATTTGGGCGAGGTGACGTTTCCGGATGTCGATGATTTCGACGTCCGGTATGTGCATGGGTATGGCAAGGTTGCCAATGTGGAGGCAGGAATGGTTTTTTTGGAGGATCGGTTGGAGATCCTCCACTGGGAGATCTTCCGGGGAATTTCGGTGCGGCCCTTGGGTGCCAAGACCGCGGGTGGACGGGAGGCGGCAGGCGATGTGGTGGCGTTGATTTGCCCGTTTTGGGTGAAACACAGGAAGGGGCAAGAGGAGAAAGTGTTCCTTGTTCCCTTCCTGTACATGCGCCCCCCCAGCTCCCACAAAAGGGGTGGGATTCGAACCAGGTGCGTTACGTGTGCGAGTGTAGCACGCGTACCTATGACCCACCCGGTGCCATGGCATTGCAAATGCCTCTTTTACCCCATTCTTGCGTATGCAAAAGGCGTCTTTTGCGTACCTGCACAACTTACACCTGGGACGCAAATACACCCTTTTGCGTGCGCAAATTGCACGTTTTGCGCGTCGACTATTTTCTGAGCGAGTACCCCAGCCAATGCTTTGTTCAGCAGCAACGGAAAGCCCACTTGCCCACTCTGAACAAGCCCTTCTTCAAAGGAGTGCAAGTTGTAAAAACCCCATATCCAGGCTTCTTGACCACACTTCAATGCTTTGTGGTTCTTGACCCCAGGCAGTGCTTTGTTCAGCAGCAAGAGAAAGCCCCTTTGCCCACTCCGAACATGCCCCCACAAAGTCCACCTTGTACAAACGTCCAATCCATGCTTCTTGACGCCAGCCAATGCTTTGTTCGGCAACAAGGGAAAGCCCACTTGCCCACTCTGAACAGGCTTTTCTTCAAAAGAGTGCAACTCGTAAGAACCCCATATCCATGCTTCTTGACCCCACTTCCATGCTTTATTCGGCAGCAAGGGAAAGCCCACTTGCCCACTCCTAACATGCCCTTCTTTTACAAAGTCCACCTTGTAGAAACGTCAAATGCATGGTTCCTAACCCCAGGCAGTGCTTTGTTCAGCAGCAAGGGAAAGCCCACTCGCCCACTCTGAACATGCCCCCAAAAAGTCCATCTTGTACAAACGTCTAATCCATGCCTCTTGCCCCGGTTTTGTGGTGTCTGCCTGTCTTCGACGCCTGTTTGGGGGGTTGCGTCTCTTCAGGTTGGAATTTTGAATTGATCATCAACCTCTTCAACTTCTTCCGTTCTTCAATGGCCTACACACATGTTTCAATTTTCGAGTGCAAGGTGGACTTTGTGAGGGCATTTTCAGAGAGGGCAAGTGGGCTTTCCCTTGCTGCTGAACATAAGTTGCAATTTCACCAACTCACAAGTGGGGACAAGAAGTTTGGAAGTGCTACTATCCATGTTGTATGTGGTTTGGCGCAACCATCATACGTCATGGGGCACATTTTGGAAAAACCTCGGCCATAAAAATGTGGATGTCTCAAGATATCTAGGTTTACTAATTCTTGTGGTTTTGTGCCCACGGCACGGAGGCTGGGGGGCAACGGGTGCTATGCTCTTGGCCGATGGGAAGCGCCCCATCGGAGCAACGTAACAACTAAGACCGGGGGATTTACTCTAGTCGGGGAGTCGGGGGAGTAGAGTTAGGTCATTGTGACCTTATGGGCTATATCCCGACATTGTAATGATTTTCCAATTTTTCATACACGTTTGTGTGCCCGACCATGTTATACTTTGGTCCACAAGAACAAAATTGCCACAAAGCATGGCAAGCAGTCTTTCTCTTGCCATGTCATTGGGCACTCAATGTATATGAATGTCTTTTCACATGCGTTACCACGTTACAAATTTGATTACCAATCTTTTTTTATTCATTTTCAACTAGGGACTCACAACCACTCCCATGGACCATAGCGTACAAGCGCTTTGTATGCGTTGTGCAAGACTAGGACCCAGCTCGGTCCTAGTTGTGAGTCTTGATTACCGAGCTGGGTTTACCCTGTCGAGGTTTTACACCACCTTTTAGGGTCCAAGGATGAGCAACACGTTTTAGCAAGCAGCAAGCAGCAGCAGCAGCAGCAAGCAGCAGGCGGTGTCGGCAGAAGGCAGTGCCGTTCATGGCCTTCCCTGTTGGGTGTGAGGGATATGTTCATGGGTTTAGTGGGACTCGATGCAGGGCGAAACTGTACTTTTGTGCGGGAAAGGGATATGGACAATTGCTATTGGAACATAGACAAGAGAGAAGCGCTGCAGGCCCTCACAACCGCCAAAGAAAAAATCATGAACAGCCTGGGACAGAGAATCACGTTATGGTTCAGTATTGCGCGTGGCAACGATAGGCATCGTGATCGGATAGGGAAAAGTGCTGAAAACATGTTTGTGGTGCCGAACTTTGACGAAGTGTACGAGTACGTGGTATGGGACCTGCTGCACAACACGTATTTTTGCCTGGATGCCATCCTTCTCAGGCAAGGCCCCAGAGGCGTGCCCATTGGAGGGTTTTTGTCAGCACCGATTATGGTATTGTGGGCTTTCCGTGAATCTGTGTTGTTTAGCCAAGAAGGTATGCAAGAACATATGCGCAGTGTTCAGCAAGCTCTGTCTGGCATGGGCATGCCTGCATGTAGTTATACTCTTGGACCGCAGCTAACCTTCCCGCAGGATGTTGTGCTGCCCAGGAATCGTGCCTTTTTCAAAGAATACGGTATGAGAGGCTGGTTTAATTAGCAGTTTAAAACCTTAGGGTGGATTCGCCTGGGTGAGGTCAATTTCAGACTGCAACTTCTGGGCTTGTGGGATTCATATCCGTCAGGCCGATTTGGCCACATCATCGCTGCAGCCCCAAAAAAGGCACGCCCCATGCTCACTGCACATTTTGATATTTTGTGCCCCAGGGATGTAATGCTAGCTGAAACTACATATTTCCGTGGTTGCCTCCCAAACAGCATTCCAGACACCCCAGCAGAGCCGACAGTTTTATTTAGCAGGTTTCTGGATAATATTTACATCGGTTATGTACATATTCCACTTGGTCTTCCCCAACAACAAGTGGTGTCCTTTACTCAAGTCTTCATTAATGTGTTATATAACATCCCCATGAAATGGGAACCGTGAACGACTGGTGTGAATCTCGTGTGGTCACTGAACTTGAGCTTATTCTTTTGATGAAAACTGTCTGTTTTCAGCTCCCCGACACGACCTGCCCACAGCCTGACCTTAACTTGTGGGACAAGTGGGTTGATCGTGACTCCCCCAATGCTAGGTCAGTCCTGAAATCCATGATCCCCACAGTGGCGTCCAAGGCCTTAACATATGCTTTCATTGATGTGCACATGCAGGTCAATTTGACGTCCATTGTGCGAGGGTGTGCGTATAAAGGTTTTGCAAAGTCATGGTGGTGGCCCCCGCTGCGTGCAACAGTGATTGGTGCGGGCAAGGGCCAGGTTTTACCGACGACGCTCGTTTCCAAATGGGTTGGGGAGGGCAGGGACTTCAGGATGGCACTCGGGCTGGCGAGTGCTGCGCACTTCGCACCGGCCCTCCTGCCATACTGATAACATGTCTGTACAATGATAGGTAATGACTGCAGCGTGGGCACCCACTAGTCGGGCACAATGTGCACGAGTAGCATGAGGGTGCTGTGTGAAAGCCAAAAACTGTCCCTTCTCTTGTACACTGCTTTGGACAGGTTTTGTGGTGTGGCATCCCTTGTGTGCGGGCTCTGCCATTTTTGTGTCCACTGACGATCCAGTGCCTGCTGCCTGTGTGATTTGATAGACAGGTCCGGCATCCAAGTAGCTCAAAACGACCGGGGAGCAAAGGCGCATCACCACAAACAAGTTTCGTTGCATTTTGAGCCATCTAGCCCGTTCTATGGCCGATTTAGTGTCCAAAAATGGCCGTTTTGGGGGTGTTTTCAGGACGATCGTCTTGAAAACTCAGGACGAATGTTGGTATGCTTCCAATGAGGGCCGTTGTTCTTCCATAGCGATTGGGCCATCAAAGGAATGCGAATGGGTGGGGAATAAGGCGTGTGCCATGCCGTGGTGCCACTGGGTGGGCGATTTGGAGGTGAAAACAAGCCGTTTTTGAGCCATGTTTCAGGACAATCGTCCTAACCGTGGAGGAACATTTGCAAAGCAAGCCGTCTTTCTTCCACGGTGATTTCCAATGCGCTAACCAAGACTAGGACCAAGCTCGGTCCTAGTTCGAGTCTTGATTGATGTGTTATATAACATCCCCATGAAATGGGAACCGTGTGGTGCTGTAAACGACTAGTGTGAGTCACGTGTGGTCACTGAACCTGAGCTTGTTCTTCTAATGAAAAATGTCTGCCTTCAACTCCCCGACACGTCCTGCCCACAACCTGACCTTAACTTGTGGGTCAAGTGGGTTGATCATGACTCCCCCAATGCTAGGTCAGTCCTGAAATCCATGATCCCCACAGTGGCGTCCAAGGCCTTAACATATGCTTTCATTGATGTGCACATGCAGGTCAATTTGGCGTCCATTGTACGGGGGTGTGCGTATAAAGGTTATGCAAAGTCATGGTGGTGGCCCCCGCTGCGTGCAACAGTGATTGGTGCGGGCAAGGGCCAGGTTTTACCGACGACGCTCGTTTCCAAATGGGTTGGGGAGGGCAGGGACTTCAGGATGGCACTCGGGCTGGCAAGTGCTGCGCACTTCGCACCGGCCCTCCTGCCATCCTGATAACACGTCTGTACAATGATAGGTAATGACTGCAGCGAGTGAAACCACCGGTCAGGCACACTGTGCACAAGTAGCATCAGCTAGGGTGCTGTGTGAAAGCCAAAAACTGTCCCTTCTCTTGTACACTGCATTGGACAGGTTGGGTGTTGGGCATCCCCTGTGTGAGGGCTCTGCCTGTTTTTCTGCCCACTGAAGATCCAGTGCCTGCTGCTTGTGTGAGATTGATAGACAGATGATTCCCCGGTGAAAACCTTCAAGGACTTTGGATGCCAAGCAGGGGGGTCCTTAAGGGACGAGTTTTTTTTTTTTTGCTAAGGACAGCCCTTAAGGACCGCTCCAAGGGACCACCAACCGCCAACCGCCAACTCCCATCAACTGCCAACCGCCACCAACCGCCAACCACCAACCGCCACCAACCGCCAGCCACCAACCGCCGCCAACCGCCGGCGGCGACCAACCACCAACTGCCAACCACTGCCAACCGCCTCCAACCACCAACCGCCAGCCACCAACCGCCGCACCACCACCAACCGCCACCAACCGCCAGTTGCCAACTGCCAATAGCCAACCGCCGCCAACCGCCAACCGCCAACTGCCACCAACCATGGTTGAGCACATGGAGTGCCCGCGGGCTTTTTTGGGAAAACTGGTGCCGGAACACTTTTTTTTTTTTCCGTTAAGGACACCCCTGATGCCAAGTCACTGGCAAAGCCATCAACAGCGAAACGAAACATGACCCCTTGAACTTGCGGTTGGGTGCAACGGTAACGAGTGATTGATCTTGGGTTGGTTGTGATCATTGCACCGCTTGGTACCACCTTAGGTGTTCCGGCTTGAAGGAGATGCCCAAAGAAGTAGAAGAATGGATGTGCCCGCAATGTGAGAAGGATATGGAAGACGAAAGATAAGAAGACACAAGACCCCCACAACGGTGTTTTTCAACACCACAACAAATTTCACTTCACATGGCATGCTTGGGTTCGGTGGTCCGCCGAATGAAGTATGTGCCACATTTCCAAGTCAATCCATGGTCTTTTATGTGTTTCCTTGCCAGGAGGGACAATTGGGACATTGCTAGGGCCATTGGTACCAAGTTTCAAAGCTTTTCCCATAAAAAGTCAGGGGTGCAAAAGAATCTCGGCGGCTTTTTTGACCTTCTCCTGTCTTTGCGGTGATCAACCATAACAATTTTTACTTGGACACCCAAATATTTGGTTGGAAATTGTTGCCAATAGGCTCATTGGAACCGCCTTGGAGAGGGGGTTTGATTGATTGGTCACAACCCAAGGTGATTTGGGTGTTCGCGGTGATTAATATACAACTTTGATGATTTGCTACATGACCCAAAGATATCGGCAAATATCTGGGGCATATGACCCGTGATATCATCGCTGCTGTATCCCGGGTCATATGCCCCAGATATCTGCCGATATCCTTGGGCCCATGCCCCGAATATAAGACTGCAATATTTGGTGCTTTTTGTTTTCACAAAATTGCAAAAAAAAACATCGCACACAAAGGTGCAAATTTTGTGCTAAGAACATGCAAAATTCGAGTATACTCGGGCACGAAAAGGGTACAATACGGGTGGGTACATTCCCTTTATGTGTGCCTACCCTCCTTGTGTTTGGAGCCCTATGCACACACCCTTCATGTCATTTTCCATGCCGATTCCAGCCCTATGCACATAAAGCCACCAAGGCACACAGAGCTGGCATCCACATAATGACTGCAAGGGATTTGCGATGACTGCACTTTTGCGTGTGCTGAATTTGCCATGATAATGGTTTATTTTGCACTTGGATAGCCAAGTGGATGTGCATCCCCCTCCTTCATGCCTCCCCCTCTTCAACTTTTTTTAAATGATTGATTTCAATGGGAAAGACTCCTGTCCACCTTCCATGTTGTCAGGTTATTGCTGACCCATTTGCTCGCTCATTGCAGCTTTTAAGCACATTCTTATTTGAAGACCCCGCCCATCAAACGGCGCATCAGGATCCATGGGTTGTTGTGAGGCAAGTCAAATCGTTGCACAAGCGGCGGAGGACGCGTTGCGGCAGGAGAATCCTAGCATCTTGCAGCCAAATGAGAATGTGGAGTTGGCATATAGATGGACACGGGACCACGTGTACTTCACTTCTTTGCGGATACTGTACAAAGACAAGAAGGGGATAACGGGGCAGAGTATAGGTTGGCAGAGCATACCATACACATCCATCAAGGCTTTCTCTGCCGAGACTGCGGGGGTGGGCGACTTCGACATGGAAATAAGCATCTGGCCATCTGGGATGGAGAAGGTTTGGTCTAGACTGGTCCAGTTTGATTTGAGGGTTATATAGTGCTCTAGGAATAGCTAGGGCCTCAACAAATGTTTTGGGCACGTGTAGTGCATCCAATATTGGTGGTGCATTTGCCTCCCACTATTGCTACCTCCTCCCATGTTGTTGCTCTATCAGGTCAGAGTATGAAGGTATCACTATTCGGAGCCGAGTCCACTGGTGTATCAGATACGGTTTGGCAAGTGCAACCTTCACTTTACATGCCATCCCCCTCCCCCTACTTGTACGCCCAAGCTGGGTGTAAATTGGGCATCCAATCCAATTGGCCATCCAATATCCACCAGGTGTGAAAATGCAAAATTTTGGAAAATGTAAATTCCATTGGAAACCGGCCTAGCACAGACCCTTGGAATGGGTTTTGGCAGCTCTAGGAGTGAGCAGAGGCTTGGTGACCACAACCAAGTGGGTGTCCCTATCGTGGTAGGGCGCAGTGATGACCTAGCAAGTGAAGCAGCACCACATCCGCCGTTACCAGGGATATTACAATACTGAACAGAACCCTCTGGGTTGGTCTCCAGCACACCCAACAAACCCTCGAAAAACTCCAGCACCCTTCGGAAGCCTTAAAATCTTTTGGTGCCCTGGAGCGCTTTCTGGGACTTCTCAACACCCTCCGGAGCCCTCCAGGCGGACTGGCTGCATTTTGCTTGGCACCTCCTGCGGCATAAGCAGAACGAGTGGCGGAAAAGGGAATAGCCAATCAAAGGGCGTGTTCCGGTCTGTGGGGGGGAGGGGGGGGGTCTAGCCATCCAGCCACCCAGCCACCCAGCCAGCTAGCCAGCCGCCCAGCCGCCCAGCTACCGAGCCACCCAGCCACCTAACCACCATATTGTGTTGGGCCTTGCATTTTGCCTGCTCTCAAGATCACATGACGATGATGATGTTTCGGACACAAAAAAATTTTCAACAAAAAACTTTTTGTTCAACACAACAATTTTGTAATGAAAAATTTTGTGTTGAAAAAATTTTGTGTTGAAGTATGCCACGTTGTGTGTCTTCAGCCGCACGTGAAGTTGAGCATGGGAGGGAGGGGGGTCATTTTGCATTTCAAAAGAGGTGCGGCAGACACAACGGTCATTCTGGGACTACCAGCTTCCTTAGGTATTTGCTACTACATTTCCACCAGTAAATGACACAAAAGGGTACGTCGTTGTACCCTGACTAGGCCTGGCTAGATGACGCCTAAATAAGGTGAGCTCAGCGAAGATGTAGGTGGAGCCTTTAGTAGAGTTACCTTGTTTAACACAGCCTACCAAGAGCTTCCGACCCCAGGGCAATGCGTTTCACCGAAAACAGATGGGATGACCTGCCTCGCTGCCCTCTCTCGACGAATCAGGTTGAGATGGGTTTCAAGTCGGGGGCCGTGGACGTGTATGCAATCCAACGGCTGTTGAACAGCAAAGTCTTCCATCCCGAGAGAATTGGCATGCCCGAACAGGTTATTGCCCAGGAGCAATCAGAACGTGGCAAGTTCGCAGAATTTTTGGATTTGCTGGG
Source organism: Eutreptiella sp. 'Long Island Sound 2002' (assembly GCA_964036045.1). Lineage (NCBI taxonomy): Eukaryota > Euglenozoa > Euglenophyceae > Eutreptiales > Eutreptiaceae > Eutreptiella > Eutreptiella sp. 'Long Island Sound 2002'. Next base: position 140,275,178 of record OZ038382.1, read on the forward strand.
GGACGATGCGAGGCAGCTTGACCCCAAAGTGGTCGAGGCCCAGCTCAAGCACGATCCTCCCATCCTCGACAATGAGGAGGCCATCGAGCTGGCCTACCGATGCGGCCGAGACTCAGTGTGCATCACTGACAGGCGGTTCCTGTTCATTGATGTAAAAGGTACGTGGGAGGGGGGGCGCTGATCCCTGCCGGCCTGCAAAGTCTGCCAGAACGTGCAGTTTGAGCCTGTAATTCGTTGAGACCCCCCCCCCCCCTGTGCGCAACGACCACCCCCTGGTCAAACGGCGTTTTTGACCTTTTGACACTGTCTAAACCCCTGGTCGGTCAAGCGGTGGTGGGGGGGGGGGGTTTGATCCCCCTGTGCACAGCCAAAGCCTTGTGCAAACACGGCTCACCTTTTTATTCCTCTCTCATTTTTCGAAACATGGATTGTGCGGTTCCACTTTTTGGGGGGTCCGTGGAAATCCCTGTGGTAAATATAGCACATATGATAAGTGCAACACAATTGGACACTTGGGGTGGGTGTAGCGCATGTGGTGGGTGGAGCATCATCGGAGCAAAGATGGGAATGAAACGAATGAGCCTCAATTCTGATCGATTTTTTCCTTGTAACTATTGGTGGTGCCTGTGCAACGAGGAATTTTTGAAGCAGTTGCTTTCACCTTGCAACCCGAGCCCATGCATTTACTGCCTTACAACCGTGGGGCCATCAACCAATGGAAGTGCTGCAATTGCCAGTTATGTCAAGTCAGAGCGCAGAGCAAAGGCAGCCATTTGGCACCATCCAATCATAATATTTGCTAGTAGATTTCTGTTCTATTTTGAGCTGTGACTGGACCTGGTAGTCTGGAAGGGAGTTTTCTTTGCAACAAAGTTCAGCTCAGCAGTGCTCAACATTGAACACTCTCAGCTATGCCTCACAGACCCACCTTCCCACCCACCTACTTGACAGAATGCCCCCTCCCCCCAGTAACGGAGAAAGACTGCATGTCATGCCTATGGCGCCTTGCAGCCTCAAACAACTACCGCCTTCACGCACTGCAAGACCAAGGTTTGTGCGATGGGGCAAGGGGGCCACAGGGCCTGTGGAAGATCCAATGATTATGAGGGTTGGGGGACTCCCCTCTCTTTTGTCCCAGGTTGGAAGCCCCCCGGGCACAACCACCACGACATTCTACAGTGTAACGGCCAGCAGGGCGCTTACTTCAGCCATCAGTGCATCTCACAGCTTTGTGGTGCCTTGAAAACGAACCCCATCATTTCATGGTTGCAGGAATATTTGGGAAGAAAGTGGAGTACATGAGCATTCTTTGGAAGTCCCTCAGTGCATTTTCCATCGAAACACCGGGAGCGTTCTTGGACAGGGATGCGGAAATGAAGATCTGGACAAACATCTCAGGCTACGACATGCGAGTATTCGAGCAGGACCTGCGCAAGGGCAGCACGGATGTCATGGCGGTGCAACAGGCGATCTCCAACAAGATGCTTGGCGCTGACACAGAGCCCCCATCCCAAGAGGCGGTCTCCATGCAAGGCGCGGTGGACACCGGCGGGGGCTGGCAGTCCTGGATGGGAGACCAGAGGATGATAGACGCCACTGCTGCAGACAGGCAGTTCCATACCACCACTCCCATCTTGCAGGTGGGAGCCTCATCCTATTGATGCTTCTCCTGACCCGCGACACGCACCACGCAGGGATTGTGGGTGCTGCCAGGGGGGGCACCCAAGTGCAATCCCTGACCCCCCCCCCCCCCCACACCCCCTACCCTCCAGGGGGCCAAAATGTTTAATAGGTCCCGACCATAGTACACGCCAATATGGAGAAAGTGGCCGGCACCACAGGCGCCGGAAAATTTTGTTGACCCGTCTAAAGGGGCTGGTGAAACCGGTCACCCCATGTGTTTAGACTCAAACAGCTCAGTTTTTGGGGGGGGCATTCTCTCTGGCCCCCAAGAAGGCATGATTTGTGCAGTCACTTCTGATTTTGTCCCCCTGTTGGGGACCGCTGAGAAGGCAGGGGTCATGTAGCCATTTTTGACTTCATACCCAGCACAGGTTATGTAGCGACTGGGCTCACATCGCTTTCCGAAGATCCCGTGGAGGATGGACATCCTCTTTTGTGACACAAATATGTTGAACATATAGGGGAGGACTCCCAAGCCGCCTCCCTTTCTAAGGGAGTGGCCGGGACGTCCCCGGGGTGTGAGTGAAAACGCCGAACCCAGCGCTCTGTTGGTAAGTGATGCAGTGCGGAGATGTTGGGATGCCATTTCATGGTCTATAGGGGACCGGAATGTTGAAGTTGTGTGTACGTGTATTGTGAAACGCGGTGATTTCTTTGATTTTGAGGCGTTTTTTTAGGTAAGTGCTCCAAGGGGCGGGTTTCCTTGCAAAAATCTCACTAGCTAGCGCGGTGCCCAACCCCAAACCTGTGCGTGCCCAAACCTAAACCAAAGCACATGCAGTCGCCTTCGCTTATCGGCAAAATTGCTCATGTTGGGGTATTAGCCCAGACTGATCCCCTTCATCACTTTCCCAAATGCGCAATTATGTTCCCGCTTGTCAACCAACTTCTCCATGCAACCCTTGTGTTTCACACTTGATAGATGCGCTCAATATTGTTGTCCGTGACTTGATTGAGGACTAGTACACAGGCTCATGGGTAGGGCTTCTGCGCTGTAGTAGGCATTCTTTGTGTGGTATCTACAAAAGCAAGAGGAATGATGGAAATTGGGTCAACAAACACAAGGAACAACATGCCATACTTGCTTCCTACCGTTACTCTTTGGCGTTGGGCAAACCACCATGGTGTCCACTACCATTGCTCTCTGGCGACAAAAGGCCAAACTGCCTTGACTCCATTTATGCAACAAGTGGCCTCCTTCGTCTATCTACGAACCACCTTTCTATCCCTATTACACCATGCATGTACTTCATTTACTTTACTCTTATTGTCCCACAGTTGCCACTAGCCGCAGCTTTTGGAGAACCATCACTATCCCCGGATGTTTTGGCCTCACCTAGCATGTTGAATCGCCGCTATCTAGCGAGGCCAACCGTTCTACAGATAGGGTAGGTACCAAATTGCCTGCAGGGTGCCACCTTTTGGCAGCGGTACCCATTTGCTACCCAACGGCCCAGTGGTCTACGGTAGCTTCCAAAAGCCGTGAAACACAACGGACATCCCAAATGGGAACAACCCGATTACAGTGTATGTTGTATCTGGTTTCCCATCCGGGAATCCAAGTCTGATACCCTAAAGGACAACAAGAACTATAATACTATTGTATTTCGTGCCATGAACGCGGATCCGGGCCCGGTGGGTGGAAGACTATGGGGGATGTTTGTAGGGAGTGGTGGGACAATTTTGCCAAGATGTGTGTGTATGCACGGCAAACAGCATGGTTGTCGGGCGGGGATGTATGAAGGTTATGGGAATGGAGTATGCGAATGGGCCCGGCCCACTTACTCTTATAATCACCCATAGAGGGCTAGAGGTAAGTTCGGGGGTCATTTTTTTCTGTTTTTTTCACCCATTTTTGAATTCTCCATGAAATTCTGTGTATTCTGAGTATAGAAACATACGGTAAAAAAAAGGATCCGCCCTCAGGAGGGCCAAAAAAAAATCGTGCGCCTTTGACGCCAACACTTTCCCCAACAATCTCAAATTGGAGCAACACGGGATTGAAAACTTCGGGGGGTCTAGAGGGGGGAAGGGGGTCTCGAATTTGAACAGTCCCCCCCCCCCCTTGATTGTAGCAGCCGCAAGATGGCATGGGGCTTCACCAAGCGCCTGCAGGGTGTCTAAGCCATGGCTACATAGCACGGCATTCACGTCGACGCCACCTAGCCTCATGGGCTGCAGCTCATTTGTGTGGGAGGAAGACACTGTGAGTGTCTGCAACAATAAGTCAAGCAAACGTAAAGCAAGCGAAAGGCCGGTACTGGTGGTTCGATGTGTTCTAACTATTGGAGCAACTGTACCTCAAAGTAGGGGGGGCTAGCTTGACACAATGCACGCAACCCAAGGGGCAACAAAGCCAAAAGTAGGTAAAACCGAAATCGCCCCATTGGCCAATTATTCAAGGGGTCCAAAAAAAATGGGGGGGGGGATGCAAATACCATCCCGCATTTTACTTTTCATACTCCTCCCCTTGGCTCAAACCAACTATATTGCTCCGAAAAAGCCCTTTTCATAGGGTTTGGTTGGTAGCAATATCGTTAAATATTTTCAAAAAAAACTTAGATATAGGTGCCCGTGAAAAGAAATGCCCCTTTTCCGACATGCTAGGTTGCCATGGTGGCCTACCGATTCACCTATTCAAAGTGTACAATTCGCCCCTGTCTGCGGCGGGGATGTGTATGCGCATATTCGCAATATTCGCGAGATTTTCGTGTAATTTTTGCGCGCATTTCATGGTAATATTTTGCATATGCACGCACATGTTCACGGTGGCGTGCAACAAAGCAAGTACCTAGTGCCACAAACAGCTAGGTGTCCACATGTCCCATGCCTACCGCTTGTGGATTGTAAAAGGTTGCATAAGGATATTGACATAGTTCAGGTCACCAAGTGCCCTCTTGCGGGCCCAACTCGCCACTTGCCGCACAGTCACTGGGCCTTGTCTAGGCGTGAAGCTCTTGGTGACATCCCACCCCTCCCGACGGAGGATGTAATCTATGGTGTGGTTGTCAACCACAACTTGCACACCTAAGCGGCAGTGCACGAGGCTCCGGGCCGTGTTAATGCGCAAAGTGCGCTTTAGTCTACGATGGCTGCCTTCTATGGCAAAGCATGAATATTTGGAGAGGATTCTGCACTTGCGGGCAAAAGAATACATGTCTTCAATCCACATTTGCGACCACAATAGCCTAGTCGGACCTTGGATGATGGGAGCCTGAGATTATATGCAATTTTTTTCTCAAAAAAATTTGACACCGGCTGTGTATGTTCAAATTGATCAGCCCGTCATGGGTATCATTTTGAGGTATGTATGTTGGGGTACATCCACATTCTTTTGTGTTCCCCGGAGACCTATGTTAAACCAATATGTTTAATATTTGGGTCGAAAATTAATGCGTTAACCCCAAGTTGACCCTTTTTTGGGGGGGGGGGGGGGGCTGAGGGGTTTTGACGGGAGAAACTCTACCCCCATGGGGTGCCTTACGGGATCGGGTGCCATTTTCACCCGGAGGTAGGCGGATGGTCGGCCCCGTGCGCCGTGGTTTAGGAGCCCGATGGAAAGTTGGGTCCAACTTCCATCGGTGCACGGGTAGGCATTTCAAAAGAGCAGGAAAGTGAGCGGCCGCTTCCAATTGATGGTGCCCACAAGGGGTGGACGCGATTGGATGTAGCTGGCCCAGGATTGCAACGGCCAAGAGCGGCCGCTTGTGGGGGCATCCGCCACGGACACGGGTCGATCTAGCGCAAGCGGCTTGACCAACTCCTTCCATGTGTCCATGAAACCTTCACGTGAAGGGATGGGGCGGCGGAATGGGAGGCCCGTTGCCGCGGTGTACGCGGCCCCCCCGGCGGGCCATGAACTCCGACACATGCCGGAAGCCGCCCTTGGGGACACTCAAGTCCATAAGTAACCCGATCGATTCGGGGGCGGGGAAGAGGATGAGGCATATTGCTTGACGGCCTCTATTTGCTTGTTGCAGATGAGCGGAAGTTGGGCAACCTCGGTGGCCTTGTACCTATGTTGTACCACCAAGGCCAAAGGGGATTTGGCCACCCACTCACCAAGGAGTTGGGAGAGCAAAGGGTCTCGCAAACTCTTGGCCGCACTCAGACGCGTGAGTGTCGTACTAAGCTCGAGAAGGGTGTCCCGAGAGAAAGGCATCACAAGAGCTACACAAGGGAAAAAGGAGGTTGGGAGTGGGGTGAGTGGGGGGAACGGAGCGGGATGTGTGGGGCTACATAACCACCTATGAGACTATGCAACCCCTGTAGCATCCCGTTGGGCACCCTTTGGCCACCCAAACACTTTAAGTGGGCATGGTACACGCACAAGCAAAGCAGTGCAAATGACCCCAAATTGGGTTAATGTGTTAATATTTGGCAGGTTAATTTTTACCCCCTTTCATATATTAAAAATTAGAATTAACCACATTGGTTTTAACGTAGGTCTCTAGGGTTGCAACCGCTTGTGGAAGCCTTGCTTTCACTCAACGTGAAATCCCTGTTTTTTTCATTTTCATCCGCATCCGTGGATCATTTGTTAAAACCCATTGAAACCCCCCTGTCTAATTTAAACATCGAACAAATGGCACACAATTAGAACACCCCCCCCGTTTTTTTACCCCTGCCCCAAAATGGAGCAATTGACCCCACATGCCCTTTTTCAGCCCCCCTCCTGCCCCCCCCCACCCCACCCCCGGTTCGGGCACCCATATTCACGATATTTTTGCTCCAAGTTCAAATCTTCCCTTACTTGCCGTTCGCAAAGGGGATAGAAAAACGCCATGCCTATTTGCAGTACCGCATTGCCACTCTTTTGGAGATTGTGCATGCACGCCGAAAAGAGAGGGACACATAAAGATTGCACAACCCTGACCTTAGGTGTCGGCCGATGTCTCTGCAAGCTCACGTGCCCACTGCGGATGAGCTCATCACTCTTATTCGGAGGAACAACTATTTTCAAGTCACACACCTGGTGGACCACGAGTTGGGCTCTGGGCATTCCCCGAAGCATTGTGCGTCATTGTTGCAGTCGTGTGTGTTGCCGCATTTGAATTGGCAATATCGGTCACATGACAGTGATCTAGCCAATTTGGTATGCGCAAGGTTGTTGGGCTCTACTGTATGCTTTTACCCACGCGCGACTCGTCCCGCATTCCCCATTGTTGGAAATGCAGGAGCGCGAACCCATGCAAGTCAAGTCGCACGGAAGGGTGCATAATTTGTGTTACCACCCTACCTTGCCTCCGTCCTCACACCCACACGGGTACCCATGTACCTCTTGCTCAATGAAGGCGCCATGCTTCCACGGTTGTGCATCTTGTGTGGCAAGAAGGGGAGGCACCTCACTTCGTTGGCCTATGTGAACATGCACCACCCCGTGTGGAGCAGGATGGTTTACCGTCTCTCGTTCATGTGTTGCGGCAGTTGGTGAAGGTGTTGGGCAAGGGGGCAATCTGGGCTACAAAAACGTTGCCACACGCACTGCATTTGATCTTTCAATCCCACTTGTTCCAACAAGGGGCTCTGAAGAACCACTTTGTACATTTTTGCAGCCCTTGGGGAGCCCTTTGAAGAATTATGATGGGGATAACCCTCCCAATGATGCGGTCGAGGTGTAGCTTCCCACCCCTCTTGATGAAAGTGATGTCTACCCTTTGCGAACCACACTTTTGAATGAACATGCGCACATCGGTGACTTTTGGCCCGTTTTGCCCGTTATCTTGTGCCTGTTTGCCTGTTTGCCGTGCTTACTTCGCGAAAAATGAACGAAAATTGAAAACCCGCAAAATTTAGCTCTAGTGGTTGCCAATGCTGCTTAGATTCGCAAAAAATTGTTAGATTCGCGCGCCTATTCGCATGTCACGTACGCGTGTCGTGTTGGCATTCGCATGTGATTCCCGTTCGTGTGAAGATCACGTGAATATGCCCAATGTTTTTCAACTTTGCCACCTTTCCATGCTTTCATTCCCTTTTGCAGCTTTGATTTCTCTTGCCATGGCGCTCTCGCAACATGGTTGCTTCCCCAACCCAGCCGCCGACACCCACGCCCACTTCCTCGCCCTTCCCCGCCGCCTGCATGCTGGAGGAGGCCGCATACACGGGGGCCTGCTTGTGCAGGACGTGGTGGATTGCGCAAAGGGTTTGTGCCCCTCCCCCACCCTCATGCATATTGACATGAGGGAACCCAACCGTGCAGGTTCGCAAGAAGCGGTTGGCCACAGACCTGTGGCAACAGCTGCAGCCGGCCGCCCGCCTTATCTCCGTCCCCAAAACGGTTGACTCCCTCTTGGGGGTCATGTCTATGCACGGGTCGGGCAAGTTGAAATCGGGGGTTTTAACCATCTACCCCACTACTAACCTGGTCCAATGCCCCCCGCGCATGGATATGATCGCCCTACACGAGTATTTCCCTGCTGATGAACCGAAGGGGGACCATTCTTCTTTGCCCTTTCAGTGGTAGACCCCACTGCTCAGTGGTGGGATGACTTGGGGATCTTCCCGACCCACCCTGAGGTGCCCCCCCTCCACCACATCCCCGACATCACTCTTTCCACGCTTCATCAGATGCATGGGTTTAGTTGGTATCAGGGATTGAACGGACCCCCCCCCCTTCATTACCCCTAAACTCCCTTTGCGCACCGCCTCCTTTCTGGACCCCCCCAGCTATGCAACCCCAAAACCCTCCCGCCACCCCGACCGTCCCGGACCTCCCATGCCCATCAACAGTGTTCGCAATGGCGCCGTAGACACAGGGGAAGCCCGCGTTAGGAATCGGGCATTTTGTGGGACACCGTGGCACCGCGGCGTCTCAAAAAGGGGCCATTTGTCTTCGGAGGCACCCAGACTTTAATTTTCAAAATTTTTAGAAATATTGCCATCCTCCCAACTCTATGAAAATAGTCTTTGCCGGCCGGAATCGTTCATTTGTGCAGCCATATTCGCGCGACTGAGCTCGCCATTCAAAATTCCCTCACCGGCTATTCGCAAAGGGTACATGATGAACATCATGAGCAACACTTGACTTGACTTCTACTCAACAGCTAAGGTGGCCTGGTTCTTCCACACCCCTTTTTGTCTCACGGCTCCACGATGGTGCGGGATATTTCTCTCCGCCATAGGTTCTCCGAGGTGTAGAGTCCCCCTCACGGGCAACCTTCTCTGACGGGCGACCACCCGGTTTCCCCCGGGGTCCGACCGACGCCTTGTGAGTCTTTCCCTCACCTACCCATTCAATTTGATAGGTCCCCTGCAAGCGGGGCCCTGTGTCGGTGCACTGGCTAACGGTTCCACCTCCACGGCACCCTCTCCCCACCCTTACGGGCAGAGTACCCACTGGGTTCTTGTCGGTGCACTTGGGTGTCCTCCACCCGCGATCGCCTAGACTAGGCCCGGCACTCAGCTCCCGATCCCCCTCACGGGCGTCACGGTGGTGGGCCCTTTCTACATTAGCTGCCACCCTCCTCTCCAGGCACCCTCACGGGCCCGGAGGGCAGGGCTACCCAACCTGCAGTTCTAGGCCACAGTGTGTCCAGGCTAGCCTCAGGCACCCTCTCCCAGCTATTTCTCCCGTGCGTATATGGCGGCTGTCTCGTACCCTTTGTTGTGGTTTTCTTTTCCGGCCCCCCTTTGGCTTTCTTCGTGCATCATTTGCAACCCCGGGGACGTCCGTCTCCTATGTGCTTTCCTCTCGCTTCCCCGCCTTTCTCCGTGTGCTGTCTAGTGTTTAGGCCTCCGCCTCTGGGGCCCGTCAACACCCTCTTTGCATTCTCCCTCTATCCCCCGGGACGTCCATCCCGTGGGTCATTGGTTCTCTCCTTGCTGCTTGCCACTGCACCATGTCCCCCGGGGACCTATCCCTCAGCGGCCCACACTCCACTGTCCTAGTTGCCCCAGGGGTGCACCTTCCCTTGTCTCCCGTCGTCAGTGCCGCATGGGGATGTAGTTCCTCCGTGTCCTTTTTCCTTTTCGCGGTATTTTGGTATGTCCATCCCCCGTGTCCTCTCCTCCCCTTCTTTCCTCAACGTCCAACCTCTCGTTCTCTTGCCTTTGTACCGCCACTCATGTTGTTTGTTTGTTTTTAAATTTTGTACCCACGCTCGGTATCCGTCATGACACTTCCCCTTGCCCACACTCCCCGGCACACTTCATGTCATCTCTCTGCCATCTGTTGTTCTATAGTCTCAGGGTGCATCTGGTCCCGTCTGCCTGTCCCGTGACCACGCCCGGGAACCCCTCTCCCTCTACTGCTGCCCTACCCTCCGCCTTTGCGCCAGCAGGGGCTGGCCCACCGTGCCCTATTTTCGCCACGCTTCCCCACCTTCATCCTACTCCCCTTGGCTGTTTCCCTATGTCTCCTCCCCCATCCTCATTCTGCCTCCCTCGTCTCACTTGGTTCATTGCTCCCCTACCTCCACGCCTTCATCGCCCTTGGCCACCTACTTGCGCGTCCGCGCGTTTGTCCATGCTCTCCCACACCCCACTCATCCCTTTCTCCTTACCCCCGCTCCTCGTCCGCCCTCTGCCCTTCCTCTTGCCCTTCGTCTCACCGCCGCGTGGTTGCTCCTCCCCGCGTGCCCACCGCTTGCTCTTCATCTCCGTGTCTCACGTTTACGGGATGATCTGCCGCCTGCTCTCACGCCGCCACACCCCCACCTTGTTCTCCGCCCGGTGCGCCGACGGCGGCGGGCGTGACGGGAGGGTTGATGGTAGTTTTCGTGCCCCGTCCCCCCCCCCCCCCCGGCCCTCCGGCCATCCTCGCCCCCACAAGCTCCTAGATGGTCTGGTGTATGGCGGGATCCGGTGCATTTTTGGTCCATCACGGCAGCACCGCACTTCGCACTTCGCTCAGTGCTCCACCCTATCCCTCTTCCCCGTGAACGTGCCTGAAACATACTAGCATTGAAATAAAAACCAACTTTTGCACCGGACTAATCATGCGATGGTTTGCCTTCGTGGACTTTGGGTTGCTTTGAGGGATGGTTGTCTGTTTTTGGGGAGGGGTGGGGGTTTTGGGGGGGTTTTGCTTTTTCACACGAGTTCTTCAAAAAATGGCATAGCTAGTTCAAATAGCAAGGTTTTCCACATTTTTTCTAAATTTGAACATTCAAATTTCAACAACTCTCCTTGCCCGCACTAAGGGAAGCAAATTGCGACAACCTTTCACGATGCTGCTCCTCCAATATCACATGGAAGTCCTCTAGGGACATCCAAAGCCCCCTAGCCCCCCCCGGTGCCCCTTGTAGCTCGCGGGACGCTTGGGTCCCCCAAAGGGTTTGGGTGTCCAAGGATCATCGGTGGACCTAGTGGCAGGCTGCGCGGCGGCTTTTGCTGCTTGGGGGGTGGGGGGGGGCTCATCTCCTTGCCTGGGGTGGACCTGCTATGTTGCCCCCCCACCTCTCCGCTTGCAACCCTTTGCCACCGCGCCTTGGCTACCTCTTCGGTGGCAAGGCACAAACATGCCACTTGGTATGCTGCCCCCCCGGGGGTGTGGTGCACCCATTTTTACCGCCAGCCGCTGTCATCGCCAAGGATAGCGCGGTAGCCCGGACGGCTGCCCGACGCAACGTGGAATTGGTCGATGAGGCCCGCGTCCAGAAGTAGCGCCGGCCCCATGGGCCGCGGTTCACTTCCTCCTCCTTTTGCAGCAACCCCAGCCATTCAAATCATGCGGGGAGGTCAAGCAGCTAGAGCATCAAGGAGGTGCAGTTGGGGGCCTCGCGGCCGCCAAACAAGAAGGCGGCAACGAAGGGCAAGGGCAAGGGGCAGACCTCCTTGCTCACCCTCCATGGGTTGGACTGCTACACTAACTTGCCTTCGTGCTGTTCCCCCCCCCCCTTCTCCTCTTCCCCTTTCGGCCACCCCTCCCTGCCCCCCTTTGCCTCTACCCCCTTTGCCCTTTTCTCTCCTGCCCCCTTGCCCTGCTTTTACTCACCATGGAGTAGGTGCCCAGGTTGCTCAAGCTTCCCGCTGCGCAGGGGAGCACATAGCCACGCACAATGCACATGAGGGGGCGTGACCAGTGAATGCATTCACGCACATTGTTGCGCGATTGCACGTAGTTGACCCCGCGGGGGATGGGCCATGACAAGCAATGATTAAATGGTGGTAGTGGCACTGGCCAAATGAAAAATATACATATATCCACAAATGTTTTGCGAAAATGCCGGATTTTGGGTACCCGCCGTTGTATATGTTTGTATATCGATGTGTATTTGTCTTTTTACATATTAGTGCATTGCTTGTTCAAGGTTTTGGGTTGCCTTGTTGTGCATTTTGTGTGTTTCTTGCCATTTTGGGTATGTGTTCCTTTCATTTTTTCCTCTCCCTTCCGTCCAGCATTCGTGAGAAGAATAGTGCTTTGTATCTGCTCTCTCACAGTTTGGTTTTAACAACCATCGTTGTCGATGGATGTTCCTTGGTGCTCCGCGCATTGTTTACAGCAGGTTTGTACCTGCGGCTCACTGGTGGCTAAGTGGAAATGTGAAGTTGGGGCTCATTTGGGGCTCATTTGTGCATTGCGATGTCTTTGTGCTTGTTTGTTGTGCTTTTTGCATGCTAGGTAATGTGCATTTTTTGTTTTTAAAAGTTTTAGATACTCACTTGGTCAAGGTTCAAAGGGGGGGGGTACTTTTTTTGGCGACGGCTCAGTTGACTGAGCGCCCGACTGAGCCGTCACTGAGCCGTCACTAAGCCGGCTCACTTAGCTCTCACTTAGCTCTCACTCAGCTCTCACTGAGCGCGCCAAATGGCTCACTGAGCGCTCACTGAGAGCTAATTGGGGGCTCACGCAGGGCTCACTTTGGAGTTTCTCCCCCTTTCCGCCCTCTCTTCCCACCCTTGCTGGCCCACACTTCACCCTTTTCACACCAACATCGGTCCGCAGTTCTCACCATGTCTTTTCTCCAAGAACTTGAGCGTGCATGCACACATACATACTTGCATACATGTACCCGTGGCGACAAACACACAAACATCCAAACACACACACTTCGTCAGGGACGCAAATATCCAAACACATACACATACATACACCCATACACACGTCCACACACACATGCACATGCACAAATTGACAGCCACATTCATTCTTGTGTGCAATTATCTTGCGTGTACATAAACACATGGACACATTGAACCATGTGAAGTGAAGGGCTAGGGAGAGATGGTTACGGGGTTGGGGTTATAGGATATGAACCTAGCCATTTGCGAGGGTGTTCCTTGTTGCCTCATGAAAATGGCACCCACCCACCCCATACGCACACACACACCATGAAGCACAAGTAGGGCACATTGCTTGCTTTTGTGAGGTTCATCATACAACCATCTTGACCTACACCATGACACATTGATCCCCCTCCCTCCTTATCCCCTCCCCTGCCCTTTCGCTATGCTGCGTTCCCCCGCTTGCCTCCTGCGTAGCCCTTCTGTTCTCTTGCCTGTCCCGTCCCCTTGTCCTGCCTTTCGTATTTTTTGGCCGTGGCATCACATGCATGATGGTGGCGGCAAGGACGATGACCTTTGCAGGTATGTTGTGCTATTATGTGTGTGGGTGTGTGTGTGCGTGCTTGCGTGCGTGTGTAGTTGTGCCCATGCGCATGTGCGCAAATGTAGATGGTTTGTTCGTTCTTGGTTTCTCTCATTTAGTGTTTTTGTATGTCTGCTTGTGTGTGTGTGGGGGGGGGGGGTTGCATGGATCGATGCGTGGGTGAAGGTGTCTTTGTGCGTGAGTGTTTGTGAGTGTGTGACTGCATTCTTTGGTTTCTGGTTGCCTAGGCTCGTGTGTGTATGTGGATTCGTGAATGTGTGTGCGCGCAGGTGTGTGTGTGTGTGTGTGTGTGTTGCAGCTGTTGTTTTGGATGTTGTTGTTGGCTTTGGTGTTGTGTGGCATAGGCTTTGATTGTGTGCGCATAACATTGTGTTTGTGGCTGCAGATGCAGGTATGGTTGTGTTTGTAGTTGTGGCTGTGGTTCTAGGCTTGCGTGCTGTTGTTGCTATGGCCGTTGTGGTAGCTCTCGTTGTGGGTGTGGTTATGGTAGTGGCTGTGGTTGCGGCTGTGGGTGTGGGTGTGGGTTTGGGTGTGGGTGTGGGTGTGGGTGTGGGTGTGGGTGTGTTTCTGTGTTGTGTGTGGATTTGGTTGTGGTTGTGTCAGTGTGTGTGGCCCTGGCTGTGGCGAAGGCTGCAGTTGCAGCTTTCACTGTGGCTGCAGCTGTTCTTTGGGTTCTGGCTGTAGCTGTGGGGGGGGGGCGGCGGGTTAAAGGACTGCAAAGAGGGGGGCTCAAATTACCATCCAACCCCTCCCAAAAAAACCCGCACCAAGTTTACAGTGACAGTGTACAGTGACAGTGTACAATGACAGTGTACAGTGAGAGCATACAGCGAGTGTAGAGTGACAGTGTAGAGTGCTAGTATAGAGACTTGGGCGTTGTGGCGGACGTACTGTGTGTGGGGATACATTCTATGAGACCTTGGGGAGTACAGTGTAGAGAGTACAGAGTACAGAGTACAGTGTACAGTGACAATGTACAGTGACAGTGTATAGTGACAGTGTGCAGTGGCAGTGTGCAGTGTGCAGTGACAGCGTACAGTGCCAGAATACAGTGTACCATGTACAGTGACAGTAGACAGTGACCGCATTGACAGTGTACATGGACAGTGTACAGTGACAGTGCACATGGACAGTGTACATTGACAGTGAACCATGAGTGAGCCCTCACTGAGCGCTCACTGAGCCATTTGGCGCGCTCAGTGAGCGCTCACTGCGCCATTTGGCGCGCTCGGCGACCACTCAGTGAGCGCGCAAAACGGTGCAGTGAGCGCTCAGTGAGCGCGCCAGTGAGCGCGCCAAATGGCTCAGTGAGCGCTCAGTGAGGGCTCACTCATGGTTCACTGTCACTCTACACTGTCACTGCACACTGTGTAATGCACATTGCACACTGCATACTGTGTATTGCACACTGCGCACTGCACACTGTGTGTTACAAATTGCACACTGCACACTGTGTAATGCACACTGCACACTGTAATGCACACTGCACACTGTGTATTGCACACTGCACACTGAGCGCCCGAACGCTTGCACTGTACGGTGTGCATTGTGCATGACACAGTGTGCAGTGCGCAGTGCGCACTGTACACTGCGCACTGCACACTGTGTACTGCACACTGCACACTGCACACTGTGTATTGCACACTGCACATTGTGTATTGCACACTGCACACTGTAATGCACACTGCACACTGTGTATTGCACACTGCACACTGCACACCGTGCATTACAAATTGGACACTGCACACTGTAATGCACACCGCACCCTGTGTAATGCACACTGGGTATTGCACACTGAACATGGTGCACTGTGCAATACCCAATGTGCAATACACAGGGTGCAGCGTGTAGTGTGCATGACACAGTGTGCAGTGTGCATTACACAGTGTGCAGTGTGGATTACATCACACACGGCATACTACACCCTGTGTAGTGCACACTACACACAGTGTGCAGTGTGTAGTGTGCAATACACAGCGTGCAGTGTGCAGTGTGCAATGCACAGTGTGCAGAGTGTATTACACAGTGTGCAGTGTACATTACAGTGTGCAGTGTGCAATTTGTAACACACAGTGTGCAGTGTGCAGTGTGCAATACACAGTATGCAGTGTGCACTGTGCAATACACAGTGTGCAGTGTGCAGTGTGCAATACACCGTGTGCAGTGTGCATTACAGTGTGCAGTGTGCAATTTGTAACACACACCGTGTGCAGTGTGCAGTGTGCAATACCCAGTGTGCAGTGTGCATTACAGCGTGCAGTGTGCAATTTGTAATGCACAGTGTGCAGTGTGCATGACACAGTGTGCAGTGTGCATTACAGTGTGCAGTGTGCAATACACAGTGTGCAGTGTGCAGTGTGCAATACACCGTGTGCAGTGTGCATTACAGTGTGCAGTGTGCAATTTGTAACACACCGTGTGCAGTGTGCAGTGTGCAATACACAGTGTGCAGTGTGCATTACAGAGTGCAGTGTGCAATTTGTAATGCACAGTGTGCAGTGTGCATGACACAGTGTGCAGTGTGCAATACAGTGTGCAGTGTGCAATACACAGTGTGCAGTGTGCAGTGTGCAATACACAGTGTGCAGTGTGCATTACAGCGTGCAGTGTGCAATTTGTAATGCACAGTGTGCAGTGTGCAATACACAGTGTGCAGTGTGCATTACAGTGTGCAGTGTGCAATACACAGTGTGCAGTGTGCAGTGTGCAATACACCGTGTGCAGTGTGCATTACAGTGTGCAGTGTGCAATTTGTAACACACCGTGTGCAGTGTGCAGTGTGCAATACACAGTGTGCAGTGTGCATTACAGAGTGCAGTGTGCAATTTGTAATGCACAGTGTGCAGTGTGCATGACACAGTGTGCAGTGTGCAATACAGTGTGCAGTGTGCAATACACAGTGTGCAGTGTGCAGTGTGCAATACACAGTGTGCAGTGTGCAATACACAGTGTGCAGTGTGCAGTACACAGTGTGCAGTGCGCCGTGTACACTGCACACTACACGCTGTGTAATGCACACTGCACACTGTGTATTGCACACTGCACACTGCACACTGGGCATTGCACACTGCACACGGTGCACTGTGCAGTGTGCAGCGTGCCACTGCACACTGGGTATTGCACACTGCACACGGTGCACTGTGCAGTGTGCAGTGTGCAATACACAGTGTGCAGTGTGCATTACAGGGTGTGCAGTGTGCATTACAGTGTGCAGTGTGCATTACACAGTGTGCAGTGTGCAATTTGTAACACACAGTGTGCAGTGTGCAGTGTGCAATACACAGTATGCAGTGTGCAATGTGCAATACACAGTGTGCAGTGACAGTGTAGAGTGACAGTGAACCATGAGTGAGCCCTCACTGAGCGCTCACTGAGCCATTTGGCGCGCTCACTGAGCGCTCACTGCACCGTTTTGCGCGCTCACTGAGCGGTCACTGAGCGCGCCAAATGGCTCAGTGAGCGCTCAGTGAGGGCTCACTCATGGTTCACTGTCACCGTACACTGTCCATGTGCACTGTAGACTATACACTGTCCATGTACACTGTCAATGCTGTCACTGTCTACTGTCACTGTACATGGTACACTTTATTCTGGCACTGTACGCTGTCACTGCACACTGCACACTGCCACTGCACACTGTCACTATACACTGTCACTGTACATTGTCACTGTACACTGTACTCTGTACTCTGTACTCTCTACACTGTACTCCCCAAGGTCTCATAGAATGTATCCCCACACACAGTACGTCCGCCACAACGCCCAAGTCTCTATACTAGCACTCTACACTGTCACTCTACACTCGCTGTATGCTCTCACTGTACACTGTCATTGTACACTGTCACTGTACACTGTCACTGTAAACTTGGTGCGGGTTTTTTTGGGAGGGGTTGGATGGTAATTTGAGCCCCCCTCTTTGCAGTCCTTTAACCCCCCCCCCCACAGCTACAGCCAGAACCCAAAGAACAGCTGCAGCCACATTGAGAGCTGCAACTGCAGCCTTCGCCACAGCCAGGGCCACACACACTGACACAACCACAACCAAATCGACACACAACACAGCTCGCAAAAACACACCCAAACCCACACCCACACCCACAGCCGCAACCACAGCCACTACCATAACCACACCAACAACGAGAGCTACCACAACAGCCATGGCAGCAACCTCACGCAAGTCCAGAACCACAGCTACAAACACAAACACAACCATACATGCGTCTGCAGCCACAAACACAATGTCATGCGCACACAATCAAAGCCTATGCCACACAACACCAAAACCAACAGCAACATCCAAAACAAGAGCTGCAAAAGCTGCAACACACACACACACACACACACACATTGGCACACACACACACACACACACACACACACCTGCGCGTACACACATTCACGAATCCACATACGCACACAAACCTAGGCAACCAGAAACCAAAAAATGCAGTCACACACTCACAGTGACGCACAAGGACACCTTCACCCACGCATCGATCCAAGCAACCCCCCCCCCCCTGACTCACACACAAACATACATACAAACACGCTAAATGAGAGAAACCAAGAGGGAACAAACCATCCACACTTGCGCACATGCGCATGGGCACAAACACACACCCACGAACACACACAATAGCACAACATACCTGCAAAGGTCATCGTCATTGTCGCCACCATCATGCACTCGATGCCATGGCCAACAAATAGGGAAGGCATGGCAAGGGCAAGGCAAGGGGAGGCGACAGGCAAGATAAGAGAAGGGGTTCGCATGGGGTAAGCGGGGCGATGAGGCATGGCAAAAGGGGACGGGATGGGATAAGGAGGGAGGGGGATCAAAGTGTCATGGTGTAGGTCAAGATGGTTGTATGATGAACCTCACAGAAGCGAGCAATATCCTCTGTGCCCTATTTGTGCTTCATGGCGCGCGCGCCTGTGTGTGTGTGTGTGGGGGGGGGGGGGGGTGCCATTGTCATGAGGCAACAAGGAACACCCTCGCAAATGGTTAGGTTCATATTCCCGAACCCCAACCCCATGACCATCTCTCCCTAGCCCTTCACTTCACATGGTTCAATGTGTCCATGTGTTTATGTACACACACGATAATTGCACACAAGAATGAATGTGGCTGTCAATTTGTGCATGTGCATGTGTGTGTGGACGTGTGTATGGTGTATTTGTGTGTATGTGTTTGGATATTTGCGTCCCTGACGAAGTGTGTGTGTTTGGATGTTTGTGTGTTTGTCGCCACGGGTACATGTATGCAAGTATGTATGTGTGCATGCACGCTCAAGTTCTTGGAGAAAAGACATGGTGAGAACTGCGGACCGATGTTGGTGTGAAAAGGGTGAAGTGTGGGCCAGCAAGGGTGGGAAGAGAGGGCGGAAAGGGGGAGAAACTCCAAAGTGAGCCCTGCGTGAGCCCCCAATTAGCTCTCAGTGAGCGCTCAGTGAGCCATTTGGCGCGCTCAGTGAGAGCTAAGTGAGAGCTAAGTGAGAGCTAAGTGAGCCGGCTTAGTGACGGCTTAGTGACGGCTCAGTCGGGGTGCTCAGTCAACTGAGCCGTCGAAAAAAAGAAACCCCCCCAGTCGAATCCTCTTTCACTAGGGATTGGGATCCCTTTGGGGACATTCCAAAACCCCAACCCACCCCCGAAAGCCACAAGTTATCACATGAAACCCCTTGAAAAACACCACTTAGCCCCAAATGAGCCGTTCTAGCCCCAACTGAGCCCCAACTTCGCATTTCCAAGTGAGCCGCAGGTACATTCTAGGCCCCTTGGTTGTTCAACTCACAATTTCTCGCTCTCTTCTCATCATGGGTGCCTTTTGGACCCTTTTTCCTATCCCGGTCCTCGGGATGGCTGGTGATACATGGATGTGTCCATTCTACGTAGTTGCACCCAAAGATGCTAATTGGATGCATTTCCCGACTGTCGGTGCCGCTCTTTGCCACTCGCAGTCGCATTTGTTAACTTGAAGATGCTGCAGCACACCCACGTTACCCGAGCCGCCAAGTCGAACACCACGCGTGATGATTAGGTGTTGACCATGGAGATCCGTGCTTGGTCAACCCCGTTGTGGGTGCTCCATCACCGTCGCCAACGCCATCGCCATCAACAGGCCGTCCCCAACCCCTCACGCCATTTTTTTTGGCTGCTGTGCGGTGTGCATGTTGTGGCACAAACGTTTGCAGCACCCAATACACTTGCAGTAGGTGTTTGGTTGTTGATGAGGTTTGCATGCACGTTATGGGATGAACAATTCACGGTTCCTCATGTACTTGTAGTGGATGTGGAAACGAGTTACAATGCCACACTAGTGAATGCCACTTTCGCATGCATCCGAATTGCACCAGCGATGGCATGTGTACTCGCTGTATGGAGAGGAATCCATCGCGTGAGCGTGCGCCCAAAGCGCGAAACGTGCACCACGCGTGGCTTCTTACTCGCCCGTGGCTACGGTACGATGCCATGTGTGTGCTCATGTTGTGGGCTGTGTGTCTTGCATGTCCACAACTTGGGCACTTTGTTCCGTTTGTGAAAGGCGCATCGAAATTTACGTTGTGGACCCTCCCAACATGAGCGGTTGGGCACACATTGTGTGTGCGTCGCCTTCTGGCAATCGGGTGGTCGCGTCACGTGTGTGATTCACACACCGCCTACCCACGTGCTACAAGGCATCTTGGCACTATTCCTTATTGTTTAGAGGATTGAGCAACACTCTGGTGCCCTCACACATGTTGCAGGGGATACTAAGTTGATGCCGCTCAACACCAGAACGATTATCCCAAGTTCTCAACCCCCCCCCCCCCTCCGGAAAGGGCATACTACGCTTCATTGGCCAGCCATTCCGCGCCTCGCAAGGTGACATCGTGAAGAATTGTCAATTTTTTTCAATTGCATCGGACTTGTGCACTAATCGGACATCAAAGAAGGAAGAGCTAGTTTTTATTTGTTTTTGGTGCATGCAGCAACGCTTACCAATTTTCGTGATGTCAATCCCTCCCGTCTGCGACACCTCAGGGTATTGTGAACGCACGAAAGCGTCAAATGGCCCATGCCAGGGTTGATTTAGAAGTTTGGATCGGAAGTGACTTTTTCAATGCCGTGATGGGGCAAGTGGCGTGCAAGGTGAGCACGGTGCTATCATCCGCATTCTGGGTGATCTGCAGCAAGAAGTTGCAAGTTATGATGTCCTTGTTCCATACCACGCATCTGCCACAATTGTGATTTGGCTTTCAAAGGCGCCCTTACCTGTGAGCATGCATTTTCACATCTTCTCGCAGACATGTTGCAGCCTGCCGCTTCTTTTTGGAATAATTCACCCTCCAAGCTGAAATGTTTGCAAGTTGTGGCGCAGGCTCCTGACAATGCATGTCTCAAATTAGGTGTCCTACACACACGTCATTGTTGTGCCTTTGCAGTGGATGCCTTGCGCCGCATGAAGCGCTCCTATGTAATCGTGGTGATTGGTTTTGCGTGAGGTGGTCGTGAGTAGGGCTGCAGCGAGGGAATTGAGAGATGCCTTGTTGTTTGCACTCACAAATTAGGTTTTCCTTTGCGCTCCATTTTTTGTGCTAGACGTTCTGAATGCTTGAGCCCTAATGTCTGAGGCATTTTGAATTACGTAAAGGTGTGCCACAGTGCAAGATCACAGTGTCGAAGCATGCATTGCAAAGCTTGATAGACTTGTCAGGTGGGAGGGGGAAGAGTGGCGCCAATTGCATAATGCTTTGGTGTCGCGTGAAGGTTCCATTACCCGATTTTACGGTGTCTCCCTCCACAACAACAATGGGTACAATGAATTTACGTCTTAGGCCAATAATTTCCTGGTGTGGGCGCGGGCTGAACTAGTTTCACTTTTTAGCAACACACGCCCAGCCGCTAAGGCAACGGCTTTTTTGCAATTCTTCCGTTGGCCGTGGCACGGCACCGCCGTGTCGGCACCACATGCAAATGACTTCATCACTGTTATCTTCGAGCATTTTCATCAAGCCCTGCCCTCGTTGACCAGAGCTTTTTAGCAGTTTGTTCAAATCGAGATGAGGTTGCGGGCTAAAATGCGTGAGCGGAAGTTGCCATGTAATCTGCTAGTTAACCCAGCCCCTGGTTTCCCTCTATCCGAGATCCGCGAGTTTTTTTCATAGGTGTTCCGAGAATCTGTAGTGCCTCTGAACTTCTATGGTTCCAACGTCCGTGTCCCTTCCTCCTAGTGACTCTGAATTGCTATTGTTGGAAATTTAGTGCCGTGAAGTTCTGGGAACCTGTTGTGTTTTTTTGTTGCCACCCTCACTATCGACATTAAATTCTGTGATGAATGTGTGGCAACCATTAAATTTTTGCCACCCAGTTGCATCTCGGTGCCCCACGTCTATGCCTTGGGATGCTAAACTGGCGACGGCACTCAGTCTATGGCGTCCCTATGTGTCTGAGGAGACCATCCTCGACGTGTGCCAAAGTGACATGGCAGTGGTGACCAATTTGGAGCATCTATCAAGGATTATTGAGTTAGCGGAACATCAATTTTTCCTCGTGCCTGCGGACTTGAAGTTGTGCAACGCATTGCTTAAGGTGCCAACAGGTTTATGCCACATTGTGTTGCTTCATTTGCCCCCAATGTGATGCACCCTCTTCCCACATGTTGGATCCATGACGCAAAACAAAAAGTGTGATGCACCTTCTCCCCACATGTTGGATCTACGACGCAAAATAAAAACCGTGATGCACATTTTGCACACATGTTGGATCCATCACGCAAAACAGAAAGATAAAAAACCTAGAAAATCTCCCTTGCTCATAGGGGATTAGCCCTGAGTCGCCCCTCACTTTGGCGGCCCAAGTTTCGCGGAGAATGCGGGAGAAGACGAGGACAATGCCGAGGAAGAGGGGAACGAAGAGTAGGAGGAGGTTTTGGAGTGGCTCCTAGGCCGGGCCCATGACAGTCTACGCATCCGGGAGCGTGCAGGCTCGGTGTGGCCTCCCGATTTCTAAGTTCCGCTCTTTCGCAGCTGCGCAAATGGGCCCACGCACAATCTTCACGTTTTATTAATCAAAAAGTTCAATGTGTTGTTGTGCATCAATTTCATGGCTTGCCATGTGGGTGCAATTGTGGGTAACGGTGAAGAGTGCAACGGGAGCAATGCACTGTGGCTTCCAAAAAAAAAAAACAAGGTAGCGGTCCCAAAAAAACAGACAACAACATGCATACAATAGCAAGGCGTGGGGAATGGTATCCAAAAACATATAGGCATCCCTGGAACCAGTCCCAAAATGAATAGCCACGCGCCAAACACATCCGACACACAACAACAGTCTCCGTAAAAATTTTCCCATTCCTATGGTTCCGAGGGCGCGTAGGACGCCGGAGACACTCTAGAGGCAAAAGTGGGACTTGGGGTTTTCAAGGGTGCCCGTCGCAATTGTTTAGTCCGTTTTTTCTAATTTGGAGGTTTACTAGGGCGGAACCATTTTTTTGGGGGTGGCTCCAGTGTCCTGCATGTCCCGGGTGTTCTGTTTTTGCAATGTGTGTGCCGTGCATGTCGCGCGCGCTCCGGACGTCTCGCCCGTTGGCTCTGCTTGTGGCTGTGGAGTAAGATTTTGTGTTCTGTGTGTCTTGCTTGCGCTGCATTGTGCAATTAAGCGCAGGGGACGAAAACACCGAGGGGGGTTGGCGCCCTTGAGACGTGAGGGCTATTGGTAGGCCTTGCACGGACCGGTTGCCACCAACACTGTGGACAACAAATGCCCAAAAAGCCACCGTGGGTTTGCTGAACGACGCGCACGACGGCGAAAATGATGTTATGGATTCACAGCCACCGCTGAAGCAGCAAGCGGGACGTCCACAACGTGCCAAATGGTCCACAGCCACAACCGGAGAGAACATGCAGTACGGACTGCACGCCCAGGGGAAGAAGACAACGCACGAACCTCATATGCCACAACCTCGCACAATGTCCTCCCCTCCGTCGGGGATTTCCGGTACAATGGGTTTATGGTCATGCCTGTCACCGTCTGCCAAGGGCTCCACCGCAGATACACGGTCAGGCACATCGGCAGCCGTTTCGGCTGTGGGCCCCCCCTCACTCACATCCTCAGCCTATTGCAAGCGGACCGGACACTTTGGACATAGCACCAAGAACATTCTAGACGAGCGTTGCTCAACAGCCACAAAGGCTAGAGCACCGCCGACGCCACACACCAACACTGTGCAAAGCTTCACATGGGGCAAAGGGTGATCGTGTGGTGCGTGATCCATCGGTGGCAGCCGCGCCGGTGGTGGCGGCGCTTGTGGTAACTTCGGGTACTGAAAGCGGCTGTCGGTCCCACTTGATTGATACCGCGCACCATACTGATCGAAGGGCATGCCGCCGTAATGGACACAGTGGCTCCCATAGACGCAGTATCCAGAAAAGTGTGGGGGGGGAGGCGCATAGTCCCACTAGCTATGGGTATAGTCACCAAATGGGCTATCAGCCTTCAGGCTTCAGACTTTTATGGACCATTACCCTCAACCCCCCTCCCCCCCCTCCCCCGATGTCGGGTCCCCCCCCCCCTTGAGAGCAGACTTTTGCTCCCTGACACGTTTACATGCCCTCCCCCTATGTCACACTTTGATATGGAAACTGGGAATTCGGGAAACTTATGACATGGAAAACTCCCCCCTCGCAGTATCATACTTCTCCCACTGTCACGCTCCAAAGGAGACCGGGACATTGAGGGCATACTGGCAAGAACGGGGAAAGCTGGGGAATGGAACCCCCCCCCCCTCTCAGTACCTGTAGTCTAAGACCAGGAAATTGAGGGAATACTGGCAAGAATGGGGAAAGCTGGGAAATGGAACCCCCCTCCCCTCTCAGTAACTGCAGTCTAAATGTTTCTGCTGTTGTTTCAAGTTGATTATGCAAAACACCACGGAGGTGTTTTGGTTGTTTGTGGTCTAGGCCTTGGTGCCTACGACCATATACCCCTTCAGTGATGAACATGCGACTACAGCTGAGAAGGGGTTTTGACATGTTTGTTTTTGCCTCCGATCAGAATGTGCTCACAATTTCATTATGCAGAACATCCTTGAGGTGTTTTGGTTATGTGTGGTCTAGGCCCTGGCGCCTACGACCATAGACCCCTTCAGTGATGAGTACGCTGACAACAACTGAGAAGGGGTTTTGACATGTTTGTTTCTGCATGCGATTAGAATGTGCTGACAATTTGTTGTTTATTTGGAAAAGGAACGGGCAAGGACCATATACAGAGAAACCACACCCCTACGAATGCTCTGTTTTGCTGTGCTTCCCATGTTTACATGCTTTGCCTCCCTTTGTGCTCTTGTGCCAGGTCGTATGGAAAAGCATTCGGAAAATACTACAAAGTGTGGAAAACGCTGCCCTCCCCTGACCTTGTGCATCAGCATATGGAAAAGCGTGTCATGTGGGCTACCATTTGTTTGACGTTTGCGTAGTTACCATGACCCTTCTACTTCTCAACCCGAATCCCATTGGTACGATTTGTGCGACTGTAGGTAACATGTACGTGTCATGTATCCACCCTTTCCCCATTGTGGTCCTCTTTGCAAGCCCTTCAGTGATGATGTTATTCAATTGTGCACCTTTTGGGGTTGCTCTGCCGATGTTGGGTTTGGGCTGTGCCACTGTAGGTACCTTTTTCTTAGGCCCTATTTCGTGTCGCCAGAGACTTTGAAAAACAGCACCGTTTTGTGCACTGAGAACTGCCCGGGCCACCACAGTAGCCGGTGTGCCATGCCATGAGCAGGAAGACAGGTCCACTCTCCACGGCAGCCTCTCCGTGCCTCGGAGCGGCAGCCCCAAAATGCCATGGGCACCCTCAAGGAGTCCCTCAGGGGTGCACACCACTCCCCACAGGGTGTATCCGATTTTAAGCTTTAAAAACAAGACATCTGAGAAGGGTTTTTGCAATGTGTCACATTCTGCTTGTACCTATGTCCCTTCGTTGCTTATCTATCCTTTGTTGTGCATGTCTCTCTTGACACAAAGGGAAATGAGTGTATTGCATAGGAGGCAAGTGTGCACTGAGCGTCTCTTACACATAGGGCACTCGTTTATTTTCAACCTCCCCCTTGAGGTGAGGAAGTGAGTTTGGGGTCTAGACCGTCATGTCTGTGACCCAGACATTTGAGTTGGGCCTGCCCCAACGCCCACGCGTTCATCTCCCACCCACTGCGGGCCGCAACTTGCCATGTCGTCTAGCCCTCTTATCCTGGCCTCTTCTGTCCCCTCCAGCCCTTCCTTCCCGGAATGCGGCCGGGGGATCTGCCGGAGCTCCTGCGGTTTGGAGACCAACCCCCCATCGCCACCGTGGGACTCTGACGCTGAGAAGTGTCTTAGCGAACTGGCCTCGCCCCAACCTCCATTGCTGACACCGCCCCCCTCTCCCCCTTCATCCCGCCGTGCACCAACAACCTCTCCAGCGCCAGTAAGTCCTCCGCCCAGACCCCACGTTACCTCAACCCCATACCATGTAGCCCTGGAAGCCGTGGAGGAGGCCCTGATGTGCACTGCCGTGCCACCGCCATCCCCCCCACAACCCCCCAAGTACGTACCCAAGGACCCCCCCACCCCCCCCAAACCCACTGTTCACGGGCCCTACAGTGCCAAAACACTGCAGCTCATCCGGGAGAATCACGGCGTTGGGGTTCAGTATTTCGTAGACAGGATGCCGAACCGCCGAGGGATGTACCGGTTTGCGGTTCAGCAGCCCAAGAAAAACCCCCTGCGGGTTTGGCAGGAGGGCATGCGAATTAGCCGTTCACATTTCCTCAGCAGGGACGAGGACTATGCAACAGTGGTGCTGGAAATCCTCTGTGCTACCCCAAAACCCCCTCCGTATCCCCAAGCCGGCCCCACAACCTGTGCCTCGTCGGCTCTCCGTACCCACCTACTGCGGGCCGCCGAGCCGCACGAGTTCGCCCTCGGTCCCCGGCCAGGGCTCCCCGACCAGGGTCGTCGTTCCTCTCTGTACCCACCTACGGCGGGCCGCCGAGCCGCAGGAGTTCGCCCTTGGTCCCCTGCCCACAGCGCCCCGACCAGGGTCATCGTTCCTCTCCGTACCCACCTACTGCGGGCCGCCGAGCCGCAGGAGTTCGCCCTTGGTGCCCTGCCCACAGCGCCCCGACCAGGGTCATCGTTCATCCTCCAACCCACCTACTGCGGGCCGCCGAGCCGCGGGAGTTCGCCCTCAGTCCCTGCCCACAGCGCCCCGACCAGGGTCATCGTTCATCCCCCAACCCACCTACTGCGGGCCGCCGAGCCGCAGGAGTTCGCCCTCGGTCCCCGGCCACAGCGCCCCAAACCAGGGTCGTCGTTCCTCTCCGTATTCACCTACTGCAGGCCGCCGAGCCGCAGGAGTTCACCCTCAGTCCCGGGCCACAGCGCCCGGACCAGGGTCGTTTTCAACCCCCTACCCACCTGCTGCAGGCCGCTGAGCCGCAGGAGTTCGCCCTCGGTCCCCGGCCACAGCGCCCCGACCTGGACAACATGCCCAACACCAAAGGCAAAGGCGAAGGCCAAGGCCCTCAGCAAGGCAAAGGCAAAGGCCCTTAGCAAGGCAAAGGCCAAGGTCCTTAGCAAGGCAAAGGCCAAGGCCCTCAGCAAGGCAAAGGCCAAGGCCCTCAGCAAGGCAGCCTCCACAAGGCACAGGCCAAGGCCCTCCGCAAGCCAAAGACAAGGCCCGGACCTTTGCTAAAACCCTTGCCCACGTGGACTACAACATCGACGCGAACCCAATAGAGGGATTCACCACCGGTTGGGCCGATCGCGACGCATATGCCCAGAAGGCATCCCTTGTGCACACTGTCCATGAGTGTGCCGCCGCCCGGAAGTGGGCATGGGAGCAAGGTGCCGCGAGGTGGCTGTGGTTTGAGAAGGCACATCGGCACAAGGAGGACAAGAATGGCAACATGGTGCTCATAACATAATGGGTTGCTCAGATTGAAGTTTGGGGCAACTTTGGTCTGACCGATGGGGATCTCATCCATGGATGGGACATGGATCGGTCAGACTTGGATGGTGACATCGCACCACACCCGGACTTCATTGGCAAGGTACATGGTGATGGCACCTCTGGTGACATGGTCTCCATAGTTTGTGCGAACAAGCCGCCCATTATTCAGAACCACAAGTATTGGTGCTGCGTCCTACCCGATGAGGCAGCGTTCCGGTCGTTGCGTGAGAAGATACAGACGGGGAAGGCATGGCACGCATTGCTCAATGGCACTTTGGCAAGAACCACATCTGGCTGCCAGCCTCCCTGCCGAGGACCAGCAGATCCTACGCCAACTTGTGGTGCATCATAACCTGAACCCCTCCCAAGCCTTGGGTGTCCGGCAATGTGTGGATGAGGGTGCTATTGTCTCCTCCATGACTGGTGGAGCCGGCACAGGGAAGTCGGAGACCCTGGTGGCTTGCATCAAGGTGGTGATGTGGCAGCAGGGGCACTTTGACCCATGCATCCCGAATCCGAAGAACCCAGATTCGATACACATTGGCAAAAAAGGGGGGGGGGAGCACCTGATGACCACCCCCCTCGGACATGCATCTTAGTCACTGCCCCGACAAGTGCACAGGTTGACAACCTGATGCGGCGGGTGATCCAGTCGGCTGAACAGGATCCTACCTTCCTCCCCTTGGTACACGCTAGAAGACCCAATCTGGTTCTAGCCTAGAACGCGCTAGGGCGGCTAGAACGAAAAAAAGAGGGGGATACCCCCCCCCCCCCTGCAGGGGGAGGGGGATTTGAGGTGTCTAACTTGGACCCCCCTATCCGTACTCGGGGGCCCATGCTTTTTTTTTTTCACAATTTCATTGTTTTCACCTGATTTTGGAGTCCAAAAAATTTTCGTTCTAGCGGCGTTCTAGCGAGCGCCGCTAGAACACTGCTAGAACGGTTCGCTAGACCGCTGCTAGAACAATATATATGAATGCTCCGCCACTCCTCAAAGAGAAGTTGCCCCGGCTACCATGGCCAGCCGTGGCCAATCACAGGGTCCCGATGCTGGACCCGACTCACGGAGCGCCGGGTTTCCCGCCCCCCCCCCCCCCCCCACCCACCCCCAGTTAGCCCGGTTAGCCCCCCACCGCACCCCATAGGTCACTTGGAAGGTCACTTGGCGGGCCGGCGCCGGGTCACTTGGTGGTGGGTTAGCCTCCATGCAACACGCCTCGCCAGCTGACGGAAGTGATGCTCCAGCTAACATGTTTTTTTCAGCACCGGCAGATGCACATTGAGCAAGTGCTCAACATTGTTGTCAATGGGACACACCAAGACTTTGCCCATAGCCTTGGTTGAATGGAGCGTGTTTGCGCATATGTCCTTGGCAAGCACATGTATGTGCCGCCATCCACATTTTTAGACTACGTGTAGTCGCAAGACATTGTGCTTGCAGTTTGCCACCACAAAAATGACCGTGCATCCATGGGCTTTTTTAGCATCTTTGATGTCACACATAAGGGGGAGGTTGTTAACCTCAGTGAGATGCAAGGCAATGCTGCAACGGTCCATGCACAATACATGCCATTTGAATTACTAGAGGCGGCACAAGTTTTGCACCTGACGGGAAGGATGTTGATGACAACGTACAACATCCTAGCCCCATGCCCACATGGTGAGACTGGAGGCTACAGTGCACAACCTTTGGCAACTGACCATAGAGCAAGCTGAGGCTCTCGCACAATGGTTGTTGGGCACGGACTTGCCAAAGGGCGTTCGCGGCATTCCATATGAGGCCCCTTCTTGTCACCCTAGCCCCCCCCCCCCTTTGGCAGTTGACGCTAGGCAAATCGCAGGGTCTTGGTATTTTGAGGGTTGTAATAAACAGGTTGGCATTCGTGCAATCCGTGGACAAGTGGCTTGGCATTTTTTGCTAGGCCACAAGTGGCCTAACTAGCAAACGGCAGAGGGAGACACCTTTTTCTTGTTTTGTGGGTTGTGTGCATAAAATTGCACAACACCCATTGTTAGCCGAAAGATGGACACTACATGTCCATATGGATGTCCGAGAGTGCACCGGATGCAAGACTGCGAGTGGTCACCCTTGTAGCAAACAACTCTTGCCAAAGGCAATGTTCTGGAATGCCCCGGCACCAAAGTGGTGGAAGATTGCGGCGAAGGCTCGTCCTATGCCAACCTGCCCCGATTCCTCCGATTTAGTGTGAGATCTGTTTCTATGGAGGATCCTTGGCTATGGTTCTCTTACGTCACCAGATGGATCCCACTTGGCCAAAGTGGGATCCGCTGTGAGAGTCCGATGGCTCACCATGACTCAGTAGAGATATATTGACGCCGTCTGCCCGCTAGGCAGGACTGTCGGCCAGCAAATAGCCCAACCACGGAGACACCGCCCCCTCTCCATGGGCACCCCGTGAGATGGTGATACGAAACGCAAAACGGTGAAAACGGCCTCACAGGCTTGGGCACAATGTGGGGCACCCTCTTTGGTGCGTGCCATGCCAAAGAGGTCTCTTTGCTGTCAACGGTCCCCCCATGGCAGGTGGTGTGCAACCACCGTGACACTGGTGAGGCGGGAGAGTGGAGACCTTCGTTATTGCATGTTAACCCCTTTGGCCACCGCATCCCTGCCACTTTGTTCATAGCAACGTTGATGATAAACGACATGTGTGGAGATCATTATAAGATGATTAGCAAGGTTGGGTTGGGCGTGAATAGACCAGGAGGTGGCTGCAGGAGGTGCGTGGGTGTGAATATTGCCTGGACACCACGGTGGTTCAGAGAAAGGGGTGTTTTTCGGTCCTATGCCCCCCCCTCCCCCCTTCAAAGGGCCAAAATGTTTCAGGGGTGTTGGGGTCAAGGACTGCACCTGGGAGCCCCCCATGGGTGCTGCCTTCAAGGGCAGCGCTGCAGCTCATGGGAGATGGCAACACCTGCAAGGAACGGTTTGCCTGCTGGTTTGGGCTGTGCAATACCGTCGTTTCCCATGTAACAAAGTAAACTTTTCAGTGAGGGCCCAGCCATACTGTGTTTCAGTGACAATATTGGATTCTCATTAACAGAGGATACTTCAGAGAGTAACGGTATGGAGTCGCACTACTGGCTAACTGGCTAACAGTAGACTGCCGCAGAGTGGCACTTCAGTAATGGTCCACAATGGCAGTTTGGAGTGACAGTATAGAACGACATTATAAAATGGTAGTGCACAGCGATAATACAGAGTGGCTGTAAATGTGTTAGTGCAGATGAGCATATTTGTCGTACAGCATTTCGGCACACCTCAAGAGGTTTTGTGAGGGAACAGTATTTTGCCGTGCTTAAAATGTGTTGCTTCCCCCGCTGTGTTGTGACCATTCTTCCCAAATATTGAAAGGGTGCCTCGCGGTATATACAGCAGGTCCTTTTTGTGTGCCTTTTTGTTGAAGGGTTTGGGCCATAGTTTTTGAAAGTAGAATCCGCCGCCCCCCAACCCCCCCCAACGCCCCCCCCCCCCACACATGGTTCGGTGTGCTTCGGCCTCACATGCGTTAGGGCGCTGTGCACCTCACCTACATTGTGAGACTCCGCACCTTACTACTAAAAGGAACATCTCATCTACAACATGCCAACAGTGTCTACAGCCACCCATGACAAACAATGGACACAGAACGCTATGGGGAGACCATTGATATTGGGGGTCTATGGGTTCCTGTTGGAACGCGTTGGGACATGGGAAGATTTTTGTCTCCCTTTGGGATATGGGGCGGCAACCGTTTGGGATATGGGGCGGCAATAATTGTCTTGTGTTTGGGGATGGGGAGATTGGAGTCTACAGGCGGGATGCCGTGAGATTGTAGTCTCTCGTCAGGTTTTGGAGAGACTGTGGTGTTCTGTTGAGTGCCACTTAAGAAATTACACCCAATTTTTCAAAGGTTGAATTTTCAGGTTTGCTTTATCAGACCACAACAATAGGAAGCATTCCTGCCTTCAGAAGTGCTTCTTCAAGGTGCTCTTCCAAATCACAACCCTCTACCCCTCATCTGGTAGGCTAATCTGAGTGCTACGCCCAACACACGGCGTGCCCAATTAACACCGTACATGCTGTTGCCTTGTTGATGATGGTGCATCCTTCAGGGCTCTGAGCATGTGGAGATGGCGTTCAAGGGCAAGCGAGACATGATGCTTTTCACCACCAAACGGCTGCTGATCGTCAACGTGAAGGGTTGGTCTGGGAAGAAGGTGAATTACCTGAGCGTGCCTTGGAGGGCTATCCAGTGCTTTGCAGTGGAGACGGCGGGTTCATTCTTGGACATGGATGCGGAGATGAAGCTGTGGACCGATATCTTCTACGACCCACCCCCACCGCATGGTGAGAATGAGAACCCGCCCCCGGAGCCCGGGATGTCGTTCATCGAGCAGAACTTTCAAAAGGTCTGTACGCATCTTCGTTTCTGCCGCCCTGTCCCGCCGGCATCTCAAGAGTTTGAATGGACAGATGCGTCCACACAAGGCGAATCTACTCGGTTTCTTCCTGATTGCCCGTGCAGCAAGGGGGTCGGGTAACGGGGGTCGCCGTTTCAGCATCCGTTGAGGTTCAGGTGGGGGTCAACAGAACCTCACTGGCTGTTTGCTGTTTGCTCCAATTGAAGTGTTTCAGAGAGTCCCAATACTTGTAATCAGGGTCCCGTTGCTGATGCATCAGCACGCACATTTTATGTACTTGCCCCATCACCGCACCGCACAGCACAGCACAGCATAGCAGCACAGCACAGTGCTACACAGTGCAACACAGCTCCGGCTCTGCTGGACCAGTCCTTTGTGTTCAGCGTGGTCCTTGGGCGGACCCCTAGTTCCCCCACGCATTGCCGCATGGGGGAAACAGGGGAGCTTGTCACTATGTCCGACCCCCACATTAATGGATCAACCACCAGCCTGTGCACTGCCTGCAGGACTGCCCGAGCCAATGCCCTCCTTCTCTCTCCGCGTTGGACATTGATGCCTGGGCAATGGACACTTCGGGTGCGCTCTACAGACCCGCTTGTCGCTTCATTGGCGTGCACACAAATTGTCAATGTCAATGAAGCCGCAAAGGGGATTCCACAACACGCTGTCCTACAAACCCTGAAACCTACGACCCTACATCTTACAACTCCACAGCGCCACAAGCCCACGACCCTACAACCCAGACAACCTCACAATCAAGCACCAACAGCCGCAGCATGCCACAGCACTAGATTTCAGGAGCCGTTGGTAGGGGTTTTGAAACATGCCGCAGCATGCCGCAGCGGCCTAAGTTTTCCAGGTGGCTTCATCCAGCAGTCAGCTTGTTTGGACACATGATCCTCTCAATATGAGCAATGAGGTGTTGCACCGTTTGGCAACCATGTACGTCAATACAATGGACAAGAAACGGAAATGTGAGGAGGAGCAGTAGGAGCATGACCACCTATGAATTGATTCCACTTTGTTGATCTTGGCAGAGTGTCAGGGCTTGCATTTCACTGCGTTTGGGTCTGCTTTTTGCCACCTTTGGGCTTTACAGAAAAGGACGTTCCCCACACCAACGACTTGAAGCATGCAGACTTGGGAGGGGATGCCCCACTCTTGCGGAGGTGTGGTAAGGTACGCAAGAACTCTGGTGGAGCTTCAATGTGATTTGCGCCTCCCCAAGCGGACTGGCTATCTTTATCGCTATCCTGAGTCGGGAAAGAGGTTCTGTTCTCTCGGCCAATGACGCTTCTGTTTCCGATCTCTGATATCATGCAGGACAAAGTTGACATTATGGCTGTGCTGCGGTACCTCGCAACGCGGTGTGCGCAAATCGGCACGGACAGCTCTCAGCTGTCCGCCGTGCCGATCGCCCCCGAGGTCTTGAGCGCTTCTCCACCGGACGCCATCGAACAGTTCCTCGGCTGGCTCGGCGATGCCCGACAGATCGATCCCGCAGTGCTCGACCAGCAACTGCATACCATAAACCCAGTCCTTCTGGACAGCGAGCACGCCGTGATGGGCTTCACTGCCGGCCGCGATACACTGGTCCTGACAACCCACCGTGTCCTGGCCATTGATGTTCAGGGCATAACCGGGAAGAAGGTGGAGTATCAGAGTGTCCCGTGGACTAAAGTGCGGGGTTTCTCGGCGACGTCGGCCGGGAGTTGGGACACCGATGCCGAGCTGAAGTTCTACTTGAAAGCCCCGTGGCTGGAGCTGCACAGCGGCTGCATCTCACAGGATTTGCGGAAAGGGCGGGCAGACATCGTGGCCATCCAGAGCTTTGCGGCAGCACAGACTTTTGGTGCATGTGATGGATCATCTGTAGTCCCGGGATCTGGTGCCTCAGATGCTGGGTCGGGAGTGGTACAGTTTTTGAACTGGCTTGGGGACAATTCTCATCAGGTTGCTTCCACTACAACCACCACCTCTACCACCACCATCACCTCTGCTACTACCACCGCCTCCACTGCTACTAGCACTACCACCAGCACCACCTCTACCACACCACCACCACCTCTACGACTGCAGCCGCCTCTCCCACTACCACATTTTTTACTGACAGCAGCCGCCATGTGCAATCCAAGCTCTACACTAAAATCAGCATCTCTCAGCAGAGCATTCTGTGCCGTTGTGCAGCAGTTCTCACGGTGCACTGCTCCACAGCGCTCTTCTCTGCAGCTCTACCGTACGATGCTGGCCGGGAATGGCAAACAAAGGAAAGTAAAACAAGCATCCGTGACAGGATTCAACCTCACCAACACTGTCCCCACGAATCAGCACTCATTCAGAAACACTCCCACAGTGTGGTAAGGATCCCACAAATTGTAATGCTCCCACCCAACACCATCATACAGACCCTGATGTTTTGGCTGTGTTCCTTCCCACTACGACCGTGACCCCACTTTCTTCCCTCCTGTGGTCAACCACCCTAAACTGTACACAGACTGTACCCCACTTACCCCATGCACGGTTCCTCAAACCCACAGGGTGTTGCGCCACAGTTGTGTACGTTGTATTACGTGTATTTTTTTTCTGGTTATTGCGTATAACAAAAAAAATCATCATGCCGTGTAATTTTTTTCACACGGTAAGTCGTGTAAACCCCTACTCGACCCCGACTCCCATTATCACAAAAAAAAACGAAAAATTACACGAGGTGGCAATTTCTTGTTACGCATTTATCGCAAAAAAAGTTACACGATGTGACTTTTTTCTTGCACGCGTTTACCGATAAAAAAGATTACACGATCTTATGGCAAAGAAAAAAATACCATTTTTACTCAAAATGCATGCATGTAGCCAATGTGCCCACTTGTGGGCCACGGCTGATTTTGTCCACGCTCTGAAGCGTTGGGGACCGCGCAAGCGGCAGGGGTTATGTAGCCACCCGGCCCACTTGTGGGCCACCTCTGATTTTGTCACCCGCTTTGAAGCGTAGGGGATCAGGGTTTTGCTTAGTGTCCGTCCTACCCTACCCTAGGGGGGGGGGTGGGTCTGGCAGAATTTCAGGGTGGGTGGGTGTCCAACCACCTCCCCCCCCCCAGGGTGGGGTGGGACTTTGTGGGGGCCCTTGGGTCTATCGAGCCACCTCTGTGAAAGACTTGGTCTTCTGTATTGCGTGTCTCAGTTGGGTACGTGGGTGGGTGGGTGGGTGGGTGGGTGTCAGACCCCCCCCCCCCGGGGGGGGGGGGGCATTTGTCGGTCTGTGGGTATGCCAAAATTCTGGGTGGGTGGGTCCCTGAATTAACCCCCCCCCCCCCAGGGTGGCTAAGCAAAACCCTGTAGGGGATCCCCCAGGCGGCAAGGGTTATGTAGCCACCCAGCCCACTTGTGGGCCACTTCAGATTTTGTTCCCCGCTCTAAGCATAGGGGACCCCCCAGGCGGCTGCGGCTATGTAGCCACCCACCCGACTTGTGGGCCACTTCTGATTTTGTCCCCCGCTCTAAAGCGTTGGGGCGGCAAGGGTTATGTTGCCACCCGGCCCGGCTTTGCAACACTTCCGTGCCCGAAAAAGCGACATCAGTCTTTTTTTTTTTTTTACCTCTAGGGCTTCAAAAAGGGTACGGTCTAGGGAGCCGAGGTTTACTATGGGTTGAGCTTCAAGCCGCCGCAACAAACTGCAAAAATGTCCTTTGTGGGGGGACACGGTGTTGATACGGAGCCTTCCCGTGCCCTTGCAAGTAAGCAGGAAACATTGGATGAAGGACAAAGGGTTTGGTCACCAACATGCCTCCTCCAAGACCCATGCCGTGTTGCCACAAACCCAGCACGGCTTGAGAGTGGATACACACCAAGGTTCATGTGCGGCATGTGGAGTGCATGTCTCATGATGATGTTGGTCTTTGGCAGTCAAGGCAGGGGGACACACATGCTGATGCATGTTGCTACGACAACTGGGACGGCAAGGTGCCAAGTTTTGGGACCTAGTGGGATGGTGGTGTCAGGGAACTCATTCTGGAGACATATTTCCAAACAGATTTAAGGATCCAGCAGATTGTTGAGCGGCCACATGGCACCCGGCGCTGCATTGAGTGTAGGCCCAGGCACAGAGCGTTTGGCCTCGATGATAACCAGTTTTGTTTCTAACGTTCGCCTCAAGTGGCATGGCAATGGCTCCAAAGTGACGCGGGTGTTGTTGCATAGAGCCCTTTTCAGCTTCCCCCGTGAGTGATGATGACACAATCACATTGCTTGGTCATACATACCACGTTGCGAAAAAGAATGTGCATGGTGATCAACACTATTCGATTGCCACACATCGTCCGTTTGCAAGCAATTGAGGCAGAGCGTTGTTGCACAGATGTTTGGGTGGCACGTGATGGAACACGTGAAGCCACTTGTGAGAACAATCACATTCTTTTGCTGTGCACCGTGATTGCATCACACAAGGTGGCTATATTGGCGAGTGTAATTGCCGGGTCAGATAATAAGTTATCCGTCTGCTACTTTTTTAAGATCATGCTACAAAAAGTGGACGCTTTGTTCCCTGGCCGCAAATGGCTTGTCCAATATGTAACAAGTAATGGTGCACCCTTCTAAGCCGCATGCAAACATGGTGAAGGTCGTCTTAGACCAGCGCAAGTTTGTGTTGGTGGAATCCTTGGAAGTCACATTGCCAAAGATTGCCGAGCTATGCGGTACCCACGCCTTTGCCTTTTCTGCGTGTGCATGAGTACTCAAAGGGTACTGATACTCCTGCTTCTCTTACGAGGAGCCACGGCAACACACCCTCACACATTAGGAATGTGCAATAGTTAGCACAAGTGCAGCTATTGGCTGTCACGCGCTGGATGCGCAGAAAGGCTACCAATTTCCCCCCCGGAATTGAGGTCCCTTCCTCAATGTTACACAACATTCTCTTCCATTGGCCAGTGCAGAACCATCAATGGCCCGACACCCCTTAATTGGTGGTGTGTTCAAGCTTCGTTCTTTTTTCTAGGAATCTCCTTGGTAAAAAAAACAAGGCATAATTATCATTGAAAAAATACATGTGCCGTATGCACGGCTTGGCTCTCCTGCCACATCCATGGCCTAGGTTGAGGGGCAAATCGTTGCCCAACGCCTTTTTAAGTTGGGCCGCATTGACTGCCGGGTAACTGTACGTGCCGAGCCATTCAGAGAGGTTCTCACCCGCCCGTCATACAAACTTGCATTAGAGAAGAAAAAGGCGTCCCCAAAATGCCGCACGAAGGTGGTTGAGTGGTGTGTGGTGTGTGGTCGAGCAGCTAGTAGTGGACTTGCACACAGCTTGTCAACTTAACACCATTCCTACTCGTAGTCCTAGAAGCCCCAGTTCATCGACAAATCAGCTGACTTGATCGACAAGCATGCATTGTTCCGCCAATCGTATAAGCGTGCCATTTTGTTGGCCCCATCTTAGTTTCTTGGTGGCCTATAATGGTGGCAGTAACGTTTGCCATGGCCCTGTGAGGACTCTTTTTTGGGGCCTTTTTTTTTATTCAAGTGCCAGCACACTAGAGGTTGGCCATGGCCCTGTGAGGACTCTTTTTTTTGGGCCTCATGTTGTGTCAACCACCAAGGCGGCAGGACGGGGCCAATATAACACCATGCAAGACCACATAGTATCACATGGTGTCATTGGCACTCACGTTGTCCATGGCCCTAGTAGGACTCTTTTTTTGACGCTGTGTTGTTTTTTGTGCCGCCACAATGGATGTGGGCCATGACCCTATCAAGACTCTTTTCTTGGGCCTGATTTTGTGTCTAGTGCCAGTGACACCATGTGATTCGATTTTGTATTGGCCAAGACCAACTAATTGGTGGCCACAAGCAATACCGGGTGCACTTTGGACTCAGTGCCCAATTGTTAAGGTCACTATGGGCTGTGGTGCGGACTCGGCAATTGTACATATTGCGCATGTATTGCAAAAGTTGCATTGCTTTAAAATCTTCAATTTTTTTTGTAATCTATACGACGGACCGCAAAAATAATATGACACACGTTTACCGCAAGGGGAAAAATTCAATTCTTTTATTGACACCTTGCATCGCACAATGAAGCACACGCATTTACCGCAAAAAAAAATAGCACGTTTTGACTATTTTTTATGTCCACTACATTTTTATCTCACCCTTTAGGTATCTTTTCTTTGGTCGTCCCATTCTCCTCCTCTAGGCTAACATTAATCCTCAGTTGGCAGGCTCCAGCATGTTGTGATAAATTGTCCGTTGCCACACGTTCCCCCCTCCCAAAGAGTGGCACATAATCTTTGGGTATGATTGGGATACACCCCCAAAGCGGCCAAAGTGTTGCCATGTGATGGGGAAAGCCGCCAAAGGTCGATGGAAACACCTTGGGATAAATGTTAATACTACAAAGCACCGGCTGCACTAATCATGCTATATATATCATATACATCATTAGCTCTAGATCACGGAGGGTTGCGTGCATCGCATGAATGCCGTGTACATCCCCTGACAACCTTGTACATGTTTTCAAAGCCCTATACATCCCTTTACAACCTTGACCGGTTGTGTACCCGTTCTCACTCAAGAAGCATTTGAGGGATACCCCGGGTAGAGACAGCTGGGTTTGAAGCCCTGATCAACGGGTCCCGGTGTTCTTCTCGTTGGGCATGGCATGATAATGGTGTTGGGTATCAATGCTTTGCGCAAGTACCACTGGGGAGCACTGGGTTTTTCCACTGACATTAAGAGTTTGTGCACAGAAAGTGGCCATCCGGGGGCAGCTGGCCTTGTCTTTGTTTGCAACCCCCCGACGTGGCCCTAGTCTTGAAAGACAACAGCCCCGGTGGTCCGTGGTCTTTTGTGACCATAATTCTTCTTGCCGGAGAATTTTTTTCTCGGCGTGCGCTTCACTCTTTGTGTTCTTTTGGGACACACGGGCAGCACACTTTTACATGTCCCACATTTGCAAAGCATGGCATATTTTTTCCAACAATTTTTTCTTCATCCAAACCTTCGCATGTCCCATCCAATGTGATGTTGCTAATTGTTGTTGCTGCAGCGAATGCTGCATGGGCCAATTTTCAGCGTTGCTCGGAAAATGCTTGTGATGTTCAGGCATTCCTAGTGATGCCCGGAGCTTTAGCTCCTAATATTGGTCCCAACATCGCCTGTGATGTTTGGTCAACCTTAGCAATGCGAGAATGTCCGCAACCAAAGGAAGTGCGGGCCGCACTTTCTGTAGCACGGCTCCCCAAGTGCTGTGCCCAATCCCTCACAACTTTTGTGCAGCTCCAATGATGCCAGAAGTCTTGCAACCGCAAATGCTTGCCAAGTAACATGGGCTTCACATAAAAATGCTTGTTGCAAACAAGAACACCATTCTTACTGTTCTTTGCCTATGTTACCTAACAATGGCCCAATTTTGTTGAGGTGAGAAAGCTACCACCCCCCCCCCCCTCCCCCCCTTTTCTGCAATCACCAAAATTGTTTCATTTAGTAGATCTGAAGGGCATGCCCCTCTTGTTGCAAAAATGGATGTCATCTCCTCTCGTGTGGGATCTTTTTGCTCTTGTGCCCAAGGAATTTAAGTGCATAGTAGATTATGCCTGCTTAGCCCTTTTAAGGAGATGACAGTAGCTTCTTTCAATTGTTTTTTTTGAATTTGTCCTTACCATCAACCCACCCTTATGTCGAAAAGTGTCATGTGGAACTGCAGTGGCGGCGACCCTCTTGGGATGCCATGAGGGAAGAGCGGCACACGGACTTATGTGGTCGTTTTGGGGCATGGCTAACAGCCACTTGCGAATGCAAGACAATTATGTTGCTTTTTTCTCCTGATTTTTGAATGTGTTGCAAGCCATGAGCTATATGTCTGTGTGTGTGTGTTTTGTGTTGTGGTCCATTCTGTCTTTCCCCCCAAACTACTCATACGATATCACGGTGCTGACACGACGAGAAGGCAATGCTCCCTCACAGCCCCATCACAGCTTGCTCCGCCTGGAGTCAAGGGCCCGTTCCCCCAATGTTGACCCCACCCCGCTCACCACAATCCCATATTCCGTGGGCCTTTCGGTGCAAAGACTTTGCAACTGGTTGGGGACAACCACAGCCAGGGATTGGATTCATTTGTGGGGGCAACTTTTGGGCGGCGAGCCATGTACAAGCCTCTATTGATGTTGCAGCAAGGGTAGCGTGTTACCTTTTCCCATCTCTTTCTCAGGGATGTGGACCACGCAGCTGCCATACCGGACATCCTTCGGGGTGTCCCTGGGGTTGCCGGGCCCCCACATCAAACCCCCCCCCCCCGGCCTTCTGTGCACCCCTACGGAAGGGCTCCCACTGTGGCCCCAATATGAAGCCAGTTCCTATGTTCCCTACCGCATGAACTCACCCCTGTTGCGAAGCGTGCCATCTTTGACCTTCTATCCAATTACCATTGCTCCCCGCCTCCCTAATCCTGCTCTTGGCTTACCCAAGTAGTGCCCAAGTCCACTAGCCCCGCTATGCACTTTGAACAATTTTGAGTTTGTGGTTTACAACATTATTGATCAACTCTTATGGCACCCTTCCCCTTGCATCGTTTGGATTGCGCGCAGAATGCAAAGCCCTAGCACCCTACCCGCACCGCAACTTCTCACGTAATGGCCCAACACCGGTTAAGGACATGAGGATACATTCTTCTACTCCTCGGTTTAATATGGGTGGTCCGTCTAAATGTCTTAGCCCAATCTTTGCGGTATTGTTGATGCTGAAAACATCAATGAGGAGACTCGTAGTGCAATGACCATTCGAACCCGACTACAACGGATGTGGGCCATGTACCGTGTCACACACACTCCGGAATGGTACATACAACCCCGTATGTTCAATTGTTTCTTTAAGCACCTTATCAATCTATTGCGTGCCATAGTTACCAGACACGGGCAATGTTGCCCAATCCCAATGTGGACCATGCAACTGTCCCGGAAGGGTTTTGCAACAACCAACGCCAGTCCCCCCCCCCCCCCGGCCCGGAAGAAAATTGGTCGAGGTGGTTGCCCCAATTTTTGCTCTTCGTCTAGTGTCACCCCCCCCCCCCCTCTTCCATGAGAACTGGGTCGTCGTCGGTGGTTTGTTATTGACCACGTCCCACAACTTGCTTTCACTCACCTAGACTAAAATCATGTGCCCGCACATGATAGGCACAACGGACAATGAAGGTCCTGCAATGTGTGCAGACATTGCATACACCGACAAAATATGTTCGAATTACCATTGCCTCCAAAGGACAACACTTTGATGTAGCTTTCCCCCCCCTCACCAATATGAGGCAAATGGCTTCCTGTGTGGTGTGTCTTGTCGGCTTCGGCGTCCCTCCCCCCCTCCCCCCCCAAGTGCCGGCCCCAGTGCGAAGCACCATTGGTCTATTATGTCCCCTTCGGGGCGACATGAGTAGCAAGCGCACGCAGTGGCTGTGGGACATTGAGTTGGCAATTCAGAGATCATGATTCGTAGTTAAGAGTACCAATTTTTGAGTTCAAAGATTGTAGTCCGGAGTTCAGAGTTGAAATTACTAAGTTTGCAATTTAGAGATCGCAGTTTCGAGTTCACAGTTAAAATACAAAGTTTTTCCTTTAGAGCCCAATTTAGCGTTGTTGTTTGCTTTTCCTTAAATGTGCTTTTTCCGATGTCTTGCGCCGCCCCATCGGTATGAGAGCCTCCTTCCGAGGCTAAGCCTATCGCCAAGCACATAGCACCTACATGGGGCCAAACAAAGAAGGCCGTGCGGGCTGGTGGGCAAAGCGCATGGCAACATGGGGGTCATTCAGTAGGTAGACATGTAAGGCGTTTCGCATGACGCCTACGGCGGCCATATTACAGTCTCCGCTCACCATGAACATCACCTAGCACCACCACCCACTCAAGTTTGCCAAGGTGCTGAAAAAATTCGCCAAGAAACCCCTTAGCATGGTGAGGAATAACTACTTTTCTCGAACCGCCGACAATTTTGAACTGGTGTGTAAAGAGTGCCATCCACTCGCCAACATGATGGTGGCAGAAGCAAGGGAGGATAGCGGCGTATATCCGACAAAATACAAAAGGTAGAGGATAAGCGGGTGGGGGGTTGCGGAGACAGGACAAAGAGTGTGAAGGCATTGACACAAGCAAGCTCATGGAGTGGTTGTTGCGTTGTGGAATCCGTACATGGGGTGCTGCCAAGGAGGAGTGGGCTAGGAACCCCACCCCCCCAAAAAAAGGCGTGTTGCTGCAAGGCTACAATAGCGGACTACAATCATTGGGGGGGTGTTTGTGGCGTGCAAAATACGTGTATAGGAAGTATCACCAGCCGGGGGGGTGGGGGGCAATGCGATCCATTTTATGTGGGCACGAACCCCACTCGGACCTGTGGTTACTGGAAGGGGTGTGCGGTAACAAAATTTTCGGAACATCGGCCCCGTGAGCTGCACGCCATCTCTGATCCCGCCGGCCCCCACTGAACCTCTTGCACAATTTTTTGATTTAAAGCAGCGGGGGGGGGGGGGGGTGAAGGCGCTCCATGCGTCACGTACGAGCAACAGCTGATGAACGGAGCTCGGAGCACCCGTTGGCTAGCGACATAGCCGTCCGGGAAATGGCGTGGATATGTGGGGCTTGTTGTAGCCCCCTTAAAAAGTTGTGAAGTCCTTGTGGAGCACAGGGGACAACGTCAAGTGCTGTAGGCAGGGATAGATGGATGGCAGCCATGTAGAAGGGCATAACCACGTCCAAAATGGTGCTGCCGCTGTAGCAAGACGTGGCGGTGTCCTTTGTGGCATCTTATACGCAGAATTACAAGGACGCGGCGATGTTCTGGCTGCCCATGGCATGGGGATTGGTAAGACAGAGCTTCAACCTACCGTTTGACCATTGGCAAGTCACCTTTGCTTTGTTCGGGGTGCTCACAGAAGCACAGGACGAAGGTGCAGGCCTACAACCAAGAGCGCAAGCACGAGAGCTACAAATCGCTGGCAAGATACGGGGTTGGCGGCGGAGGCTAGCCGCCGCGAGGGTGCCCCTTAGGCCACGCTAACTACCCGCCCCTTACGCCCCAAACATGTGCACTTTGTTGCCTTTTCTGTGTCTTGTTTTTGTGCCTATGTTTTTCATGTGTCGCCCGTACTGTAATAGGTGGTGATGAATAGCTGTACATTTATTGCGTGTACTATGCATACACACTTTGACACTCAAATTCAGTGTCTCTATTTGCCAATTTAGCAAGACCTGGACCCCCAGCCCCCCCGGATTGCAAAAAAGGTATAAATATTTTGATGTCTTGATGACCCTGGGTGAAATTTCGCCCAAACCTGCCTGTTCTACGAAATATATAGCTTAAAAACACCAATCAATGATCCAGGGCGAAATTTCTTCCACCCCCCCCCCCCGTGTTGCTTATTTCCTTGTGCTGTGCATGATATGTTGCCCTTTGCCTACCTGTCACTTAGGCCCATCATTCGGTAAAGTTGAACCTAGGCGAAATTTCTTCTACCTTGCCTTGACACCCCTTACCTACAGGGTGGTACCTCTGTTGGGTTCTGTTCATTGACTCTTAGGGTTGCTTCTGCCAATGTGGCTGTGAGACATGATTGATGTGTGCTTTCTTCAAACAGCCGTGGGGGGTACTCGGGTTCGTACCCCGAAGGCTCTCATTCGGGTGGCATCGAACAAGGGGAGGGCACTCCCGCTGCTGCAGCTGGCACTGGATTTGCGTCACAATAGAAAGACTAGACGTAATGTTGGGCATGTGCGGGCTGCCTTCAGTTCCAGTCGTGTACCAAGATGGTTGTTGGTCCTGTAGAAGCAAGTTTTCTCACTGTATAACATTGTGCGAGTGCTGACATATCCCCGTGCTGAGAGAGCCATTGGAGCCTCATATCGCGGTACAATGACCCAGTCAATCCGGCGTAAGCTGGCAATGCCAGGGGAATGCACTATCAATGCCCCTACTATCTCGGCCCAGGCCAGTGTTCAAGCTTCACACCCGTGGGATTCATTTGACACACACCAAATTACCCTGTGGTTCGACAATTACCGTCGCTACATCAATGGGGTCGACCCCCATAGCCGTGATAAGACTTTGAATGTGACTGCCGTCGGTGTGTTGCACACTACTGAGCTGCCCCAGTACCACGGTCTGCCCGGTTTGGATGCTGTTGCACAATGTATACCCGGGGTTGTCGACTACCTAGTTCGCTGTGCTGGGTTGCTGTTGCAAAGAAGTACCGTCGCAGATGGGCCTATTCTGCGGACCTGGGTTCGTGCACTTCTGGACTATGCTTGCAGTGCTGTGGTATCCCTCAATTGGAGGCCCTTTTTGTTATCACACCTGAAATGCGGAAGTCATGTTGCGTTACTGGAGTTTGTCAGGGGGCTAGAATGCTTGCAGGTGAAGACGAGACGGACTGTGCCATATCTGATTGACATGAAGATCTTTTACGCACTCCTGAAAATGTCGTTCGGAGCAAGCTATGCGCCCTGACACGTAGACCAGTTCCTGTTGGGACACCCCTCGCTTTACAGGGTCTGGCACCCATATAAGTATTCTGTGGAAATAACCTACAAGGCATTTGCCCCTATTATTAAATTTCTTGAGCAGGGTTGGGACCTGAAGGCTGGAGCTGTGGTGCCCATGAAAGTCAAACTGCGTCACATGGAAAAAACCATTGTTGGTTTGTTATTGGCTACAGCTGCTAACAAAGCACGGCTTGATAGTACTACCCAGGTCCTTATGGGTAATCTTGCCTAGTTGTCTGATGTTCAAAGAGTGG
This sequence comes from Eutreptiella sp. 'Long Island Sound 2002', assembly GCA_964036045.1. NCBI lineage: Eukaryota > Euglenozoa > Euglenophyceae > Eutreptiales > Eutreptiaceae > Eutreptiella > Eutreptiella sp. 'Long Island Sound 2002'. The sequence goes on from OZ038382.1 coordinate 140,319,573, forward strand.
GTCTGAAATGTCTGTTAGCCCTGAAGGCCCTGTTGTATTCGTACTGCCCAGCACTTCTGGCACTAGGGGTTCTTGTGCGTGAATGTAGCTGGAACGGTCGCTCTCTGAATTCCAGTGCAGATGCAAAAGAATGCATTGGAATGAGTGCTGTCTTGATGATGAATATCATACCCTCTGAAAAGTGTCTGAGCACTTAATACCTGCGTACCAATACTGTAGCACTGCTTTTCTGGTCCGACTGGCACACCCGGGCACTTGGTTGCCTGTCTTCTGAGGAGTACGGTGAGGCAATGCTTAGTCGCCTACTCATGCGGTCAAGGGAGGTTGGTAATGCGCAGTCGGTGCAGCAGACAACTGATATTTTTTTAACTCTCCCCTCCACACTTCCAAGAGAGAAAAAATGCCAGGGTGTCCTGACACAGAAGTCTGTGGACAAGTACACAAAGCATGTGCGTTTGTTCATTGAGAACATTTCACATCCTTGGTTCCCCCTTGCTGTCCTGGAAGAGGATAAGTATCTGCTCAAACGTCTTGATGAAGCCCCCCGCATGCAATTTCCGGGAGTGTTGTCGCGTACAAGGGTTACAGAGCACCAATTTTTGAGCCTTGTTCGGCATAGCCTACGGTGTTTGATTGCCAAGACCAAAATCCCCAATGGTGTTGAGGATTTTCTGAATGCATAGAGTCAGAAGTGCTCCAATGTTGATCAAAGGCAACGAAGTGCACACTACCAGAGTATCAACACAGCTCCAAAACCAGCTGCAAAACCAGCCGCCAAACCCCCAGCGCGCGGTGTGCCGGTGGTCGTCCTTCCAGCCCCCCCCCCCCCCGAGACCCCCCCCCAAACCCCCCCGCCCTCCACCCCATGCCTGATGCTGTACCGGTGGTGGATGATTTCAATTATGTTGAGAGTGGCAGTGAGGGCCCAGAAGAGGTGCGCAGTGACTCATCCCTAGAAGTGGTGGATGAGGAGGAGTTGGGACGGAGTACACAGGGTTGGGACTGATTTGACTGCTTTATTTACTATTGTGCTTGCGGCTGGGCGAAATTTCGCCCAGGCCCCCGACTTGCATGATTTTCAGCCTGTTGTTATTTGTTCCTACCAAAGCTGTGCGAAATGTCGCCCAGCTTTTCCGTCACTGTGAATTTGGCATCCTTCAGCACTGTCTTATCCTTGCTGGCCAGCAGTTTGTGTTTTTGAACCCGGGTTCTATAAATTTGCTACGATTTGGCTAATATCTCTATCTGAGCACCTGGATATCACCATGTTTGCACTGTGCACCCGCTGTTTTGTTACCTTCCAAGCAATGTCTTCTATTGAAATCTCTCAAAATGTTGGTACACCGCCCGAAAACCTGGCCAATGATGAAGATCATCTCAGTGGAAGTGAGGGAACTCCTGCTGTTGAAGCCCCTGCACTAGAACCACAGCCCAAACCGGCCGCCAAACCGAAGCCAAAGCCCAAACCGAAAGGAAAGGCAGACGTCAATCTGGCACATTACCTCACTTCCACAAAACGCATTCGTCTCCGATGGCATCAGATCCTGATTGATAGAGATCGCTCTGAAGGCTAGGTTCGTGGGCTGAACCCCGACCGAGTCCAGGCCCGCTATGATGATTTATTACGGGCACCACCTCCTGATTGTATTGATGATTTACTGCTGGTACCTGGCGTGCGTATGTTCTGCCCTGTCGTGTTTGGATTTTACTCGATCTTCGGTGCCATTTGATTTTACTTTGTACTATGTGTCACCTCATGTACAGCTGGGTTTTAGTATGCCATTGGGGGCCAGCTCATCTACACGGCTGCTATGCAACATCGCAAGGAAAAGGAAGCCAAAAATCACCCCCTGCCTACATGGACCAGAGAGTTTGAAGGCGTTGAGGTTAGAAGAGACACGCCTTTGCCCATACGGAGAAAGCTAGCAGGGCTTCATCAAGTGCAGACCACAAGCAGTCGTGTGTCAACAACCTGTGAGCGGATGGCACTCTTACTAGAGCATATTGCGGAGGATCCAGACGCCCCCCTGCTCACCCATACTCAGAACATGTTGGCTGAAATTGGTAATACAGCTGATGAAGGCAACGTGGTGTGTTCAACGTTTCGACTGTACCCGTTATACCTTACTGTAGGCCTGTATTTTTACCTGTCTCTTGCTGTCTGAAGGTCACTGCATCCAGGCGTTGGGCAGGGTTGGGCAAGCTTGTCAAATTCATTGGGCAGCCTGCTGTTGACGCAGTCTATGGGATGGAGAAGCGAGATGTTGAACCGGCGCTTGGGGTTTTCAAAGAGTGCGAAGGATTGATGCCAGCCAGACTGTCAGCCATTGTGTAGTAAATGTCGGGTACTAAAAGCTCAGTACTGGGTATCAAACGTGAAATAAAGATGGCCAGAGTTGAGCAGTTGTGGAGCTGGCATGTGCTCCATGCGGATGTAGTCACAGAGGGGTTTGTGCACGAGTCCACGGGTATGCCCACTTTTTCTGCATTATTCTGCACTGTCAAGGTAGTGATTTCGACCTGTTTATTTCCTTGCTGACGCTGAGCTGGGCTAAATTTCGCCCAGGTCCCTCGATTCTCGTTCATAAGCATACCATTTTTGAAGTGTCTCATTTGTGTCCTGTGTATACCCTCTGCAGCAAATCTGGGTACTGTGACCATGTGCAAAGAACAATGTCGTATTATGGCCCATATCTGGGTCTTGTATGGCAGCTGGGTGTGGAGTACCGAGTCACCTTGGCCACCGTGGGCTTCTGTTGTCAAGGCAGTCTTTTGGACCTCCGACCTTCACCAAGGGTTACGTGAAAGGCTTCGCAAGCCCCGTGTGACACCAAATATTGAAAAGGCTGACGGTGGGCATATGAGTCTTAAGTTGGGTGACACCATTATTGGGGTAGAGTTGAGCTACTCCTTTTGTGGGCAGGCTGCCCTGTTCCCAGCTTTATTAGTGCACTTCCATTTGTTTGCATCCTGATTGAGGTACCACGTATGTGGATGTTGGCATTGCAAAATATTGTGGCACAATTTGTGTTGAATGGTATTTTGGTGGCAGTCACTGTGAGACTGCTGATGTTCGGGCCTGTGTTAGCAACCTGAAAGCTGCTTGTGCTGAGGAATTTTACCATGCCGATGTTTGTGTGTACAGCCTGTCCAAACCATCAGCACTGTACCGCATGGGACAGACTGCTCTTGCGCTGTGTAGTCTGCATCAGTTTTCGGCACGCCTACCTTGATACCTGTCTTATATCCAGGGCCCACTGACGACTGCCATTCCTGTTGAAGTGTTCTGTTATTTGCTGTATGCTTTGGATTTGATTCAGCAGAATAGTACATGGGTAATGGTCTGCACGCAGCAGCCAGATTTTTCTGCACCCCTGTCCATTCAGAGCATGTTTCCTGTCAACATTGCAGTTGCATACCTGTCTGAAGAGAAGTCTATTGCTGAGTCATTTGTTACTGATTTGAGGGCCGCTGTGTCGAACTTCGACACCGTGGCACCAATTCAGTGGGACCGAGTGTGTGAAGACCTTGCCGATGGGTTTCCAGTAGATTGTACGGGAAGGAGGTATGTAGAGCAAGAAGAGGAGGCCACCCAACCAAAGGAAGAGGACGGTGAATCCCAGAAGCGCCCCCCCGCACAAAAGGCAACCGGCAAGCAAGCGGACGGCACCACCGCCAAGGCTACAAAATCAAAGGCTGGAGCAAGCCCCTCACAGCAGATCCCCAAGCCTGGCGCAAAGCCTCCACCCAACAAGGCGCCGGGCACGTTTGCAGCCCACTTCACACCGTCCCAGCAGACACAAAATGGACGTGGTGCCACTGGTAGCGGTAACAGTGAGATGTCTGGTGACCAGGCAGGACATGCAAATGGTAGGCAGTTTCCTGGTAAGGGTGCCAAACCAGAGGCCCCTGGCCTGAGGAAGCGGCGATAGAGTGACAGTGGTGTGTGCTGTGACTGCTGTGTTGTATGTTTTCCCTGTTACACGTCACAATGGGGTTGTGCGCTGTCTCTGCAGATACCATTGACGTCTTGAGCACTGTTTTTTTGGTGTTTTACTAAAGCTTGAAGAAATTTCGCCCAGGTTTAGGTATTTCTTGGAATACACGGTTCGTTTTTACATTTTTGCAAAGCTGGACTAAATTTCGACCAGAGGTCGCATTAATGGCAAATAGAGACCTTGATTATGATGCATGAATTTGAGTGACTGTCAATTGACAGTTTTTTGGGCACACACAGGGTGCAGCAACGCTTGCCAAGTGGATGCTGCCCTATTTCTTACACTGCATTGCTTCGCAGGTTGATACATTTGTGTGTAACGCTGAAAGGTTTGTTGTATTGCTGAAACATGCATTCTTCCTCTGCTTTTCCAGTATGCATACATGCTTATTGTGTGTCAACAACTACGATGTGCACAAGAGGATGATGGAGATGACAATGGCGAGGAAGCAAAGGTCACGCACCAAGAGTTGACGGCAAAATTGGCCAACATGCCGAAAAATAATCCGGGTGCACCGCGGTGCACACAGAAGGTGTGCCCCATATTGGGCCGATGGCTGGCGGATGAGGATGCCGAGCAGCACACTGTGGAGGGGCTCGCGCAGCAAGTATGGGATGTCCTCCTACACGGCGACAAAGTGGGGAGGGACAAACTATAGACAAAAATCAAGGAGGAGCGCGAGAAGCAGAAGGAAACAAAAGAAGCAGCGGCAGAGGGAGGAAACACAATACAGGAATTCAAAGTCCAACGGCAAGAGGCGAGCACATGACAACGTGTCCTCTTTCAGCAACGACATTTTGTGGGAATTCGACAGCTCATTAGGGAGCTCGTCCAGTTCGACTGCATCGAGGAACAAGCGCAAACGGAGATCGCAGTGGCAAACCAAGGGCCATGGCGACGAGGTGGAGTTAAAGTCATCTACGGCCAGAAGCATTTTCTTAGCCGCCAAATGGGGGTGCGGGGTCAACTACGACCAACCGCCAAAGACACCAGATGGCGACTGCGAGCAGCATCAATGGTGGCACGACGGGGCCCAGTTCGGCTCCTCAATCACGAGGAAGAGACTGGAGTTCGCAGAGAGACGGAGCAACGAGTTCCGGTGGGCGATGGCCACGCAAAAGCCCGACAAGACGATGGCAAGGGACTAAGCAAAAGCCTTTGAGGCATCGCCCATCCGCGGACTCGGCGAAGACAAGTTGAGTGTGCAACGTACCGTTCGGGGCGGAACGCAATGTACCACGTCGTGTTCAGTTTATGCCATATATTGGGTTCCCTCCTTGTGTCTCTGAGTTTACCGACCATGTATGATTGATATGCCTATCTATCTACCATGCCTTGTTTTATTGTACTGCCAGTATCCTTGTCATGTCATGGTGGAAGTTGAAGAGGACTATACGGGTGAACTACACCCCCTCGTTGAGTGTAATGTGCGAAAGAATACACGTATTGTTGTACCTGGCTAGGGCCCAAGTTTGCGCTTCTTTATGGACCAACTCCGAGCTTCAGATGCATGTGATGTGTGTTGGAAATGGATACAAGTGGCTTCATATGAGATTAGTAGTCCACGTCCACTTCACAGAATGGCTGAGCGTCGGCTTGTCTTCGCAATTCCAAAAAGGTTGCGCATTAAAGTCCCCAATTTCTTCTCCACTCAGTAGGCAGACTGCCGACCTGCACTGCTATTGGCTACAGTTGGGTGGTTTTTGAAAGCGGTCGAAATTTTTGTGACCAACACCATGACACCGGAGGAAACGCCTTCGTTTCTTGCTATTACAACCCATCCGCCACTATCAGCAAAGATGTTTAGATGTATGTTGGAGTCCACTTGTCTACGTGTAGCTTTTTCAAGGGGAAATGCACGTAAGCCCTAGTTCATTGGGTTCCTTGCACAAGGCTGTTGTTGATGTTGACACTTCTTACATCAATGCCTTGGACAATGGGTGTCCAACAATTGATGAGGGTGGTTTGTTGTTTGTAATGAAGCTTGATGATTGTGAGGATGAAGAGGTACCCAATACTCCTGATCATCTGGACCCCTTGGATGTTCCTACACGAGCACCTAGGGATACAAAACATAAGATACCTGACTAGGGGACACCACGTAAGAGGGTGCCCCATGCCTCTCCTGCCGGTCCTACTAACAGTAGCAAACTCCGATAGCTGCCACACATCGCCAATGGTACACCTCGTAATTTTGTTAATGGCCAATGAGGTTGAAAGAATAGTCGTCAGAAATATTGTTATTGTGCCTGATTTATGCGTAGGTTTCCCTGATTTTGTTGGAAAAGTGCTCTGCAGGGCGCATTTTTACTATTTGTTGGCACTACTTCAGTGTTGTTCGGCACTAGTATGCTTGCAGTGCTGTGCCATATTGCACACCCTACGCTTATTTGCCATGAATTGTATAGTCTGCCAATTGTGGCGAATTGGTGTGGCTTATGCAACGTATTCATTTCTTGCACAATGATGTGTTGTTCCAGTGATGTACCCTGGTGTGCCACTTTCTACCGACCAACAATACATAAACGTTGCACACACATACTATAGTGCGCTCTAAAGGAGGCCATTTTGCACTATGACAAACACAATTCCAGTACCTCATATGTTGAGCAATACTCTCCCAAATGCCATATTTCAGCCATCTCAAACCAAGGGTGCACGGTCAAAGGCTCGATCTTTTATGCCGTATTTAGATGGTGTATATGTGTATTTTGGCTTCCAAACATAGGTGTGCGGACTTTTCTTTCGACGAAAATCAGCCATACTGCTGGACAGTAGTCTCTTTTTGGCATCGCCTTGTTTGTGCTACAAAGCACTGTTACATTTTTGACGGTTTATCTTGCTGACCATTGTTTTGCATTTTGCTTGGTTCCAAACATGTTTCTCACAAAAGGCCAGTAATCATTTTTTTTGTTTTCTCTAGCTACAACTCTGTTCTTGCACACCCAAGTATGACGTCGCATATTGTCGCAAATCATGTTGGTATAACACAATCAATGAATGGAACGCACATAGTTTTGGTGAGGTGTAAAACTGTCAACATTTTTGAGGAAAAACATCGGTCTCCATGCCGATGTTGAAGCCGAAATGACGACCTAGATAATGTGGATGCGCCTTTTTCGTTGTTCCCAAAACGTCCCGGCAGTTGTGCAATGGAATCTACATTTCCTTCGGGTGCCTTCCAGCAAGATCTTCTTGGCCGGACAACACAAACTGGCAAAGGGTGATGAATTGCAGTTGCATATTCATGTACGGAGATAATTGGTGTTGCAATGCAGAAGAAGTAATGAATGCAACTCATTCCCTCTCTCCTCCAAAGGCAAAGGCAACCAATGGTGCAAGGTCAAAGGCTTGATCTAATCTATCTTATTTGTATGGTGTATATCCTTGTGGGAGGGGAATTGCGCCAACTCGGTGTGTTTTTGTGGGTTGATGCCATTGTTCCCTCATTTGTGTCCGCTAAGTGTTCCGGAGGTAGGGGTATGTGGGTGTATTTGGAAAGCCTTTGAAAAGGGCTATTCTGCATGGTGTACTGACGTTATGTCTATTTTTTTGCCCTTTTGATGTTGATTTGGAGAAAAACGTCCACCATGCACAGTTGCAGTGGTTCCTGCCCTTGTGGAAGGGGGCAACAAATGAGGACTATTCGGCTTAACAGTAATCAGTGGTCCCTCAAACATTGCTCCGTCTTGTGCATCATCCAATTAGTAGCTCCGTTTCCTCAAAATCGTGACTATGTACCCCCACATCCACCCACCGATACACTCCTGAAACGACCTTTTGTCACAAGTTTCAATAACCGTACACATATCCCCCAAAGAGACAACATTTTGACACATTGGACCAAAAGATCACAAAACGTAGGAAAAGTGCCAAAAACCACCGTGTTGGCACATACCCAATGTCCGTGAGAGATACACATTTTGGCTTCCAAACATTGGTCTACAGACTGCTCTTTGGACGAAAATTAGCCATATTGCTGGATTGTAGTCTCTTTTTGGCATCGCCTTCTCTGTGCTACAAAGTATTGTTACATTCTTGACAGCTTACTCTAATGAGAATTGCCTTGCGCTTTGCTTGCTTCCAAACATGTTTCTCACAATACCTATCCAAGAGGGTTGAATGAATTGACATGTTTGTGTAGCCTTCATCGCTTCTTCCCATCTATTCGTGATACACTATTGGAAACCTGGCAGTTTTGTGGTATGCTTTCGGAGATTTTCAAAATGGTCCCCGGGCAAGTAATTGCCACAAAACCATTTCCGGCATATCCGGCATACCTGGCACACCCGGCTACGGCAGCCAACAACTTGCTAATTTGCGTGCGGCTAGTGCTCCCAGCCAAGATGTGGAAAGCCAGCAGTGCGGCGAGGGGAGGAGAAGGGTGGGGTGGCCACAAAATACCTCACCTTTCCTCCCCTTTGCCCTAGGCAACCTCTATAGGCCTTGGAGGTACCTCAACCACGGGTGACTCTACCAGTGCCCCGGGGGCGGGGATGGGGGGGGGGCAGGGTGCGCGCTGTAGGGGGGTATACTCGCTCCTGCTGCAACCCACCCCTTAACTGTCCATTGTACAATGGTGAACTTGTATTAAGGATTAGTAATGACCGCACAGTGTATTCGATTCTCTCCATTTTGGAAACCCCAAGAAGGCAGTGGTTATGTAGCCATTCGGTGGCCACTTGTGGTTTTGTTTCCACGTTGACCACAATACACCATCTTGAACACATAGATGCCCCGTTTTCAAAATCAAGACTGCCACCACCGCTCATCTATGAGGGTTTCTATCTCTTGCTTGAGCTATGAAACACTTCCCGGATACACATACAAGAACCCGCCCCCCCCAACATAATTGCAAGCTGTGGGTTATGGAACAGAAGCATGCATTTTCAGAAAATAGCACGCAATATTGTTGCTGCGCTACCAAGCAATTTCGTCAATACACGCTAGGTGATTCGGTGACATGTAATGTTTCCATTGGCAAGGATCGGTTTGCCGACCCTGCACTTGTACCTATGCTTTAACCACTAACCTGCACAGATGCTAGCAACAGTTGTTTCGCCTAGTTTCTCTTGATCACCACACTTGGTTCACGATAATTGCTGCATGGTGGGTCCAACAACTCCACAAGTATCTGTGCACCTTAGGGGAGAGTCGTGCTACATTGAATCTTGTGACTCCCATAGGCTAGAATGCACCCGATGTTTGCAAGCAAGCACTCTGAGAGTTGTCGCAGCATGGTGAGCTTACCATCCCAAGGGACGACTGCTCTTCGAGGGAGAGACGCCACATGGTGACTCCCACGACTCCCAAGTGATGTGTGCACTTCTGATCATGGGAGTAACACATTTGAAGAAATAGGCTTCGCCTTCTCACATGACATTCCGAGGTGGCAACTGTGTGGTGCGGTCCTAACAGCCTACCCCTACATGCTCTCGCAACGGCCTGAGGGACTACTGGGGGTGAGCCCCGGGGGGGGGCGACTCCGCGGGTCCTAGGACGCCAACTACCCCTCCCCCCCCCCCCCCCCCCCAGGGGCCTTCGGCCAACAGTTAGTTGCCAAAGGTGTTGCCCTCAAGCGTCCATGGGCGCCAAAGGCGCCCGATGCTCCATCAACACCAAAGGTGCCCTAAGGCAAATTTTATCCAATTTGCACCCAAACACTATCCTTAAACCCAACCTTGACTCTAACGCCCACCCCCAACCCTCAGCCTACTCCTATCTCTACACCTAACCCTAATCAAGACTGAATATTGGGACCGAGCTGGTGGGGGAGGGAACATTAGCTATGACTGGTGAAGGACATCAAGAATGATTCACACATTGATGGCTCTTCACAAAGTGAAATCGGCTTGCAAGTCAACCCCATCACCACGAGGCCCACTTTCAAGGCTTTTGTTGGACTTCTGAGGGGCCAAAATGCCCCAAAATGGGCTCAAAATGGGCTCATTTCACCCGTTTGTGCACCCCAAATGGTCTAGGATGATTTTTGGAAAAACACGTTTTTGACCCATTCTTGACCCATTTCTGGTCCCAAAACAGCCTTTTTTCAAGGCATTTTGGGATTTTCGGAGGACCAAAATGGGCCACCACAAGCTCAAAATGGTCCAAAAACACTTGTTTTAGCGTCGCACATGGTCTAGGATCATTTTTGAGAAAAGTCATCTTTTTGCCCCTACTGGACCCTAATGACCCATTTGGGCACCCACCTGTTTGGGCTTGAGCTTGCAGCTTGCCGCAGCCTAGTGGGCCTAAGTACGAGGGTGTAGGCGTCCGTTTGGGCAATTCTAAGGGGTGGAAACCACAAAAAGTGGGGGGTTGCGGGTGGAGTAGGTGCCCTCGGAATCGCGGTTTGAGCCATGTAGCCAAAGATATGGCCTATTCTTGGTTTGTGGCTGTCGGCATTTGAAGCTTCTGGGGGCCTTTTTGGGCCGTTTCCGGGACATGTCATGGAGTTAGAGGGCGGCAAAGAGCTCGTTGACACAGGGAAGTCAAGCCGCACGTGCAGAGTAGCCACCGTTTCCCTTCGTTTGGCCGTTTTGAATGTGTTCTAGGGCTTTTTAAGCCCAAAAATGGCTGTTTTTGGCCCTAAAGTGCAGTTTTTGAAAGCGAGGTCCGCCACTTGCAAATCCCGTTCCCGGCCGCCACCGTTGAGTTTCTTGCTCAAACTTTGTGTGATTGTACTTCACACCCATAGGTATCATCCACCAAAATTTCACCCGAATCTGGACCTTCACGACGGAGTTCTGATTTTTACCCATTTCGCGCGTGCTGCTGCTTGCTGCTTGCTGCTGCTTGCTGCTGCTTGCTGCTGCTGCTGCTAAACCTGGTAGGTCCACCCTAGACACTAAAAAGGGTTATAAAACCAAGACTGGTTCCACCAGCTCGGTGACCCTAGCCCTAACCCTAGCCCTGGCTCTCACCCTAGGCTAGGGTCAGAGTGAGTGTTGGGGTCCAAAATGGAGAGCAATGATGTGGCAAAAGCAGCCATGAACGAAATTTGGGGCATCTTGTTCAGCCCAATCAACATGGCTGGCATGGCCATACTAGCTGGCTGCAAAGGTTAGGGTTAGGTTTATGGTGATGGTATGGTGAGAGGGAGGGCAACGGGAGGTAAGGGGAGCCTGTCCCCCCCCCCCCCACACCCCAAATCGCCCCACCTGGATCCCCCCCCCCCCACCCCAATGCGCCCCACCTGCCCCCCCCCCCCACCTCACCCTCCCGGAGCCCCCCCCCCAAGCCCCTCCTGGACCCCCCCCCTATTTGCCCCTCCTGGACCCCCCCTCCCATCCCCCCCCCCCCCCCAAGGGGCCTCCGGCCAACAGTTAGTTGGGGGGGGTAGTTGGCGTCCAGAACCGAGGGGTCGCCCCCCCCCCCCCCGGGGGTGAGCCACACCGTCGTAACGCCTCTACCCTACACCTCGCGGTGCCGGGTTGTCCCCCGGCGGGGACCTCAGACCCCAGCCATGCCGCTCCATCCGGGGAGCGCATGCCTAGCCGTTGCCACGAGGGAAGGGGGGGGGGGTTAGCTTGCTTCAAAGGCGAGGGTCCCATGGCTTCAGTGTCCTTACCTGGCCGGCGCGACTGGGCCTTTGCCTCCGGTTATCCAGTCTCACAGCCCCCCGGACTGTTCACGATCCCCAAACCCCACCGAAACCCTCAAGGTCACCACCGGGGAACCGGCTTTTCCGCTGAGTGGGTCATTAGGACCATGAGGATGCCCAGTGAGTAGTGGCATCGATCAGCCGCATGCCCTCCTCCTACTCCCCCTCTTTACAGCCCCGCACAATACCTCGCATGTTCACCCATTTACAGCCCTGTACACCCCTTTAAAGCTATGCGCATCCTGGGGATGAAACCCGCCCCCCCTTCTTGTATAAGCTATGGCCTTGTCCAAGCTACAGCTGGCGTAGGGACCGTATTAATTTGGGACCTAATTTGATTCGGTACCAAATGTAGTGCCACAGAAGACATGGGTTTGGTGAGTCATGGACGCATTTGTTGTGCGTGTTTGCCCACTAGAACCCACATAGCTCTGACTTTTGGGATATTTGTGCATTATATTCCCTTTCTCGCACCAGCTTACCGTGCAATCCTCTCTTGTTGAACCTGGGCGTCTTGGCGTAGGGACCGTATTAATTTGGGACTGTTGGGTAAACCCTTCCCCCCAAATTTAGTACCCCCCCAAAATTTAGTCCCCCCCACGGGGGCGATCCTGGTCGGGACCCGACCCCAAAGGGGGGGGGGGTCAACAGACCCCAAAATTGTCGCACAGAACAATGTGCTTTGTCGGCGCCAGAGGCGCCGGATATCTTGTTTTAGGCATAGGGCAGGGGGAATTTTTTTTTGTTTGACCCTATGTGTTTGTACTCAAAATACTCAGAATTTCGTGGAGAATTCAAAAATGGCCGAAAAGCACAAAAAAGGTTATGTAGCCACCTTGCCCACTTTTGGGCCACTTCTGATTCTGCCCCCCGCTCTAAAGTGGTGGGGATCCCTCAGGCGGCAGGGGTTATGTAACCACCTTGCCCACTTCTGGCCACTTCTGATTCTGCCCCCCGCACTAAAGCGGAGGGGATCCCCAGGCGGCAGGGGTTATGTAGCCACCTTGCCCACAAGCGGGCCACCTCTGATTCTGCCCCCTGCTCTGAAGCGGAGGGGATCCCCCAGGCGGCTGCTGTGCCCTGCCCACTGTTCTCCCTGCTCTTCTCTCTGGGCCAAACCAGGGTAGTAGTAGTAGTGGCAGTAGTAGTAGCAGCAGCTCCACCACCAATGCCTCCTCCAGTACGAGTGCATCCTCCAGCAGTAGTGCCCCGTCAGGCACTAGTGACTATGTGCCATCGGAATCCATGTCTGATGGGCCGGCAGCCTGCCGGGTCACAAGATCTCAAGCAGCCCGGCCAAAGAAGCGCGCTCGCCCCAAGAGTATCGGCAAGAGGGCACGCGACGAGTGGGAGGATGATTCCGATGCTTGAGGCCCCTCCCTTCGCTTCTCTATATATAGGTCTGTGGTTTGTGACAAGGGGAAGGGAAGGCCTTTGGGCAAACTCAAGGCAACATTCAGTACTGCTCTGAAAGTGCTGCAATGCAGCAAAACAATCATGAGCTATGACCAGTCACCGTGCGTCATGTTAGCTTTGTATGTTTGCGCGCTTGGACGGGGCCTGACGGAAAAGGTGATGGGTTTGGGTCAACGAAGGGGGGGAGGCGGGTCCCCCCCCCCCCCTTCGGAGGGGGCTGGGGTCCCCCCCCCGCGCCTACAGCCTCCAAAACTGTCGAACACCCCTCAGGGTCACACATTGGCTGGCAGCAGCCCCCGTGGTCCCCCCCCCCCGGCCTTATTGAGCATCCTGCCAAATTTAGTACCCCGGGGTGCTAAATTTTTGGGGGACGGTTTACCTTATATAAGGGGGGGGGGGTACAGAGCTGTAAAGGGATGTACAGGGCTGTAAGGGGATGCACAAGGCTGTAAACAGATGTGCAGGGCTGTAATGGAATGTACAGGCGTGTAAAGGGATGCACACTTCACAGGCCTGCACATTCCTTCATAGCCCTGTACATCCCTTGACAGCCCTGGACATCTCTTTGCAGCCCTGTACATGCCTTTGCACGCCTGTGCATATCTTTACGGCTGCAAATACCTTCACAGCCCTGCACATCCCTTCACACCCCTGCACATCCCTTCACACCCCTGTACATCCCTTCGCAGCCCACTACATCTCTTTGCAGCCCTACATCGCTCAACCGCCCTGAACATCCCTTTACACTGCAGCCCTGTACATCCCTTATCCCGGCTGCACATCCCTTCACAGCCCTGTACATCCCATTACAGGGATGCACATCCTTTTACGGCCCTGTACGTTCCTGCCAAGCCCTGTAGATCTCTTTACAGCCCTCTGCCTCCCTTCACAACCCTGCATGTCCCTTCACAGCCCTGCACATTCCTTTACACAGCTGCACATCGCTTCACAGTCCTGTACATCCCTTACCAGCCCTGCACATGCCTTTGCACGCCTGCACATCCCTTTACACAGCCCTGTATATCTCTTTTCAGCCCTGTGCGTCCCTAAACAGCTCTGTACATCCCTTTACAGGTCTGTGCATCCCATCGCAGCCTTGCACCCCTTTACAGCGCTGATCATCCTTTCATACATCCCTTCGTAGCCCTGCACATGCCGTTACAGCCCTGTACATCCCTGTACAGCCATGCACATCCCTTTACACCCTTGCGCGTCCCAGTACATCCCTGTTTCAACATTACCAAACTCCTTTTTTGCTGATGGATGTTAGGGCTGCTCAACGCTCTTGTGGGAACCAAACTTTGCATGCCATGCCTGCAAATGTGTGCCTGTATTTTGATCCAAGAGGCCCGCTTCCCCCTCCTCGACCCTATCTACTCTTTAGATTGATGCTGCAGCCGTGAACCAGATGTTCCATTCCTCGCCTGCCATACTACTCGGAGATGAAAATGTTGATCTGGCCTTCAAATGCGGCCGGGATTTGGTAGTCTACACAACAAAACGAATTTTGTTTGTCGATGTTCAAGGCTTCACTGGTAAAAAGGTGGAGTACGTCAGTGTTCCATTCAGGCAAATCGCTCCTTTTGAGGTCGAGAGCGCGGGAGGCATGTTTGACGTTGATGCAACAGTCAGGCTCTTTACTGAGTGCCCGGCCACGGACAAGGTGAAGCAAGACATTGCTAGAGACAAGGGGGATTTGAATGCTGTCTATAATTTCTGTATCAAGAAGCTGATTCTTGACAAGGCGACGCCATAGTGCGAAGAACAACCTGCTGTCCGTCCTACATACTACCACATCCCCACGTCTCCTCCCTCCCACAAGCACCAAATGAATGTAAAGTAGTTGCATGCAAAGGGGTCATCCCTGGGGTGGCACCCAAGCCTTGGGGCTTGTTTAGGACCAGGGCTGTCTGTAACAATCCAAGTGTTTTCTTTCCGAGCCCACTGCCAGCAGTCACTAGTCTTGTTTTGGTCAGCCTGTAACCGCCCCCTGCTGTTACTTATATGTGAGCTGTGGAACATGAACCATCAACATCACCCCCTTTTTGGGACTTTTTGAAAGTCAAAATAGACCGGCGTTTCTGGCTTCGGAGTAAAGGGATTCATTGGCTTATTTGATGTAGTAGTACTGCACTGTTGAGACTTTCCCCCATTCTCCCAGGCCTCTGCCTTTTGGTGGATTGGTGGCAGGGCATTGTCGTTCTGCGGAACCTGCAGTGGGAGCCCTGCTCAGTCGATGACAACTTTCATGGTGTGGCCAAATCGCAATGTCAATGTTGCGCTCACTAGACAACTGACTATTTTCAGAAGTAACAAAGCCTTCTGACATATTTTGCTATCACCGCCTTGTATGCCTTGCACTCAACGCAACAACCCCCCACACCCGCCCCCGAAACTCATGTCAATGCTGGTGGTCATTGTATTGGTCTTTCCTACAAGATGGTATATGGTAATATCTGTTTCTTTGTTTGTAGCACAGGTCCTCATTGCCCTGTTTATTTGTTTCGTGTTGCTTTGTGAGCCCCCCTTTTTTTAAAGGCATGGCGCTTTCCTGCCGAAGAAAACCAAACACTTTCTGACCTGTTGTATGATAGTTCTCTTTGCACCGGTCTTCACCGAAACCGGCGTTTCGCATGTGCTTGTGAAAAGCCCCCTGTGCCTGTGCAGCCGCGCTTGTGTAGGGTGCAGCTGTGTGTGTGGGGCGGGGGGGGGGGGACTCCACAGTAGCCAACGTACGGGAACAGCAGTTGGCAGCAGGGATGGGGATGTCTTCTCACGATCATCAATTTGTCAAAAAGCAGAGCACGCCCCCCTGTCACCTGTGCAGCACCGCCCCAGGCGAACGTGAAGTTTATCAACTCAGACAGCCCCAGCCCATGCTAAAGTGTTCAAGAACACTGATTTGACCAGGCTCCCAATAACAGGTCCGAATGACTAGCCACCTGGACCATGCCACCAGTTGTTTTGACCACAAACGTTCTTGATTCACAAACACTCTTGATTCGTCCAGCAACGTTGGACTCCAATCTGCTTCGGATTCTGCAATTGAGGCTAGGATTTGTACTGCTGATAATTTTGCTGCGTACCAAAAGACCCCCCATTTTTGTTACCAAGCCCCCCCCCCCGCCCCATTCCCCCGAAAAAAAGCACCAATTTGTACCATTGCTAATCAAAAAACCCCCTTTGCACCATTTTGTAACAACCCCCCCCCCCAAGTCGGCACCAACTCTTACCAACCCCCCCTGCCCCTTTTCTTGCCAAAAAATTCCAATCTGTACCAATTCCTACCAAAATAAAAAGCGCCCATTTGCCCCATTTTTGTACCAAGAAACCCCCCATAAGCTTTGGGGGGTTTTTTGGAAAGAAAAAAAAAGGGATTTTTTGGTAAGAATCTGGGGTTTTTTCTGGTAATGTTTGGGTTTTTTTGGGGTAAGGTTTTGGGGGTTTTTTTGGTAACATTTTTGGGTGGGTTTTTTTTTGGTAAGAACTGGGTGGTTCTGTGGTGGGTTTTGGGTTCTTTCTGGAAGCGCATTTCAAAAGCTAGATTTTGGCCACAGATTTCAAACCCACAAATACTTTGTGGCCCTTCGAGTTGGGGATACCGACTCCCACGCTCTGGTGTGGCCCATTGAGTTGGGGATATGGACTCCCACACTTCAGTGTGACCCCTCGAGTTGGGGATATAGAGTCCCACGCTTTGGTGTGGCCCGCTTTGGTGTTTGCTTTGCATTCGTTCTTCCCTATTGTTACTTGCCCCCTTTGCAATCATTCAACTACCGCTCACGCAACGTACATGCACGCTTACCCAATTACCCGATGCACACACCCTTCCTACGTCCGTACATTCCAACACAATGGCTTCTTGTGACATTTGCCCATCTATGCACCCTTGGTGCGCTCACTGAACAACTCAGCACCAGCACCCACCCGTTTTGGAGACAACAAAAAATTCTCTCCTGCGCCTTTGGCGCTGGTCCATTCAGGCAAAGTTTATCTTTGGTGCCTTTAGCACCAACCAAAACTCAGGACCATTGGGGGGGGGGGGGGGCACCCACCCACCCCATTTGCCATCTTCCCCTCAAGTGCAGCTCTGGACAAGCCATAAGCAACCAGCAGGGTATCGACACAACCCCTAGCAGCCCCCAAACATCGGTTGTGGGCTTGCGCTCTGGAGGGCACCAATATTGGACGGTGCATGGGGGGAGCCTTAAGCGCAGTGCGCGCGCAATGCAACTATTGGGGCGTTTGGCCGTACTAGATACCCATACTTTGAGATACTAGGGGCCCCTAGGGGCATCATGGTGACCCCTAGCGGAGATTTTGACTTCTGATTTTGTCCCCCTTTGTTTGGGGATTCCCGAGAATGCAGGGGTGACGTAGCATTTCCGCCCTCTTTACTACACGCAATGCCACTCAGGGGGACAAGCACGCATCGGACGGCCAAAGATTCCATTGGGAAGTGGAAGTATTGAAGCAAGTCCGATTATCCGATACAAGGACTCAATTAAGGCTCGTGTGAGTACCATGTACGTAAGGGAAAGGGCATTCATGGATCAAGTTACATGCAAGTTTGCCCCAACCCAAACTCCATCGCTAAAAATGGTGCAACCCACGCCTGTTCATGGCTTTTCCAGTTGTGCATGATGTGTGTTATGTGAAGGGAAGGTATTTTGCAACTTTCTTGAGCTGGGGCAGTTTGGGTCACCTAATTCTAAGGGCGTTTCCAAGGGATGTGCTTGGGGGCTCTTCTGGGGGAACATAGTCTAAAAGTAGCGCGCAGTGCGCGCGCAGTGCAAAGATTCCCCCATGGACATCTATGACCCATGGCGCACTAGGACATGTGCTGCACATCGGTGCATGCATTTGGTTTCGCCAACAAGGCAACTGCCTATTGAGGTTTTGGACGCTTTTGCGAAGGGATGGCCAAGGGGTTGAAAGTGAGTACAGGCACCCCAACCGCCTGCAACCAGATATATGGACAACACCTATATCGCGTTCTGCAACGTGCCTACACGTTTGCTGGGTGTTTGCCGACAGTTTCTGGTTCAGCTGCAAGCTGAATTGTACTAGGTCCCCTTCAAGTGAGAGCCTGAGGGCCAGTTTTTGGCCAGTTTTTACACTGGGGTGAGTGTCATGTGTCGTGCACGCCAACACATTTATCCCTCACATTGAAGGGGTTTGCGTCGGGTTTTTTTGACCAAGTCATATGGGACCGGTGGCCAGACCAGTTAGCAGTTAGCAGCTAGGAGACCAATGGTCTCCTAGCTGCTGCCTGGTCGTGCAGTCAATGGTGCCTACTCTCATCATGAAACCCCTCATGTTTGCGCTCTGTCGTGCACATCAATCTGTCAATATTGAAGGCATCGTCACAGGGCCCGGATACAAGGGTTATTGTTGGAGTTGGTGGTTTATGCCACTGAAGTGTAGACTTTCCTGATTTTGTTGAACATACTCGCCCCTATAATTTTCTGTCCATCGATAAGGTCACAACAATTTCGCCCCAGACCACCTCCCTCCTATGGGGTTCCCATTTCAGGGGAATGTTGTAAATCAGGCGCAGAAAAACAGAGATGGCATACCGAACGTGTGCAGGATATGTGCCGGCACATTAGCTACAGCTACATATATGTTATCATCATAGCGGGAAAGCAAGACGAAGGGATTGGCACAGTCTCCCGAAGCTCCAGTGCTCCATGGGGCAGGGTAAGGGGCTTCCGCTGCAGCACTAGCAACGGGGCTGGGCATTTTCAAAAAGTCTGCGACAGGGTCTCAGTTCCGCCTTGGCGTGTTGCGGACGATAGCCCCCTGGGCGAGCCATCCCACCGCGCTGTCATAATGACATTCATCTCTGCGGATTCCAACCGTATCCATGCGACCCCTCTTTTGACTGGGGCCCACCATTCATGATAGCCTCCTAGTTCAAGCTCTCCATCTCTAATGAGGGGACATCGAGGCGATGTGTGTTGATTGATCATTTCTTTGAATGAATTGGTGAACCCATTGTATGTCTCTCATGTGAGCCCACCTGCACACACCATCACTGCTTTTGGTTTAGCCTCAAATGCATCAGTGAGCAGTCTTGTGCCTGTGCACCCTACCAGCTCCAGTCGATAGAGGGCGACAACCTTCTACTTTGACCTATGGATTCTCAACCTTGTTCCCTCACCAACTCTTGTCTTTCGTGCACTTCAGTCTATGATGGTGACAAATTCAACTGCTGGTTGTTTAAAGCGCAATCAGTGGAGCGACATGATCTGCAAGCAAATCAAACAAAATAGACCCATGCACTATGCATGATATACACTATACACTATACATGAGAGCATTGAGTGGTCACCTTTAATTAGCATGGAAATTGTTCACAGCGCACCCAGTGATGTGGTGGTGATGTAGCATGACTTGCAAGTGGAAACAAGATCATTTGACCCATGCATTGAATGAGTTTGTTTTGGAAAACCACCTTGTGATGTACGTTGTACATTGGAGGGGGGGGGGGGGGTATGGGGTGATCCATTATCAATGGCTCAAAACTGGGGGGCTTGCCCTAATGCTCTTGGTGCACTCTTATGACTTGTATCATACAGCCCACTTGGCTGTCATTGGACTAATTTGCCCCGGGGTGTCTTGTTGCTTTGCATAGCCCTTTGCTTCAAGAGTGGACTTTTTTTGTTGTTGAAGCAATCCTGTGCCACGCGTGTGTTGAGGCGGCACTATTCACGGTCATGCTGAACGATTGTGGTTGTAAGGCTATCACTAATAGTGGGTTTTACATGCAGGTTCACTCGGGAGAACTTTGAGCCACGAGGTTGCGAATTTGTTTCCCTTTTGTTTCGAAGCAAAATGTCACACTCCACACCTCTGCATAGGTTTTGCATGGCTTTGCTGATCATTGGGTAATGAGGTCGTAGACTTTGAAATGTCGACCTTCCTACAGTTTCACAGCAAAATGAGGGGAGCCACTCGTGGTGTGTCCAGCCTCATGAGGCACTTTAGCACTCAAGCTCCACCGCCTCCCCCACCTTTCCCCCCATCTCAAGGTCCGCCAGTGCCCCCTTCGAACTTCTGGCCCCCAGCACCGCCGGCACCCAACAGCAATTCTCCGCCAATGATGCCCCCACCTGCAATGCCACCGCCATACCGCGCTCCAACAAACGCTACACATGCGTCTCCGAAGGGCCCACTGCTCCGTCCGGCTGATTACATCCACAAAACACCTCTCAACCTCGGAATCTGCATAGTGCCACAGGGAGAGATGTGGGTTGTGGAGCGCCTCGGCAAGTACTGCCGCACGCTGACGCCTGGTTTTGCAATTCTGATACCCTTTCTCGATCGGGTGGCATACGTCCACAGCTCCAAAGAGTCGGCCTTTAGCATCCCCAATCAGTCAGCCATCACGAAAGACAATGTAATTGTGGAGATTGATGGTGTTATGTTCATGAAGATCGTGGACGCATACAAGGCGTCGTACCATATTGACAATGCAATCTACAACTTAATCCAAATGGCGATGACCACCATGCGCTCAGAGATTGGCAAGCTGACCCTCGATGCGCTTTTTGAAGAGCGGAGCCACCTCAACGCCGCCATCGTCGCGACAATTCAGCAGGATGCAGATGAATGGGGGGTCCAATGCAAACGCTACGAAATCAAGGACATTCTGGTGAGTGACCTCGTGCGTCAGTCTATGGACCTGCAGGCAGAGGCTGAACGCCGGAAGCGGAAGCACATTTTGGAATCCGAGGGGCAGATGACCGCTGCCCGCAACATGGCCGAGGGACAGAAGATGGCTGTCCTTTTGTTGGCAGAGGCGGAACGTAACCGAATCCTGCAGCAGGCACGGGGTGAGGCTGATGCACTGCTGCTTAAGGCCTCGGCGACTGCAGAGGCTTTGCACCAGGTTGCTACAACGATTGGGCAGAATGCCAATTCTCCGGAGGCGATGCAGTTAAGAGTCGCAGAGCAGTATGTCGAGGCTTTTGGTCGACTTGCCAAGGAAGGCAATACATTGATCCTGCCAGCCAATGTCAGCGACCCCACGTCCATGATAGCGCAGGCGCTGGGGGTGTACAAGACCCTTGACATTTCAACCAAACAGCATTCTGAGCCCTCAGCCGCCCCCCAAGCCGCTGCACCCTCGGACCCTCAACTGCCAAAGGGCTGATGACAAATTTTGTCCATCTCTTTGTGCTCTGTGCAGATCTATTGTGGCCCTGCCTGATGGCTGTCCCTCTGCTGTGGCCTCACGTTGTCGAGCACCCCACAGTAACTGACTGCAGCGTATAAGTCTCACTCGGGTTCTGCTGGACCTCGAGGATGCAATCAGGATCTTGATACAGGTTGTCAGCCAACCGCTAAGTGCAAATCCCCCCCCACCCCCCCCACCCCGATCCACATTACACCACAACGTTGTGTCAGATTTTGGGAATTCATTGCGTAAACCTCTGTGCCTCAGAAAATGATTTTTTTTTTCAGATGATCCTGCCCTTCGGATGTGTGCATGATCATGCAGATGCGTATTGCCGTGGATGTTGCCCCTGGCTTCCTAACTTGCAAATGATACTGTGAAGGCCCCTCGCAATACGACAGGAACGGAGCCAAACAACCGTTGGCAGCACAGCTCCATGCAGTGAATCATTGGGTGTGTGACAGCTTGAATTGAGCCGGACCCTCTGATTCCTATCCCCTTAATTTTCAGGAGTGGAGTCCATGGTACGGCCAGGATCATATGCACTGGGTTGAAGACATGCTCGTTGTGCTGCAGGTGTTGCCCGTCTGTTCAGATTGCCAAACCCCCTACGATGCATATCTCGGTATTCCATTTCATATTGCCAATTCGTCTCTTAAAGGGGTGATTTGCACATCGCATGAGGTGCACATTGCATCAACCAATGGGGGAACGTTAGCGCGCCGGGCGCGCGCCGGGCATCTTTTTGGACCCGTGCCCCTCTAGTGGCCTTTTAGGGGGTGCGCTAAGGGGGCGCACTTAGCACAGTGCAGCTATTTGGGCGCCTGGCTGTACTAGAGACCCACATTTTGAGATACTAGGAGCATCATGGTGACCCCTAGCGTAGGTTTTGACTTCTGATTTTGTCTCCTTTGTTGGGGACCCCCGAGAATGCAGGGGTGACGTAGCATTTCCGCCCTCTTTTGGGCCCCAACCTTCCGGTGCTATTGAGGAAACCGGGACAATCTTTGAATCCACGCTTCGGTGTGGCCCCTCGAGTTGGGGTTAGGGACTCACAATCCACGCTTCGGTGTGGCCCCTCGAGTTGACCATGGGAGCATGTCCCGCCTCAGGTTTGGACTGACCAAAGCAACTCGGCCGCCACGCAAGATGAGGCAGAGGATGAGGCGGAAGTGTGTGTTTTGTGTTGCCAAAGGCGCTCCACCGTCGCAGTTTGTGATGAGTGTAAGGAGCACTATTGTAATGAATGTATTGACACCCACACTTGTGGGACCAATGTTGTTTGTTAATTACACTACAAATGACAGTTGGAGTGGTGGAAGTCACAGATATTGCTTTATTTTGCAACGTGCTTTGTAGGGAAGGTGTGCAGTGCAATGTGGTCTACTTGGGGGGCTTCTCCATGGGAGGGTAAATCTGGGGCTGAAGTCGGGATAGTTAATAGAAAAGTAGCGCGCCGGGCGCGCGCCGGGCAAACATTCCCCCAATGATCTGGAATTGTCAACGTTTTTATCATCACCTTGGAGATTTGTCCTCTTTCATTGTTTTTTGGGACCTCACAATGAATTTGTTCAACATGAGCCATTTTACAAAACAAATCACAGCATGATTGGTGGACCAATGTTTTCACTGCCCCTAATGAGAGAGAGAGAGAGAGAGAGAGAGAGAGAGAGAGAGAGAGAGAGAGAGAGAGAGAGAGAGAAAGTGAGAAGAGAGAGAGAGAGAGAGAGAGAGAGAGAGAGAGAGCGAGAGAAAGAGGAGAGAGAGAGAGAGAGAGAGAGAGAGAAAGAGAGAGAGAGAGAGACAGAGAGAGAGTGTGTGTGTTTTCTCACTGCAATTTGTTTGCCCAGCTGCTTCGTGGGATAGATAAAGAAGAGAAATTGTGTAAATGGTTCTATTTGTAACATAGGGAAATGAAAAGGATGAACTGAAGTGCAACCCCCTCCCCCCAAATCGGCGGCCGAATTCGGCCGACTTCACAGATTTGTTCTGCCAATTTGTTGGGTTTCTGGATTTCGCCGACTTGTTCTGCCGATTTGTGGGGGGTCTGTGATTTGGCCGATTCGTTCTGCCGACTTGTTGAGGCCTCTGGGATTCTAGGACACCTGATTTGGAGCTGTCACTCTAAGATGTGCTCATTTACTTTGGGACACTGGATAATACCTTTTCTTTCTATATTGGTAGTTCAGATTGGCACCATGAAGTGTTTTTACTGCCCACAAAAAGACGCGTCTGTGGTTCCCTGGGATTCATTGACCCCCGATGATCAAAATTTCCTGCGGGACAAGTACCCTGATGCTGGTCAGGGGGCAGTTTGTTACTTGTGTGTTCGCTCTGCACACCCCAGTGCGTTCTTCAGCCACCATTCTTCAAGCACCTCATCATCAGCCCCCAAAATGAGTGGATTCTGGGCTGCAACTGCCTTCGGGTCCTCTAGTTGTGTGTGGTGCAGCTACGTCTTTGGCCACAGAGTCAATGTGCCTATGCACTGTGCCCATGCACTGTGCCGTACCCTGTCGCCATGCACTGTGCCCATGCACTGTGCCCACGCAGTGTGCCCATGCAGTGTGCCCATGTACTGTGCCCATGTGCCCATGCACTGTGCCATACCCTGTGCCCATGCACTGTGCCCATGCGTGGAATCTGGGGTTGTCGAGCCTTCAGCGTCTGTTGCAGAGTCTTCTACTGCTGCCACAGGGTCTGGCACAGGGTCCCATCAGATTGACCACTGCAGGACAGCTTTGGTTGCAGATCAGAGCCACAGGGTCTGCTGCACACCCACCCAGCACACAGTCAGATGGGAATGGGAAGCCTGTCTACATTCATCTTCTTCCAGCAAGCTTTCTTTGTGCAGTGAAAACCATTCTTCTCCACAGGACAAGTGACAAAAAGTCAAAAAAAACAAGGGTCCTGGAATTGAACCAATTTGTGGGTTTCTGTGATTTGGCCATTTTGTTCTGCCGACTTGTTGGGGCTTCTGGCTTCTAAGCCACCACCAATTTTTTTTAGACCAGGGCATATACCACTGGACCACTGGCTGACACTGACATACATGGCCTCAGGGACCATGTACAGATCGGGAGGTGAAATTTTTTTTCGAAAATTGAGAGATATTTTGGGTTTCCACATGACTCCAACTGCAGAGCAACCGAAAGGAAGGTATGTTTGGGCCTGGGACTGAGACCCAGGGCACTGGGAAGCTGGTTTGCTAAAAAATTGATCCGCCAATTCGTTCCGCCGATTTGTTGGGATTTCTTCGCCGATTTGGGGGGGGGGTTGGAAGTGAAAAGTTGAGCTATGTGTACAAGGGTCATTGTTACGAGTGGAGGTGATGAGATTGCACCACGTGAATTGTGGGACAGAATGCAAGGGTGGAGAGTTGTTTGATTTTGTTGAAACCCATGCCGTTGAATATCTCGATATCTCGTTTGTGACGGAATGGCTAAAGATGGCGCAGAAATTGGCTTCATCCATAAACAGAAAAAACCAGATGTATTTGCATGGTGCAAAAATGATTTGGCGTGACCTGATTGTTATAACAAAATAGTGAAGTGTTTCACCCAGTTAAGAAAACAACAACATAGATGAAGTTCTGGAGATATTTCGTCAAAAGTATTTTCAGGGGAAGGCAAGACAATCCCCAAACTGTTATTGAAGAGCATATGGCACCCACCAATTTTAGTTGAATCTGAACCTTGGTATGGTTGCGGGTGTGCAGTGCATGCATGGAACATATGTTGGCAGGTGCATTGCGATGAAAGATGAAGCAACCACACAGCTACAACTGGGGTCGTGATCAAGGGGGGCAGCGTAGTTTTGTTTTTTTCAGACACAAGGCAATCACACCATAGCGGCCTTGCCAGGGGTATATGAGCGTTCATGGCGAGCCGAAGTCCGAGAGGTCAGCCCTATTGTAAGTGGCAGCGATTCACGGCCGCCCAGCTTGGCTGCAGGCAATTAGAATCGGTTGTGATGAATAGGATTCGCGGCAGCGCTCACGCCTCAGATCGTCGCGTGCAAATTTCTGTGTGATAAATTGACGCCGCTTCAATTCAGTACGCTTTGTTGATCAACGATTGTAGCAATCAGATTGTATAATTATCTCATCATGATCAGTATTGAAGGTCGGTTCGCTGTCACATCTCAGGGTCCTTTTTCACGATGCAACAATGACAATGAATGGATATTCGTGGTCTTGACGTTGTGATCCTGCTTTGGACATCATTGAGGTCTGTGATTTTGAAGTTGGCATAAATTCGGTGTGAAAACCAGGTTCCTCATTTCAAGGACACGAGCCACTCCTTCAAGGTGTTGAGAATGCAAATCAAAATGCTTGTGGAAAAATGGTGTTTACTTCATTTTGGCGTCGGAACTCATCAAGAATGGACTCCATGTGAGCGATAGGTTCACTTATGAACGAGAGCCACTCATGATGATTGCCTTGAGAGTCAAACCAACGTTCTCTTTCAACCCGAACCTTGCATGTTTCGAAATCAACATCCATGCGCCGAACTTCATGGTGTTCTTCAATGTTCTCATTGGACGCAGGAGAGGTCAACGGAACCAAAGAGCCACACGCAAAGGCCGGCGCTTGATAAGCAATAGCTTGTTGTTTACCACGAGTCGCTACCATGCTAGACATTTGTGAAGCCATGGATTGTTTGTCGATCCAATCGTGCAAAACCCACTTGTAGTTTTGCCTTGCATGTCGCATCGCAAAACGATAATTGTCTACATTCGAAGAGTGCTAAAGTTCGTGTTGAGATCGTTGATTGGGACAAGCGATTGATTGAATTTCTTCATCAATTAACAAAGGATGTCCAACAAATTGGAGCGGAAAATGCGAGTTTGAAGACTACCATGGAAAGCAATAAAGCACTTCGCGATCGCCAAGTGAGTTGGTTGTCAAGGGCGCTAAAACTTTCGGGTGCCTGAAGGATTTCAAGTGCCACCATCGCCTTTGAAGGAGATACCTTTGTTGGATCGGGTTTCACAACGCATCAATCAATTGGAAGAGGAATTTGGGCGCTTGGATGTATCGGACTCACAAGCTCCCGCGCCACATCCACGATGGAGGACGCGTGGAAGTCATGTGGCAAAGATGTTGCCAAGCTTCGGGGTGATATTGAGAAAATGGACATCACCTTTCATGACTTCGTTGAGAATGAAATTTTCAAGGTTCAAGATCATTATGAGGCAAAAATTCGGTTGATGAGTCATGAGCATTCGGAGAGTTTGGCAAGTATGCGAGTGGCTCATCTTAGAGCCATTGAGAGAGTGGTAAAGAAGGTCCCTACCAGGACCGGCCCCTGCTGTGCCCCTTCCGCCTGTCACCCTTGCTGACTTGCTGCTGATCAGCGATTGCATTTCTCAAAGTCCAGGGTCCAAAATCCAAAAATATAGAAAATGTAATCCTCCTTCAACCCTGAACAGCAACCGGATCCCACAAATACAGCAATAACCCAATCCACACTGCGGGCTTCCATTCAGCACACCGGTTGTCTCACAGTGGCGGGCATGTACAAGAATTGCACCAAAGAGGAAAGCCCTGAAATTGGCATATGAACACAAATAAAGCAAAGTTGGGGAAAGATGGAAACAAACACAATCATAGCCATAGACCCCTCATTCCCTGGACTCAAGACCTTCCCTTGACTCGCCAACATTATGCCCTGAACCCAGTCAAATAAGATGGCTAAATGCCATGTGTCCAAAGTCACTATACAAACCCCAAAAATGTGTTCACTCCCAAGCCTCTAAATCCTAGCCCAATAGGGGAGGTGGCGTGTCATGGCCTAGAGTGGCACTCAGGACCATGCCCTACCCTGACATAACCTTGGTTGGACTTGGAGTCGAATGGGCTTGGATAACTGCCCCATGAAGATGACCTCACAACATGGCAAAATCAGGCAAATCACACCATTATGCCCAAAAGTCAATTATATACTCAAAAATGCATACGGCAAATCTCCAAATGCTCCATGCATGTGTCAAACCGGAAAGTAGTATACAAGGGTGATATAGACCAAAGGTCCATACCCAAGAATATTCTATCATTGGCTCCGAAACCCCTCCGGTTATGTACATGACATGCTTCACAAGTCAGCTCATGAGTTTGAGACCTAATTTTGTGAGGCCTCGTGTGCCAAGCCAAAGTGACCACGTGATCCGGCATATGGTGAGGTACAACACCGAAGCATATGCCAACATATAAGCAACATACCATAGTTCACGGATCTCTAGGCACTTTACTGTTAGCCGACCAGTTGAGCACATAAAACACAAAAATGAGCATAAAATGAGGTCAAAAACATGCAAATAATGCCAAATTCAAGATATTTACAATAGTATATAACTTCGCTCACCCATGGTATCAACATATGATTCAAAACACAAGTGCTTGGGACCATTGGCAAACAATCCCCCCACTTGGATCCCCACATCGACGCATAGGGACACCTTCGAACCTCCTCCCAACACGCACCACGAAAATGGGAAAATTGATAATGGCGCTTGTGGGTCGCTTTGTAAGCCCTCCCACATGCACTAGATGAGCGGTAGACTTAGTCTAGCGCTATGGAGTTCACCATTGGGACATGGGTGAAGCCCTTGCCACGTATGACTCCATATATCTTCCTACAAACGGAGATATATAACATGGGCGTGAGCATATCGAAGCACATACCATGCATATAACACATACCGTCAAAAAGTGGCCCCCACCATGATATGCCATGCCCCTCCATGGACATGACTTCACGTTAAAAATACGTAGGAACCCAAGGAAAGTTGCTATGCAACCCCAACACTCATGCGGTACACTCGAAAGTCGCAATAAAATATTCGGTTGCACGGTCCAAGAGTTATATATCACTTTCTACCCTCTTGACCATTATCCCTTGCTATACCGGGCATGTGTACACACCAAAGGCGTTTGATGCTTTCTAAATTAAGTTGAGACAAAGGCAGTTCCAACCCCATTCTCGATATTGATATTCCTCGCCGTGAGCCGGAGATATGATTCTTCAAAGTGGTCTCACGAATCACTTTTGTTTCGACTATAACTCCAAGCAAAATGAAGGGCACAACAAAAGGAAGGTTGATTCGTGATCGGGGAAAAATGTATGACCACTCGAGATTCATCATATCGAGTGCGGCGATGTCGAAGTTGAAAATCTGATTCTGACAGTCTGAAAAAATCGGATAAATTTTGCGAGTGTATAATATGAAAATTGCGGAAGCAACGAACCCTTTACTGATGAAATCTGACCCTTCATCGGGGTTTCCGCCAAAATATCTGTAAATAACAGTTAACAATTCGGTTACCGCAAAATCGCGAGCCAACTGACAGTCGCCGATACATTGACAATCAGAACGGAAGACTGAAAAATTACGGAAACTTCATGATAAAAAAACCCTGTTGATTCCTGATATTCTGATATATAAATCTCAGCTGGCGGCGCCTCGGTACTGAATATGGCCGCTCATAGCCGGAATGGCCAAACCTATCACACTATCACATCAGGTTAGGTCAGGTGGATGGGAGAGTATGATATCAGCCAATGGCGGCTTGCCGGCACATAGATACACACCCCAAGTGACCCAAAGATGGCCACGGGGGTCCGAACCGGCTTCACCCCCCTTCTCAGAGCGTTGTTACCGCTCGGAAGTCATTGAACAGAGGACGGGAGGACCCCAATGGGCTCCAAACCCCCCCCCCCCCATGTCCCAAGCACACATGGAGGCCCCACACACGTCGTAGGCGTCCCCCACGCCCCAAGGGAGGGGTGAGGACACTGATAATCGGTGCCCTACGCCATATCCGGTCTCCTCTTGATCTACAACATGGACCAAGGGGATCAAAGATAGAGAAACGTCGTCGGTCGACCTAAATAAGTATACCACAATGAAATATATATGTGGAGATGGAGTGAAGGGGGTGTATGGCCAATCAAGGCCCAAAAATCCCCGGATGAACGCCCTCACCCGTCTCCCAAGCACAGAAACAAACAAAAATGCCAAGGGGGATCCATTACGGTGCTACTGCAGCCACCAAATGGACCAACACGTCCTTGACATCCAAAGAAATGTTCTTTTTCTTCAGGTAGTCCATCCAGACCCTGGTGTACCTCGGCACAAAGCTGCTCGGAGGCTCCCACGAATCCCTGGATGCGGCGAATCCCTTCCAATGGACTTTATAAAGCCTCCCCCCAGGCGTCCTAGGGTCCGGCTTGTCCGCAAGGATCCTCTCGGCGGTGAAGTCGTCGTCCTCACCCTCGTCGTCCGAGTCCACATCGCCGGCCGTGAACTCGAAGGTGACGGGACGTCCGCTGGGGTCTGGTGCTCGGGGACGAAGCTGGGTATGGTCTCGGTCCAGGATCTTGTTATCCCCCACACGAACCGCATACACATCCTGCCCGACCTTCCGCACGATTACCCCCGGCACATACCAAGACGCCTGCCGATGCCTGGACAGGACATCCTTGTGGTGCCGCTTCACCCACACGGTGTCTTGGGAAGCATATTTCTGGACCTTTCCCTGCTTGAAGTACTTGGCCCTCTTCTCATGCTCGTCCTGAAGTGCCTTGCACACCTTGGCCGCCGTGTCGTCCGCCTCAGCCATCATAGCATTCGCATCCCGGGCCACTTTGCCTTGGTTCAACCACGGGAGAGTGCGTGACACTCGATCCCGCAGGAACAGGATACGATGGGGCGACAGTCCAGTGGGTCCCGGAAGGTCATGGTACGCCTGGAGTACTCTCCACAGCGAATTGTAACAATTCCGGCCCGGTTCGTCGATGTGCAGCCGGCGGAACTTCTCGAACATCTGCCGCCCGGCCACCTCAGCACGGCCATTCGAACGGCTGTGGTACGCCACGGTCTTGGCGTGCCGAATCCCCATGTGCTTGCACATCGTCTTGAACCACGTCCCACGAATTGACTGCCCCGATCGCTGCAGATGACAGCTGGGACATCAAAAATCGTCAGCCAATGCCTGATCATGGCGTTGGCGACGGTCTTGGCCTGAAGACCCACTCCATGCTTGTCCTTCTTGTCCTTCTTCTTGGACTTCTTGCCCTGGACCGCCACGATATACCCGCTGTGCCTATCCACCGCCAGGATGACACAGTCATAGGTCTCTCCTTCCACAGTGACCTCAGGCATGGCGAATACATCCATGGCAACAGACCGCATAGGGACTTCCGGTATAGCCGTGTACACCGGGTTGCCAGCCGTGGAGTGGTTGGGGCTCTTCGTGGCCCGACACACGGCGCAGTCGCTGCAGTACTTGTCCAGGAGGGCGTAGTACCCCGGTGGGAACTTGAAGCGCCACTCCAGGTCCTGCTGCATCTTGTCCCGACCAGGATGCATGAGCTGGGCGTTATGCCAGTGGTCAATGAGCTCCTCCATTCGGTTCTCAGGGACCAATAGCTTGTCCTTGAGGAACAGTTTGTCCCCATCCTCGGTCAAGCCCTCAGGCCATTCGTCGTCCGACGGGGCACTCACGGCATTCCAGTACTTGCTCCAGTGCTCGGATGCCGCATAGTCATCGACCAGTCCTCTGTGAGCACCGACCTGACTAGCTCTACAGGGGCCACCATCCATTGCTCGAGGGTTTCCTCTCGAATAGCTTGGACGCAGGCACCCCGGAACTTGGCCAGGTCCGTACGGTTTGCCATCACCACAAAGCACTTGACCCCCTCTTGCTCCATGGCCCTCTCCATCTCGATGATGCGCTTGGCCTCCTCGGTCTCCTCGGCGTCCCCATGGCTGGATATGTCCATGCACGCCTTGCCCGCGGGGTAGGCCCATCGACTGAGGCAATCTGCCACAGTGTTGTCCTCCCACGGGACGTATACGACGCTGAGGTCGAACTTGGCGAACGTCTCATGCCATCGGGCCCTCCTTGCCGCCGGTCCCGAGGGGGTGTCGACGTGCTCCTTGTGCCAGCTCTGCAAGGACTGATGGTCCGTACAAACCACCACCGGTTGCAATCCGATGTGGCGAGACCACTTCCTGAGCGCACAAACAATGGCGTACGTCTCCTTCTCCCTCGCGGTCCAGGTGCGGCGTTGGCTTGGGCCAGGATCCGACTCCAAAACGCCACGGGTACGTGCGATCCGTCGTCCCGGATCTGCTCGAGGACTGCCCCTACAGCATAGTCCGAGGCGTCCGTCCGTAGCACGAATCCCTTGTCCCGGTCCACCAGGAATAGCCCCAGCTGCCCCAGTAGTTGCTCCTTCAGGCGGCTGAACGCATCTTCGGCCTCAGGGGTCCAGGCAAGCTTCTTCTTGCTCCCCTTCCGGCCATTGAACTTCTCCACCTGCAGCATCTTGTGCAGCGGCCCCGAGAGTTCTGCATACATCCGGACATAGCCCGAATAGTAATTGCAGAACCCCATGAAGGACCGGAGTTCGCTGATGGTCTGGGGCTTCTCCCGGTGATGCAGGGACGCCAGCTTCCCAGGCATGGGACGGCGTTGCCCGTGGTCAACCACGTGACCCGCGAACTCCACTTCCTTCACGAAGAGTGAGGCTTTGGTGGGCTTGCACACCATGTTGTGCTTGTCCAGCTCGCTGAGCACTCGGCGCAGATCCTTCTCATGCGCTTCGATGAGCTCGTCCCCAGTCATGTCCTCCGTGCCGGACCCGATGATGATGTCATCCACAAAGGGGTCGGCACAATCCCGGACTGGACCGAGTAGGTCCTCCATCATGCGCTGGAAAGCGGCGTTGCCATTCTTGGCGCCCATGGGCACCACTTTCCACTGCATGGGCCCCAGCGGCGTCGACATCGCTGTGCAGGGCCTGGAGTCCGGGTGTAGCGGCATCTGGTGATAACCGTGTTTCAGGTCCAACACCGTGAAGATCCGCTTTTTCTGTTGTTTTTGGAGGATGGAGTCGATCAGGGGAAGCGAGTACGAGTTGTGCTCGGTTTGCTCGTTCAAACCCCTGTAATCCACCACCAACCTCCACTCGCCCTTCTCCTTCTTGGGCACGATAAAGGCTGGGCTGGCCCACTCACTGTCTGAGGGTTCGATCCATCCCCGCTCAATGAACTCCGCCAACAGCTTCTTCATGGCCTCGGCCCGATCGCCCTGAAGTTGGTACTCCCGATGACGATAGATCTTCGGGTTCGGCTTCAGCTTGATCCTCGCTGAGCCAAACCTCCCACGATCCAGAGGGTTCTTGTTAATGACGCCACTGAATAGCTGCGGATAGGCATTGATCAGCCTCTCCCTCAGCTCGGCGACCTTCGGGTTCTCCTGGGCCTCTTCAGCCGCTTGCTTCGGTATCGATACAACCGACCGCACTGCGGTATAGGCCTCTTCTGGGTCCGAGTCCGACTTCTCCTCGTCCGATATGCCGTCTTCATCGTCGTGGGGCGCGCTTCCCAGGGATAATCTTCGGAAATTTGCGGCATCGGGCTGGTTCTTGTCGCTATCGGCCCCCATTCTTGGAAAATCCCACGTCGCTGGGTCCGACCCAACCGGACCATCATATTGGTCCGCGATGTGATCCATGACCCTCGCCACGAACTCATCCTTCTCGTACTTGCCGGTAACCAACATCTTGTCATCCCACCAATGCGGAGATGTGACCATGGCCCGCCTCCTCTTGGCTGCCACACGATCATGCATCCCCATCCGCATGTAGTTGACGACGTCGTCGATCTCGGAGTGGGACAGGATGTCAATGCCATCAACTGGCTGATCCGTCCCCTCCTTGGGCTCGAACATGACCCGCATGGGCACCACCTCAACCCTACGGATGAATGCTTCATCACCAGTGGACTGGGCTTGCGCCCCATCCACCAGGAAAGCCTTGGTACCCCACGCTTGACCCGGGGAGGGCATTGATACACCCTTGGCGTCGATGAACAACTCCTCCTCTGGCCCAAATGACATCTCGTTTAGGGTGATGGAGTCCAGCGTCGACTTAAGACCCTCCAGCGGACATGGGGTGGATCGTATGCCGGTTATGACCAGGATCCCCTTCGCCCTATCCGCGACGATCTTCTCCACCGTACGTCTGGTATTGTCCAGGGATCCATGCCAATACATGCACCCCCACTCCTTCAAACCCCAATGCCTGTTCCAGGCTGAAACTCCTCGATGCCAATGCCTCCTACACTTCCGCAAAAGTGGGGCATCCCGGGAAGCGAAGACGTCCGTCTCGGGCGCTTGGGCTCCCAGCGTCTGGATCATCCTGGCATACACCTGCGGCGCCATTCCATACTCCGTGAGCTGAACTCCACGGTCTCCTCTGGACTTGGCACCCACAGCTTGTACCTCTTGGACGATCCGATCCTCTTCCTCAGCATTCCATTGGGATGATCCGCATGCATAGTCCGTGGACAGCCATGTGAGGCATTCATCATCCTCCCGGACCAGCGTTGCACGATGGGGAAGGGCTCCAATGGCGTTTGCCACCTTGAAGTCATACCCCATGATCATATCCCAATCTGTAATGTCGGCCACATAGAAGTTCCCGGATAGAGTGCTTCTCTTCGCCAGATCAGGGCGGTTCAAGCGCTCATGCTCCCAGAATTCCATACTGATAGTGGCCTCATGGGTGCCACCACCCATAATCTCTCCGTTGGCGACCTTCAGGCGGACCGGTCTCTGGCTGGGCTGCAGAAGTTCCTCCTTGAACAACCCTCTCCGGACCAGGCTCACCTGGGCACCTGTATCCACCAACACATCAACCACCTTCTCCTCTCGTCCGCACCGTACTCGCACTTTCAAGTGCAACTGCCGCTCGTCACCATGAGGCGTATGGACGACTCTCACGGCATGCAACTGTAGCACGTCCGGGTGCATCAGGACTTCAAGGGTATGGTCACGGATGGTGTAGATCTTGGGCTGGTCCTGCCCATCCACGGGGCTCTCCGTGGTCGCTCCTTCCTTCTTGCCATGTCCCGTACCCACATGTACTTCCCTTGGCAGGGCGCTCCAGGGGTTGGGAGTGGCGAAACTCAGTGGTTTTGGCTCTTCCGGAGCCTTCTTCGGCACCCGATGTGCCTCGGAATCCTCAGGGATTCCACTGATTTTCGGAGGAGAGACCTCCAAGGTCCCACTCCCGTGGGGGCTCCTCTAGACTTGACTTCCCGCAGCCCCTTCCGGCTGCGATCCGCCAGGACTTTGTCCACCACGTTGCTGGGCTCTGAGTTCCCCCAACGTCCTCGACATGTCCTCAGCAACTTCCTCGATCGACTTCACTCGTCGGTCTTGGCCAGGTCCACCACCATAGCCTCTTCCTCCGCCTTTCCCTTGGCCTTTGCCCTGGCCTTTTCCCCTGTCTCCGCCCTTCGCCTTCCAATCGGCAATCCGCTGCTCCCTGGGCTTCTTCTCGGGGTGGGCGGCGAAGTAGGCCTTCTTGTCCGCCTCATACACCTTGCACTGACGGTGGTCGTGTGCATGGTTGTTTCCCTTGCCATAACAGACCCAGCACCCGTCGTGCTGAGACCTGTACTCCCGGAACGAGAGCGGTGGGTTCCCGATCTTCCTTGGCTCTTTGTTCTTCTTGGGTCCCACCCGGTTCCATCTGGACCGATCCTGCCCATGTTCCCTCACGTTGTGCGCCACAAACGCGAAGAAATGGGCCTCCTCGTGATCCTCCCGGGACCCGGTCCAGTGGTCTTCGCCACTTCCACTACCATCCTCTGCGGAGTTGGCCGTGTCCCCCTGGATCTCCCGATGATGGCGGTCTTCTCGGTGGCCTCGTTGTCCATGGCCTTGTCGATCCTGCACGTGGGCCTCGTTCTTGGCGTTGAGCTTCAGCTCCACCGTGATGTACTTCACGATCTCGTCCAGGCTCATGCGGGCGAAGATGACCTGCATCCTCAGCTGCTCTCCGCGCCTCCACTCCACGTTGTTGAGGCGCATCAGCCTTCGCCCCATGTTGTCGCCGAATACCTCCACGTAGACGGCGCTCTTCAGCCCCAACATTCGGCTGGGCTCGCGGAGGTTTCGCCGGAAGAACTCCATTATTCCGGCGTGGGTGTCCTCAGACGCCATGATCCGTACGGCCACGCGCTTCTTCGCTCTCTTCCTTTCCTCGTCCTCCACTCTCCTCTTCCAGTTGCCGGGGAGGACGTCCTTCAGCAAGTGTCGGATCTCGCTGGCCTCGTTCCAGTCCTCCACCAGCTTGAGGCTTCTTCGGTACTTGCGGATGTACCGAATCCATTCCCGGACCCGCAGCTCAACGCGGTCCAGCGGCAGCAGAATGGACCACAAATTCTCCAACTTCTGGTTGGGGGCGTCCACTTGCTCCTTGTCCTCCAGACACTGGAGGCAGGCCTGCTCCGTCTGGATCACTCCCTCGCTGATCTGATCCCTGAGCTCCTCCTTCAGGTCCTGCGCCAGCCTGTGTGGGAATGTCCGGCATACCCACTTGTCCCTTGGCGCTCCCCTCATTTCGCCGACGACCTCCTCGGCGAAGTCCTCCCAATCCAGGATGAAGTCGTCCAGGTTGGAGGGGTTGCCATCATAGTAGGGGATTTTGATTCCCCTGAGGTCGTCAATCCTGATGGCGTCTCCGACGTCCGCAGCGACCACTCCACCGAGACGGATACCACCTGTGGCCGGGGGGTGTGAGTACACCCACTGTACATCCCTCTCCTCCATGGAGTGCGGTCGAGTTGGGCCTGAACCCATGGGGTTTGGAATGCGGGAAGGACTTGCTCCATCGGCAGTCCATATCCCCGTATTGGGGTCCTTCGACCACAGGTTTCCGCCTGGATGACCTCGACCATGTCCGTCGGCGCTTCCCATGGTTCGCCCCTGCATGGTCTGGCTCTGGATCTCCTCTTGCGCAAAAACTGCATGGGCAGTTGTAGTGGTCGGTAGATCCTGGGCGGCATGGGACATCTGTACCGTCAGGCTCCTCGGGTCCGTGGTTACGTGCCCTTCCCGCATGGACCCAGCCGGTGCCGTGTGTTCTGCGAGCATTGTGGATTCGCTGAACATGGGAACAAACGGCAGCGCACCCGGGTCAACACGCGGAGGCGCGTAGGGTGCCTCTGCAGGGCCGCCCATGGGTTTATCCATGGCGCTCCTGAGGGTCTCAACCCGCTCCACCAGCTCTGCCGCTGCCGGCTTTGCCGGGAGCTCCGGACCCGAGGTCAGGGGCTGTCGCTCCTCTAGCCTTTTCAGGCGTCCCGACATGTCCTCCACTAGGTGGAGGAGGCTGTCCACCACTCGCTGCTGCTTCTGCAGGGCCAGCTCCAGATTCTCCCGGTACCGGTCCCGTTCCGCTCGCAGCTCCGCCATGTCTCTCTCCGCGGCCGACTGGTCATCCAGGATCCCGGCGACGTCCTCCCCTAGGCCGTCCTTCGCGTTGTCCAGGCTGTCGAGGAGATGCACGATGGCGTCCATCCCTCTCTTTAGGTACTTGCCCATGAGGAAGGACACGTGCTTGCAGTGGCACTCAGCGTGCTTCCCACCTGATCCGGCGCATCCCGCGGTTCCCGGCGCCTCGGACTCCTCCGCCATGGGTGTGTCGCCCATGCTATCCCGCGTTGGCTCCGTGTGCCGGGCCACAGGCGCCGTTCTGGCTCTGGCGGGCCTCTCCAACGCCTCGGCGTCATGCTCCAGGCTGGGTTCTGGGGCGGTGTTTGCCCTTGTGGGCGGTCTGGCCGTCTCCTCCGACTCTGAAGGTTGCTCATAAGCTGTCCGATAGCCCTCGGAGTGCCCCTCGGAGTCCCACAGCCTGACCGGGCTGGGGTCCGTATCCATAGCCCCGGCGTCCCCTGCCACGGGCTTGGGTGACCCGCGCTTCCGGTAGCGCCGGCCCCGTCCTCCACTGCTGCCTGAATGGCAGGCCTCCTCAGAGTCCTCCGCGGCGGAGCGGAGGTTGCATGCCTTTCGGCAGCGACGCTCTCACATGGAGACCAGGTCCTCCATGTCAAGTCCTCCTCTTCCCGAACGTCGTACTTCTCTTCGGGCTTCAACTTCCGGAGTTCGCCATGCTGCTGAGCGTCTCGGCTCTTCTTTGGCTCCAATCTCCGGCGTGGTCTCCACCGAGTCCACAATACGCACCC
Organism: Eutreptiella sp. 'Long Island Sound 2002'; assembly: GCA_964036045.1. Taxonomy (NCBI): domain Eukaryota; phylum Euglenozoa; class Euglenophyceae; order Eutreptiales; family Eutreptiaceae; genus Eutreptiella; species Eutreptiella sp. 'Long Island Sound 2002'. Next base: position 140,356,819 of record OZ038382.1, read on the forward strand.
GGGGCGTACTTGGGCAGGGCTCATAGGGGCCCAAGTCCCCGGGTCGGCGGTAGGTAGGGGCAGCAGGTACACCTCTGCTACCATAAAGAAGGTCCCTACCAGGACCGGCCCCTGCTGTGCCCCTTCCGCCTGTCACCCCTGCTGACTTGCTCCTGATCAGCGATTGCATTTCTCAAAGTCCAGGGTCCAAAATCCAAAAATATAGAAAATGTAATCCTCCTTCAACCCTGAACAGCAACCGGATCCCACAAATACAGCAATAACCCAATCCACACTGCGGGCTTCCATTCAGCACACCGGTTGTCTCACAGTGGCGGGCATGTACAAGAATTGCACCAAAGAGGAAAGCCCTGAAATTGGCATATGAACACAAATAAAGCAAAGCTGGGGGAAGATGGAGACGAACACAATCATAGCCTTAGACCCCTCATTCCCTGGACTCAAGACCTTCCCTTGACTCGCCAACATTATGCCATGAACCCAGTCAAATAAGATGGCTAAATGCCATGTGTCCAAAGTCACTATAGAAACCCCAAAAATGTGTTCACTCCCGAGCCTCTAAATCCTAGCCCAATAGGGGAGGTGGCGTGTCATGGCCTAGAGTGGCACTCAGGACCATGTCCAACCCTGACATAACCTTGCTTGGACTTGGAGTCGAATGGGCTTGGAGAACTGCCCCATGAAGATGACCGCACAACATGGCAAAATCAGGCAAATTACACCATTATGCCCAAAAGTCAATTATATACTCAAAAATGCATACGGCAAATCTCCAAATGCTCCATGCATGTGTCAAACCGGAAAGCAGTATACAAGGGTGATATAGACCAAAGGTCCATACCCAAGAATATTCTATCATTGGCTCCGAAACCCCTCCGGTTATGTACATGACATGCTTCACAAGTCAGCTCATGAGTTTGAGACCTAATTTTGTGAGGCCTCGTGTGCCAAGCCAAAGTGACCACGTGATCCGGCATATGGTGAGGTACAACACCGAAGCATATGCCAACATATAAGCAACATACCATAGTTCACGGATCTCTAGGTACTTTACTGTTAGCCAACCAGTTGAGCACATAAAACACAAAAATGGGCATAAAATGAGGTCAAAAACATGCAAATAATGCCAAATTCAAGATAATTACAATAGTATATAACTTCGCTCACCCATGGTATCAACATATGATTCAAACCACAAGTGCTTGGGACCATTTGCAAACAATCCCCCCACTTGGATCCCCACATGGACGCATAGGGACAGCTTCGAACCTCCCCCCAACACGCACCACGAAAACCGGAAAATTGATAATGGAGCTTGTGGGTCGCTTTGTAAGCCCTCCCACATGCACTATATGAGCGGTAGACTTAGTCTAGCGCTATGGGGTACATCATTGGGACATGGGTGAAGCTCTTGCCACGTATGACTCCATATATCGTCCTACAAACAGAGATATATAACATGGGCGTGAGCATATCGAAGCACATACCATGCATATAACACATACCCTCAAAAAGTGGCTCCCACCATGATATGCCATGCCCCTCCATGGACATGACTTCACGTTAAAAATACGTAGGAACCCAATGAAAGTTGCTATGCAACCCCAACACTCATGCGGTACACTCGAAAGTCGCATTGAAATATTCGGTTGCACGGTCCAAGAGTTATATATCACTTTCCACCCTCTCGACCATTATCCCTTGCTATACCGGGCATGTGTACACACCAAAGGCGTTTGATGCCCCCCCAATTGAGTTGAGACAAAGGCGGTTCCAACCCCATTCTCGATATTGATATTCCTCGCCGTGAGCCGGAGATATGATTCTTCAAAGTGGTCTCACGAATCACTTTTGTTTCGACTATAACTCCAAGCAAAATGAAGGGCACAACAAAAGGAAGGTTGATTCGTGATGGGGGAAAAATGTATGACCACTCGAGATTCATCATATCGAGTGCGGCGATGTCGAAGTTGAAAATCTGATTCTGACAGTCTGAAAAAATTGGATTAATTTTGCGAGTGTATAATATGAAAATTGCGGAAGCAACGAACCCTTTACTGATGAAATCTGACCCTTCATCGGGGTTTCCGCCAAAATATCTGTAAATAACAGTTAACCAATCGGTTACCGCAAAATCGCGAGCCAACTGACAGTCGCCGATACATTGACAATCAGAACGGAAGACTGAAAAATTACGGAAACTTCATGATAAAAAAACCCTGTTGATTCCTGATATTCTGATATATAAATCTCAGCTGGCGGCGCCTCGATACTGAATTTGGCCGCTCATAGCCGGAATGGCCAAACCTATCACACTATCACATCAGGTTAGGTCAGGTGGATGGGAGAGTATGATATCAGCCAATGGCGGCTTGCCGGCACATAGATACACACCCCAAGTGACCCAAAGATGGCCACGGGGGTCCGAACCGGCTTTAGTGGAGAAGGTTTGTCATGGGACAATTGAGACTTGTGAAACAAACTTTCATGAGCAAATTAATCACTTGACTCATTTAATTTCCACGCTTTCGGATTCTTCTTCCCAGGTCGCGTCAACCATCCCTTCTCATTTTTGTGACTCGCAATGATCATGCATTTTGGAATTCCGTAGAGCCCAATCCAGTATTGAACCGCGACTCATCGGCGTTGAGTTGGTCAATGCGACTATAGGTCAAGTGATCGCCAGGTGTTCGTCCTCGGTGCGAGCCAATGAGAATGTCACTAACTCTCTTCGCTCTTTGCTCCAGGACCGTGCAGACGCGAGTTCATCCAACGAACAACATGCCGGGGATCATGAATTTACAACAAGAATTGGGGCCGTTGGAGTCACACCGGGGGGTAATGAGCAATGTTGGGATGATTGCCCATTGTCTTGCTCGTGTCGAACCGATATTAGACAGGTGCGAAATAACTTGGAAGCTAGTATAGGCACTCAACAAGACAAATTTAGGCAGTTGCGCACGTCCATTGACGAGTTAGGTGATGAACTCGTGGGTTTGAGTTGTGAGCACAATATTAAACATGAGCCCATTAACTCTGCGTCGCCTTCTTCCATTGCAGCGCTCACTCTCGACGTCTCCAATCTTCAACGGGAGGTGGCAGCGGTCTGCCTCGCCATGGAGGGATGGGAACATGAAGGAGTGGATGAGGCAAAGGAATTCAGCGACCATGAATCATTTCAGCCATGCTCCTCCGGGCGCTCCGGGGGGCATGCCAATCGTAGAACTAGATCGGTTGAATCCCTGTCCTCGGCTTTCTATGGACGGGGACAGGAGAATGCCTTCCAGCGTTCCACCTCCGCCCCGTGTGCAGCGAAAAAAAATTTCCTTGGCATTGTTGGTGATAATTTCCATTGGGGTGATGGTGAACGATACATCCCTTCCATTTTTTCCTGCCCACACACGCTTCATCGTAACATCACACAAGGCAAGTTACGTACCTTGGATGTGCCAAAACCGTTGGTGAGCGGATTTTGCCGGGATGTGAAGAGTGGTGAGCAAGAAATGATGGGGACAATGTTTCCCTATGGTACTCGCTCTTTTGATTGGAATGATGATGATGAATTGGATGGCGAATATGGTGCATTTGGTGACGGGTATCAAGGAATGTTTTCGGGAGACAAAAATGTGTCCTTTGGAGGTGACATGGTTTTTGAAAATTTGGAGTCATTTGACTAAACAAAAAATCTCAAGGAGCCCGATGCACGACATGAAGGAATCCAGCGGAATGTTCGCCGCTTATTTGGGCTCACGGGATCGTCCAAGCCCGATTCGGAAGCTTTGGACGACCACACGAGGAAAGAGGTCCAGAAAATGTTAAAGTGTCCTAGATGGAATGGAGACTACAAGCAGTGGCTCGCTTTCGAGTTACTCTGGAGGCGGTTTCATGATCACTGATCTAGGAGATGTGGAGCCGACCTCATGGTAAAAATGCTCATTACTACGCCCCCAGAGGCCAAACAAGCTCTCTATACGGAGCTTCACATGACGATGGGATCGACCTACCAACAAATTTGGTTGGATTTGGCGGGGCGCGGCCGGCGCCTACAAAGCCGGCGTTCATTGCGGCGGGTATGGACAGCCTCGCAGCCTCCGCCTGGAAAATCGTTGGAGCAATATGGAACATGGGTGCTGAAATGGAGTCTTTTGCTCCGAAAGGCCATGCCGGTTGCAGCCGACAGGGCAAAGGAAGTTTTTATGGATGCCTTGGTGCGACACGGGGAATATGGGGAGGAGTTGAATGAGGCGCATCAATGGGAACGGATCCATGGGCAGGAATTGACGGTGGGTGGAGTCCATGAGATCCTGGTGTATGAGATTGGGTGGCGCGAAGACCGCGACTGGGCCGAGCATGAAGATGGAGCCGAGTTGAGGAGAATGCACAGAGGTGGAGGCCGGCAAGACCAAGGCAAGGGCCGCGGTAAAGGCCGCCCCTGGGGACATGGTCAGGATGGCCGCGACCAGAACCAAGGTGGCCGTGGACGAGGTGGAAAGGATGCGCAAGGACAGAGTGGACAGATACAAGGTAAAAGCCAGGAAGGACACTGCACAAAATGTGGCAAAGATGGGCACAACGCTGAATTCCGTTGGCAGAAAGGTGCCAAGGGCAAAGATAACCGTGGAAAGAACCGCCCGACCTTGCAGCCAGCGGACGCTGAGACGGAACGTCGTTTCAGGGAAAAACTTTGTCTGCACTGTGCCTCGCCTGATCATTGGGCCAGAGATTGTACACAGAATGGTCCCACCCAGCAGCAGGGTAAAGGACGTGGCTGGGGAAAGCACAACCACCACCAAGTGGGCGCTGAGACGTCACGGGTGCCGCCCGGCGACCGGGACGCAGGGAAAAGCCAGAAAGGCAAGGGGTCTGATAAGCAGGGCAACCCAGCCAAATTGCCTGCGCAACCAGGACCCTCGGGCGCTTCGGCTAAGACAGCTGCTGGACGAGAGACTCAAGGCTAAAGCTGTCGGAGCTTAGCGAAAACAAAACGGAAACAGGAACGCCTGAGTGACACAACCACTGTTAATGGGGCCACTGCCCCACTGACCACTGTCAACAATTGACAGACCCCGACCACCACTGTGGGGTGTGGCGTGCAGTCACAGGAACGCGTCCTGAATTCGGCTCTTGAGGCCGCTGCTTCTGTAAATCAGCCCCCATATTCTCTTATGTTGCCTATGCTGGAGGTCTGCATCCGGTCATGTGCAATGCGTCCTGCCACTGTACGACGCTATTAACTGGCCTGTGGCATGACCAGAAAAAAAGTGTGCAGATTTACCCGCAAGCCAGCACCGACTCAGGTTGATGGTGCCACGGAGTTGGTTGTATCGGGAGTTGTTGAAGGGGTGCAGTACACAGTATTGACCAACCCCGGCTCCCAGGTATTCGCACTGGCACCTAGTTCATTTTTTAAGAATAAAGAGTTGACACTCGCTGCCCGCCCACTGCAGATCACAGTGGCAGATGGCAGTCGTATTGCTGGTGGTACACATGGTGCCACAGTGTCCGTAGCGTTGCCTGTGGAACATCACGGGCGCATGACTGAGATTTTTTGTGAGGATGTGTTTGTTTACAAGGCCGATGTAGTCGAACATGTCATCTTAGGTTATCCTTTTTGTAAGTCGTATGGACTTACCATTGATCCAGTCCGTGACTGTCTGATGGATATTTGTCCATCAGTTTCTGTGTTCCAGATGAGTCACGAAGCGTGTGAGTTGAGGGCTTCGCTTGGAGAGCCCCAACAGGACTATGCGATCAGCAGGGACAGCCAAGCAGGGATAACAGTGGCCATGTGTCGGCACTGTTTTGAACTTTATTCATTATCTGCGGAGGTTGGGCGTTGCTGCCAGAAACACCTGGTAACCCAGGGGTCTACGGCACCTGACAGGGATGAGCAGGGTGCGCAGTGCTGTTCCACTGAGGTAGTGCGACCAGTTTTATCTTCGTTGGCGCTTTTGACCCCACCTCACACGCATCTAGTCCCCGCCATCACAGCTGCCACAGTTGTTTCTGTCACTGCTGCTTGTATTTCTTGTTTCCCTTCCACAGGACCCCCAGGTCAGCATGAAAGACAACCTTTAACTCCGGATCGCCGGGAAACGGGAGATTCATTCTGTATATACAGCTCCGACCCCTGATTCTTTTGCGGGTGGTTTTGGGCTCCGATGTGACTACAGGGGCCCAGGCAATGTTTCGGGAGGGCAGGGCACGCAGACGCAACCACCGGCCCCAGTTTCATGGCTTCATTGTAAGTGTGGAGTGGATCAGGTGTGCGCCATGTGTTTGCCAGGAGCAATCCCCCGGGATGATTTGGCTTATGACGAACAGGAGGGAGACCCACTGAAGATGAGCCAGATCGGATCAACACCAGTCACATCACGACGGGTGCGGGCCCAGTACTCAAAATTCTTTCGGAAAATGGCACTTCTGACCCCCGGCTAATGCCGTCAGGCCGTGCTGTAACAGGGCCAGAGCCCTAGCCCCTTGGGTTCTCCTGATCTTGGTGTTTGGCGGCGATTTCTTGGAAGCTGGAGTTGTCCAGCGGCACCTTGAGGGTTGGGCCCCTCCACCGTTGGAGTTCAATACCTACCAATTTCCCTTTGGAACCTGTTTGGGTTGAACTTCTTTGTTCCTCTCCCACGTCGACTTGTTCACTCCATGTTTGTTCTGCTGATCTCCACCTGCTGTTTCAGAAAAGCCATGATGCTTTTATCCAAAAGTCCTGCAAACAACAACTGAACCCCGTCAGTGGCATGCAAGCTCAACACGTTTCATGTCGTCTTTTGCATCCTTCTGCATGAGGTTCATCCATACCCATTGTGCGAAAGATTCATTGACCCTTGCCGGGCCTCACCACTGGCGCATGCCTGCAGACACGTAACATACAAAGAACAGGGCATGCACCTGGCCCTTTCGTGAACGATCTACTCTACAATATTCGAGAATCGTCCTTATAAATACGGGCATTCGCAATAATTATAACTACAGCGTACAAAAGGCTTTTTATGCTATAAATCCGTGAGTTTCATAAACTCTGTAGTCAATGCTGACGGTCACATCTCTGATCTAGCAACCGCAACTCGCGCTTTGCAGCGCACTCTGTCTCCAAGCTCGCAAACAATAATTAAATATGCAAAAGCATATATAAAAAATAGACAGAAAGAATAAAAATATTAAACACGGCGCTGACCATTACGAGGTCTGTGCCGAAGACGGTCGTGGGGCAGCCAGACCGGCTTCAGTGCGCAAGAAGATCAGGCGATCCACTAAATTTTTATACTCGCAGGGCAATCACATTCTTTTATCGTCAGTGCGAGACATGATACTGAAATGGGCTGGGCTGAAGGGTAATCAGTTTGTTGATGTTTTTGCTTCCAAGCAGGCCCACTTGTTTCCGGGGTATTGGGATAAGGGGTAGAACGGGTGGTCCCAAAATTGGGGTTTTTCGGACTCCAAAGGGCAACCAGAGCAAACGTTTTTATGGTTGCATCAACCACACTGTAATAAGCTAGGAGAGGAGCTTATTATCTTATCCTTGGCGGGTGGTGTTGTTTGAGCCATGGAGCGCAGGATCAAAATTTATTCTCCAAGCAGAGTAAAAAAATCTGAAAAAGGAAAGTCCTTCGAAAAATGCAATGCAAAAAGTTTAAGAGATTTGTAAAACCTAAAGGAAGCACTTGAGGAAGTTGAAGTTGGTGATTGAGATGCCTTGGGGCTTCTTTAATGGGGCTCACCCTAGTTATGCAAAATTCAGCAATCCCTTGAAGCATAAACGGACACTAGACAAAACCCAAAACAAATGAAGATGCGTGGTTCAAAACCTCGGTACGTCACCAATACGAGGTCTCCAAATTCTGATTCCTTGATTGAACTTGAACTCACGGCATTGGTGCCATTGCAACGAATTGAAATTGAAACATAATTGTGAATGAGCAAAGAGAAGGAGGTCCTGAGATATGGAGCAATTGCTTTGGAACAAAAGCGACAACACATCATGGGAGAGAGAAGGAGAAAGAGAGAGAGGAAAGCATGGGTGAGGTGATTGAACCCATGTCATGCAACAACTCCAAAGATGGACACATAAGCAAAAATGTTCACCATGGGTCTTGAAAGCAAAATATTGCAGGTTCATGCAAAAAAATGTGACTTTTGGCTTGAATTGATATCCACGCCCATGGGGAGGTGTCACTCAAAGCTGAGGGGAGTGGGGAACGCATGCCATGTATATGCGTTGACACATGTGTAATCAATGAGAATGATCATGCATGAATTTATGAAGAATGAATTATTAATGTGCATAGAAATGCATACATGTGAGATCATGCATGTTGGAGAATGGAGAATGGCACTCACATGTGATCATAGTTAAATGGAGATTTTGTTCCACCCTTGTTGCACCCTTGACCTTTGGTATATTGCGAGAACGGGATTTGATGGAGCTCGAGAATCGAATTTGATTGGCAGAAATAATAATAAATTTGTGATAAACACGACATGGTTGTGAAAACCAAGTGGTGTGTCATTGGCCATGTCGGACTCAAGGCGGGTTCTTGAAACCGACTTGAGAATCATCATTGCGGTCCAAGGCGATGTCGACGAAACTGGCTGGGACCGATGCAATCAACAACCAAATTCCCGACATTTCAATGCAAAAAACAATTTGTATACCGTCTTATACAAAAATTGACAGAATTTGAGAATTTCTGTCCACGTCTCGGAATTCGTCATGGGGCCGCTCCTACTGTCGGGGGCGGCATGCCGGTCCTCAAATATTAATTGGGATTTGAGGATTTGTGATGCTTTTCAATCAACGTTATGGTCCAATAATGGCCAATTGATGCCCCGATGCCCATTTTCATTACACCCCCTTCCTAGACTACGTCATGGCGTCCCCGCCATGCAAGTGGTCGATCTCAACCCAAATTGGCAAAAGAGAAAAGAGAAAAGTTTATAGTGATTTCAACACTGTGTTTGTGCCTCTCCTGCTGCTTGCTGCTGGTGTAGGGTTTCCTGCTGCTTGTTATTGAAGATGAAAAGGTTTTGTTTGCTGAAATACAATCGATCCAGGTGAAGCCGGTTCGGACCCCCGTGGCCATCTCCCGGTCACTTGGGGTGTATATCTATGTGCTGGCAAGCCGCCATTGGCTGATATCATACTCTCCCATCCACCTGACCTAACCCGATGTGATAGTGTGATAGGTTTGGCCATTCCGGCTATGAGCGGCCATATTCAGTACGGAGGCGCCGCCAGCGGAGATCTATATATCAGAATATCAGGAATCAACAGGGTTTTTTTATCATAATGTTTCTGTAACTTTTCAGCCTTCCGTTCTGATAGTCAGTGTATCGGCGACTGTCAGTTGGCTCGCGATTTTGCGGTAACCGAATGGTTAACTGTTATTTACAGATATTTTGGCGGAAACCCCGATGAAGGGTCAGATTTCATCAGTAAAGGGTTCGTTGCTTCCGCAATTTTCATATTATACACTCGCGAAATTAATCTGATTTTTTCAGACTTTCAGAATCAGTTGTTTTGAAATGAAAATTGCGTCAAATTGAAACTCAATTTGTGCTTCTATGCCCTCAGCACACGATAGCAAAGCAAGAAGCCTCAGCCAATAATGTACTGGTCGTAATGAACTCCGAGCGTCTCAAACACTAACGGGTATGCATTTCGCTGCCATCAAGCAGCCTCATCAGCCCAAACATGGACTACACAACGAAAAAGTAGATTATATGCACAAAACAGAATAAATGGCGACCAATTACACAAATTGCGATGCGACTGGCAAACAAAGGCGACAGCGACTTACAAAATTTCTCAGTCAACTCAGGAAAAGATGATTTGCCTCACATTGATAGGGGATTAAGGGGTCCACTCCATGTCCTGATTGGGTGTTTGGTTCCATAGGTCAAAATGTGTTATCACCACTTTTGGTGGGGCCAATACTAAGATAGAAATGCCTGGATGCTCAGTGCATCTCTCATACAACTAGAGTATGCCTCAAAGCATTGGAAAAGCACTTTTTCTTACTCCCCCCTTGTGCTGTGGTGCCCACCACTGTCGCATTTTCAGGAAAAAGGGATTTTTTCTTGGCCTTTCCTTGGTTTCCACATGTACTTTAAAATACCTATAGTTTCCCTCACACAGAAAAATGGACGCTCTCCATGGCTGGCGTCTTTTTGCTGCTTTGTTGGTGACATTTCCTACAGAAAGCTCAGCGCTCATGGCGCTGTTGGGGTTCCTGTGGCTTGGCTGGGTTAGTTTGGGAGCATGCCATAAACATGTGCATGTGCATCCCTCCCTCCAAGACGCAGCGCGGCATAAACCCAACGCAAGACACAATATACACACTCGCATGGGTTCTCTTAAACCTGCTGGCAACCTGTGACGTGTCTCAGGGCGAAGCGAGTCGTTAAAAAAATTAAATTGCCCCTTGGTGGGTCTTGGGTTCTGCTCAGTCTCCTGGCTGCTGCTTTTCGGCCCGAACACGGCCTACTCAGCGACGCTTTCGCGAGGATATCTGCAGAGGCAGGAATGGGAGAATTATGGACGAATCCACGCAAACGCGAAGCGACAACACCTAAATCCGTCAAATGACGGCCTAGAATTTTTCTAAGACAACACACCTGAGCAGAATCCAATTGTGCATGAGAAGCACATTTTTTTAGAAATTATAGTCGTCTCCAGATTTTTTAAATCAAGAAATTCCTACGCATAAAAAGGCGGCGCGCAGGAGCGGCTCCTAGCGAAGCGCCGGAAAATACAGAAATAATGAGATCATAAACGTATGTCTCACGTAACTCGGAAAATGACGAGACACACATTAATAAACAAACATACAGATTCCACCCACACTGCCAGAAGGGTCAAAAATCCAAGAATTCGAAAATCAACGAAAAGACTTCAATGAATCAGGTATAAACCACACGTGTGCTCGTCTCGTATGCAGCATGCACATTGCTCGTCTCGTGTCTCCGTGAACGAGTCTTGTAGCAGCGCTAACAACGATAGAACACGATAGAGGGATTGATTAGAAAGATTGCAGATGATTAGAGGTCAGATCAGGGTGATTAGACATACACACAAGTGCGTAGCGACGTTTTTCGCTTGCGCCTCGTTTTTCTCCTCACCTTGCTTCACTCTCCAGCGGTAGGTAAGGTAGGTAAGCCCAGGTGGGGCCACCCCCTGGTGGAGTTCGTGATTGTGGTTCAGATGGGCACGTTTGCCCAAGACACTCGTGCATGCTCGTGCATTCACACATGCATTAAAGGGTAGGCCACGCGAAATGCGCACGGTAAACCTTGCTTAGGTTACCCAGGGGCTCCTCGGTACGTTCTTTAAGAGAACCTGAGGAGTCTCTTAACGCTTGCTTGCTTGACAGGGCGTGTTTGCGGACAGTGTATTATAGGTCACACTGAGAAGCGTATAATACGTGGAGTGTGGCTTGGTTCCTCCGCCGCAAACACCCCTTCATTTGCCTTTGCTTTACAGGTGGGCAGGTAGGGTGATTGGTGCAGCAGCATACCATTTTATTCTTGCCCTGCTAACCAAGGGCGCAGATCACACAAACAATTGACTGCACCTCCGCCAGGAGTGGCGAGGGCAGTTCGACTCCATCGACATCCACGCAGTGCACGCAAAAGAGCACCTTTTCCCTCCAAGCCCTAGCAGGAGAAACGCGTTGTGGCGTCCCCTGTTAGGCCACAGTTGCTTAGCAGCGCTGTGTTCTCTTGTCTTCTTCACAGGAGGGTCATTAGGACCCACAACGTGTTCTTCAACCACACCCAGTAGAGTGTGCGTGTAGGAGTGGTAGTCCTGAGTGGGGGCTTGAGCCAGTTGCAGAAGTGCTCACCAACCAGGATGGTGCCACTGTAGGTAGGGTGTGTAGTGTAGTGGTGTCTCCTGTCCCGCGTGCTTTTCCTCGTGGGCAGGGGAGTGCGTTAGCTTTTGGCCTTTAGCAAAAATGGGCGTTTTGTATGCCCTTAGCACACTTGGCCACCCCTCCCCTGTAGTAGGTAGGGCTTTTGCCGTCTTCCCCAAGGATAGGCGCCAGCAAAAAAATTGGGCACCATAGGAGTGGTAGCAGTACCTGACTAGGACCTTCGGTCCGACATCAGCGAAGCCCGGTCTCCGGGAGCCACGCCCGGGAGAGAGGTGAGACAAACACAGACATACGTAGCACACTTAGGGGTAAGGTAAGGTTCAGTCCCTAGCTTTAGTCTTGTAGGCAAGCGTCTCAGCGAGCCTCAGCAACTCACCAAGGTTGTTCTGGGACAAGTACTCAACCAGAACTGAGTTTAGGCGTCCCTCAGGTAGAACAAATGCAGAGAAGGGCTCTCGGGTGGCCTCTTTGGTGTCGTGCGCGCTGGGGCCCTGTCCCAGAACGAAATAAAATAATAGGAAAATCACGACGAAAAAACTATCTGAATAGCTGAAAATAAAGCTAATTAGCATAAAAAACGCTTAGGCAAAAAAACGCGCTGCGAAACGCGTCAAAACGCGACGGAAATGTTTTCGAAATAAAATAGGTGAATAGTTAGCGCCGTAGACACCGAAACGCTCGTAGGACCCTAACGCCGTCCCTCACGACGTCTAACTAGCCGTAGGCGCAAAGGAGAAACGCGTCGCGAGCAGCGCGTAAAACTCGAAAAAATTGTTTCTAAGCCGCCGCGTCCCGTCGCCCTGCTTCCCTTCCTTTTCTATCCTTCTCCCTGCACCCACCCCCCTTCCCTCGTGCCCCCCCTCACTCCTTTTCGTCAGCTTAGGCGACCGGCCCTGGGGGAAAAGCGGTCAACCCCTTGCAAGCAAGACCACCATCTTCGCGGCCGCGTGGCAACACGTAAGTCAGAAATTTCACCTTGGTATTGCTGCTTGCCTGCGTGCGTGAGTTGCGTAGAGTTTGATTTTCTAAGTTTTCAAAGGCACGGAAAAACAGCAGGGGTAATTAGCAAAGGAAAAGAGGACCAAAGGAAAAACAAACACCAGCAGCGCAGACAACCGCACAGCACAGCCTACCAGCACAACACCGCAATGCACCACAGCACCGCACGACACAGCACAGCGCGCAGGACACCACAGGACAACGCACAGCACAGCAAGACACCACGACACACCGGAACGGCACCACTACACTGCAGAACGCCCAGGGAGACACCACAACACACAGGGAAACGCCACAGCACGAGGCACCAACAACAGCGCAGACGCAACCGGAACCGAACAACAGGACGCGCAGCGCAACACAGCACCGCACACACAGGGAAAAGACACAAACCAACACCACTAGCAAAGCAAAACGGACAGCAGGGCGCCACAGCACGGCACCAGCAGACAACCACGGGCCACCAGACCCAGCACCGCACCACAGCACACCAAAGGAAACAGCAAAACACACGGCAGCGCACCACAGCACCGGGCGCCAGCAACAGCATGCACCACACAAACAGCACAATGCAAGCACACCTGCACAGCGAAGCACGGCACCGCACAGAGCGAGGAGGACAGGGAACGCACCGCACAGCACCCAAGGACACACACAGCACAAAGCAGAGCGGCGAACAACAGCACACACCACCACGCAACGACAAAACACACACAGCGCGGGGGAACACCGCAAAACGGAGCGCCGCAAAGCACAAGGCCCCAGGGCGACGGGGAGCACCAGAGGGCACGGCACGACGAGCAGCGGCACCAACCGAGCGCAACAAAACAACATAGCACACAACAGCACAACACCGAGCGACACAACGCGCAGCAGCGCAGCGCGGCACCGCAACCCGGGACACACAGCGAAGCACAACACACGGCACACAGCATTGAGCGGAAGCGACAAAAACCGCAAGACACAAAAGCACACACACCAAGACCAAGGAGAAGGGCACCCAGGGACAAACACACACAACAAGGGACACCCCCACCCGCGAAACACACCGCCACAACCGGCGGTCACCAGCCAGGAGTGGCGGGGGGCCGCACACCACCACTGCCGGCAGACCCCAGCCAGGAGTGGTGGGGAACTGCACCTGAGACCCTCAGCCAGGAGTGGCGAGGAACGCCCACCACCACCGGCAGCGAAACCCAGCCAGGAGTGGCGGGGAGTAGCACACAGGAACCTCCGCCAGGAGTGGCGAGGGAGGAACCACACCACACAGCAGCCACAACCCCACCAACACACCACCGCCACACACCACACACCACACACCACCGCCGCCAGCGGACCCCAGCCAGGAGCTGCGGGGAACCGCGCCCGGGACCCTCAGCCAGGAGTGGCGAGGACCGCGCACCCCCACCCGCAGCGAAACCCAGCCAGGAGTGGCGGGGAGTAGCACACAGGAACCTCCGCCAGGAGTGGCGAGGGACCAACCACACCACACACCAGCCACAACCCCACCAACACACCACCGCCGCACACCACACACCACACACCGCACACCACACACCGATACCGACAGCGAAACCCCGCCAGGAGTGGCGGGGAACCGCGCCCGGGACCCTCCGCCAGGAGTGGCGAGGAACGCCCACCACCACTGGCAGCGAAACCCAGCCAGGAGTGGCGGGGAGTAGCACACAGGAACCTCCTCCGGGATTGGCGAGGGACAAACCACACCACACACCAGCCACACCCCCACCAACACACCACCGCCGCACGCCACACAACACCGCCGCCAGCGGACCCCAGCAAGGAGTGGCGGGCAACCGCACCCGGGACCCTCGGCCAGGAGTGGCGAGGAGCGCCCACCACCGCCAACAGCGAAACCCAGCCAGGAGTGGCGGGGAACCGCACCCGGGACCCTCAGCCAGGAGTGGCGAGGACCGCGCACCACCACCGGCAGCGAAATCCAGCCAGGAGTGGCGGGGAGTAGCACACAGGAACCTCCGCCAGGAGTGGCCAGGGACCAACCACACCATACACCAGCCACAACCCCACCACCACACCACCGCCGCACACCACACACCATCGCCGCCAGCGGACCCCAGCCAGGAGTGGCGGGGAACCGCGCCCGGGACCCTGAGCCAGGAGTGGCGAGGACCGCGCACCACCACCGGCAGCAAAACCCAGCCAGGAGTGGCGGGGAGTAGCACACAGGAACCTCCGCCAGGAGTGGCGAGGGGTCAACCACACCACACACCAGCCACAACCCCACCAACACACCACCGCCACACACCACACACCACACACCACCGCCGCCAGCGGACCCCAGCCAGGAGTGGCGGGGAACCGCGCCCGGGACCCTCAGCCAGGAGTGGCGAGGACCGCGCACCACCAACGGCAGCGAAACCCAGCCAGGAGTGGCGGGGAGTAGCACACAGGAACCTCCGCCAGGAGTGGTGAGGGACCAACCACACCACACACCAGCCAAAACCCCACAAACACACCACCGCCGCACACCACACACCACACACCACACACCACACACCACCGCCGACAGGGAAACCCAGCCAGGAGTGGCGGGAAACCGCGCCCGGGACCCTCCGCCAGGAGTGGCGAGGAACGCCCACCACCACAGGCAGCGAAACCCAGCCAGGAGTGGCGCAGAGTAGCACACAGGAACCTCCGCCAGGAGTGGCGAGGGACCAACCACACCACACACCAGCCACAACCCCACCAACACACCCCCGCCGCACACCACATACCACCGCCGCCAGCGGACCCCAGCCAGCAGTGGCGGGGAACCGCAGCGGGGACCCTCAGCCAGGAGTGGCGAGGACCGCGCACCACCACCGGCAGCGAAATCCAGCCAGGAGTGGCGGGGAGTAGCACACAGGAACCTCCGCCAGGAGTGGCGAGGTACCAACCACACCACACACCAGCCACAACCCCACCAACACACCACCGCCGCACACCACACACCACCGCCGCCAGCGGACCCCAGCCAGGAGGACCCCCCCCCCCGCCCCCCCGCCGGCCCGCCAGCCACGGGGGCCCCGGCGCCCACCCCCCGAGGAAGAAGGGACGGACCCCCCCCGCCCGAGAGGGGAGCCGGAGTGTGACCCGCCCCCACGCCCCAGCCGCCGGTTCGAATGGGGGCCGCGAAGAGCAAGTGGGCCCACGCCTGCGCACCGGGACGCCACGCAGATCGTGCCCAGAGAAGCCGGATGGGAGCGAACCAGAATGGTATGGGTGGCCACGCCCCCCATGGACAGCACGACACCAAGGGGCGCCCGCTTTGTTGCCTACCCAGGGAAAGCGGCCCCGCAACCCGCTAACCACTGACCCCTGACCCTCACGGCCACCCCCGGCCGGCCAGCGCCGCGCGGCAGCGGCCGGGGGATGAGGGGCCCCAGGGAGGGACTGCGTGAGGATCCGGCTCTCGGTAGAGGGGGGCGGGGGAAGGGCGCGACCCCCCTGGCCGATGGCTGGCCCACGGGGCCGGGACCGCCAAGCCGCCCCCCCCCCCCTTTTATGGCCGACAGGGGGCATCGCCAGGGGGCCGGAGGCCCCCCCCACTCCCCCCCCCCCCCCTCCCACACAGGCCCGAGAGCAGGCGGGGTGGCGCCCCCCCCCCCCCCCCCCCCGCACCCACCCCAGCTGGGGAGCCACAGGCGCGGCCCTCCGCCCCCCCAGGGCCGGGGGGGCGCCCCCACCCACAGGAGGAACGGCGACACGGTAAGGGCAACGGTGGCTGGACCTGCCCCCGCGAACCCACTCCGGCGTGCCGGAGCAACGCGCACAACGGAACACGAAGGAGGCCGCGCCCCGCATGACCCTCCCGTGACCACAGCCCACTCTGAGGAGACAGAGGGGGGGTTAGCAGGTCAGCTGGGTCCCCCAGGGGAGCGGTCCACGGGCCGCCCCTCACCCCCCCCCACCCCAGGGCGGCACTTCAGCCCCGACCGCACGCGCGCGCCGAAGGGGAGCGCGCCAACGACACGAAGAGAGCCAGAAAGGGGTACCGCAGGCCGCCGCCCGGAACGAGAGCGGGGAGGCCGCAGCGCGACACCCCCCCCGAGGCAAGGGGGATGGGCCCCCCCCACCCGAGAGGGGAGCCGGAATGTGACCCGCCCCCCCGCTCCAGCCGCCGGCCCACATGGGGGCCGCGAAGAACAAGCGGGCCCACGCCTGCGCACCGGGACGCCGCACAGATCGTACCCGGAGAAGCTGGGTGAACACGAACCGGAGTGGTATGGGGGGCCACGCCCCCCATGGACAGCGCAACGCCAGTGACGCCCGCTTTGTTGCCTGCCCAGGGAAGGCAGAGGGACGGAAAGAGGCAGAGCGACCCCCCGCCCTACAGTCAGTCGGCGACCCGGCGGAGCTACTGCCCGCCTCTTACCCCTGTGCACGTCAGTCGGCGATCCAACGCACCCCACCCAGCCCCCTCCCCGCCAGTCCTGACCCCGTGCACGTGGACTGGGGCCTCCCGGCACGCGCAACACGCTTCACAACGCACAGCCCCACCGTCAGGACTGGATTCATAGCCGACGACACCCCTCAGTGGCGTACGAGACACCCGCGGCCCAGTAGTGAGAGCGTCGGTCTTCAATCGTCCAGTGCGGGGGTTCGATCCCGGGCGTTGGTGCTCCTGGGATCCCTGCACGTAGAGCTCTCTAGTTGGCTACGTGGGAAACACCCCCCCCTCCAGCAACTCGCGCCACCACCGATACCGGTGGATCGGGTGGAGGTCTCGTTCGTTTTGCCCCCCGCCCAAGAAAAACAAAACACATGGGAGCCACCCACCCCTGCAGCAGTGCGCACCGTCACCTGTACTCAAACAGGTCGATGGGAGGCCTCGTCCGGTATTCGAAGGGATCGGTGGGAGACCACCGATCCCGGGGTTCGAACCAGCTCCTTCGCGGCGCGCGCCTGGTGCGCTACCTCCGGGGCGGCTGCCTTCTGAGATACACTGGCACCCGGGTCACAGAACAAACGCGCCCGCAACCCCCTCCCCCTGTGCTAAGAGTAAGCCCGCGGTAGGGGTGCTCTGCTTGGCCGTGGACCGGGACATCGGAGCACCACTCCAACCACGGTCACCCCAACCCCCCCACGCATCCCGTAGGGCGAAGCTCCGTGCGCAACAGGCTCGTCATGGGAATCCGGCGGGCCGGCGCCTGGACACCGAGACGACACCTCTCTCCCCCCCCCGCAAGAACAGGGCGGGGCCCCCACAACCGCACGCCCGCAACGCAGACCCCGACAGCCCACCTGGTGGACGGGCAGTCGGGGGAAGAGGAGCGCAAGACCCAGAACGCCCCACGCAACGGACGAAGGCACCCCCCCGGGGACGCCCGGCCGCCGCCCCCACAACCCCAAGCCAAGTAGCGGGGAACCGGGACCGGACCGCCCCCCCCCAAGCACGCCAGACGGAGCACGGGACCGGGGCAGGACACGCAGAGGGGCACGGACCACATGGAACGGCCCTACCAGCGCCCAGTGCCGGGACCACGCGGGATGCGCGCGCCACACCACCCAGCGGGGAGCGGACACCGCGAGAGCGCGAGCGCACACACACGAAAAGGACACGCGGGGACCACCAGAGGGGCAACCGGACCGAGCGCGCGGAACGCACAGACCACATGGAATGGCGTACCAGCGAGCGAGGATAAGGGACACCTGGATGGGACGGCCCGCCACACGCAGCGCGGGATACGCGGGGCGGGAAGGGGGAAGAAGGGGAGACACAACACCAGGTACCGGCCCGAACCCCCCCGAACAGGCCGCGAGCGCCGCGCACACACAGACGGGACACTGCACCCGCCAAGGCAGTAGTGGCGCACAGCGCCACGCCCCAACCCCTAGGCTAGGCAGCCTCCGCGCCAGCCCAAGGGGGTCCCACTGGCGACAAGCCAGTAGCACGGGCCCGGCGGCGCCGGTGCCCCGGGCGACCACGCATTAGGGGGGCGACGCAGTGGGTAAGCGCCCGCGGCCACGGCTGCGAATTGATGCACTGACCGGGGAGTGGCGAAACGGGGACGCCGGGGAAGGACGGGGCTCCGAGCTCTGTGAACCCGGGGGACTCCGCCACCAGGCAGGAGGTGCGTCTTGGAGGGCCCCCCACTAGGACCCGGTGGGGAGGATATCACCTGGCCTGACCAGGTGGCCCCCCGGTGCCGAAAAGCGTCTAGTACCCGCAAAATCAAACCTCAAACCTCAAACCTCAGCCAGGAGTGGCGGGGAACCGCACCCGGGACCCTCAGCCAGGAGTGGCGAGGATCGCCCACCACCAACGGCAGCGAAACCCAGCCAGGAGTGGCGGGTAGTAGCACACAGGAACCTCCGCCAGGAGTGGCGAGGGACCAACCACACCACACAGCAGCCACAACCCCACCAACACACCACCGCCACACACCACACACCACACACCACCGCCGCCAGCGGACCCCAGCCAGGAGCTGCGGGGAACCGCGCCCGGGACCCTCAGCCAGGAGTGGCGAGGACCGCGCACCCGGACCGGCAGCGAAACCCAGCCAGGACTGGCGGGGAGTAGCACACAGGAACCTCCGCCAGGAGTGGCGAGGGACCAACCACACCACACACCAGCCACAACCCCACCAACACACCACCGCCGCACACCACACACCACACACCGCACACCACACACCGATACCGACAGCGAAACCCAGCCAGGAGTGGCGGGGAACCGCGCCCGGGACCCTCTGCCAGGAGTGGCGAGGAACGCCCACCACCACTGGCAGCGAAACCCAGCCAGGAGTGGCGGGGAGTAGCACACAGGAACCTCCGCCGGGATTGGCGAGGGACAAACCACACCACACACCAGCCACACCCCCACCAACACACCACCGCCGCACACCACACAACACCGCCGCCAGCGGACCCCAACAAGGAGTGGCGGGCAACCGCACCCGGAACCCTCGGCCAGGAGTGGCGAGGAGCGCCCACCACCGCCAACAGCGAAACCCAGCCAGGAGTGGCGGGGAACCGCACCCGGGACCCTCAGCCAGGAGTGGCCAGGACCGCGCACCACCACCGGCAGCGAAATCCAGCCAGGAGTGGCGGGGAGTAGCACACAGGAACCTCCGCCAGGAGTGGCGAGGGACCAACCACACCATACACCAGCCACAACCCCACCACCACACCACCGCCGCACACCACACACCATCGCTGCCAGCGGACCCCAGCCAGGAGTGGCGGGGAACCGCGCCCGGGACCCTGAGCCAGGAGTGGCGAGGACCGCGCACCACCACCGGCAGCAAAACCCAGCCAGGAGTGGCGGGGAGTAGCACACAGGAACCTCCGCCAGGAGTGGCGAGGGACCAACCACACCACACAGCAGCCACAACCCCACCAACACACCACCGCCACACACCACACACCACACACCACCGCCGCCAGCGGACCCCAGCCAGGAGTGGCGGGGAACCGCGCCTGGGACCCTCAGCCAGGAGTGGCGAGGACCGCGCAGCCCCACCGGCAGCGAAACCCAGCCAGGAGTGGCGGGGAGTAGCACACAGGAACCTCCGCCAGGAGTGGTGAGGGACCAACCACACCACACACCAGCCAAAACCCCACAAACACACCACCGCCGCACACCACACACCACACACCACACACCACACACCACCGCCGACAGGGAAACCAAGCCAGGAGTGGCGGGAAACCGCGCCCGGGACCCTCCGCCAGGAGTGGCGAGGAACGCCCACCACCACAGGCAGCGAAACCCAGCCAGGAGTGGCGGGGAGTAGCACACAGGAACCTCCGCCAGGAGTGGCGAGGGACCAACCACACCACACACCAGCCACAACCCCACCAACACACCCCCGCCGCACACCACACACCACCGCCGCCAGCGGACCCCAGCCAGCAGTGGCGGGGAACCGCAGCGGGGACCCTCAGCCAGGAGTGGCGAGGACCGCGCACCATCACCGGCAGCGAAATCCAGCCAGGAGTGGCGGTGAGTAGCACACAGGAACCTCCGCCAGGAGTGGCGAGGGACCAAACACACCACACACCAGCCACAACCCCACCAACACACCCCCGCCGCACACCACACATTACCGCCGCCAGCGGACCCCAGCCAGGAGTGGCGGGGAACCGCACCCGGGACCCTCAGCCAGGAGTGGCGAGGATCGCCCACCACCAACGGCAGCGAAACCCAGCCAGGAGTGGCGGGTAGTAGCACACAGGAACCTCCGCCAGGAGTGGCGAGGGACCAACCACACCACACACCAGCCACAACCCCACCAACACACCACCGCCACACACCACACACCACACACCACCGCCGCCAGCGGACCCCAGCCAGGAGCTGCGGGGAACCGCGCCCGGGACCCTCAGCCAGGAGTGGCGAGGACCGCGCACCCCCACCGGCAGCGAAACCCAGCCAGGAGTGGCGGGGAGTAGCACACAGGAACCTCCGCCAGGAGTGGCGAGGGACCAACCACACCACACACCAGCCACAACCCCACCAACACACCACCGCCGCACACCACACACGACACACCGCACACCACACACCGATACCAACAGCGAAACCCAGCCAGGAGTGGCGGGGAACCGCGCCCGGGACCCTCCGCCAGGAGTGGCGAGGAACGCCCACCACCACTGGCAGCGAAACCCAGCCAGGAGTGGCGGGGAGTAGCACACAGGAACCTCCGCCGGGATTGGCGAGGGACAAACCACACCACACACCAGCCACACCCCCACCAACACACCACCGCCGCACACCACACAACACCGCCGCCAGCGGACCCCAGCAAGGAGTGGCGGGCAACCGCACCCGGGACCCTCGGCCAGGAGTGGCGAGGAGCGCCCACCACCGCCAACAGCGAAACCCAGCCAGGAGTGGCGGGGAACCGCACCCAGGACCTTCAGCCAGGAGTGGCGAGGACCGCGCACCACCACCGGCAGCGAAATCCAGCCAGGAGTGGCGGGGAGTAGCACACAGGAACCTCCGCCAGGAGTGGCGAGGGACCAACCACACCATACACCAGCCACAACCCCACCACCACACCACCGCCGCACACCACACACCATCGCCGCCAGCGGACCCCAGCCAGGAGTGGCGGGGAACCGCGCCCGGGACCCTGAGCCAGGAGTGGCGAGGACCGCGCACCACCACCGGCAGCAAAACCCAGCCAGGAGTGGCGGGGAGTAGCACACAGGAACCTCCGCCAGGAGTGGCGAGGGACCAACCACACCACACACCAGCCACAACCCCACCAACACACCACCGCCACACACCACACACCACACACCACCGCCGCCAGCGGACCCCAGCCAGGAGTGGCGGGGAACCGCGCCCGGGACCCTCAGCCAGGAGTGGCGAGGACCGCGCAGCCCCACCGGCAGCGAAACCCAGCCAGGAGTGGCGGGGAGTAGCACACAGGAACCTCCGCCAGGAGTGGTGAGGGACCAACCACACCACACACCAGCCAAAACCCCACAAACACACCACCGCCGCACACCACACACCACACACCACACACCACACACCACCGCCGACAGGGAAACCCAGCCAGGAGTGGCGGGAAACCGCGCCCGGGACCCTCCGCCAGGAGTGGCGAGGAACGCCCACCACCACAGGCAGCGAAACCCAGCCAGGAGTGGCGGGGAGTAGCACACAGGAACCTCCGCCAGGAGTGGCGAGGGACCAACCACACCACACACCAGCCACAACCCCACCAACACACCCCCGCCGCACACCACACACCACCGCCGCCAGCGGACCCCAGCCAGCAGTGGCGGGGAACCGCAGCGGGGACCCTCAGCCAGGAGTGGCGAGGACCGCGCACCACCAGGGGCAGCGAAATCCAGCCAGGAGTGGCGGGGAGTAGCACACAGGAACCTCCGCCAGGAGTGGCGAGGTACCAACCACACCACACACCAGCCACAACCCCACCAACACACCACCGCCGCACACCACACACCACCGCCGCCAGCGGACCCCAGCCAGGAGTGGCGGGGAACCGCACCCGGGACCCTCAGCGAGGAGTGGCGAGGATCGCCCACCACCAACGGCAGCGAAACCCAGCCAGGAGTGGCGGGGAGTAGCACACAGGAACCTCCGCCAGGAGTGGCGAGGGGCCAACCGCACCACACACCGGCCACAGTGCGTGCGCGAGCCCAGGGAAGGCAGAGGGAGGAACAGGCAGGCCCCCCCCCAAAGAAAAAACAAGGGGGGGGGCGGCGCGAAAACAGCCCACAGCCACCAAACCGCCCGCCAACAACACAAAAGGCGGCCAAACCCCCCACCCAGAAGGCACCGAAGACAGGACCCCCAAAGAGGCAAGGGGGGACCGCCCAGCCAAAACCAGCAACACCAAGCCAGGAACAGCGGCTCACCGGGAAAAGGGGCAATGACACATGCAGACACACACCACGAAAAAAAAAAAGCCAGCAGCCCAGCCCGAAAGAAAGGGCATAGGGGGACAGACCACAAGGCCCGGGACAGGGACACCCAGCCACCGACACCACAAAGCCAAAAAAAAAAAAGCGCAAAAAACACACCCCGACAACCGAGCCAAGAAGGGCGGGGCACAGCCGGGACCCGGGCCCAGCACGCACGCCCACAACGCAGACCGGAACCGGAAACGGCGGGAGGCAAGCGAAACGCGCACGAAACCACACACGTCCCATAAGCAGGCCAAAACCTAAGCCCAACCACGAACACCACAAACAGCCGGCAAAAGAGAGACAACACCACAAACCGTGCCCATACACACCCACCAAAGACCCCAGCCAGGACTGGCAGGGGTTAACAAAACCCACACCCAACCGCAACCCGGACCCAAACACAAACGCAAGCCAACAGTAGGAAACCCAGTGCCCACAGCCCGGGCACTGAGGCAGCCCGTGCCATGCAGGTGACCCGGCCAAACGAGATCCGGAGACCGGGGGTAAGGCTGCATCCTAAAGCCTGCGCTGCTTTGGGACTCGAGGCGGAGTGTGCGACACCCAAGCGCCTCGGAACCCTAGTACCAAGAACGTGCATGCATGCCTTGGGAACAGGATACGCCAGGAAGTCCGGTGAACCTCTAGGGTTCCGCCCAAAGGAGGGGACGTGCGCAAGCACGTGGGCACACCCTCCCGGCGAGACAAGCACGTCACGCCAGCGGCAATCAGCCCTCCCGGTGTTGCCCTGGGCCGCTTTGTTGGGGGCGGACAGTCAGGTCTAACGGGATGTAAGCCGCCTCCCCTCTTCACGCGCGGAGCCTCTTCCTGTTCGTCACAGGGGCGACGCCAAGGGGAACCAAGGGGCGCCTCTCCACGACCGAGTGCACCTACCTACCTACCTACCTACCTCACAGGAGGGTCATTAGGACCCACAACGTGTTCTTCAATCACACCCAGTGGAGTGTGCGTGTAGGAGTGGTAGTCCTGAGTGGGGGCTTGAGCCAGTTGCAGAAGTGCTCACCCACCAGGATGGTGCCACTGTAGGTAGGGTGTGTAGTGTAGTGGTGTCTCCTGTCCCGCGTGCTTTTCCTCGTGGGCAGGGGAGTGCGTTAGCTTTTGGCCTTTAGCAAAAATGGGCGTTTTGTATGCCCTTAGCACACTTGGCCACCCCTCCCCTGTAGTAGGTAGGGCTTTTGCCGTCTTCCCCAAGGATAGGCGCCAGCACAGAAATTGGGCGCCATAGGAGTGGTAACAGTACCTGACTAGGACCTTCGGTCCGACATCAGCGAAGCCCGGTCTCCGGGAGCCACGCCCGGGAGAGAAGTGAGACACACACAGACATACGTAGCACACTTAGGGGTAAGGTAAGGTTCAGTCCCTAGCTTTAGTCTTGGAGGCAAGCGTCTCAGCGAGCCTCAGCAACTCACCAAGGTTGTTCTGGGACAAGTAGTCAACCAGAACTGAGTTTAGGCGTCCCTCAGGTAGAACAAATGCAGAGAAAGGCTCCCAGGTGGCCTCTTCGACTCCAAACCCTTCCCAGAGGGTGAGGAAGCGCCAACCCTGGCGATAGCGGTGGCGTAGGACAGACTTCACAAGGTAGAAGCCCTCCTTAGCCATCTCCTCGGCGTTCATGTCAGGGAGTTCCCCTTCAACTTCCATAGGGCTGGCAGCCCCTTGCAGGTCTAGGGCGTCGATTTCCTCGTCGTTCAGCTCCCACTCCTCCCCACAGAGGTCTTCAGGATCATAGTAGCGCTTCAGGTGTTGAGCAGCGCACACCAGGGTCCCCCCTAGACGGGGAGAACACCGCACGGTGATACGGTGTCCATCCACTGATAGAATCTTGTACGGCCCGAAGTATGGGTCATCGCTGGTAGAGCGTGGCCAGGCGGGTAGTCGACTGTGGTGCACCAGCACCCAGTCCCCATCTTGGTAGGTGGCCGGTACTCGGTGCTTCTTCTTCTTGTTCCACTGACGCTCCCTCACTCTCTGGAGCATAGCCTTGGCCTTCTCCACCTTCGCTTGTTGCTCTTGGACCCATTCACCCACAGAAGAATGGGTGTCCTCTGGATAGGGGGCATGTAGGAACCATGCCGGGCGCCCTAGGAATAGCTCAGGGGGCGAGTAGCCAGTAGCCGAACTCTCTTGGGAGTTCATCATCAAGGATATGACGGGGAGTAGTCTCACCCAGTCTCTGGTGCATTCAGTTTTGCACCATATCCGTACATTCTCCTTCAGGACACGGATCTGTCGCTCACATAGGGGGTTGCTCGTGTGCGAGTAGGAAATCCCCGTAGACACCTGGATATTGAGGAATGTCAGGACCCTCTTGTACCAACCGGTATCTGAGCGTACTCGTACGTCCTCATTGGAGTTGATCTCCTTGGGCGCCCCTTAGACACAAAACCACTCCTCCAGGAGTATCTTGATACTCTCCTCCCTGGTAATGTGCTTGGTACATGAAAACACCCTGGTAAACCTGGTTAACCCACAGGTTACCACGAGGGCGAAGTCATAGCCCCCGAACTTCGGCATCTCCGTGTAGTCCACGTATAGAACACTGTTAGCACAGTTAGGGATAGGCAGGGTCGAGTAGAGACTTCTGTCCCTGATATCCCCTGGTTTACACGACCTGCACGGGCACTTGTCCACGATAGGCTGGAGGGTTTTCCGCAGTTGGTCGTCAGTCCACGTAGTGTGGAACCAC
This sequence comes from Eutreptiella sp. 'Long Island Sound 2002', assembly GCA_964036045.1. Lineage (NCBI taxonomy): Eukaryota > Euglenozoa > Euglenophyceae > Eutreptiales > Eutreptiaceae > Eutreptiella > Eutreptiella sp. 'Long Island Sound 2002'. The sequence goes on from OZ038382.1 coordinate 140,382,814, forward strand.
TGCTTGAACAGCCTCAGGGTACGGTCAGCACCCACATGACCGCTGGACTCATGGGTCGACTTCAGCAGCGCTGGGACTCTGTCACTAGGCACCACAATGCGGTCCTCGTGCCAGAGGTAGCTCTTGTCCCTCTTCCACTGGTCTTGGTTGACGAGGAGGGGTTCAAGGCGTTTCTACAGGCGCTTGTAGATATCCCCAAACTCCTTCAGGTACTCCGATTGTTGGAGTCCATCCAGGGGGCGTATCATCGTCATGTTGAGGTCCAAGTGGACGTCCATACGGCTGAACGCCTCCTTAGCCAGCGCTTCAGACCGGGCACCAATCAGGGCGTCGAAGTTGTTGCGGCTGATGTAGTCGGCACACTCGTTCTTCACTCCCTGGATATGGTCTACCGTCAGCCGTAGTTGACTGAGGTAGGTGCACCAGCGCCGTAGCTTGGCCTTCTCAGGTGGGGGGCCCTTCTGGAAACTGCGGACCGGTTCTTGGTCGCACAGCCAGACCACAGGGTTACTCCCCAACAGTCGTGCTTGTGAGGATAGCACCAGCATACCCGCGAGCAATTCCTGCTCATAGGTGGAGTAGTTCCCCCTGGCCTGGTTCCACTTCCAGTTGCAGTGGCCCAGAGGTACTAGGACCCACTTGTTGTCAGGGTAGCTGTGCTTGAGGGTTCCATCTCGGTTGAGACCTTCCGTCCCCCATTGGGAAATGGCCGATTCGAACTCCTCCTTCTCTAGTGCTTGCCATTGGAACAACGTTCCACCACCGCCCACATTGCTGGCATCGGTCACCAGGATAATCTCCCCTTGTGCCCTAGGCACGCCCAAGCACTTAGCATTGGCCACCTTGTCTTTGAGCTCGTCAAACGCTTGTTGCTCTTGTGGGCCCCAGCGCCAAGTAGTACTCTTCTTGATCAAGTCCGTCAGAATGGCGCTGGTGTAGGTGAACTTCTTGATATGGCGGTGGTAGAAGTTGCACGCCCCAATGAAACTGCGTACATCATGAAGTCGTTTATTGGGGTCATCGTGTCGTACCTTAGCATCCATCAGGGGTTTGGCCTTAGAGGCCGCTGGGGTCCACCACCCATAGCCAACGTCAAACCCCAGGTACTGCATTGTCTCCTGCATGAACTCACACTTCTCCAGCTTGAGTCGTGTGTGGTTCTCCTGGCAGACCGCAAAGAACTCACCCAAGAGGATTAGGTGATCCTCCTGGGTATTGGTCCCGAGGCATACATCGTCGATGTGTGCCTCCATCGGGGCCCCGCGGGATATAAGCTCCTCCACCTTAGGTCTCCTTCCTAGGATGGACAAGATCTTGTTCATCAGCTCTTGGAATAGAGCGGGTGCGTTGGCCACGCCAAACGGCATGACCTTCCACTTGAACACCCTCCCCTGAGGGGTGATGAAGGCCAGTAGCTCCTGAGCGTTGGGCGTCAGGTCCACTTGCCAGAATCCGCTCCTCTTGTCCATCTTGGTCTTGTAGCGGCAGGAGGCGATCTTCTCCAGGGTAGACTCCATATTGGGAATGGACCCTGAGTGGTTCAACGTCTTCTTGTTCAGCTCTCCGTAGTCCACTACCAGCCGTTTGCCTGTAGACCCAGGTTTAGCCACCAGGAAACAGGGGCTGCAGTGTAGGGGGTAGTCCCCGTCCTTGTACTCCAGGACTAGGCCAGCGTCGATACATTCTTGTATCTGTCGCTCAATCTTGTCGGCATGCTCTTTGGGAGCTGGATAGGGTCTCCTCCGGATCTTGTGACCCACGAACTCGGGTTTCAGCTTGAGGTCCATCTGTACCAGCTTGTCACATGAGGCTGGAGGGGGTAGTTCTCCGAACACCTCCAGAATGGTCCTTATAAGCTTCTGCACCCGCGGGTCCAATTGCTTGATCTTGTCCTCCATGTCCTCGTCAGAGTGTAAGTTGCTTGCCCCTTGCGTAATAGATGTCGGGAGGTGATCCTCCACCGACTCTTCGCCCTTGGTAGTGTCCTTCAGCCCTTGGTAGGCATAGAGAAGGTCTTGTTCAACCATATCCGGTGGACGATGGCAACATAGGCCCGCTCGCGGGGGTTCACCTACACATTCCTCCGAGAGGTCGTCCTCCTCTGGGGTCCTCACATGGGCGCTCCACACGCTCTTCATGACCTTAAGATCTACCTCCCTTTGCCAGGTGGTGATCTTCTGTTCGAGGTCCTCCTTCAATTGTGATAGATCTCCCATACGTCCTTGCTTCAGTGGCCATGAGCTGCGGGTAGGCTTCGCGTAGCATAGCTTTTTCGCCACCAACTTCCTCTTGGAACCCACATACTCCCTTAGCCTGGATCGAGGGTCCAGCTCTTCGTCCACGGGGTCTTCCACCCTCATGGACAGTAGGAGTCTGCACGAAGAAGGCGTCGTGCTCAGTTTTGTCATCTGAGTGGATAGAGCTAGGTAGCTCAGATAGTCCACACTCAGAGACTCCATCAGGAACAGGTACATGGCAGGGAGCATTGGGAGCGTTGGTGTCAGTCACGACTTACTCTTCTCCCGCCGGTATAGTCTCAACAGCATCTTGAGGTCGTAGGCGATCCTTCAAGTCACCCAAGGCGAGTCCATCGCTTTCTCGTTGTACAGCCTGGACCAGAGTCGGGTCCAGATCCTCCCAGGGAATAGAGGTAAGACCTCCGTCCACCACGCTGAGCATACTCCCCTATCCGGGTTTCCCAATAGGCGTCTTACGCCCCAGAGGCACGTAGATGGCCTCATCAGGTAAACGAACAGAGCTGATAGTCAGCCTGTCCAGGAGGTTTTGCCAGTACTCGTTGCCCCCATGGGCTCCCCAATCGGGGGAACACAGGATCATACGGGAACTTTCCAAGGCCACCTTGGTCAGCACCTTCCCCAGTTCACTGAACCTGGGGTTCGCGTAGGCCATCCCGAAAGAGGGCCAGTAAAATTTGTAGCTGCAGTTCTTCCCCTTGCTGCAGTAAAGGTCCAGTACATGCTGCTTGTCGCTGGCGAACAACTCCACACTCAGGTCTTCTCTAGAGTAACCCAACTCCTTCAGACCTTGGTCTAGGACTTCCCCCAACAGTTCATAGTCCTTAGTTTTGGAGGCCGCCATCATGTTCGAGGGCTCCTCCTTTGATAGCCTCAGGTAACTCGAGGTATGTTCGGACTGCTCCAGTGGCACAGACTCTCTGCCACTGCCGTGGTTGACGTAGAGGAGGTAGGGCGCTTGCAGCGTCAGGGATTGTATCTGGGAGTGCTGCACGAAGAAGGCAGTCCCCAAAACAAAGTCGAAGGCCTCAGTGTCTATCACATAGAACCGATGGGCAATAGTCCGGGAGCCCATAGGTACCTCCACTTCACAGTCCCCGCAGCTGTGCACCACATGTCCATCCCCCATACGTATAGCAGCAGTGGTCATGGTGTTCTTCAGGCTCCCACAAGGTAAAGTTTTCTTGGCCACTATAGAATTGGTGGCGCCAGTATCGAATACCCCCAGGTATTTGAGTCCCCCTATTTGGATACGTACCCAAAACACCAGGTCCTGGGCCCCACCGGAGCGTCCCCGTCAGAACTCCGCGGGACAGGTCACCTCGAACCCCTTGTTCCGCAATTTGCGGGCAATCCCCATGAAACGGCTCCTCTTCTTAGCGTTGCCATCATCCCCACCTTCATGCTCACACTTGGCTCCTTGTTCTTGCTGGGCCTGCGTTTGTGAGCGTGTTGTAGGACCAGACTGCCCTCCAGAGGGCTCGGAGTTCCCCCCTGGATTAGGGTTGGGGTTGCCTCCGTTCTTGTCCTTGTTCTTGTTGTCCTTGTCTGGCTGGCGGTTAGCCCCTCCTCCTCGTCCACCTTGACCCTTGTCTTGCCCTTGTCCACGTCCTTTCGACTTGCCCCTGCCGGAGTCGTTGCCTTTGCCTTTGCCTCCGCCTTTGCCTGAGCCTTTGCCAGGATCTTCACCCTTAAGCTTCGCCGATAGGCGTTGCTTATGGTAGCACTCATCCTCGTAGTGCTTCCGCTTCCCGCAGAAAGCACACGTGATGGTGCACCTGTAATGATCCGGCAGCTTCGCTTTGGCGCCGGTGTTCTTCTCCTGCTGCTTCCCCTGGACTACGGAGCAGTCTTGCTGCTCGCAGTCAGGGGTGTGCTGCAGGCGGCCCTGCTCGTCTCTGGCATCACACCAGAAGAGCTCCTTAACGTTCTCCATGATACGGGCGTGGGCGTGTTTGGGTGTAGTCCCCTGCCCAGGTCGGGACCCTTGGTACCCTTTGCCATGGCCTCCAGAACCTCCACCACCAGGACGGTAGTTGTTCAAGTGCTGATCGCTTTCCTTCTCCAGCGCCAGCTCCAGGAGTAGCACGCATAGATCCTCGTAGCGGAGGGATCTAGCCTTGCGCTCTGCCGTTGAACGGAACTCGTTCCACAGCTCAAGAGGGAGCTTAGCCACCAACCAGAAGAGCAGGTCGGCGCTGCTGTAGGAACCGGGCGTCAATCGTCCAGCCCAGTGATCCAGGTCAGCCAACAGCTCAGAGACCCTGCCAGGTTTGGGGTTGTTGGGCAGCACGGGCAGGTTGTGGATATCGGCCCTGATGGAGAGGTCGGTTTCGTAGGTCGGGTACTGCCTCTCGCAGGCAACCAACACATCGGCAAAGGTGGCGGAGTTAGTCACGATCTGCCTGACCTGCTTCTCCAGGTACTTGGTCTTGCAGCACTGCAGGAGCAGATTGCACTTGACCCGTCCACTAGCGTGGGTTTGGCCGGTTAATCAGAGAAACCGGCCAAAACTCTCAGCGAACTCGCTGAGGTCCTTGCCTGTGAACTCAGGCAGGTTCACCACGATCTTGGGAGTGGCAATAGCCTTCGTCTGCTGAGACCTGCGTCCCTCAGGGCGTCGGTTCTTCTTCTTCTTCTTCTTCTTCTCCCCCCTTGGGTTCTCGGGGTCCTCCGGGTCATCGTCCTCCGAGGGCGAAGCAGAAGTCATAGATGGCGGCTCATCATCGGAGGGGTCTCCGCCTAGATCACTAGAGCCATAAGGCTCCACGTCCACCATTGCCCACAAGGCTGTCAGCCCCAGCCGGTCCAGCTCGGCCCTCGTAGAGGTAGGTAGGTAGGTGCACTCGGTCGTGGAGAGGCGCCCCATGGTTCCCCCTGGCGTCGCCCCTGTGACGAACAGGAAGAGGTTCCGCGCGTGAAGAGGGGAGGCGGCTTACTTCCCGCTAGACCTGACTGTTGGCCCCCAACAAAGCGGCCCCGGGCAACGCCGGGAGGGCTGATCGCCGCCAGCGTGAAGTGCTTGTCTCGCTGGGAGGGTGTGCCCCCGTGCTTGCGCACGTCCCCTCCTTTGGGCGGAACCCTAGAGGTTCACCGGACTTCCTGGCGTATCCCGTTCCCAAGGCATGCATGCACGTTCTTGGTACTAGGGTTCCGAGGCGCTTGGGTGTCGCACGCTCCGCCTCGAGTCCCAAAGCAGCGCAGGCCTTAGAATGCAGCCTTACCCCCGGTCTCCGGATCTCGTTTGGCCGGGTCACCTGCATGGCACGGGCTGCCTCAGTGCCCGGGCTGTGGGCACTGGGTTTCCTACTGTTGTGCGGCGTTTGTGTTTTGGTCCGGTTGGCGGTTGGGTGTGGGTTTTGTTAACCCCGCCAGTCCTGTCTGGGGTCTTGCTTGGGTGTGTTTGGGCACGGTTTGTGGTGTTGTCCCTCTAGTGTCGGCTGTTTGTGGTGTTCGTGGTTGGGCTTCGGTTTCGGCCTGCTTTTGGGACATGTGTGGTTTCGTGGGCGCCCCGCTTGCCCCCCGCCGTTTCCGGTTCCGGCGTGCGGTGTGGGCGTGTGTGCTTGGCCCGGGTCTCGGCTGTGCCCAGCCTTTCTTGGCTGGGTTGTCGGGCTGTGTTTTGTGCGCTTTTGTTTTTCTTTTTTTTTTTGTCCCGGGCTTTGTGGTCCCCGTCCCTCCATCCCCTTTCTTTCGGGCTGGGCTGGTGGCTCTCTCTTTTTTTTTTTTTTTTTCTTTTTCGTTTTGGTGTCCCTTTTCCCCGTGGGCCGCTGTTACTGGCTTGGTGTTGCCGGTTTTGGGTGGGTGGTCCCCCTGTGCCTCTGTGTGGGTCCTGTCTTCGGTGCCTTCTGGGGGGGGGTTTGGCCGCCTCTGGTGGTGTTGGCGGGCGGTTTGGCGACTGTGGTTTGTTTTCGTGCCTTTTCCCCCTCCCCCTCCCTTTTTTTTGGGGGGGGGGGGGGGGGGGCTTGCCTGTTCCTCCCTCTGCCTTCCCTGGGCTGGTGCACGCACTGGCCTGCATTCAGTGTTGTCTTCCGGGCTGCTGTTTTCAGTTGCGTTCTGTGTGGCCGCGTTCCGGCCCCATGGGTCGGGTGGGCTATGTACACGGTGGGCTCGGCGCCCCTTCCTGCCGGGTTAGGTCCTGGCTCTGCCGGCTTGGCGGCTGCGCCAGGCGGCTGCTTGTGGTCCTGGGTTAGGGGGCTGGGGTTGTTCGTGTCCTTTCCCCTCCGCGGTGCCGGCTGTAATCTTTTGGGTGGTCCGCCACCGTTGTCGCCAGGCGCGCTGTGGCCCCGTGTGTGGCCTGCGGTGCTGGTGTGTGGCGTGCTGGCGCGGCGCCTTCAAGGGTGTGCGGTGGCTGGCTTTGGTTAGTCCTTCAGGTTAGGGTCTGTTGTGTCGTGTTGTGCCGCTCTGTGCCGCGTCGCGTCGCCTCGTGCTGTGGCGCGTTGCACTGTGGCGCGCTGTGGTGCGGTGTGCCGTGGTCTCGCGTGGTGCCGCGGTGGGTCAGTGGAGGTCAGCCTGGCCTGTGTCGTGGTGCGGAGTGCGGGCCGGAGTGTGGCTGGCTGGTGGCTGGGGGGTGCGGTTAGGTGTGGGTGTCTCGCTGGGTCCGTGCTGTGGGGGCTTGGGCGTGCCGCTCGGGCTGGTGGGTCGGGTAGGTCGTTCGCGTGACGGTCCGTGGGGTTGCCCTCCCTGGGGGCCTGTGCCTTCGTCCCGTGTCCTCTGGGGGTTTCGGTCCCTAGTCCTGGGTGCCTCGGCCGTGCCTTCGTCCTCTTCCGGTGCCTGTGAGGTGGCCCTTGTGGTGGCCGGGGTCGTCGCCTGGCAGTGAAGGCGTGGTGGTGCGCCTTGCGGCGGCGTTCCCGGTGGCTTCCTCTGTGGGTGTGGCCCGTTCTCCCCGTGTAGGTGTGCCCTCCATTCTCCGTGTGGTTTCCGGTGGCCGGTGGGCGTGCGCTGGTGTGATCCGCATGGCGTCCGATGTTTGCTTCGGTGGTGTGTGTTGGGGTGTTTGGTGGGGGTGGGGCGGCGCTGGTCCCCCTGTCGTGGTGTTCCCTTCCTAGGTGTGGGTCGTGGTGCCTGCCGTGGTGCCCTTTTCTTCCGTGTCTTGGTACCCGCTCCCGCCCCTTCCTGGTTCTTGGGTGGTTTTCTGCCCCCATGTGGTGTCGCTTCCGGCGTCCTGTCCCTGCGAGTGCCTGCCCTCACTTGGGGCTCCTCCGTGCCCTCTTGCCTGAGTGCTCCTTGGTGCCCCTTGCCCTTCCCTTGCCCTTGTCCTGCCCCTTCCCGGTGTGGTGGTGGCGGGAGGGCCGGGCTTGGGGAGGGGGCGCCGGCGGCCCAGGCCTGGGGGTGGGTGGCCTGGAGCCACTGGCCGAGGGCCTGGGGGGTGTAGGGGGGGCGGAGGCCCTGGATCGCATCGCGGAGGAGGGCCTACCATGCCGCTTGCGGCATGATGGCCTCCGGGGCGGCCTCGTTGGGATTTGCGGGGGTGCGGGTGCGCACCTCCTCGAAGGTATGCACCATGTGCACCCCTTCGTGCCTTCCCGCTCCTCCGGCCCACTTCACCCAGCGGCGGAGCTCCTGCAGAGCGGGGGGAGACCACCAGGCGAGGTGGGCGGGGGCCCGGGGGGGAGAGGGGTCCGTGCCCGTGGTCCTGGAGCGGCGGAGGGAGGACGTGGACCTGCGGTGGTGGCGGGGTTGGCGGTGCCTGGGGGAGCGGGAGCGGAGGTGGCGGGGGCTGGGGATGGAGGACGGGTACGGGCGGAGAGGGGGAGCGGGAGGGGGAGGTGGACATGGGGCGGCGGTGGCGCGCTCGGTGGCGTCCGTGGGAGCGGGAGTGGTGGTGGCGGGGGCTGGGGGTGGTGGATCGGTACAGGCGGCGGGGGGAACGGGGAGCCCCGCGGGGCGTGTGAGGGGAGGGGGAGGCGGACGTGGGGCGGCATTGGCGTGCCTGGCTGCGTCGGGGGGAGCGGGAGTGGTGGTGGCGGGGGCTGGGGCTGGGGGTCTTGTTTGGGCGGTGGGGGGAGGGGGAGGCAGACATGGGGCGGCGGTGGCGCTCGTGGTGGTGCCCGGGGGAGCGGGAGCGACGGGAGCGGGGTCCAGGGGGGTCGTGGTGGCACCTGGGGGAGCGGGAGCGGCGCGAGTGGGTGGTTGAGGCGCGGTGGGAGTGTGGGCGCCGTGGGCGAGTGTGCCGTGCGGGGGGGGAGCGGGAGCACCGCCGTTTGCGGGACCGGGCCTCATCGCTCGAGTCGGGCCAGTCCGGAGGCGTCGGCGGCCCCTGGGGGGCCTCGCGCGGTGCCGCCTGGTACTGGGGGGGGGGGGGGGGTTCCCCTGTCGTCCATGGATCCGCCATGTAGGGGTGTGGTGGCGGTAGCGGCTCGTGGTGTGGGTCCAGTGGCTGTCCTTGGCGGGGTTGGGCCCGGGGGGCCCCTTCGGCGTGGACGTGGTGGCCGGGGGGGTACGGATACGGTTCCTGGTACGGGGGTGGTGGCTGGTACGGGGGGGGTGGCCCCTGGCGGTAGGTGGGGTATGCGGGTGGAGCGCTCGGTGGCTGCCATCCCATCCGCTGGTGCTGTTCGTGCACGGGGGGTTGTGGCCCGGTGGGGTAGGGCGGTGGGCAGTGGTAGTGGTGGGGGTGGTGTTGGTAGTGGTGGTGGTGGGGCTGCTGGTGGTGGTGGCGTGGGTAGTGGTGGGGTTGGTGTTGCGGGTATGGCCCATGGACCCCTTGTGGGTTTTCCGGTCCCCCTTGTGGGGATGGGGGGTTGGGCATCGTGGGCAGTCCCCGGGGCTGCACTATGTGGTGGGCAGGGGGGGCGGGTTTGGGGCCGGGCTTGACGGTGACGGTGGTCGAGGGGTCCCACGTCCCTGGGTCGGTTTGGCCGGCGGTGGTGGTGGTTTGTGGGGTATGGATGACGGGGCGCTTGGTGACGGGGATGCGGACGAGGGCTTGGACGGGGTCGTGCTGGGTGGCCGCCTCTGCGGTGGTGGTGGGTGCCGGCTGGAGGGGGGCGTGGGTTGCGGTAGGTGGGGGGTCCTGGCTTGTGCGAGGGTCCGGGCGGGGGTGGTGTCGGGTGGGTTTGTGTCGTTGCGTTTGTGGTGTTGTTTGTGCTCGCGTGGGCGCCGGCTTGGGTTTGGGGTCGGGTTTGGTGTTGGGGTCCGGTTCCAGGTTGAGGAGTACCTCTGTCCGGAGGTGTGAGGGCGCCGATGTCGGGTCGGGGGTCGTCCCGGTGCGTTGCCGGGGTGCCCGAGTCGCCTGTGTGGGGGTTGGGGGGTCGGTGTGTGCGGCCTCGGCCTTGGCTTCTGCCGTGGCCTTGAGGATGAGGGCGGCGGGGAGGGGGGGGTCGGAGGATGAGGTGGAGGAGGTGGACGAGGCTGAGGATGAGGAGGAGGTGGTGGACGCGGGTTGGGCTGTGATGCGGGCGGGCTTGTGGGCGGCGGCTTCTGCTGCGGCCACGGCGGGGAGGATGGAGGGCATGTCCTCGGGCTGTAGGTTGGGGGCGGGCGGCTGGGGGGGCCCGGTCGTGACCTGGCGGCCCGGCGGGCCGATCTGGTCGGCAGCGGCGGGGGAGGGAGGCGCGGGGCTGTGGCCTTCTCCTTCTGGGCTCGGCTGGGCCCGGGTCCTGCAATGTGCGAGGTCGTGTGGGTTGGCGTCCGCGGGGGGGAACAGTTCGCGTGGGCTGCATTCAGGGGCCGGAGGGGGTGGGCCTGGGTCCTCTGGGGTGTGTGTGGGGGGCGTGGGCGGGCCACTGGGTGGGGTGGGCGTGCCGCGGGGCGCGGGGCTCCCCTCAGCGGGTGTGTGTGGGTTGTCCAGTGTGGGGGGCGGTGAAGGGTGTCCGGCGGGTGGGTGTGTGGCGGCCGTGTGCTGGTGTTCGGGCGGGTAGGGGAGGTCCGTGTCGCGGGGCCCGGGGGGGCGCGCGATGGTGGGCGTGTGTGGGTCTCCAGTTGAGCAGCGAGAGGGGGGGGGCATGGGCGGGGATTGTGCGGCGGGGTGTGCTGTGTCGGTGTATGTGTCCCCTTGCCGCGGCGCGCTTGCGTGGGCAGTTGTAGGCCGGGCGGTTTGGAGGAGAAGCTTGCCGTCTTCTGCTGCCGCGGCAAGGATTTCGCAGACGAGCTTGCGTATCTGGTGGACCTCTTGGTCAGTGGTGGGAAGGGGGTATGCTAGCTTTGGGCTAAGAGCCGCGCGGTTGAGGACCCTGTGGATGGCGTGGTACCCGCAGGTGAGGGACTGCTGCGGTCTGGGGGGGGTTTTGGTCGTGTGTCCGGGCCTGCCTCGACTTGTGTGTGGGCGATGGGGATGGCCCAAACCCAGGGCACGGTCCCCGTGGGTGGCCAGCGGCGCTGGATCCACTGGGTTAGGCAGAGCATGGCCAATCCCAGGTGGTAGCCCGCCTTCCCTGAGGTGATTTGGGCCAGGGCGCGGGCTGGGGGCTTGTCCCCTGGCTGGAGGACACCCCTGAGGAACCTGTGCTGGGTGGTGGGGTCCCCCACTGCCCCTGGTGGGGCGGTCTCCGGGGCGAACATGGTGTCTGTCCCCTGGATGAGCCATTGCAGGCCGGGGGACGTAGCCGCAGCGGCTATCACGTAGTAGTGCCCGCGCTCGAGGACTGTAACCCAGACCTCCGGCGGGGGGTGGTCACTGTCTGTAGGTGGGGGGGGGAGGTCGTTGTCTGGGGTGCGGAGGCCGGCGGCGCGGAGGGCGGTGTCGCGGTTGGGCGCGGTGGCCTGTTCCCACTGCTCCGGGCGGTTCAGGTCCGCTGGGTGGTCCGTCTCCGCTGGGGCCCGTCGTAGGCGTACGGTCCCTTGACGCGTGACGTTGATGCCGGTGTCGTGCGTCAGGGCCTGGCCCCACTCGATGGGGGGGATCCAGACGTGCTGGCCCCGGGTGTGTTTGCGGGCTCGCCAGAGCACGAGGTCTACGATGGTCTCGTGGAGGCCGCTGCCTGGGGTGGTCAGGTCCCGGAGGGCTTTGACGGTGAGCTTGGTCGAATCCTCTTGTAGGCGGTACCAGCCCAGGGGGCTGGTCGGGGCCCTGTTTTGGAGGGTTGCTCGGAGGAGGTTGGGGTCGCGGATGGTGGCCGGTGTGAGGGGGGGGGTGCCCCCGGTCCGGGGGGGGTGGGCTGGATGGGCTGCCAGGGTCTTGCGCGTCTACGTCGATGAATGGTTGGCCCTGGTTGGGCTCGGCCGGACTGGGCGGTGCCGGGTGGCTTCTCGGGTGTGAGACGGGTCTCGGGGCGCTGTGGTGGTGTCTTGGAGACCTGTGGATGGAGACGGGGGGCGCGTGCGGGGCGCGGAGTAGGTTAGTGGACAACTGGGTCATGCACGGCATGGTAATGGATGAGACGCTGCATGTGTTCTCTGGCGGTGGGGTCGGTCAGTTGCTCCGCGTGTGTTAGCAGGAGGTGTTTGCGGTGTATCATTTGGGCCGCTGCTCTGCGGACTGCTTCTAGCTGGAGGTGTGCTGCTGCCTCCATGGGGCTTTCCGTGTGTTTGGTGAGGTGTCGGTGCAGGGCCTGTTTCACTGCCCCTGTCATGGTGGATTCTTTGATCAGGGGGTCCCGGAAGAGGTGTTCGGTGGCCTGGTGTGCGTGGCTGTGGGTTGGCCATCCTTCGTGTTGTCGCAGGGTTTCCGCCGGGGACCAGCCCACTAGCATGTCCCTCTCTGTATGGAGGGGGCATTTCTTGAAGTGTTCCCAGTCCTCCGGGGTGGTGTGGTCGCACGGGCAACGGGTGTGTCCGTCGGGGACGTGGATGTGCTTGCGGGCGAGCCATCTGGCGACCCTGGTGAGGAATGGCAGTTGCTCCCTGAGGAGCTGGATGCGTCGTTTTTGGAGGTGGGCTGGGACGTTTGCTGGGCGCAGCGCTGAGTGGTAGAGGGGGACTTGCAGTCTGTCCTGGAGCTCCTGGATGTGCGCCCGGCTGTCTGCGTCGCCGAGCACGCGGGTGAGAAGTTGGATGGGGTTGAGGTAGTGGTATGCTCTGTCGTGGGAGGAATAGGGGGCGTCCTCTGGTACCCAGTCCGGGGTCTGATGGGGCTCCGGTACAGGGGGCACGTGTAGGAAATTTGTGTGGTTGCGGCTGAGGTCAGGGATCTGGAGGGCTGGCAGGTGTGTTGTGCGCTGGTGTACTGCCTGGTTGTCGACCTTACCATTTCCGTATTGGTGTCTGTGGGACTCTTGTTTCACGATGTGGAGTTGAACGTAGGGGGGAAGGCTGCGAAGGGCTTTCCAGAGCAGCAGTGCCTGGGTGCCGAGGCTCGTCGCGGTGGCTTTGTGAAGTGGTTGCCTTGCTATGCGGAGGAGCAGGTGTGTGTCGACAGTGGCGTCTACCACGAACCAGATCCGGACGATGTGCGGGGACTGGGCGGGTACGTGGGCCGCGATCTCGGTGATGCCGTCGGCCATGGCCCCGAGCTCCCCGTGGGAAGAGGCCCCATAGGTGGTGTGGCCCGTTTGGTGGTCCATGTGGTAGTGTCCCCCGGTGTGGGTTAGCTGCAGGGTGGCCCCCCCGGTGATGGGCGTGAGGGCGGATTCGCCTGAGGCGTCGGTGAAGAAGAGCCGGTCCGCCGTCGATGGTTGTGGGAGGCGGCATGGGTTCATGGGCAGGTAGGCGTATATGGCAAGGCCCGTGGCGAGGTGGGCTACTGGGGTTGTGGCCTGCAGGATGGGGGTGGCGTACACCCCTATTCCTTTGGAGATGATGTGTTTCGCTTGGCAGGACAGGGCTATGAGTCCCTGCTCCAGCTGTCCTTGTGTGAGGTAGGAGTAGATGTAGTGGAGGATGTAGGCTGTGTCGGGGTTTAGGTTGTGGCATGTGAGGGTTTGTGTTCGGTGCTCCGGTGTGTGGCAGGAGTGGTGGAGCGGATAGTAGGGGTGCTCGTGCTTGCCCGTTCTGCCTGGCTCGTACATGCTGTAACGGATGGCGACTCCTGCCGGGTCGGGGCGGGGGCATGTGGAGGTAGTGGTGAAGAGCCATTTGGGCGCGTGGTCGGGGTTCCATGCTACCGTGGGGTTAGTGTCGGTGCGGTGGAACCATGGGGCTATCCATGCGTAGGCCTGTGGTGGTAGGTGGGTTGTGGGGTGGGTGTGGTGGCGTGCTATGAGGTGTAGTACGGGCCATCGTGTGGTTGGTGCCTAGGGGTCACAGGCTCAACATGTGCGTGGCATGCTCTGGGAATCTTGGGGGACCCGTGGTAGGTCCCGGGCGGTCATGTGGTGTTTCGGTATGCGCCATTTCGCCCCGTGGTGGATGACGGTGGTCTGCGTGGGTTTGGCTTCATTCGGGGCCAGTAGTAGGGTTAGTGGGGGGACTGGGCCCGTCGGCGGGGGGACGGGTTCGTGTTTCGATCCGGTGGGTGCGTAGGGCGGTGTCGCTGGCATGGGTCGGGGGTGTTGCTTTGTGAATTCTCGGTAGGCTGTGTGCATGTCTTTGCTGCCCGGTAGAGTGTGTCCCGCTGCTCGTGCCGTCTGCGTGAGGTACTGGTGGAAGAGGCGGTATTGTGGCCATTTAACAAGCTGTAGAAAGGGGGTGTGGTGTGCCCCGCTGTGGTGCAGGACCCGCATTTGGGAGAGGGTGACGTATACCACGGTGATGGAGGCCCCGACAAGGTCTATGGTGTGGATGGTGCCCTTGGGCTGATGGTGGAGGTTGCCGCAGAGGACCGCTAGTGGCCCTTCCTCTGGGCACGTGTGGTCGGTGAGTATGGCGTGGTGTGGGGATGGGAGGAGAAGCTGCAGGTGGTTCCACAGGCGCGTGTTCATGTTGGTGGGCATGCCCGTCTGGTGGAGTACCCAGCGCGGGCATGTGTTGCGGGCCCGTTGTGCGGCTTGGAGGCGGATTGCGGTGACCTCGCGGACCTCCGGTGAGTGGTTGTGGGTCATGCGGTGAAGGAGGAGGGCGGTGTGTCTGGTGTAGGCTGCTTTCACCTCGTCCCCTATGGCGTCCCCATAGTGGGGCCATGCCGCTCGGATGGCGCGGGTGGGTATGGAGGTGGGCCAGTCCCCGTGTGCTGCCCATGCCTTGGTCACGGCGCGTGTGGCCGGCTGGAGGGCGGTGGTGGGGTGTGTCAGGTGGAGTGCTTGGAAGCCTATGGAGGCGTTCAAGACCCCGGTGAGGTAGTACTCCAGGCTCTGGTGGGACAGGGAGAGGGCCTTGGTGGTCGGGGACGCATATCTGGGGAGATGGGCGAGGTGTGATTGCAACTTGCGAGGGAGGGTGGCGTCCTCAGGGTTGGCGGCCTGGATTACCCCCAGGTGGGTGGTGGTTGTCACGACTTGCATGGGGGGCCCTTGTGGCCCTAGGGTGGGAGGTGTGGCAGACCCCTTGATCATGGCCACTGACTTTGTGGGGTGGACGATGAGGTTGTTGTGGGAGAGGTAGGAGACGGTCACGTCCAGTAAGTCGTTGGCCTGTTGGGTGACCGTTGGCCCGGGCTCCGGGGCATGGGGTTCGTGTGGGGTGTGCGCGACTGTGAGGTTGGTGTCGTCCGCGAAGCCCACCAGGGGGGAGAGGAGGGGGTAGGGTGCGTAGGCCGGGTAATCCTGCTCGATTGCGAGGGCCAGGGGGAGCGTCACTAGAAGGTACAGGAAGGGGCCCTCTGCTCCCCCTTGGGGGACCCCGCTGCCTGGCTCCAGGAAGGGGCTGAGGTCTGCTCCAGTGCGGACCGTGTATTTGCGGGTGCGGATGTAGCCGGAGGTGAAGTTGTAGAAGGGGAGGCCTAGGCGTTTCCACACCGCTTCTAGAAGGAGCCAGGGGGTGTTCGGGAAGGCTCCTTTGACGTCGAGGGAGGCGATGATGAGGTCCACCGGGTCCATGTCTGCGATGGTGTCCTGGAGGAAGATGGCCTCGTGTGGGGACCGGCCTGGGATGGCCCCCCAGAGGCTTGCTGGTATGTGGGGGTCCAGGTGGGGGCGGATGCGGCGCAGGAGGATGGTCCAGACGATTTTGACCTCCGTGACCGCACAGACTATGGGGCGCCAGTTGTCCGCGTTTGCCCAGTCCCCTTTTTTGTAGAGGGGGCGGACAACGTTTGCCCAGTCTGGTGGCAGGGGGGTCTGCCCCGTGACGATGTCCCAGAGGCGGTGGGCGAGGATGCGGAGGAGGTGGGCGGGGAGGTGGTAGTATGCCTCTGCAGGGAGGCCGTCGTAGCCTGGGGTTTTGTGTTGCCGGAGACTGTGGATGGCCTTCCGGACTTCGTGAATGGTGAAGGGGCGTTTTTCCAGTTGCCTCCTCTGGGCGTGGTTGAAGACCCGAGGGAGGCGGTCGATTTTGGCCTGGGTGTCTGGGTCCAGTGTGTCTTGGGTGGGGGTGTGTTGCCGGAGGAAGCTGTCTTGGGTGGCCTGGAGCACTGTGGCTGGGTCGTTGGTGAGGGAGCCGTCCTCCTGCCGGACCGTGGTGATGGTGCGGTGGCCGGTGTCGGTCATGGCGTCGTTGAGGTGGCGGATGGCCTTGTAGGGGAGTTCATGTTGCGCATACCGTTCGTGTTCCTGGGCCATGTGCTGTTGCCTGTGGATGTGCCACCGCTGCAGGTCTGCCCTGATGTGGGCTATCCGTGTCCTGCAGTGGTGTATCTGGCGGCGGGTTTGGGGGGTGTCGGTGTGGAGGAGGGTCGCCAGTTGTTGCTTCGCATGCCAGAGGTCATGGAGCATGTCCCCCAGGGCCGTGGGTGGTTGGTCGTCGTCTGTGTGGGGGTGTTGTTGGAACCCGCAGGCGACGGCGGCCGTGCGCATGGCTGTGAGTAGGTCGGTCGGGTCTGGTTGGATGCGCCGGGCGCGGTCTATGGCCCTGTGATATTGGGACCAGGCATGCTTTTCATGCAGCGGGGGCATCTTCAGGGGGGGTGGTAGGCCTTGGTCCGCATCCTCTGGGGGGCTGGGGGGAAGGTTGGGGACGGTGAGGCGGATGTGCAGGGGGCTATGGCCTGTGGGTCCCAGTGGGAGGGGTGAATATCGGGCCTCCGCTCGGATGATGGTGGTGGGGTCGCCATAGCATACGTCGATGCGGGATGGGGCGGCATCTGTTTGGTGGGGGAAGTGGGATGGTTGGCCTTCGAGGTTGGCTGTCAGGTCCACGAGCCCCAGCATTTCGATGGTGTCGCGGACTGCTTGGTCCTGGGGTGTGGCCTGTCCCCCTTGGTCCGCTGGGGTGGGGGCGGCGTTCATGTCGCCGATGATGACTGTGGGGGCGAGCATGGCCATCTGGCGGTATGCCTCGGCCAGGGCTTGGAGTAAGGGTTCCGTGGCTTCGCCGAAGGGGACGTGGGTGTTGATGACGTTGAGTTGCCATCTGTCCCCGACGACCTCATAGACACCTAGCCTCCCTGGGACGCTGAGGTGGTGGACGAGGTGGACGTGGATGCCGGTTTGGGCGTATAGGGGGGTCCCCTTGTGCCAGTAGCATTTGTACGCTTTCTGGTCCGGGGTATATATGGGGGCTGTCTCTCGGGGGTCGTCGCGTTGTAGGCCTTGTTCCTGGCAGGTGAGGAGGTCGGGAACCCACCCCGGCCCCTGTGCCATCGGGAACTCTTGGAGGGCGGTTGTGGCGTCCTTGGAGTATGTGACGGCCGGGTGGTTGAGGTCGAGGAGGTTGACGGTGGCCTCGGTGGGGGCGGGCCGGGGCTGTGGAGGCTTGTGCTCTCGGCCCTTGCCCCGTCAGGGAGGGGGACTGGGGCTCGGGGACTTTTTGCCGGTTTGTGGGCGTTTGGGTAGGCGCGGCGGGGGGAGGCCTTGGCTCCACTCCGGGGGGAGCTCCCCAGTGTATTTGATGCCTGTGTGGGCCTTGTTCTCTTCGGTGCGGAGCCGGATGGGGTGGGCGAGCTCCAGGGTGTAGCTGACTGGCTTGTCCGGGGCGCTGCTGACTTGGTCTAGTTCCTTTTGGCGGTGCCAGATCACCCGGATCTGTGGCCCCCCGTTGTCCCCCGGTTCCTTGGGGCGGTACTGGATCGTGCCCTCACACCAGATCCAGTCGCCTGTGTGGTCGTTGCGGAAGGGCTGTTGGACCTTCGCGCCTTTTTCGAATCCTGGGTACGCTTTGGGCGGGGGCGGTGCTGGTGGCGGGAGGGAGGATGATGAGGATGCCTGGTCCGGGTGGGGCGGTGGTAGTGATGGGAGGGAGGATGACAAGGATGCTTGGTCCGGGTGGGGCGGTGGTAATGGTGGGAGGGAGGATGACGAGGATGCTTGGTCTGGGTTCGCCGGGTGGGTCGGGTGGGAAGCGGGGGGTCGGGAGGTCGCTGCTTTTCCGGCTTGGCTGGGGGCGGATGCGCCCCTTTGTCATCTCGTTCGCTTGGGTGGGACTGGAGGTAGCGGGGCTGGGGGGACATGGGGTTTGAAGAAGGGATGCGTTGCTTGCTGATCCGGATCCCTCAGTGGGGGTTCTGCCGGTGTTTGCATTTTCGCTTTCGCGTGGCTGCGTATGATGTCGGCGAGCTTGCGCACGGTCTCCGGGGGATCTGTCGGCCCTCGTAGAGGTAGGTAGGTAGGTATCTTCGGGAGCTCGGGATGCCTCCTTTGACGGTGCAGGAAGAAGGTCTTACCAAGGGGACGTCCTGTCCCTCCCACTGCCCTATATTAGGTGCCTCTTGAGCCGCTCCCGCATGTGCTTGGGAAGGCATTGTCGCGGCCACCAGGTCCATGTGTCCCAGGTGGGAGGGTGTCCCCACATGTGTCCATGAGTGAGGCCACATGCCCCCCCCTTCGGGCGGCAGCTCTGGGGGCTGCCCAGCCGTGTGGAGTAGAGTTCGTCACGTGGCTGTAGGGCGGCTGCGCCGTTGTCGGTACGAAGAGACTTCTCGGTATCGCTGCAGGGGTCGGCATCGGTCGGCTCCTCAGGCTCCCCAGGGTGTTTGTTAGCCCTGCCACCAGGTGGTTGGCCTGTACTCGATGACGTGACACTCCCACCGTGGTAGGTGACGCTTGGGGCGGTATCATCAGGGGCTCCAGTTTCTCTCGGATCTCTTGAGTGAGGTTGCCCACGATTTTAGAGGTGGCTCCTTGGAGCACCTCGTTGATCTCCGACCGCGTCAGGGACCTGTTGGAGGATCTTCTGGATCCTCTACTCCTGCCTTCAAGAGACTCAGGTCCTCTCTTCAACCCACTCAAGGTTGCATACCCAGGTGCATACCCAGGAACATCCACATAGGCTCCCGTAGCGGGTAGAGGATGTTGATAGTCAGCCGCATACGATCGCGGCGCAGAACTGGAGGCCACCGGCTCACTGGCAGTAGTTGCCTCAGGGAAAGCAGTGGTAGGTGGGCCCATACCATAGGCGGGGTAGGGAGGCATGCCAGTAAAGCCTGTGCCCTCAACCATAGGTGGGTTGGTTATGGGAGTGGATGTTGCAGCGGCTGGGTCTGGAATTGGGAGTGTGGTGGTTATAGGAGAGGGTGATGCGTGGAGGCCAGAAGCGCTTGGTGCGCCTTCGAAGGTAGGATCATTCGTCAGGTCTTGCCCTTGGTCTTCTCCTTTGTCTGCTATGCCATCTCCAGCATCCTTATCTCTCTCTCTTCCTCTTCACAGGATGAGTGACCACCTCCTCGACTGAGAGGGCCCGGAAGGCGGACTGCAGTCCTTCGAAGGAGTCCTCCGCCACGTCCACTGGCCCATGTAAGGGCTCCGAAGGTACAGCGCTAGGTCCAGGTCCAGGTTCACCAGGTGCTGGCCTTGCTGGTGCCTCAGGCGCTGACTTCACGTCAGTGTCCTCCTTCTTTGTGTCCATCATCGTTCGCCCTTCTGCTTATCTATGACTGTACTCGACGCACTGGCTGTACGGCACGGGGTTGCTGCCGGTACGCGAAGACAGTCTGCCTCTTGCTACCAGAAAAGTTTATAGTGATTTCAACACTGTGTTTGTGCCTCTCCTGCTGCTTGCTGCTGGTGTAGGGTTTCCTGCTGCTTGTTTTTGAAGATGAAAAGGTTTTGTTTGCTGAAATACAATCGATCCAGGATAGCCCAAGCCAGAGATATGCAAGTAGAGGAGAATCAGTATCAAAGCATGAAGGGCTGCAGTGTAAACAGTGAAAGATGAAAGGATATTCACAGAAACTGCAAATCAGGTCAAATCGGAATGCAAATTCACAAAGATAGCTGAAATGTTTTGGAAAAGAGTTGGAAAACTGCCCCATGGTCACTGAATCTCCATAGTGCCATCTCAGGAGATGTGCACTCTTTGTTTTGGGTCCCATATGTGCTGAGGTGGCAGGGCATGTGGCGATGAGGTCACTGCCATGTCACATGGGATCTTCCTACTTAGCTAGGCTGACCGAGAATTGAACCCGGGACCTCTCAAAAAGAGGTGCCCAGCCCCCTAGGGTGCATACCACTAGGGCAGCTCAGAATTCATGAGAAAACATAGATAAATTCATAGGCTCTGCCCTGGATATGTCAGTTCTCAGTCAACTCAGGAAAAGATGATTTGCCTCACATTGATAGGGGATTCAGGGGTCCACTCCATGTCCTGATTGGGTGTTTGGTTCCATAGGTCAAAATGTGTTATCACCACTTTTGATGGGGCCAATACTAAGATAGAAATGCCTGGATGCTCAGTGCATCTCTAATACAACTGGAGTATGCCTCAAAGCATTGGAAAAGCACTTTTTCTTACTAAAAGGGGTTGAGGGATTTCTTTGGAGGGAGTATGTCACCGACCCCCACAGGCCCATGGCTATGCATTGAGGCTATTTGAGTGCAAACGGATGTCACAGTTGAATCCAGCATAGGGGGGTATGCGGCTTGTAGGTCGGGCTGGACCATTTAAGCAGAAATTCCCATTTGCACCGTTAAAAAAATGGCAAAAGGGAAGAACGAACTCTGGACACTGAAAAATGGAAATTGTGTCATCCCACTGTGATATTGCGCAAAATAAGCATCATACTTGAATTCAGCACCCTCGAATTAGGGGGGTTGGGGGTGCTGGACATCAGTTCTGGCCAATTTTCTTAAAAAGAGCATTTTCAGCCCCTTGGAAAAATGCGCCCTGCTGAAATTTGACAAACAGCACCCTCCTGCACCCTGCTGCAGGTCACGGGGCCTCATCTGGTGGCAAAAAGGGGCGTCAGTGCGTCAGGAACCCTAAAAATAGGGGGGTTATATGTGAAGTGGACCCCCTATGGCAAAAATATGACAGAAATTGAATTTTTGGTCTAATCAATTGATTTTTGCCTGATGCCAGCCAGAAATCAGAATCTGCAGCAGCGGGGGGGGAGGGGGGGGGGTGAATCAGTGTTCCGTGAGTCCAAACGGGCATCAAAACTGAATTTGGCATACCCAAAATAGGGGGCTTACACACTTTAATCACCCATATCGGACGAAAAATGCAAAAACCCCATTTTTGGCATCAAAAATTGGTGTTCGCTCTGATCAATTGAAAAACTGTCAATCTGGACCTGATCTGTACCTCACAGTGCCGCGTAGGTGTTCACTGGTGGAAAAAGGTGCTACGATTGCACTGGGTATCCCTAAAATAGGGGGGAGTGTACCCTATATCACCCGCCCGGGTCCCGGAGGTGAAAAACATACTTTCACCCTCGAGGGGGGGGGGGGGGGGGGCTGTCAGAATTCTGGCTGAAAGCTGGCTGATTTCCTGATGTCGACCAGGAATCGCACCAAAAATTGAAAACTGGTCGGAAAATGTTTTCGTAACGTTTTAAGAGTCCTTTGGGACCACATTGAGGCGTGTGAAACAATTACAGGCTCACTGTACCCGCCTGTGGACCCCTGTGACCCTTCAAAAGTGACCCTGTCGGGCTGGAGGAATTCTGCAGGCTGAATTATGGGTTGTGGGGGGGGGGGGGGGGGGGGGGGGGGGGCTGTCACCTCTCACGCCCGAATTGCATCGGGGAGGGGGCTTGACCCCTACCCTGACCCTGACCCTCGTTGTTTACCGTGCGCTAACGTGAGCATGGCGATGCCAACGAAGTCGGTACACGCCCAAAACATGTGGTTTCCCGTGCGCACACGCGGACATGGCGTTGGTGGACAAGACGGTACACGCACTGCAAACTGTCGGAGCTTGGTTGAGGCATAGACTTACAAAATTAAAATTCGGACTTCAGGGAAGGATTGAGCTGAAATTCGGCCACGCGGACCCCGGCCTCGGGCATTGGACACCTGAACGCGATGGCTGGCAAACACAAAGAACAAAAAACAAAGAGAAAGGCAAAGAGCAGGGGAATGGGCATGGGAACAAGGGAGGGGAGGAGGAATTTGACTGACTGACTGGCTGGACCCCTGGGACTGACCAGGAATGTTGTAAAAATTCAAAGATAAATCAAAATTGAGTTTTGTAAAATTCCGGTGGCCCCTTGGGACCCTATGCACCAATCTCGACCCATTTCAGGCACCCTGTAACCAAAACCGGCCCCCTGTACCCATGGGAAGGGGGGTACTTCACTGGTGGACATTTCAGGACAATTTCAGGGGGGTGGAGGAGAAATATGGAGGAGAGATTGCAAAAACGAATGTTGTCACCCTACCAAAGCAAAAACAGGACCACACCACCTCATGAGGAAGGGGTCGAACAATGTAATGTGCCCTACAACGCCTAGGGCCACGCATTTCTGACACACGGGCCGAAAGGGTGCAGAGCAGGGTATGACATGTTTGCAAATGTGATGAACCCTAACTTAACATGCTACCGAACACATGGAGAGGGGGAAATAGCGGCTGAGGCCCCTCATCACTCGTAAGCGGTGCGGCAGGACCACTCATGCTTCAAATCAAGGGGTCAAACTACCCGCTTGAACCCGGCAAACCCCAGGCCGCGCACCCCCTAAGGAACGGGCGAAGAATTCACAAGGTAGGAATGCAATACCTCAGAAATTAGCGGTACTTTTTTTGGCATGTCACTGAAATTTCTGATGCTTGTTGGATCCTGAAAAAATGAGAAACAGAGCTCAAGTGTGATGCACACCGGATCCATGCATGACATCCGTATGGTAGGGCCACAAAGACGCAAAAGGCTGAGCCTCGGGATCCTCATCGTGATGGTAGGGCCACACAAGAAGGGCCGAATCCAAACCAGAAATTCAGAAAATTGGTATCCTATCACAATCTCAAGACGATGGGTCAGCAGTGCATCAGTTTTAGCTACCCGGCCAACAGAAATTCGGAAATTCAGTGCGAGGTCAAAAAAAATTTGATTGGCCCTGAAATTCAGACTTTAGGGTCAAAAATTCTGCCTGGTCCTAAAATTCTGATGTCCCAACCCTCTTGACTGCAGAAGTTGGCAGATAGAATGAGATCAGGACTCATCATTCCGAAGGAAGGGCCGAGATTATTAGACTATGCCACTTCTCACATTACCGGGAAGGGTTGAGACCGCAAGTGTAGGCTAAAGCCCTATAGCCACTCCTAAAAAGGTGTATCATTCTTAAATGAGGCTACCAAGGCCCTCCAGGCCGTACGTTGCGTAGTCTGGATAACCAGACGGGCCTCAAACTCCACATCCAATGTAGAATTTGGTGCCGAACGGGCCAGCACTTGGCGAATGTCGCTAAGTTGGAGGTCAATTTTATGTTTCTTGTTGTACTGGGTCCAGAGATCATTCATATCGTGCATGAATGCACTAGCGGGCTGAAATTCAGTCTCTGGGTACCCCCTGTACTTGAGCACCCACTCTATGTGCTTACGGCGCCCCCGTCCGACCGTCGTTTGAGAAACAATGTCCTCAATGACGTACTTGTCGGACTCGACCAGAAAGTCCTGGTCCGTATAGTAGTGCAGAGGAGGGGTACCCTCCTTAGGGGCCACGTAAGGCTTGAGACTCATAGTGTCTAGCGCCATTTTGCCTCGTTCGGTAGCTATCAAGTAAGTATTGCTGCCTTGGCGCTGAAGGACTTCACCTGGTCCTTCCCAGACCCGATGCAGCTTATCAGTACCTTTCTTAGTCTTGTAGTCCCTGTACCAGACTTTCTCCCCAAAGACATAGACATGGGGAGGATGCGCCTTTCGGAATTCCTCCGCCTTACGGCGGTGAATCTTTTTCAGGGAGTCCTGTACGTAGCGGCAGTCCTGCACCAACTGTTGGAAGAATCCAACTGCATCCCGACACTCAGATTGGGGAAGAATGGGTGGGCAGTCTCCAAATTCAATGGGATTGCGGCCAAACACTAAATAGTGTGGCGAATACCCAATGATTGGGCCAGGGATGTCGTTGGAAGCCCAGACGGCCACTGGCAACAGCTGCGCCCAATTTTGCTGGGTTGTTTTCAACAGCCACTGCCTGAGGGATTCAACGACCACCTGAAATGTTCGTTCTGCACGCCCATTCGACTGGGGTCTCTTGATGGTGGACTGCTTCATGCTGATCCCTGATAGCTTACAGAGTTCGCTGAAGAACTTGGCCCTAACCAGATGGTCCTGGTCTGATAAGATCTCTTGGGGCATACGCATGACCGGCACCACCCTCTCCAGATATAGATCCGCCAGGCCAATTGCGGTTAGGGTCTTACTGCAAAGCACTGCCACCACATGCCCTGTTAAACGGCAAACGACGACTAAAACGTAATCATATGTGTTGCCGTTTGCAGTACAAGGACGTTCGCTGAGGTCAGAAAAGTCAACACAGACTGATGCAAACTGGTACTCCGGCATTGGTGCGGGATGATTGGACTCTGGCTGTAAACCCTTACGGCCCTTAGTCTGGCCGCAGATATTGCACTTATTGACAATGGACCGCACCATTTGGTGTAGTTTTTATCAGTTGATATGCACAAGAATACTTCCGGTTGAAACCTTTCAGTGTTTTTCTGATGCCCGGGTGTGCATACTGATGGCAGGCTTTAATGACTTGTTTGACCAGGTCATATGGTACACACACACGTCCATTGCTTCGCACCTTATCGTTATGCAATGTATATGACTGTCCATCGACCTCAATGAACTTGTGCTGCCGTAAAGCATCCCAGCGGGGAGCAAAAAACGGGTCAAGCTCATAGTGGGAGGACCAGTCATCATAAAGGACAGAGATTGCGGGGGGCACTTTAATGGCTTCTATGTCTCCCCTACGTTCTCATTTGGACCACGTACTTCACACAGTGGTTTTACCCGGTTTAACCCGGTTGAACTCAGAAGGGGCGCGGTTGAACCGCTGAACCGTGGTTGAACCGCGGTTGTACCACCGCCAGCGCTGCCGGCGGCGGCGGCGCCAGCGGCGCGCGCTTTTCTGAACAAAATATTTGCATAACCACCTGAAACTGACGCGGATCCGACAATGAGGGTTTTCACCCCCGGCATATGCCAACTCATGGAGGACATAGTCTCAATCATGTTCCGTGATGCCAATTGTCCCTTGTGTCGGCATTTAGAGTCCAAATTAAGTCTCTTCTTTTGAGCACGGGTGTATTTTCCTCCCGTCACGATGTGGGGAAGCGTCTGCCAGCGGCTTGATGGCCCTGCCAGGGTTTCATCTCCCACAGATTGGATGAAAAGCTCCTCCAGAGTGCTACACTTGGCCCCGTCTGTCGCGACGTAGGGTGCCTCGGCCTCGACCGTGTCGACCAACTTAACCGCTTGTAGTGCAGCCACTGAGGCTACCTGTAGCTGGTTAAGCATGGCTTGCTCATGGGAAAAGGCTTCGGGCTCCGCTGTTTAAAGGTAATCACGCACAGACTGCCATTCCTGTTTTTCGGCTTCCTCCCATCCAGCCAGGTCATCATCCCCACCATGGAAGTTGGTGTCTCGGGCCTCCGGTGCTGGATAGGCAAACCGAGAAAGAGCATCGGCAACCTGATTCTCCTCACCTGGACGGTAAGTAATATTAAGGTTGAACCGGCTCAAAAACTCATGCCAATGTCCCCGCTGTCCTAACGGCCCAGAAATGGTACACAAGTCCTCCTTGTACCATTTCACAATGGCTGAATGATCAGTCTGGATCTCAACTGCAGATCCTCCGATCCATGACTGAAATTTCAACAGGCAACACACAATGGCATATGTTTCCTGCTCTCTCGGAGTCCAGGCAAACTGCCCCGTGTCCTTGGTACTCCCATTGACGCCGGCCTTGTTCCCTTGCAGCTTGCGGAAATAGAAGGCAACTGGGTGCCAGTTACCATCTTCCTGCTGCTGCTCAAGAACCCCACCGACTGCATAGTTGGACGCATCAGTGATGACGCGCCACGGCAGGCCTGGCTTGGGTAAGTACAGCCTGGTTTTCTCGGTTAACACATTCTTAAGGGCCTCGAAGTTGGTTTTCATTTCATCGGTCCAATGAATCCGGGCTTCCTTAGGTGTTAACTTGATTTTCTTCCTCTTCTGAGGCACTCCAGTGGATGTTCGTAGGGCATTAGGGTCCCTAGGCTGATATTGATATTTGCCTTTGAGGGCGTTCATCAGCGGTGCTGCCATTTAGGCGAATTTGTCGATATACACCTGATACCAGCCCACGAGCACAAGGAATCCCTTCATATCCTTGGCCGTTTTGATATCCTTCCCTGTCCATTCTTTTAGTGCTGAGATTTTGGTGGGACTCGGATATCTACATCAATCTTTAAGGATGTGACCCACATACTGGACAATCCATTTGAATAGATGGACCTTGGAGGGCTTGACTGCTAGTTGAGCCTCCTCCAGTGCATCAAACATCTTGCATAGGTCTTCATAATGCACCTCAAAATACTTCCTGAGCGTTCCCGGTTGTTGTTTTTGCTCAATTGTGAGCTTGTCTGGCTCTAAAACATTCCGCCCTGACGACGATAGAATGTCATCAATGTAGGGTTGGGATTGAGGACAATTGCATGTCACATATTGGACCATTTGTTGGTAGGCTGCAGGCCCCACCTTAACACCCATCCGAAGGACATTCCATTCAAAAATGACAGACCGAGTACAGAAGGCAGTAAGATGCTTGCTGCTCTCCTCCAGATGCATTTGATGAAAACCATCCTCCAAATCGATGATGGAAGAGATAAAATTGCCCTCCTGGTTGGCAATTTGGTTCTCAATGACAGGCAGCGAAAAACTGTTGCCCTTTAAGCAGGAATTAAG
The DNA here is from genome assembly GCA_964036045.1 of Eutreptiella sp. 'Long Island Sound 2002'. NCBI lineage: Eukaryota > Euglenozoa > Euglenophyceae > Eutreptiales > Eutreptiaceae > Eutreptiella > Eutreptiella sp. 'Long Island Sound 2002'. The sequence goes on from OZ038382.1 coordinate 140,409,023, forward strand.
ATGACGGTAGTCGATGACCAACCGCCAATCATTTTTTCCCGGCTTTGGCACCAAGAACGCTCTGGCGACCCATTGTGGCAGCCCTTTTGCATCTCGTAGCATGCCACCGTCCTTGAACTTCACGATTTTATCCGATAACGCTTTTTCACGTTCACCCACGGCTCGTATGGGCTTGTCAGCTCTGGGGCCAGCATGTTCAGGCAAGAGCTCCAAGCAGAGCATAAAATGTGGCCCTCTTGCCTTTTTGGCTGCCGGGGTCACATCCCGAGTGCGAGTGGGATTAAAAACGGTTTTTTCATACCGAGCCATAATTTTGGCCTTGAGGTCTTCACATCCTTCCTAGTCCTCATCTGACTTGATGACAGACCGGATGTGGCGGCGGTAGCGTTGTACCCAATCATGCTGGCTTATCTCCCTAGGAGCCAGACTAGACCTATCCACACAAGACTCATTCCATACCGGGGGTGTAGTTAACATTCGCCGCTCATGCATGGTATCAGACTCCTCCATACTGGAGTAATCAGGACCAGGGGACGCTTCGGACTCTGACTGACTGATGTCCCCTGACTTGGCGTGTTTGGTTGCTTTGCGATGTGCCCGTCGCCGCATCTGGCGACATTCGACCTGTACGGGCGAAACTTGTTGTACCTGATGGTTAGAAGTACCACGCATGAGCGATTCTAAGGAAGGCTTGGGTTGTGAGTGTGAAAAAGGGGGAGGAAACTGTGCAGTCGTGCGGGTGTAGGGCGACACCATCCCCGCGGGGAAGGGTCAAGTACCATACAGCGCGCTGCTTGCCGGCGGTATCCGCTGGTTCCGCCTGTGACTCCTCAGGAGTCCATCCTAGCGCATCTACTACAACTATACGATACTCCCTATCGGCTAAGCGTACCTTACCATCATGATCTACAAAAGGGGGTTCACCGACCGGCACATCTACCCAGTCCACTACCACCTCGCTCAGCGACCACCACCAATTCCTATCCTTACATGTCGGGACAATAGCGATACCTCGGCCTTGTACAAACTTCAACTTCTGAACGGTTTGCTCCCACAGCCTATCGGGGGGATGTAACCAAGGGTTCTCTCCAGCCCATGTCATCCCTATCACGCAGCCATTCTTGCCGCACTTTGCGTCTGGCCGCCGCCTGAAAATGCCGAATATTGCCTCGACCCTCCTGGGTACGGAATGAGGACTTAACCGCCTTGGTGCTCTTTCATAGCACCTTGAGAAAGGTTTATAGTGGTTTCAACACTGTGTTTTTGTCTCTCCTGCTGCTTGCTGCTGGTGTAGGGTTTCCTGCTGCTTGTTTTTGGAGATGAAAACCTTTTGTTTGCTGAAAGAGAGTCAATCCAGGATAACCCAAGCCAGAGGTGTGCAAAGAGAAGAGAATCAGGATCAAAGCATGAAGGGCTGCAGTGTAAACAGTGAAAGATGAAAGGATATTCACAGAAACTGCAACTCAGGTCAAATCGGAATGCATATTCACAAAGATAGCTGAAATGTTTTGGAAAAGAGTTGGAAAACTGCCCCATGGTCACTCTCCCTCCATAGTGCCATTTCAGGAGATGTGCACTCTTTGTTTTGGGTCCCATATGTGCTGAGGAGGCAGGGCATGTGGCGATGAGGTCACTGCCATGTCACATGGGATCTTCCTACTTAGCTAGGCTGACCAGGAATTGAACCCAGGACGTCTCAAAAAGACGTGCCCAGCCCCCTAGGGTGCATACCACTAGGATAGCTAAGAATTCATGGAAAAACATAGATAAATTCATAGGCTCTGCCTTGGATATGTCAGTTCTCAGTCAACTCAGGAAAAGATGTATAGCCTCACATTGAAAGGGAATTAAGGGGTCCACTCCATATCCTGATTGGGTGTCTGGTTCCATAGGTCAAAATGTGTTATCACCAGTTTTGGTGGGACCAATACTAAGATAGAAATGCCTGGATGCTCAGTGCATCCCTCATACAACTAGAGTATGCCTCAAAGCATTGGAAAAGCACTTTTTCTTACTCCCCCCTTGTGCTGTGGTGGCCACCACTGTCGCATTTTAGGAAAAAGGGATTTTTTCCTTGGCCTTTCCATGGTTTCCACATCTACTTTAAAATACCTATAGTTTCCCTCACACAGAAAAATGGGCGCTCACCATGGCTGGCGCTCTTTTGCTGCTCTGTTTGTAACATTTCCTACAGGAGACCCAGCGCTCATGGCGCTGCCGGGGCTCCTGTGGCTTGGTTGGGTTAGTTTGGGAGCATGCCAAAACATGTGCATGTGCATCCCTCCCTCCAAGACGCAGCGCGACACAAACCCAACGCAAGACACAATATACACACTCGCATGGGTTCTCGTAAACCTGCTGGCGACCTGTGACCTGTCTTAGGGCGAAGGGAGTCGTGAATAAATAGAATTGCCCCTTGGTGGGGTCTTGGGTTCTGCTCAGTCTCTCCAGGCTGCTGCGTTTCGGCCAGAACACGGCCTACTCAGCGAGGCTGCGCGTGGGTATCTGCAGAGGCAGGAATCGGAGAATTGTGGATGAATCCACGCAAAAACGAAGCGACGACACCCAAATCCGTCAAACGACGGCCTAGAACTTTTCTAAGACAACACACCTGAGCAGAATCCAATTGTGCATCAGAAGCACATTTTTATAGAAATTATAGTCATCTCTGGATTTTTGGAATCCAGAAATTCATACGCATACAAAGGCAGCGCGCAGGAGCGGCTCCTAGCGAAGCGCCGGAAAATGAAGAAATAATGGAATTATAAACGTATGTCTCACGTAGTCTTGAAAATGACGAGACACACATTGATAAATAAACATACAGATTCCACCTACACTAATAGAAGTATCCAGAATTCAAGAATTCGAAAATCAACGAAAAGACTTCAATGAATCAGGTATAAACTACAGGTATGCTCGTCTCGTATGCCGCATACACATTGCTCGTCTCGTGTCTCCGTGAACGAGTCTTGTAGCAGCGCTAACAACGATAGGACGCGATAGAGGGATTGATTAGAAAGATTGCAGATGATTAGAGGTCAGATCAGGGTGATTAGACATACACACAAGTGCATAGCAACGTTTTTCGCGTGCGCCCCTCACTTGCTCTCTCTCTCCAGCGGTAGGTAAGGTGAGTAAGCCCAGGCGGGGCCACCCCCTGGTGGAGTCATGATCGAGGTACAGATGGGCAGGTTTGCCCAACGCCGTCGTGCATGCTCGCGCATTCACACATGCATTAAAGGGTGGGCCACGCGAAGTGCGCACGGTAAACCTTGTTTAGGCTACCCAGGGGCTCCTTGGTACGTTCTTTAAGAGAACCTGAGGAGTCCCTTAAAGCTTGCTTGCTTGACAGGGGTAGCTGATTCTTCAGCGTGTTTGCGGACAGTGTATTATAGGTCACACTGAGAACCGTATAATACGGGGAGTGTGGCTTGGTTCCTCCGCCGCAAACGCCCCTTCATTTGCTTTTGCTTTACAGGTGGGCAGGTAGGGTGATTGGTGCAGCAGCATACCATTGTTTTGATGCCCGGCTAAACAAGGGCGCAGATCACACAAACAAGTAACTTGGCCTCTGCCTGTGGCAGAGCAGGGAGTCCGACTCCATCGACATCTGCGCCGTGCACGCAAGAACACCTCTTCCCTCCAAGCCCTAGCAGGGGAAACACGTTTTGGCGTCCCTGTTAGGCCACAGTTGCTTAGCAGCGCTGTGTTCTCTTGTCATTTCACAGGAGGGTCGCTAGGACCCACGACATGTTCTTCAACCACACCAAGTAGAGTGTGCGTGTAGGAGTGGTAGTCCTGAGTGGGGGCTTGAGCCAGTTGCACCAGTGCTCGCCCACCAGGATGGTGCCACTGTGGGGTGTGTAGGACCTGTAGTGCGTGTGTCACTGTCCCACCCGTTTCCTGCAATTTTAGGAGGGTTGGTGGGCTGTGGCAGTGGTTAGGTCAGTGTTTTGGCCACTTAGCAAAACGGCGTTTTCATGCCTTCATAGCTTTTGGCCACCCCTCCCTGTAGTAGACAGATAGGTAGGGAAAACAATACCCGTATTAGTACGCTGGGTATTCCCCAAAGGTTTTGCGCCAGCACAGAAATTGGGCGCTTAGGGGAGGGGAGACCCGGGGCGTACCCCGTGGCATCAATAAGCCAACCTTCCAGGTTTAGCAAGCGTGCAGACCTGGGTATAATTAGGAGACCACTTCTGCGGCTTGCTCTCAGGACCTTAGGACTAGCACACTCACACATACGCTTGGGCAGGTAAGGGTAAGGTTCAGTCCCAAGCTTTAGTCTTGGAGGCAAGCGTCTCAGCGAGCCTCAGCAACTCACCAAGGTTGTTCTGGGACAAGTAGTCAACCAGAACTGAGTTTAGGCGTCCCTCAGGTAGAAAAAATGCAGAGAAGGGCTCCCAGGTGGCCTCTTCGACTCCAAACCCTTCCCAGAGGGTGAGGAAGCGCCAACCCTGGCGATAGCGGTGGCGTAGGACAGACTTCACCAGGTAGAAGCCTTCCTTAGCCATCTACTCGGCGTTCATGTCGGGGAGTTCACCTTCAACTTCCATAGGGCTGGCAGCCCCTTGCAGGTCTAGGGCGTCGATTTCCTCGTCGTTCAGCTCCCACTCCTCCCCACAGAGGTCTTCAGGATCATAGTAGCGCTTCAGGTGTTGAGCAGCGCACACCAGGGTCCCCCCTAGACGGGGAGAACACCGCACGCTGATACGGTGTCCATCCCCTGATAGAATCTTATACGGCCCGAAGTATGGGTCATCGCTGGTAGAGCGTGGCCAGGCGGGTAGTCGACTGTGGTGCACCAGCACCCATTCCCCCTCTTGGTAGGTGGCCGGTACTCGGTGCTTGTTCTTCTTGTTCCACTGACGCTCCCTCACTCTCTGGAGCATAGCCTTGGCCTTGTCCACCTTCGCTTGTTGCTCTTGGACCCATTCACCCACAGAAGAATGAGTGTCCTCTGGATAGGGGGCATGTAGGAACCATGCGGGGCGCCCTAGGAATAGCTCATGGGGCGAGTAGCCAGTAGCTGAACTCTCTTCGGAGTTCATCATCAAGGATATGACGGGGAGTAGTCTCACCCAGTCTCTGGTGCGTTCAGTTTTGCACCATATCCGTACGTTCTCCTTCAGGACACGGATCTGTCGCTCACATAGGGGGTTGCTCGTGTGCGAGTAGGGAATCCCCGTAGACACCTGGACATTGAGGGATCTCAGGACCCTCTTGTACCAGCCAGTATCTGAGCGTACTCGTACGTCCTCATCGGATTTGATCTCCTTGGGCGCCCCATAGACACAAAAACACTCCTCCAGAAGTATCCTGATAGTCTCCTCTCCGGTAATGTGCTTGGTACATGGGAACACCCTGGTAAACCTGGTCAACCCACAGGTCACCACGAGGGCGAAGTCATAGCCCCCGAACTTCGGCATCTCCGTTTAGTCCACGTATAGAACACTGTTAGCACAGTGAGGGATGGGCAGGGTCGAGTAGAGACCTCTGTCCCTGATATCCCCTGTTTTACAGGACCTGCACGGGCACTTGTCCACGATAGGCTGGAGGGTTTTCCGCAGTTGGTCGTCAGTCCACGTAGTGTGGAACCACTGCTTGAACAGCCTCAGGGTGCGGTCAGCACCCACATGACCGCTGGACTCATGGGTCCACTTCAGCAGCCCTGGGACTCTGTCACTAGGCACCACAATGCGGTCCTCGTGCCAGACGTAGCTCTTGTCCCTTTTCCACTGGTCTTGGTTGACCAGGAGGGGTTCAAGGCGTTTCTCCAGGCGCTTGTAGATATCCTCAAACTCCTTCAGGTACTCTGATTGTTGGAGTCCATCCAGGGGGCGTATCATCGTCATGTTGAGGTCCAAGTGGACGTCCATACGGCTGAACACCTCCTTAGCCAGCGCTTCAGACCGGGCACCAATCAGGGCGTCGAAGTTGTTGCGGCTGATGTAGTCCGCACACTCGTTCTTCACTCCCTGGATATGGTGTACCGTCAGCCGTAGTTGACTGAGGTAGGTGCACCAGCGCCGTAGCTTGGCCTTCTCAGGTGGGGGACCCTTCTGGAAACTGCGGACCGGTTCTTGGTCGCACAGCCAGACCACAGGGTTACTCCTCAACAGTTGTGCTTGTGAGGATAGCACCAGCATACCCGCGAGCAATTCCTGCTCATAGGTGGAGTGGTTACCCCTGGCCTGGTTCCACTTCCAGTTCCAGTGGCCCAGAGGTACTAGGACCCACTTGTCGTCAGGGTAGCTATGCTTGAGGGTTCCATCTCGGTTGAGACCTTCCGTCCCCCATTTGGGAAATGGCCGAGTCGAACTCCTCCTTCTCTAGCGCTTGCCATTGGAACAACGTTCCACCACCGCCCACATTGCTGGCGCCGGTCACCAGGATAATCCCCCCTTGTGCCCTAGGCACGCCCAAGCACTTAGCGTTGGCTACCTTGTCTTTGAGCTCGTCAAACGCTTGTTGCTCTTGTGGGCTCCAGCGCCAAGTAGTACTCTTCTTGATCAAGTCCGTCAGAATGGCGCTGGTGTAGGTGAAACTTTTGATGTGGCGGCGATAGAAGTTGCACGCCCGAATGAAACTGCGTACATAATGAAGTCCTTTCTTGGGCTCTTCGTGTCATACCTTGGCATCCATAAGGGGTTTGGCCTTAGAGGCCGCTGGGGTCCACCACCCATAGCCAATGTCGAACCCCAAGTACTGCATGGTCTCCTGCATGAACTCACACTTCTCCAGCTTGAGTCGTGTGTGGTTCTGCTGGCAGACCGCAAAGAACTCACCCAAAAGGATTAGGTGATCCTCCTGGGTATTGGTCCCGAGGCATATATTGTCGATGTGAGCCTCCATTTGGGCACCACGGGATATGAGCTCCTGCACCTTAGGTCTCCTTCGTAGGATGGACAAGATCTTGTTCATCAGCTCTTGGAATAGAGCGGGTGCGTTAGCCACGCCAAACGGCATGACCTTCCACTTGAACACCCTCCCCTGAGGGGTGATGAAGGCCAGTAGTTCCTGTGCGTTGGGCGTCAGGTCCACTTGCCAGAATCCGCTCCTCTTGTCCATCTTGGTCTTGTAGCGGCAGGAGGCTATCTTCTCCAGGGTAGACTCCATATTGGGAATGGACCCTGAGTGGTTCAGCGTCTTCTTGTTCAGTTCTCCGTAGTCCACTACCAGCCGTTTGGCTGTAGACCCAGGTTTAGCCACCAGGAAACAGGGGCTGCAGTGTAGGGGGTAGTCCCCGTCCTTGTACTCCAGGACTAGGCCAGCGTCGATACATTCTTGTATCTGTCGCTCAATCTCGTCGGCCTGCTCTTTAGGAGCTGGATAGGGTCTCCTCCGGATCTTGTGACCCACGAACTCGGGTTTCAGCTTGAGGTCCATCTGTACCAGCTTGTCACATGAGGCTGGAGGGGGTAGTTCTCCGAACACCTCCAGATAGGTCCTTATAAGCTTCTGTACCCGCGGGTCCAATACCCTGATCTTGTCCTCCATGTCCTCGTCAGAGTGTAAGTTGCTTGCCCCCTGAGTAATAGACGTCGGGAGGTGGTCCTCCACCGACTCTTCGCCTGTGGTAGTGTCCTTCAGCCCTTGGTAGGCATATAGAAGGTCTTGTTCAACCATCTCCGGTGGACGATGGCAACATAAGCACGCTCGAGGGGGTTCACAGACACATTCCTCCAAGAGGTCGTCCTCCTCTGGGATCCTCACATGGGCGCCCCATACGCTCTTCATGAGCTTAAGATCTACCTCCCTTTGCCAGGTGGTGATCTTCTGTTCGAGGTCCTCCTTCAATTGGGACAGGTCTCCCATTTGTCCTTGCTTCAGTGGCCATGAGCTGCGGGTAGGCTGCGCGCAGCATAGCTTTTTCGCCACTAACTTCCTCTTGGAATCCACATACTCCCTGAGCCTGGATCGAGGGTCCAGCTCCTCGTCCACGGGGTCTTCAACCCTCATGGAGAGTAGGGGCTTCAGTGGGGCGACGTACTCGGCCTTCTCCACTTCCTCCACACAGGTCTGCACGAAGAAGGCGTCGTGCTCAGTTTCGTCTTCTAAGTGGATAGAGCTAGGTAGCTCAGATAGTCCACACTCAGAGACTCCATCAGGAACAGGTACATGGCAGGGAGAGTTGGGGGCGTTGGTGTCAGTCACAACGTACTCATCTCCTCCGGGTGTAGTCTCAACAGCATCTTGAGGTCGTAGGCGATCTTTGAAGCCACCCAAGGCGAGTCCGTCGCTTTCTCGGTGTATAGCCTGGACCAGAGTCGGGTCCAGATCCTCCCAGGGGATGGAGGTAAGACCTCCGTCCACCACGCTCAGCATACTCCCCCATCCGGGTTTCCCAATAGGCGTCTTACGCCCCAGAGGCACGTAGATGGCCTCATCAGGTAAACGAACAGAGCTGATAGTCAGCCTGTCCAGGAGGTTTCGCCAGTACTTGTTGCCCCCATGGGCTCCCCAATCGGGGGAACACAGGACCATACGGGAACGTTCCAAGGCCACCTTGGTCAGCACCTTCCCCAGTTCACTGAACCTGGGGTTCCCGTAGGCCATCCCGAAAGAGGGCCAGTAAAATTTGTAGCTGCAGTTCTTCCCCTTGCTGCAGTAAAGGTCCAGTACATGCTGCTTGTCGCTGGCGAACAACTCCACACTCAGGTCTTCCCGAGAATAACCCAACTCCTTCAGACCTTGGTCTAGGACTCCCCCCAAATAGTTGATAGTCCTCAGTTTCGGAGGCCGCCATCATGTTCGAGGGCTCCTCCTTCGATAGCCTCAGGTAACTCGAGGTATGTCCCGACTGCTCCAGTGGCACAGACTCTCTACCACTGCCGTGGTCCACGTAGAGGAGGTAGGGCGCTTGCAGCGTCAGGGATTGTATCTGGGAGTGCTGTACGAAGAAGTCAGTCCCCAGTACAAAGTCGAAGGCCTCAGTGTCCATCACATAGAACCGATGGGCGATAGTCCGGGAGCCCATAGGTACCCCCACTTCACAGTCCCCGCAGCTGTGCACCACATGTCCATCCCCCATGCGTATAGCAGCGGTGGTCATGGTGTTCTTCAGGCTCCCACAAGGTAAAACTTTCTTGGCCACTATAGATATGGTGGCGCCTGTGTCCAATACCCCCATGTATTCACGTCCCTTTAGTCGGATACGTACCCAAAACACCAGGTCTTGGGTACCACCAGAGCGTCCCCGTCAGAACTCCGCGGGATAGGTCACCTCGAACCCCTTGTTCCGCAATTTGCGGGCCATCCTCATGAAACGGCTCCTCCTCTTAGCGTTGCCGTCATCACCACCTTCATGCTCACGTTTGGCTCCTTGTTCTTGCTGGGCCTGCGTTTGCGAGCGTGTGGTAGGACCAGACTGCCCTCCAGAGGGCTCGGAGTTCCCCCCTGGATTAGGGTTGGGGTTGCCTCCGTTCTTGTCCTTGTTTTTGTTGTCGGGCTGGCGGTTAGCGCCTCCTCCTCGTCCACCTTGACCCTTGTCCTGCCCTTGACCACGTCCTTTCGACTTGCCCTTGCTTGAGTCGTTGCCTTTGCCTTTGCCTCCACCTTTACCTGAGCCCTTGCCAGGATCTTCACCCTTATGCTTCACTGATAGGCGTTGCTTATGGTAGCACTCATCCTCGTAGTGCTTCCGCTTCCCGCAGAATGCACACGTGATGGTGCACCTGTAATGATCCGGCAGCTTCGCTTTGGCGCCAGTGTTCTTCTCCTGCTGCTTCCCCTGGACTACGAAGCAGTCTCGCTGCTCGCAGTCAGGGGCGTGCTGCAGGTGGCCCTGCTCGTCTCTGGCATCACACCAGAATAGCTCCTTCACGTTCTCCATGATACGGGCGTGGGCGTGTTTGGGGGTAGTCCCCTGCCCAGGTCGGGACCCTTGGTACCCTTTGCCATGACCTCCAGAACCTCCTCCTCCAGGACGGTAATTGTTCAAGTGCTGGTCGCTCTCCTTCTCCAGTGCCAGCTCCAGGAGTAGCACGCATAGATTCTCGTAGCGGAGGGATCTAGCCTTGCGCTCCGCCGTCGAACGGCACTCGTCCCATAGCTCTCGAGGGAGCTTGGCCACCAACCAGAACAGCAGGTCGTCGCTGCTGTAGGAACCGGGCGTCAGTCGTCCAGCCCAGTGATCCAGGTCAGCCAACAGCTCACAGACCCTGCCAGGTTTGGGGTTGCTGGGCAGCACGGGCAGGTTCTGGATATCGGCCCTGATAGAGAGGTCGGTTTCGTAGGTCGGGTACTGCCTCTCCAGGGCAACCAACACATCGGCAAAGGTGGCGGAGTTAGTCACGATCTGCCTGACCTGCTTCTCCAGGTACTTGGTCTTGCAGCACTGCAGGAGCAGATCGCACTTCACTCGCCCACTAGCGTGGGTTTGGCTGGTCAATCGGAGAAACCGGCCAAAGTTCTCAGCGAACTCGCTGAGATCCTTGCCTGTGAACTCAGGCAGGTTCACCACGATCTTGGAGGTGGCAATAGCCTTCGCTTCCTGAGACCTGCGTCCCTCAGGGCGTCGGGTCTTCTTCTTCTTCTTCTTCTTCTTCTTTCCCTTTTGGGTCCTCGGGGTCCTCCGGGTCATCATCCTCCGAGGGCGAAGTAGAAGTCATTGACGGCGGCTCGTCATCGGAGGGGTCTCCGCCTAGATCGCTAGAGCCATAAGGCTCCACATCCACCATTGCCCTTAGGGCTGTCAGCCCCAGCCGGTCCAGCTCGGCCCTCGTCGAGTTCGTCACGTGGCTGTAGGGCGGCTGGGCCGTTCTCGGCACGAACCGACTTCTCGGTATAGCTGCAGGAGTCGGCATCGTTTGGCTCCTCAGGCTCCCCAGGGTGTTTGTCAACCCTGCCGCCAGGTGGTTGGCCTGTACTCGGTGGGGTGACATTCCCACCGTGGTAGGTGACGCTTGGGGCGGGATCATCAGGGGCTCCAGTTTCTCTCGGATCTCTTGAGTGAGGTCGCCCACGATTTTTGAAGTGGCTCCTCAGAGCACCTCGTTGATCTCCGACCGCGTCAGGGACCTGTTGGAGGATCTTCCCGATCCTCTACTCCTGCCACCAAGAGATTGGGGTCCTCTCCTCAACCCACTCAAGGTTGCATACCTGTTAACCACGCAACTGAATTGCTCCACGGGTTAACATGTTAACCCGTGGACCAATTCAGTTGCGTGGTTAACAATACCCAGGTGCATACCCAGGAACATCCACATAGGTTCCAGTAGCGGGTGGTGGATGGGGATATTCAGCCGCATACCATCACGGCGCAGAGCTGGAAGCCACCGGCTCACTGGCAGTAGTTGCCTCAGGGAGCGCAGTGGTAGGTGGGCCCATACCATAGGCGGGGTAGGGAGGCATGCCAGTAAAGCCTGTGCCCTCTGCCATAGGCGGGTTGGTTATGGGAGTGGATGTTGCGGCGGCTGGGTCTGGAATTGGGAGTGTGGTGGTCAAAGGAGAGGGTGATGCGTGGAGGCCAGAAGCGCTTGGTGCGCCTTCGAAGGTAGGGACATTCGTCAGGTCTTGCCCTTGCTCCTCTCCTTCGTCTCCTTCGTCTCCAGCATCCTTCTCGCTCTCTCTCTTTCTCTTCACAGGCTGAGAGGCCACCTCTTCGACTGACAGGGCCCCGAAGGCCGTCTGGAGTCCATCCAGCGAGTCCTCAGCCGCTTCCACTGGCCCATGTAAGGGCTCCGCCGAAGGTACAGCGCCAGGTGCTGGCCTTGCCGGTGCCTCAGGCGCTGGCGCGGTCTTCACGTCGGCGTCCTCCTTCCTTGTGTCCATCTTCAGTCACCCTTCTGCTTATATGTGCCTGTACTCGGCGCACTGGATGTACGGCGCGGGGTTGCTGCCGGTGCGCAGAGACAGACTGCCTCTTGCTACCAGAAAAGTTTATAGTGGTTTCAACACTGTGTTTTTGTCTCTCCTGCTGCTTGCTGCTGGTGTAGGGTTTCCCGCTGCTTGTTTTTGGAGATGAAAAGGTTTTGTTTGCTGAAATAGAGTCAATCCAGGATAACCCAAGCCAGAGGTGTGCAGAGAGAAGAGAATCAGGATCAAAGCATGAAGGGCTGCAGTGTAAACAGTGAAAGATGAAAGGATATTCACAGAAACTGCAACTCAGGTCAAATCGGAATGCATATTCACAAAGATAGCTGAAATGTTTTGGAAAAGAGTTGGAAAACTGCCCCATGGTCACTCTCTCTCCATAGTGCCATTTCAGGAGATGTGCACTCTTTGTTTTGGGTCCCATATGTGCTGAGGAGGCAGGGCATGTGGCGATGAGGTCACTGCCATGTCACATGGGATCTTCCTACTTAGCTAGGCTGACCAAGAATTGAACCAAGGACGTCTCAAAAAGAGGTGCCCAGCCCCCTAGGGTGCATACCACTAGGATAGCTAAGAATTCATGGAAAAACATAGATAAATTCATAGGCTCTGCCTTGGATATGTCAGTTCTCAGTCAACTCAGGAAAAGATGTATAGCCTCACATTGAAAGGGTATCAAGGGGTCCACTCCATATCCTGATTGGGTGTTTGGTTCCATGGGTCAAAATGTGTTATCACCAGTTTTGGTGGGACCAATACTAAGAGAGAAATGCCTGGATGCTCAGTGCATCCCTAATACAACTAGAGTATGCCTCAAAGCATTGGAAAAGCACTTTTTCTTACTCCTTGGACGGCCCACCAATGTCAGAACTGACTCTAGAATCAGTCGCGCACTCCGAATTTTCAGAATCCGCCCACAGATCTGAGTCTGTCAACGCCAGACTTTCACATGTAACCGCCGTCAACTCCGTAACCTGAGCTGAGTTTATACGGGCCGATCCCCACCCCGAAAAGTTGGCGCCGGGTTGGCCTACCGTGGCGCGGTTACTGACACTCGGTAACTCGGTTTCCATGCTACCTGTGGCGTCCTCTACAACCAACTCTGGTTCAGTACCAGTGAACTCCGCTAATTTGTTAGCAAGCAACACTGCCACTCTGTGTGGCAGACCAATGCCCATTGCAGGTCCAGCGTGTCGTAATGGGACCAAGGCATTGGATTTATGTGTAGGCACCGAAGGAAACTGCTCCGTACCCAACAGATCGCCACTGTTGGCTGGGTCTACATGATTGTGACCCTTGAAGCTGTCTGAATAGGCCAGCAACAAAGAACATACAAGTCCTTGCACTAGCCCCAGGGCTTGGTTCACTGCAGAACCCTGATCAGCGGTCTCACTGCCCTCCTGAACTATGCCAGCCCTGTGCTCTGTCACCCAAAGGGTAATATATGTGCACACCAAAAGGACGTACTCTTGTGCGCGAGATGGAGAAGGTAAGGTTAGTGTGCTTGATGAAACTGGAGAGATTTGGGCTTCCTCTTCCTGGGAGGGGGGGTGGGGCTTACCTGGGGAGGGAGGTACCGTACCTTTGGGTGTGTCCGTACTACCGAACCCGCCGGAACTGCGTTCCGTGGCTTGTACTTCGGAGACTGGTTGAATTAAAAGATTTAGATGAAGTTCGAGGGTAATTTGGGTATCTTTATCTCCTTATCGCACCATATGATCATGAGGTTCTTGATTGCTTAATAAAATATCGACTTCGCCCGTGTAATCGTGATCGATTACACCTGCCCCTACCCTTAACGCTAACTTGCTCGCGTTCCCTGACCTGTCCTGAATCTTACCGTAAGTGAGAGCGGGGGTAGTGAATGCTAATCACGTGGGTACCGGTTGCTGTCCTCTGGAGGGAATGAGAATATCGGCCGCGGCGCATAAATCGTAGCCTGCGGACCCGGGCGTACCCTTTGTCCGTAAAATGGATTCTGGTCTGACCTGTTTGACCTGAAGAGGATTTGAAGAAATATGAGCTTGAATGAGTTAGACGAGAGTAGGAGACATACATGGGGGGGGGGAGAGCGGAGAGGAGAGAGGAGAGAAGGGAGGAAGAGAAACGTCTTGACCGGCTGACTTCGATGATGGGGCTGCCGTAGCTGGCCCGAAAGACTGTTGATCGTCCGGTGATTCTGTGGCTAATGGGGGAATTGGGATTGATGGACGTCGAGGACGCCGAGTGGGGGTAGGGGGGCGTTGCTCGTTGGTGTATGCTGAGAGATCCACCACCCCTTGTAGGTTGGCGAGACAGCGTGATAATGAAGGAATCGGGTTAACCTTTGTTTCTGAGATCGACCTACAGGCTTGGTACGATACCCCCTTCCTACGTTGAGCCAACCCTTGAGGAGTCCAGTCTGGCTCAGGCTCCCCAAAGGATCGCTCAAAACACCAAAAACACATGCCTGATGTGGGCACCTGACCTATGTGGTCCCATACCAGGTGCGTTGGACGGTGACAACGTGTGTTGACACAGTCAGACTGGAAATATTCAAGCTTTTTGTCCGGAAAGCTGACTGTCTGTGCTGTGGTGGCATCTGAAGACCTACGGGCTTTTGGTGGTACGTTTATCAACATGTTGTTTGCCACTCAAACACGACTGCAGCGTGATGTCAGGTGCCAGCCACTTAAAAAACCGCGGCCGAACTAACTCCGTGGAATATTCAGCCTGAATATGTGCTCCCGCAACCTCCAGCGCATACTCAGACATACCCTATGTTGATAAGCCGGCTTTCGCCTTCTCTGGAAACCATCCAGACTCACTAGGGCATCCCTTCCAGGCACTACTGCTAACCCATACCTCAACAAGAAGGGAAACCCAAATATCAGGCGAGGTCCTATGGCGGCCACATGTATGAAGACTTGTATGCACTTAAACACTCGTAACCCATCAGGTGTCTCTACCGGTACCCGTACGGTAGACAAGACACCCTTACGACCACCTGACAAGGGCTTACGGCCTACAGTCACCAACTGTACTGGATGGGGTGCGTCGCTCAGTGCCGCGCTTGGGAAAGGTTCTTCTCCGGCTAAGACCTCAATTTGTGCCCCAGTGTCAACCAAAGCCGGAACCATGATTTCAGGCAAGTTGAGGGAATCACTAAGCTGAATGCCTGATGAAACTACGAGTTCAACCATTTTGTTGGTCTTTCGATTCTTCGGCTTTAGCGGGAAACGGAGGACTTCGGTTCCTGCCTCATCCAGTTGAGTTGGAGACACGTGGATATCCGGTGACTGATAACGTGACAGCACCCTGTTAACATCCACAGTGCAAACTGGCCGTCGGCCGGGCTTGCCATTGGCCGATAATCCGGGGCGCGGCATTCGGGCGCCTCTGTCGCGTGGAGCACGCGACTTTAGAAGCTTGCCATCCCCCTACAATGTTGTTGGGCAATCCTTGGCGTGGTGCCCCTTACCACCATATCGACGACAAATGTCATCTGGTTTTGCTGATGAGCGAGACCGTGAGCGATCCTTGGAATTTGAACCTTGACGACGCTGCTCCTGAGAGTTTGAGCGTCTGTCCCGGGACCCTCGTCCTCGGTGCTTGGACACTTGCCCGCGATCTTGGGAACAATGGAGGTTCCATGTATGATGATCGCGGTCCTTAGACCCCTTTCGGTCTCGAGATCCCCGTGACCGCTCTTGCGAGCCGCCCTTGTTGGGAGACTCAGATGCCAAGTGACCCCTTTGGCCACAACGATTACATATATCGTCTGATTTGGCTCTGGATCGCGATTTGGACTGGCTCCGTGGACCTTTTCGGGAAATAATCTTTTTGTCATCCTTTGGATGGGGACAGTGACGTGCCCAGTGGCCCCGTTGACCACAATTGGCGCAATTAATCCACCGTTGCTTGGACTTCTGGATTTCTTCCTTACGCCGCTGGCTGTAGGAAGATGCGTGGGAGGTATTGCTGGTGACGCTATCCTGGCGATTGGGAAAATCACGATGTGCCCCTGATTGAGAATGAGAGCGCTTGGGCTCTCCCCCATGTCGGTTGCCATCGCAACGTTTAGTGCGAGACCGGTCACCCGTCCCACCTCCTTCACTTCCAAAAGCCCGAACTTTGCGTGCTTCGGAGCCAGTAGGATTATTCATATACTCCTCCTGTTGCTCCTGGTACTCCTGAGCCTGGATGAGAGGCAGCATCATGAGGAAAATTTCCAGGTAGTTGAACTCAACCCCCGCATACTCTGCCTGCAAAGAGTAAAGTTTGTTGTATGCCACCTTCACTTCCTTGTCTGCCGGCACATCCTTGGTGTGTTGTTCAAGAACACCCTACGTGCTCATTTGGATCAGGTACTTCACACAGTGGTTTTACCTGGTTTAACCCGGTTCAACTCGGAAGGGGCGCGGTTGAACCGCTGAACCGCGGTTGAACCGCGGTTGAACCACCGCCAGCGCTGGTGGCGGCGGCGGCGCCAGCGGCGCGCGCTTTTCCGAACAAAATATTTGCATCACCACCTGAAACTGATGCGTGACAAACCTTTTTTAAAAAATGTCCCACCACTGGCTGCAAGTGGTGAAGGACCACTACAGCGGGTGGGGGGACCAACAGCTGGTGGACGACTTGTTCACCTTTTTTTGCACAAACGGCAGAACAAAACGCCTATGGAAACAACTTGCTGACCAAATCGGTAACACACAGAGGGCTTCCAAATAGACAAAAAGGGGTACAAAAAAAGCTTTCACAGGATCCGACGCTGTGCGCCTGATTTTGGACCTTGGGATGCCGAAGCGAAGGTATGTGGCATAATGCACAAATGCCTACAAGTGGTTCAACGTGGTTCAACGGTGCGGTTGAACCCTTAACACAAATGATGAATTGTGATTGTGCTTCATGACAACGTTTGCACGGCAAAATAATCGCTTAATGTTGCCCAAAGCATGAACATATGAGTTGCAACGTGTTGCCCGCGTCACAAATGTGAATACTCTGTGGTTTGTACCATTGGACGCTTTCTGGTGCCATGATGGCAACCCATTCAACCGCAGGTTCAACCGCGCACCTTATCCCAATTTCTCGGTTCAACCGTCCCTAGGTACAAGAAACTTATTTCGTGGGCCGATGCCAAGGAGAAGAAAACCCGTGCAAGCACTGTCCCATGGACACATTGCTTTCCGTCGTATGCAACGATGGATAAATCTTGGTCCACGTTAAGTGAGAGACAAGTACTAAAAACGACCATAAAGGATGGAAGAGTTGGGGTTCGTTGGGATGTGGATGATTGGATGCAATATATAGGTGATCAAAGTGATGTGCTAGAAGAAATGCACTTCCCAAGATTTAGGGATGATCACTCCTATGTACTTATAGTGCGTGGTGATGGGTTTCCATGTAGAGCAAGGTCATGGTGGCAAATTGCATGTGGTGTTGCAAACCACATGCAAAAAGCACGAACCTTACTCTACAATTGGACCCTCCACCTTGCTCTCGTAAGCGAGCATGAAACGGATCTTGTGCGTGTCCTCTTTCGAGAGACACTAAAAAAAATACAACAAATTATTGACCGTGGCTACATTTTGCTCCAAGGGCTTTGGGTGCGAACGGTTGTCATTATTCGAGGCCATAGCCCTTGGCTTCGTCATTTACTTGGTATATCAACTTTTTATGAAATTGGTTCAATCTATTCCTTTGCGATATGGTCTAGGGAGAAAGAAAGATGGGTAGGGTGTGAATGGCGACGAAGTACAAGACTTGAAGCAAAATTCCTAAAGTATAGGAAACAAGGAGTTAGTTGTGTTGGTGCAAAAGGGTGCATCGAAAGTCCACTTTTGAAAGTGGATGACCGTATAGGGTGTGTCATCATGTGTGTTCTTCATCTTGTGATACGATGTGGTGAATACTTAACAACGTTTGTGCGCACACGAGCCACAATGTTGACGGTACCACAACGATCCAAGGTTCAAAGCCTCCTAAAGGACGCTAGTACCAATATTTCTTTGAAAGGCCGGTCCTTCCCCGATGGGGAAGAGACATGGCACTTTTCTGCCAATTGGTTGCCCATTGCAAAGAGTTTGCGTCTAACACCACATGTCACCACTACCGTGGAGGACATGGGGAAATTGCTAATCGCTATCTTTCGGTGGACATATGATCCATTCGTCCAAGGGTGTGCACAAATTGCAAAGAGGTTTCAAAACACTATATGTCCCCATAAATGATCACCCTACTTGCTTTGGCTTCGCAACGAGGGGGCCATCGTATTGGGTAATTTGCAACCTTGGGGGGGGGGCATGTTTTGTGGCGACATTGTTGAGTCGCTTAACTATGTCTTTAGGGACAACTTTCTAACCAGAATTTCCCGGGGTGGTGGTCGTAAGGCTACCAAGGAGGAAAAGGATGAGGCAATGCTCCGACATGCGCACGAGCGCACCTTCCTCTACAAGGAGATGCCTCGATGGGACGGCCGGCGGCGACGCGAAGATGAGCACGTAGTGCACGCTCAATTGGAAGTTGGCAACTAGGAGGTGTGTATCTGGTTCAACCGTGGTTCAGGGGGTTCATCCGTGCGGTTGAACCGGCTTCCCCACGATTTCACCCCTGCTTCTCTCAGGTGCCTTTGCGCCATGGACCCCGAGTCTTTGGGGAAGGCCTTGCAGGACTGCCTGCGGGCACTTGGTACGGGACAAGGCGCCGATCCACCCACCCCGCCAGAGCCACAAGCCGCAGCAGCGCCTCCAGCCCCCCACCTGGCCGACAAGTTCCCGCTGAAGGAAGAAGTGGTGGTCCACAACACCTGCAACCCCGACACCACCCTGGCGCCCGAGACCTGTGAGTGGCGGTGGCTGGCTGACGTGACGCCGAAGTACGTGTTCCGCCGTGCCATGACGCTCTGGATGAAGAAGCACTGCCAAGAAGACAAGGATGGGGTCCAGTCCTACCCCTGGGAGACGAAGTGCCTGAGCGCCGGGGAGTTTTCGGAGTGGGAGGTGCTGCGTGTAGGCCCGTCGAGCGACCCCCAAAGCCACATGTCCCTGGATGAACCAGGTCTGGATGCCCTGTTCAGGATATGGGCCGCTGCGGGGTGCGGTGTTGCCAGGAGCGCGTCCTGGTTTGACGCGGATTCCGTGGGGCGGAGCAGTGGTCACAGCGCGGGACACGGTCCACGCTGCTTCTTCAAGGCCCCGGTGGAGTTGCAACCAGGTTGGTTCGACGAATCGGAGGTCCAGCGGTACACGGCGACTCCGAGCAGCATGCTGGCTATGGGCGCCACCATCTCAGGTGGGGGAAAGCACAAGAAGGCCAAGGCAAGCGCCGCGACGGCAGCAGCGGCGCCAACGGCAATGGCACCATCGCCATTTGTGCAGCCAAGTGTGGTTCAAGCGATCCAAGGGGTGCAACAGGTGTGCAGTAGTTCAACTGTCCTTTCAGCGGGTTCAACCCTGCGGCTGAACCGCCTTCACCGTCTTCAACCGTGCACAGTTGAGCGTCACCTTCCTACACACTGAATCGCGTTCCCCCACTTCTGTGGTTCACCTGCCTCCTTGCTTTCTCTGCAGTTGACCGCCAGTGATGTGCCTGAGCACATGTTTGTGGTGGATCGGCGTGCCCCTGGCATCGTGGGCCGCGGGCGATGGCCATCCATGCCCATCGTGGCGTGGTGGGACGCATGGTATCGGCAGATCTCTCCCGCCGCTCACGTGGTGGACCGCATGAGTCGTGGCGTGCAGCGGGGCTTGCGGGAACTGAGCAATGCCGGGCAGGACAGTCCTGCGCCAGAACAGCAGAGGTCAACGCCCCTGGAGTCCAGTCCAGCCGTCACCACCGCGCCCCAACCAAGTCCTGTGGGAGAGAGCTTTGAGGAGTTCTACAAGAGTGTGTGGGACCGCCCACATGGAGCAGGTGCGGCATCCGAGAGCAGTGGAAAAGCCCCCAAGCCTCCACGTCTTCCACCACCACCGCCACCAGAAGAGACGACCACCCCCGGCAGCAAAGTGGTTCCGAAGTCCCTGTTTCAGTCCGCCCGTCAGGAGCTCTGGAAGGAATAGGGGACAAGTGCAAAGGCTGAAGCACTGCCCACGAAGGCCCAAGTCTCTGGCGACAAGAAGCCGAAGAGGAAAGCCAAAACTGGCAGCGGTGCTTCCTCAAAAAAGCGGAAAACCGCCCCGGACAGCAGTGAGACGGACGAGTCAGACCCCCTTTTTGAAGAGTTCGAATGGGTCCCAGCCGCAAAGCATATCCCAAAGAAGAAGAAGAAGAAGGTAGCTCCGGCCCCTAGTTCCAAGAGTGACTCCAGCAAGCTCCCCAGCGACACGGTGCAGGACGTGAAGGCCCTGGCAACTGAGTTGGCTGCGGGACCGAAGGGGGGCGATGAGGAGAAAGCGATCAGGGCAGAATCGGCGCATGCGTTAGCTCTGGAGGTGTGCACGGTTGACCCGGTGAAGTGTAGTTCAACCGCAAGCTTGAACCGCCTGAACCACGGTTTCACTATTCTTTCCTCTTTGCAGAGCCTGGATCAAGCCGAACAACAACAACTGACTGTTGAGGACACGCGCAAACAGCTGCGACAGCGGTTCGGATGGGCGGCCAACACGCCGATTCGATGGGTCATTGTGGACGGTCCTGATGGCGAACCACGTCTGGCCGTGGGTACCATGGGGAAAGCCACGAAGGGGACCCCCGGGCCCAAAAAGGGGGGAGAATTGGTCTTCCTTCCCCCACAGTGGGAGGAGGAGGGCGATGCAGCTGGGACAATGTGGCCAGTGATTGCAGTCAAGGACAGCACAAGCTTCAGTAACCCCCACGCTACCGAGGAGGCGTTGAAAGAGCGCCGCGCCCAGAAACAGGAAGCGATCGATGAGGAGGGCAAAAAGACAATGGAGGACTCCCCCTCGTACAGTCCACTCGAGGAGAAGGAGGTCACTCCCGCGCCGGAAGCTGAAGCGGAAAAGGACAGTGACAATGGGGTTCCTGTGCCGTCGCCGCCCTTGATTCCAGAGCCAAAGGACACTCAGAAGCACACACACACACATAACGAAGGGGCAGCCCCAGAGGTTGGTGCACCAGTGCCTGACGTGAAGGAATTGCCACTCCCAAACGACTGACTTTTCACGTGCCTCAAGGGAATGAAGGGGTGGCAGTGGCGGGAGCGACATGGAGCACGGTACCGTAGGCAGTTGTGGGGGGCCGTAATGGTGCAGGGGCATCACCGTGTGCAGGTTGCAGTGCAAACGAGGAGAGATCCGGACCTGGTCCAGCGCGTGAACGCACACATCCGAAGTGTACTCCCCCAACTAACCTACACTGCGCTCGCAGTGGTCCATGGGGTGGGCGATCATCCCATGCTTGTACATACGCATCCAAAGGATGACAGTCCCCTTACGGGGGAAAGAGCCCTGGGTGATTTTGTGGGGGGGGAACTGTTTACCAGTGCCCTATTTTGTGCAAATGGGCCTTCTCGTCCTACATTGATACGTTGGGGGCGTGATTTATTATGGGGACACATTGTGGATCCTCGATATGGGGTCATGTTTAACGCCCTTAGGCCCCACATGCCTCTGGCGTGGTCTGGACAGCGCATTGTGCTCGTACCGTACACAGGCTTTCCCTCGGGACGTCTGCCTGTGGCGATGCAGAATGAACTGGTCACGTTTGGCTTCCCAAGGTGAAAATGTGTTTTTTGTGTAGCGCTTCGTGCAACAGCGGTTGAACCGGTGAAGCCCGTGCAACCGCGCGCCTGTCCAGCGGTTGAACCACCTCGAAAGCCGGTTACATTTTAGTGCAATCCATGAGGAAACAAGCTTCTGACAATCAAGTGTAGGCTTGCATGTAATCGTTGTTCACTAAAAAGGGTCCAAAGTCCTAAAGGGAATCGAAACAAGGCGCAAGGGTGTATGTCACCACGCCTAACGAACATTTGATGGTGAAGCCGTGCGGTTTCACCAATACAGCCGCCGCCACTGGCGCCTACACCACCACCGCCGTGAAATATGATCCAAGAAAAATAGGTGTGCAGTGTTTTGCACCAATGAGGCAGGAAGGTTTTCAAAAACATTCTTTTTAGGGGGTGTGGCATCTCTTGGAGGGCTGAAAAATAGCGGTTTTCAGGTTGCTACTTAACATTTTGTTGCTGTACCACGATAGGGGTTCAACCGTGGGGAAGCCGTAATGAAAGTGCGCGGTTGAACTCGGTTGAACCACGGTTTCAGTTGGGTAATTCAAGGGTACCTGATCCAAATGAGCACGTAGGGCAGCAAGCAACTGTGCAGTCGCGTGCCGCATTGTTACACCATCAGGGATGTCAGCCCCTTCTTCCATCCAGTCCGACATCCAGCCCGCCAAACTGCTAGAGGTCAAAACAACCTTAGGTAAGTGTGGTGCGTGCCAAACAACTTCCGGACGATGGATGTGTTCCATCACTCTCCCGGTGATGCAGAAGCAGAGATCCTTCAACGGCATGTCTTCGCGATCATATGCCTTCTCGATCCTGTACACCCTCATTTTCTATGACCGCGATTAAGATCTTTGCCTGTTGGCCTTGGTCAAATCTGTTGGCATAATTACGCCTCCAGCGAAGCGTTCTATGGATACAACGCTCCAAAGTGGCAGGCTCACCGTCCCAAACAGGCACTTTGGCCGTTTTTTGAAGAGCCTTCTTTGTCCTTGGATCGAGCCACGAATTCTTATGCTTCCCGGACATCCCTTCATCGGATGCCGCCGTTGCAATCCGCGGAATGTCCGTGAAATACTTAAACTTCAATGGAGGCTTGGCCTCCTTGAAAGCCATTTCCACGGGAATACCGGTGGGCATGATACCCGTGGGCTGTATGGTATTCTTTTTCAGCTGTGCAGCTGTGCGATATGCCTTGCCAGGAATGAAGTAACCGTCTTGAGGAAAGGGGGCAATCTCGAACCAGCGAATGTCTCCGTGTACCCCAAAGATTCCGGGCAGCGGTCCATACGGGCCACTTTTCCACCATCCTGGCGATTCCGGCAAGCCTTCAAGGGGATCATAACGCCGCTCGGCCCGATTGTAACTACCATACCGGACACTCCGTAGGCTATCCCTACTGCTACGCCTATGCCGGTCGGCGGGCGGATCATACCAAGCCCTACCCCTAGTTTCAGATCTCTCAGACCGTTCTGACCTACGGTCTTCATACCAGGGACCGTTTCTTTCACGTGCGGGTCGATGTCTGACGGGACCGGGCTGGTCTAACCAAGGGGGCCGAGAATTGTCTTGTGGCCCCAATTCCTTTAGACTTGGAGTCGTCTTGTTTTCCAACTGCGTCAAGCGCTCATCCAAGTAATCATAAGCCTTGGAGTCCGACTCCATTTGTCCCCAGACGTCATTCAGCTCATCTCGGAATTGCTGCATGTCAGCTTCAAGGCCATCCATACTCGTACCTCCTTTGGGGATGACCCTGTGGCTGAGTGTCTAGCCAATTTGCCATCTAAGTCGTCCAACCTATTGCAAGTGTCTATTTTGACGTCCGACACAAAATCAACGAATTCGTTGACTCTTTGGCCTATCTTGTGGCTCAAGTCTCAAAATTGAGACTGCAATTGTCCAACGTGAAACCTCAGTTCAGTCACAAATGGCTGGGGTGGTCCAGCCCCGCCCGGTGATTCACCTATTGCACGATGAGCAGCATCTTTCATGCTCTCCGCGCGTTTTGCTGCTTCGCCAGCACTTACATTTGCTTTTTTTGCAAACTCGCTAGCATTTTCAGCATGTTGCCGAGCCACTGACGAACTTGCTTCACATTCCATCAACCAACGTTGAGCCGTTTGTTGAAAATCATCCAACCCAGACGGCGTGGGACCTGGCTTGGGGGGCGGGGGCTGTTGCGCCAGTCTCTCATCATTTCATAAGGTTCTTGCGCTTCCCCGGCCAATCTACGTGCATTTTGCACGTAAGTATTGCAGTCCTCCCGGGTAGCAACAGCAACTTGCCTAGCCTTGAGTGCTGCCGCCTCAGCCCTCCCCACTGCATCCTCCTGGGCTTGTCGATGCAAACTTTGCATCTGTTCCACACTGGAACGCATCAACTCGGCTCTATCTGCCTCTGATTTGGCTGTTAGTGCAGCTTTCCGACCTTCTTGAACCAATTCAGCAAATTGCGTACTATCATACATGATTGCCTGTCCAATGGAGGTGTTTGCGACCAGTGCTTTTACTAGCTGAGCCTGTATACCTCTGGAAGACTCTACCTCTACGGCAACGGCGGCTTGCCAATCCTCCTTGGCGCTATGAACTGCCTGAAACTCAGCCCTAACCCTCTCGGCCTCGGCCTGTTGCGCTGCTTGAGCTGTGTCTGACGCGCGTTGCAGCGCGTTGTACCGCCGCTCGTTCTCCTGCTCGACGGCGGCGATCCGCTCCTGGAGGAGCTTGACAGCGTCCCCCGCTGCAGCGGCTTGCTGCCGTGCGTCTGCCGCTTCCCGCTTGGCCGTCTGGACTGCCGCGGCGTGGGTCTCGACCTGGGCCTTGGTTGCCCGCAGCTCCCTGCACAGGGCAAGTGGGTCCCTCTTGGCCTCGTCGGCGGCGCCTTGGGTTGTGGCTGCCCGTTGGCTTGCGGCCTTCACGTCGCTTTTGGCGGTCTTGACGTTGGCGTCCGTGTCCCGCCGCAGCCGCTGGAAGGTTTGGTTGCTGACCTCCGCGGCTGCCTCCATCTTCTTGACGTCGTCGCGGAGACCGGTGATGTCGCTCCACGCGGCCTCGACGTCCCTCCTCGTGGTGTCCATGGACTTGCTGTTGACCATGGCGGTGTCCCGTGTGGCGGCAGCGTCCCCCTCAATCTTGTCGATGGTCGCTGTTGCCTCTTCGGCACCCTGCATGGCGAGGGTGGCCGTCTCGCTGACGCTTCAGAGGGTGTCCGTGATCTCGATGATGTCCTTGGTGTACTGGGCCCCCTCGCTGCGTGCGGAGCGCACCTTGACCTGGAGCCCCTCCAGGATGGCTTTGGTGCCCTGGGGTAACTCGCCAGCGGCAACCGCAGCCTTGACCTCGGCCGACATGGCCAGAACGTCTCTCTTGGTCGCCTGGATGGTCACCTTGGCCGCCCGGACCTCGGCAGCGGCGTAGCTCGGCAGGCTGTGGCTGCCACTGGCGGCGTTGGCGTCCTCCAAGGCCTGTATACGGCCTTGCAAGGCCTCTCTGTCTGCCCGTGTGGCTGCCTCGTGCTCGTCGAGCCGCTTATTGATGCGAGAGACGTGGACGCGCAACGCGGTTGTCCGCGTGTTGGCCCCCTGTGCTGTAGCGGCGCTCGGGCCCGCTGTCGTGGAGGCCTGTTGGGCCTTTTGGGATGCTTCCCTGGCCACCTCCATTGCCTTGGTGGCCTCCGACCCTAACGCCTGATGTGCACCCCTCAAAAGGAGGAGTTCTCCGCCGTGTGCCGCCGATTGCCTACGAAGCTGACTAAGTATAGCACCTACTACACCGGTCGCTGCCTCACTACGGGCATCCTCTGATTGGGGTTCGGGTTGAAAGCCCATTGGTACATTTGGTACATCCTTGTCGGGGCCCTGTGAAGCCCCACTTTTGGGCTTTCCTCGCATGGCCCGAACCACCCGTTTCACAAGGGTATTGATCACCCAAGACGGCATAGCTATGTCCGTCTCGGCGGTCCCATCATCCAGTCGCCTACGCTTAACACCAATACCTCCTATACCACTTGCTACATCGTACAACTCATCATGCATCATGTGGCTAGCTAACTTACTACCCCGACCTTGGCCAAAACTGACTCTTCGCGAGGTAGGAGGGGAGGACAAAGACCGGACCTTCAGTTCGTGCTTCCGGGCTGATCGGGGGGCGTGCTTCCCAACGATTTCCATTCCTTGAGGGGAGAGGTGGGGATGCTTAACATCGCCCCATGTGGCCCCGATTGAGGAACCGGAACTGCTACCATGTAATAAGCTTGGAGAGGAGCTTATTATCTTATCCATGGCAGGTCGTGTTGTTTGAGCCATGGAGCGCAGGATCAAAATTTATTCTCCAAGCAGAGTAAAAAAATCTGAAAAAGGAAAATCCTTCGAAAAATGCAATCGAAAAGGTTTAAGATAATGTAGAACCTAAAGGAAACACTTTGGGAAGTTGAAGTTGGTGATTGAGATGCCTTGGTGTTTGTTAAAATGGGGCTCACCCTCTTTATGCAAAATTCCGCAATCCCTTGAAGCACAAACGGACACTAGACAAAACCCAAAACAAATGAAGATGCGTGGTTCAAAACCTCAGTACGTCACCAATACGAGTTCTCCAAATTCGATACCTTGATTGAACTTGAACTCACGGCATTGAGGCTGTTGCGACGAATTGAAATTGAAACAAAATTGTCAATGGGCAAGGAGAAGGAGGACCTGAGATATGGAGCAATTGCTTTGGAACAAAAGAGACAACACATCATGGGAGAGAAAAGCATGGGTGAGGTAATTGAACCCATGTCATGCAACAACTCCAAAGATGGACACATAAGCAAAAATGTTCACGATAGGTCATGAAAGCAAAGTAGTGCATGTTCATGCAAAGAAGTGTGACTTTTGGCTTCAATTGATATCCAAGCCCATGGGGAGGTGTGACCCAAAGTTGAGGGGAGTGGGGAACGCATGCCATTTATATGCGTTGACACATGTGTAATCAATGACAATGATCATGCATGAATTCATGAAGAATGAATTATGCATGTGCATAGAAATGCATACATGTGGGATTATGCATGTTGGAGAATTGAGAATGGCACTCACATGTGATCATAGTCAAATGGAGATGTTGTTCCACCCTTGTTGCACCCTTGACCTTTGGTGTATTGCGAGAAGGGGATTTGATCGAGCTCAAGAATCGAATTTGATTGGCAAAAATTCAAATAATGTTGTGATAAACATCACATGGTTGTGAAAACCAAGTGGTGTGTCATTTGCCATTCTGGACTCAAGGCGGCTTCTTAGAACCCACTTGAGAATCATCATTGCGGTCCAAGGCCATGTTGGCGAAACCGGCTGGGACCGATGCGATCAACAACGAAATTCTCGACATTTCAATGCAAAAAACAATTTGTATTCCGTCTTATACAAAAATTGACAGAATTTCTGTCCACGTCTCGGAATTCGTTATTGGGCCGCTCCCACTGTCGGGGGCGGCATGTGGATCCTCAAGTATTAATTGGGACATGAGGGTTCGTGATGCTTTCTAATAATATATAATAATGGCCAATTGATGCCCTGATGCCCATTCCCATTACACACACCACTTGCTGCAAGTCACTATCACCAAAATTGTGCTGGACCAGGGCAGAGGAATCCTGCTGGGACCGGTACGTAAGCAGTGTCCATGGTTTTGGACATTGGGAGAGGTGGCGCTGGATTGGTGGGACCTTGACTCATCAGTGCCCCTATATAGGAAAACTGATGGGCTAATTCTCTAGCAATCTCCCCACTGGACGACCAGGGTTGTGCTGTTTGATGCGCAGGGTATGGATCTGCGTCAGCCCCCTGAGGGTAAGGAATGGGGGTGTACAGATGAGTCTGCCGCGAGAGAGACGGATGGCTGCCACCAGATATGGTCTGGATGTTGCGTCTGCCATTCCAGTCACTGCGTTTTGTCCCCGCCTTCGTCCATGAGGGAGGCACGGTTGCGTGTGCTGCGGCAGGACACTGCTGCACATTCCCTGCTTTCAGAACGTAGTCTGTGGGCTGTTGTTGAGGGCGATTCCATTGATCCCCGTTGTGTGCCGTATTGGAAGATGTTGGAGGAGAAGTTTTCAACTGTTTTGGAGTTTGCGAAAAATATTCTGACGGACGTGGACCATTCTAAGCGTGGTGAGGCTGGCATCGCGCGGAAAAAGTTGAAACAAGGAGCCGTTCCTCAGGGGGTCAGTCCTTATAGAACTCTGGGAGTCCGAGATGCCGCTTTTCGTGATTTGACATCCAACTTTTTTGGGCGCAGCATGCTGGACAAATTGTTTTCGAGTTGAGCAGCAAGGGCCTTTTGTGTCCCGGAGCCGGGAGGCAAATGGCGGTTAATCATTGACTACCGCTACCTCAATTTGCAAATCGCGGATGAGGCTTGTTCGCTCCCGGTCATTGAAGAACTTTTTTTGGAGCAGTCCAAAAACACCATTTGGTCCATCTTCCATTTGGAGGATGGGTTTCACCAAATGGGTTTGGAGCCTGAGTCCAGGCCCCTCACGGCGTTTGTAACGCCGTGGGGTCTTTTTTAAGGGACTGTGCTGACCATGGGGCTGAAAACGGCCCCACAGGCCTATCAGAGAATGGTCAAGCTCTGTTTGGAGGAAACGGGGGTAAAACCCTACATTGATGATGTACTGAGGGGTACGCCAGACACAGAGCACAACCCAGACCTGGACGCCCCGGTGATTGATGGTCGTATTCGTCAGCACTATGAAGATTTGTGCCATATCTTAACATGTTTGCGGGAATTGGCAGCTGTCTATTAAACCGTCGAAGGGTTTTTTGTTTCTGAGACGAATGCGTTTTTGTGGGCAGATTTTAGAGCAAGGAAGGAGATCAGCGGATCCTGAGAAGGTCGCTGCAGTCTGCAGGTGGGATTGGCGGGACATCCGGGCCACAACCCACCTAAAAACATTTTTGGAGTTAGCGCAGTAGTATGCATTTTACATTGATAAATTTGCAGACCACGCAGCGCCGCTGACAGATGCCCTCCGGGGTCCGGATTCGATGAAAAAAGGAAAATTCAAGTCTACACACCCACTTCTGAGCGCATCAAAATGCAAAGCAGTTTTTGAGCAATTTTTCAGTGTCCCAGAAGCAGAAAAAGAAATCTGTTGTTTAGAGAACAGGATTCACTGGACGCGGGAGATGATATGGCATTTGGGACAGATGAAAAGAAAAATATTAAGTCCCGTGCAGCTGTACATTCCGGATACTCAGAGACAGTTCTGGACTCGTACCGACGCAAGTGACTTTCCGGTCGGGAGTGTGCTGGCGGAGCGCTGCTGCAAATGTCCTGAGCCTGATGATCCTACCTAGGGCTGGGGATGTCCCCTATTTCCGGTGGCGCTTTTTTCGAGGAAGTTGCACGGTGATAAGTTCCATGGCCAACGTGCCTGGCCAGTGAGGGACAAGGAAGCTTATGCTATTGTTGCGACTCTCCACAAATTTCACGCATGGCTACAGCAGTCTAGACTTTTTTTGAAGTCGGCGTGGGTCGCAACGGATCACTGCAGCCGGGAGTATATGACCCAGGAGGACTCCGTCACGGTGTCTGGTGCAGTCGGCAGACGGGGCTGCTGGCACCAGTTTCTGTCGCAGTTTTTGTTAGATGTAGTGTATGTGCCAGGACAGAATCAGGAAATTCCTGACACCCTCTCACGCTGGTCTTACCCGGCATATTTGTATAGTCCTGAAACTAACATACACGGTACTGAGGAGGACGCTGAGGGCGTAGCAGCTGATGATAGGGAGCAACGAGCCCATGCCAATCAGCTCCTGGAGAGGGCTGAGAGTCAGAGTGAGACGCAATTTTTACATAACCCTGTGGCATGGCATTCCTCTTTGTCTGCATCAGGGCTGACGCCTTCAGATCAGGAAGTGGATGTGTTCCAGGACGATGCTGAAGTTTTTGCTGAGTTTAAGGACGCGTATGCTACGTATTGCAGTCAGGTCAGAACGTTGTTTTCTGTTGAAGGTCTGCCAAGTAAGGCACGCTGAAAGGCACAACACATCGTGATTACGCAGGGACGCAGCCAGAATTGGTCTGCTCGTGCCCTTGGGGCTGCACTGCAATGTGTGCCTGCTGCCTGTGTTCCAGACTGTGATTCTGATGTGCCATGGGCGATGGTCCGCGCGGGGAGACTGGTTCCCCCTGAGGTTTCTATTTTGCATGACAACTGGACTGTTTTTCTTTGAGCAGGACCCTCATGTCATGGGAGTCCTGGCCTCTTTGCGGCAGGAGCAGGCATCACTTCGCGCGCCACGTTATGCGTTTCATAGTCCTAGGCCTGATTGTTTACGTCTGCGCTGCCGGGGCAAACAAGTGGTGCCCCAGGCCATCAGGCAGAACGTTGTTCAGGTCTGCCACACGTATGTCCATGGTTGAGTGGACAAGACATTTTTACTCTGTGATAGAAAGTTTTATTTCCCTGACACAGATTTGCGCCAGTTGGTCCGGCAGGTCTGCGGGGCATCTGAGGTGTGTCAGCAGACTAAGCCCCAGACTTGGAAGCAGCATGGCGAGCCCGCGTTTTACCCCGTTTCTGATGACCCTTTCACTAGTTTAGCCATAGATTTCGTGAGTCTCCCAAAAACTGTCGTTAATGGTGAGACTTACGACTACCTGATGGTCCTTGTGTGCCGGTTAAAAGGGTAAATTTTGGCCATTCCAACCCAAAAATTGGGTCTGGATAGCCGGAAGTTAGCTGAAATACTTTTGGAGAGAGTTGTTTTTTTTATGGGGTTACCAAAGGAAGTGTATTCCGACAATGCTTCGGTTCTGAGCAGCCAGTTTCTGGGCACATTGTTTTCCCGGAGCGGTATCAAACAACACAGTAGTGTCCCCCATAAACCAGCCACAAACAGCAGGGCGGAAATGGCACTCAACAGTGTGCTCATGTCGCTTAGGCATTTTTTAACTCAGCGACCGCGCTCTTCGTATCATGCCCTCCCCCTAGCCTTGTGGGGGTTGAATGACCTGCCAGGTTTTGTTGCCCCCTACTCCCCTCACAGGCTAGTTTTTGGGAGGGACCCCGTAGGGCTTGGGGAGGTACCCTCCACAGTGCCGGGAGAGGGGGCGGAGGATGTGCAGCAATTTTGTTCAAGACTCGTGACTGAGCGTCAACAGGTCAAAATTGCTTTGAAGTGCCTGCACGACAAGGAGTCAGGGGCATTGCGCAACAAATTTCAGGTGCAACCTTTCCGATCTGGTGATCGTGTGTGGTTGCGAGATCGCCCAAAGCGGGATCAGCCCAACTACAACAAGTTGAAGCGAATATGGCACGGCCCGTATGAGGTAATACGGTGGAAGGGGGGGGACCGCTACGTGATTCAGGTTGGAGAAGCTTAGAAAGCAGTTGCCTCAGATCGTGCCAAATTTTACAGATCCATGTTGGAAAAGGTGACAGCCCCTTTTTTGTATTATAGTGACAGGCAGTTGCCGCCCAACGATGACACACATATGGCCGAGGATGTCTTGGACCATGCGGTCATGAGGCCCCGAGGTGCCTCGCGTTACCTTCAGTTGTATTTGCCTTGGAGGGATCATGAGGACAAGATGTGGGAGGACGCTGGAAAGTTCATTGGGTGGGGAAATGATAGGGTTGAACGTTTTTGCGCGCGCCATGGTCTGAAGAAATGGTTGAAGTAGACATGGTGATGGCATTCCATCTACCTCCTCATGCCTGTTCGCACTGTGCATTCATTCTCTGTCCCAGAGGTCAGCCACTCGGCGGTTGTGTCACGGTTGAGTCATGTACCAAGAAAAGCGGGGTAAGCGGTGTAGGACGATGATTTTTCCATTACAATGTGCCTGCGAAGGGACTGCTGGGTCCCCAGAGGACAGAGCCTTCTTTTGCTGTACTTCTGCATGTTTGCGACTCCTTTGCTTTTTTTGATGTTTATTTCTGTACTTGCAGGTTCGTGTTGAGTCCCAGAGTCCATATCACAGACACCACATTGTCCACACAATGCCGTTGAGATGGTCAGCTTTAGGGGTGGGTGTTTGTAACTGGGCTTGCTCATCAGTTTTTTTTTTCTGTCAGCATGGTGTGACCCTGTTGGATGGTTGGGCCTGTGATGGCCCCTGTCTGGATTTTGTTATCACTTCTGCTGCTTGGTCAGCTACAGGGAGGCAGTCACTGCCATGGTCCAGCTACATTTGTTGATTTTTGCTGCCTCTTCCTCGTCCAGCCTAACTGCCACTGTAGTTTTGGACTTCCGGGGTCAGACAACACACGGGCGTGTGCTGTCTTGGGAGGGGGATGTAAGTGGCAGTGATTCATGGCCGCCCAGCTTGGCTGCAGGCAGTTAGAATCGGCTGTGATGAATAGAATTCGCGGCAATGCTCACGCCTCACATTGTCGCGTGCAAATTTCTGTGTAATAAATTGACGACGTTTCAATTCAGTACGCTTCGTTGATCAACGATTGTAGCAATCAGATTGTATAATCATTTCATCATGATCAGTCTTGAAGGTCCGTTCACTGTCACATTTCAGGGTCCTGTTTCACAATGCAACAATGACAATGAATGGATATTCGTTGTCTTGATGTTGTGATCCTGCTTTGGACATCATTGAGGTCTGTGATTTTGTAGTTGGCATAAATCCGGTGTGAAAACAAGGTTCCTCATTTCAAGGAGTAAAACTACAAGTGGGTTTTGCACGATTGGATCGACAAACAATCCATGGCTTCACAAACGTCTAGCACCTATGCATACCTGTCAGCAATCCCCCAAATGTTAGGCTATGTACAATGGGATCTCCCTATTCACGGCTTGCCTACTCACCGAACCCATGTAACCGGCACCGGTATTGATGTACATGGTGGCTAAGCAACCACAAACACCCAAAAGAAGATTGTTGAAAAGCAGTCAGAGTTGCTAGTCAACCCCAGGACCTTGCGTGGCGCGCATAGACACATATTGGCCAACGCTAACAACTGGCAGGAGCCAATTTGGTGAAGAAACGACCATTATCTAGGGGACTATGGTGGGAAGTTAGGTGGACCTCACCTACCGTCTACCCTTTGTAGGGGTCGGTTCTAGCCATTTTGTGTCAGCCCTGCTAAGGATTTCATGCTTGGGACCTCGCTTGGCACACCTATGGGGACGGCACTCATATTTCTCTCCAAAACACAGTCGTCACCATATTGCACCATTCTTGGTTGGTAACACATAGGGGAAAAGAATAAACGACTAACACACAGGAACTTACACGGCCTACACACAGGCACACGCTCCCTTCAAACTTTGTGTCTACCCAGCCGGGGGAACGACGTGAGGGAGGCTCGCCTTTCACAACAGTGGGGCCCGTTACGAGACCGTCATAAAAGAATGTTTGGTATCATAGGGTATTGAGCCAAATCATTTTGCGTCGTTACACTGTACAACCGCGGGCAATGAAGTATTCGAGATGTTGTTATGTTTCTTGGCTTTTGTTGGTCTACTCAAATGCGTTAAACTCCATTGTGGCATTTTGGTGCAAAATCAAAGTTGACCCTTCCTACCTGCTGAGCAAGCAAAAAATGGGTACAACCATGATATGGGCAACTCATTTCTGGCGTAGGTATACAACCCCAATTTGACACTACCCTCACTGTCATCGCTAGCAACATTATACACGAACTTGCATTGCTGTTGCGGAACCCTTTGCATGGAGGCGTCATTAGCGAAGAGGCGGTGATTGGAAGATTGCCGTTGAATTAACCCTGCCCTTGGAGACGACATTTGGCCCCGTACACAGTGACGAGATAAATGCGCAACGAAGATAAACCATGAACATCTCTGACACGTCTTTGTTGCCTTGGCCCTACGTGACCGCCAGCGGTGGCAACAATACATAGTGAACCGCCATTGCTTTGGTCAAAGCCTGTGCATAGAGGCACCGCAATTGAGCAGGAACCCACTGGCAGATTGCACGGGAATGAAGCATGCCCTCTCAAACACACCTAGCACCGTACACAGTGGTTTGCCACATGCTTAACGGGGATGAACCGTGTGCATAAGGTTACCAAAGTCAAGCTACAGGTCACTAGTTGAGCAAGACGTCTCTGGTAGTTCGCTGTTGCTCCGACCCGGCCCTCACTGTCAAGGCGGGCGACGTTGTACAGTGAACTTGCATTGCTCCCACAGAACTCTATGCATCGAGCACTACAAAGTAGTAAAATTTCATTCTCGGGCTGCTGTTGAACTAAGGCCGGCTCCCACAGTGGTTTACCACATGCTTAACGGAGATGAAAGCTGTGATCGGAGCTACCAGAACCAAGCTGGATGTCACTGACTGTGCAAGACGTCACTGGCCAAACGTCTGTGCTCTGCCCCTGCCTTACTCTCAAGACTAGTGACATTGAAAGGTGACGTTGCGTTGCTATGGCCGACACTTGTGCAGGCATGCACTCTAAATGATCACGATGTCACCGGCGTATTGCTGTTAAATGAACCCTACCTTCTTGGACCTATCTGGCAGGTCCTTATTCGAGATGAACCCTATGCATGGAGTTACCAAAAGCGAGCTGGATGTCCGTGGCCAAACAGGAGGACCATGGCAGGTCACTGTTGCTTTGACTTTAATCTCACTGTCACCGTTGGTGACACTACACCGTGAACAGGCATTAATGTCATCGAGGCCTGCGCATGCAGCACCATGAGTTAGCTAGATGTCATTGTCAGAATTGCTGTATAAGAGGAGAGGGGGGTGTGAGCTGCAACCATGCTGCTGTGCAACACGAGGTCAGTATGTTGATCTCATTGGAGGGGAAGGGCTGTGATTCTTTGGGCGATTGAGGCGTCGCAGGGCATGCGGCGGGGGGGGGGGCAGCAATTGGGTGCCCGTTAGTGAAAGTAATAGGTCAGTTAGCTTGCGCACTCACGGCGCCGCCCATGCGGAAATGGGTAGTACACGCATAGCAGCCAGCCATCTGTTGACAATGGTGTAAGATCATAAACTTCTCTCACTCAACACTACTTGGACACAATGATCGTCAGAATTGCCTTTAAGTGCATGATCTTTCAATGAAAGATACAGAAAGCCAAGAAGCTATTCGTGCCAATGTATTACTACAACCGCCAGCCACCTGCCACCACGTCAAAGTAACACAAGTTGCAGCCAACTCATAGCCGCCGATGACGATCAACACATTGAAGCGCGGCAGACCACTGCATAGCAGTAAGGCCAATCGCCATGAGAAAAGAAAACTCTCTGTATGTGCGCTTGGCCGTCAGCAACCCAACGGGCTGTTGGTTTTGATATCTGAGGCCCCTTAGAATGACACCAGACAACAATTGACCATCGAAAGGATCTTTTGATCAAAAGTACCAATGGTCAGCAGTGCCATTGTAGTATAGCAGTTTGGAGTTAGGGCCACGATATCAAAGCAATACCAGTTGCAGCAAACCCATATCCGTGGATAACTAATATACATTGAATCCAAACAGACTCCATAATGGTAGCAAGACCCAAACCGCTCTGAGAGACGGTCATGTGCTATGTAGGTGGGTAAGTCTAGCACGGGCAGCAGCAACCAGAGAGCGCCGCGGGAAATAATGCCAAATCTCCAGGAATAGTACCGGAAATCATTTAAGTAAGCCAAGTGATGTTTTGTTTGAAAATACAGTAACCATAACCCTGGTGGTGCAGATATCGTGAAGTAGTCGGGGGCCAGCCGCAACAATTTAAAATCAGTTGCAACCAACTCAGAGCCACCGGTAACCAACAGTTCATCGGAACCCCACACCACACCGAATGACAACAAGGCGAATATCGCTCTGAGAGAAGAAACCTGGGTATGCAGTTTGGAAACTCCAGCTAGCAGCCCTCAACACCCATAGCACGGTTCGTATTGATTCCCCAAGGCTGCCACAAGTATACCAAAAACCGATTTACAATCAGAATTCCGTGACCTTTTGATCCAAAACTGATAGCCAACAGTTTGCTCCTGTAGATGTAGCACAAAAGTCGCATGCCACCGTCGAACGTCCAAATGACACGAGTTGCAGCCAACTCACAGCCGCACAAGATGAACACCAAATCGAGCGACACTGGACGCCACAAACGTAGTAAGGCTACAATTGCTCTGATAAAAGAACATTGAGCATGTAAGTCGGAAAATGTGGCACGAAGTTATCTGTAGCCAGAGAGGCATAGAGCGCCGTAGTTATTGATGCACCCATCAGCAAGAGTAATATTACACACCGGTTGGACGATCAAATTGATCTTTTGATAAGGATGTCAGTAGCCACTAGCATGATCGTGCAGCTGTAGAAGAGCAGTCCCGAGGCGGTGACCACGAAGTTCAAAGTACCGTCGGCTGAGCCAACTCAGAGCCACGGATATGGAAGAGGACAGTGAAAAAAGCAGACCACCCAATACGCCCTGGTGTCATTTTCTTCTGAGAGCAAAACGCTCCAAGTATGTAGATTGCAAACTTTGGCATGGAGCCACCAGAAGCCAGGTAGCGCCTTGGTTATCGATGACCAGCGCCTCCAAGCGCATAATTTGACAACATGTTGACCACTTATTTTGTAGCGGTTTAGCACAGTGCGGCGTGTATTGTTTGGTGAGATGGCCCCACCAATGCGTCATACATTGTAAAGAAGGCCCTAACGCCTGGCTCTTGCCATCGTGCAGTCTCTACCGCCTAATCCCGATTTTTGAACCTTCTTCCTCGCGACTTGCATTGTCGATGATCTCACCAAAGCTTCCATGCGCTCCAGTTTTGAATTTCCGAATTCCAAAAATATCCCGCAAGCTTACCCCTTTGGCAACCCTTGGCAGTGTAATCCAAATACGTGGTCCACCAATGAAAATGGGCTCAACTCCATCAATACATGGGAATCATCTACAGGGGAAGATATGGTGACAATGTCGGGCACAGGGAAACAGAAGAGAAGTACAAGTCAAGCCCTGTCATAAGATGTGCGATCCTGGAAGACGATGTTGCATCCCTACTCCGAGAGTTGATTTACATACCATGCACACTTGAAGTATACGTTTAATTATGGACATGCTAACACAATCTCGATACAACGGCTTAAGAACAGAAATTGGTTCACGAAGGTCATGCATGACATAACGACATCAACACGGTCCGTTCGCTGTATGGTAAAACACAAAGGAATCATATACAACACAATGCCATCATTGCGTCCCTCATGAAGCTTGGGGTCACACGGCCCATCCTCACCCTTTCCCTCATGACGGCAAAATGGAGTAAGAAACATGGGTTCCAAACATGAGAAATGTCCTCAATGTGGATCAAGCATGCCACCATGACCTGCATGAGCACAAAGTAGGGCATGGCCACATACATGACCTGTTCACCATCATGAGTCATCAATGTGCACATATGAAGAACATGCAATTAGGATCACTAAACATGAGTTCGGAGAGTAACCTCACAGCAATGGCAAACACTACCTGTCACCTGACATGTGTGACACATATATCATCATAGCCAATCTCTGGGTACTTCACACCGGACGCCGGTTGCCCGTCACTCAGCAATAACATACACAATAGCCAGCAAGTGAATAAGCTTGGCGGGTTCACTTGCTGCTTGCAAACAGGTCATCAAGAGAGGGTTAGCCTACCAAACCTCATATGCTTCCTACATACTAATTGCTGGGCTCCCTACGGTTAGAGTGTCGCGAACAAAGGACATGCATAGAGAAGCAACACACAATGCATGTCTCATGCCCTCACATCCTTCGACATGCCGCTCGGCTCCATCACTTTGTGCCTAATTGCTTCGGATCCGATGGCATAGGCATACACAAATCAATCTAGCCTATTCGCATTGTTGTGTGACAGCGAACCGAGTCAACACATGCTACTTGGAGAGAGATTGGGTAAGGGGATGCCCCTGAAAGCATGTACAGACCTAGACCCGGCCTGCAGAATGAGTGCACAAAGAGAGATATCCCGGGTCGGATGAGCGCACATGCTTTTTTGCACTGTGCATCCCCTCTATCCCGGGAGTGCTAGGGGCAAAGAGAGAGAGAGAGAGAGAGAGTGCATATCCATGGTGAGATTGTTCCATCCGAAAGAGATGTAGTCCCCCCTGGAAGACAGATGGTCCCGCCCCTATCCAGGCCTTGAGAGAGATGGTCCCGCCTCAATCCATGCTTGGAGACAGCACCTAGCCAATCCATGCCCCAAGACACAGACCCTCACCAATCCATGGCGGAAGAGAGTTAACCTCAACAAAAACCAATCCAGTGATCATGCCCATGGAGACAGAGTTTTGCCTAACAGTGACACAGGAGAGCATTCATGCACTTGGACTCAGAGTCCTAAACCTTGACCGAGGATGATTCCTGTATCTAATTCCACATTCAGTGAAGTCATGCCCTACTGCCTGCTGACTAGAAAATGATAGTGGATCACCAACCATGTTTGACCAATCATATGAATTCACCGAACGTCACAGCAGTAAGACAGCACACAAGAGGGCAGCAACCAGGGCATAAGTGCAATTCTTCACCTTTAGCATCTTCACCTACTGCACGTGTACACAACATGTTCAACACACACAATCTCAAAAGATTGACCCTCTTGAATTGCAAAGAAGATCAGGTTGTTGGGACACATATGCAAAGCAAACTAATGATATTCAAAAGAATGAAGACTTGCTTTGCCTTGCGGAGCAACGACTGAGTTACTTTCTTCCCGCCCGGTGCACCTACCTTAGCCACCTGCAATTCAACTCCTCTTCCACTAGGGCTCCTCCAGCTTCAAGGGAGTCCTGATCTCCCATACATGCATGCGTGGCAAAGCCGAAGCAAATGCGCCCATTAATGCGTACCAATCCCTTCTTACGGGGCCTGCCGGTGCAGGCGGAGGCACCACACCAGGGTTTAGCAAGTTAATACTTCCGGGCCTCCTATCATCCACTGGAGTTGCCCTAGCTTCCGATTCACATCCATTTCAGCAACAGAATAGCATCTAACAATATTGGCACCCGTTGGGAAGAATTTTCAGACCATGGGCCTGCATTGAAGAACAGAGAACACGCGCATGACACCAGGAACACGAGAACGGCAGGCCTGGTCTGAACCAGAAACCTCTGATTCTCCTGCCTGTGGACTATAAACACTATAAATTTGGAATTCCCCTGAAATTGTACCCAAAACCGCTGAAAGCGCTGAAATCGCTGAAGTGTATGATAGAGTGCAGCCAAATCGGATCTGAACCGGCCTCACCCCCCTTCCCAGAGCATTGTCACCTGCTTGGAGAGACATAAAGAGAACCGGTGGTTGCCAGTTGATCTCGTGGCACTTCCCCCACTGTGGGAGGGTACCACATACACCGTGGCCACCAGCCAAAGTAATCACGTATGATTTTACCGGAACCGGACCCCAAAAATCCCGACACGGCCGCGAATCTGTAGGTTTCAGAAACAACAGGAACTTGGTGCAATTTCGCTGAAGGAAAGTGCCGGACTGCGTCCTATGACTTTGCGGGAAGCCAAAAGTCAGTTCATCCGGGCTGTTCAATCAAGTTGATAATACTCTTGCCTAGGTTTCATCCTCCTGCTGCACCGGTGCTGCCGGCACCTGCATATCATGCAAGGGTGTGCCCGGCACTCCGCTCAGATGTCACAACTCTCCAGCCAGGACTACATTTGGGCCTCCACAAAGCACTGCATTACACTGCTCCGAGATTTTCATGGCAAAGTGATGGTCAGGGGGAGGTAGGATCAGAACTCACAAAACTCAGGTCCCTCCCGTCACCACTAAATCTAAAGGCATAGGCTCGGCGGATCAAAGATAGACAAAAGCAACGTCGATGAGTAGTCTACATATAAGACCACGAACAGGTATATGATGCTCGCCATGACCAGCAATAACCCCTTGCTCGACCCGCACTCCAAGCAACAGACTTGAGAGCATTGGATCACTTCCAGGTATTATTCGCACTGGTGAGAGGGAGATGACACTGCACAATTACAATCTTACGCACGAGCAATGAACAATGGAGAACGTTTTTTGTGAACTTTTTTGAAACTTTTTGGTTTCGATTATTTTGTTTTTTTGGGAACCAGTATTCCGAAACCGGTCCCAGACGCGAGATGAGCTCACACCAACATTGTCATCGCATCCAGCTTGCAAAAATGTGGTCGTCGATCAGGTCCGAATGTCTCAAGGTGCCCGGAATGTGGAGAATTGCAAAACTCAATGTTCTAGTAAAAATAGTAGCATTTATTACTAAAAATAGCAGATACCAAAAACTGAAATGTCCGAATCAAGGGACCCCGGAGAGAAACAGACCTCACTGATGCAACCGTGACACCTATCGAGGGGCTGCAGATTGAGACAGGATGCAAAACGGGGCCGGTGGGAACGAGTTCTACAAATAGAAATTTTGCTAGTAAAAAAAGAACACGTGTGCTGAAAATAGAACGTGGTGTATTCAAAACTAAAATTGCACTTGGGAGGGAATCAGAGCATTGTCACCTGCTCGGAAAGACACAAAGAAGACAGGGGGATCCCGGTTGTTCCCCTGGCCCTTCCCCCACTGTGGGAGGTTACCACATACACCGTGGCCCTTAGCCGGCCGCAACAGGGACACATTTGTACCCGGGTAGTTCAAAAAATGAACAGAAAAATATGGTTGGTAAATCCTACCAAATACCCATTTTTTTGTCAACGATTGTTCGAAGCGGGAATGGGTCTCAAAAAAGTCAGTTTTTCAACAAGGCTGTACAAAAGGGGTGCCCTTTCACACTTGTTCATCAGGGATTTGGAGGCCTATCAATCCAAAAATCATTTTTGCGGGAAAATGGAGCTACTTACCACCATTTTGGATTGCGATGCCTCGCAATACACTCAATTGGAATGTGTAAAAGCACCCCGTTTCACCAATATGTCGTTGCTGCTCAGTGCAGCTATCAATCTACATAGGTGTATTTATCAATATGCATTTTGAAAATCAGGGGTACAATAGCCAAATTACCCAGTTTGGAATGCGAGGCCTCGCATTCCAATTCAGCATGTGAGTAATTCAAGGGACTTACCTCCATATTCAATTTGGATTGCAAGGCCTCGCAAAACAAAATGAAAATGGCGTCATTTACCTACATTTGTCAATCGATGAGCATGAAAAGGGTTAAAGAAACATCACATCAAAACGTTCTGAGGTACGAACGTAAAAAAGATGGGAACCGGACTCAAAGTACCCATGATTCCGGGCCTCTACCAGAAAAATATAGGTAATTTGTCAAATGCAGCATCTGCTGTTTCTTGGCGGAGAACAGGCATTTTTGGGGGTAATTGGAACAAAAACCTGACTGCTTAAGTTTTCCCTCGGCTCAGTAAGACATAAAGAGGACGGGAGGATCCCGGTTGTTGCCCTGGCACTTCTGCCACCGTGGGAGCATAGCACATATACCGAGGCCATCTGCACAGGTAATCAGGGGGAGGTAGGATAGGAACTGAAAACAATGAGATCCCGCAAGTCACCACTAAACCCAAAGGCATAGGCTCGGCGGATCAAAGATACACAAAAGCAACGCCCTGGACTAGTCTACATATAAGACCACAAACAGGTACATGATGCTCGCCATGACCAGTATTAATCCCTTGCTCGACCCGCAGTCCCACCAACAGACTTGAGAGCGTTGGATCACTTCCAGGTAATATTGGCACTCGTGGGAGGGAGATGACACTGCACTATGACAAGCGTACACACAAACAACGAACAATGAAGAACTTTGTTTTTAACCTTTTGTTTTCAAATAATTATTTTATTTGGGGGGGTCCAGTATCCAGGCACCAGATGAGCTCGAACCAATTTTGCCGTCGCTTTTGGTTTGCGATAATATCTTGATGGATGCGGTTGGAATGTCCCAAGATGCCCAGAATGCGGAGAAATAAGAAAAACAAGTTCTACTAAAGGTACTAGCATTTGTTAATAAAAAAAGCACATGCGAAATACTGAAATCTCCAAACTGAGGGACCCTGCAGGGAAACAGACCTCAGCAGTGTAACCGTGACACCTACCGCGTGGCTGCGGGGTGAACTCAAATGCGACACCGGGCTGGTGGGAAAAAGTTCTAAAAGTACAAAATTTGCTACTAAAAACAGATAAAGTGTGCTAAAAATAGAACGTGCTGTACTACAAATGAGAGTAGCACTTTCGCGGGGGAATCAGAGCATTGTCACCTGCTCAGGAAGACATAAAGAGCACCGGAGGAACCCGGTTGTTCCCCCATTGTCGGAGGGTACAGCATACTCCTTGGCCATCTGCCTAAGTAATCAGGGGGAGGTAGGATAGGAACTGAAAAGAATGAGGTACCCAAAGTCACCATTACACCTACAGGCATAGGCTCGGCAACCAGCATTAACCCCTTGCTCGACCCGCACTCCCACCAACAGACTTTAGAGCACTCGATCACTTCGAGGCGATATTAACACTCGTGGGAGGGAGATGACACTGCACGATGACAAGCGTACACACGAACAATGAAGAATGTAAAAGGGTTTTTTTTGAACTTTTTGTTTTTGAATATTTTTCGGTTTTTTTGGGTCCAGTATTCGGAATCTGGTTCCAAGGTTAGCTCAAACAGACGTCGCCATCGTGTCCGGCTTGCGAAAATATGGTCGTGGATCCGGTCAGAACTTCTGTAGGTGCCCACAATGCGGAGACATGAGGAACAAAACGTAATATACAAAATAGTAACATTTGTTACTAAAGGTAGCAGATGCAAAAAACTGAAATCTCCTAACTGAGGGACCCTGGAGGGAAAAGGACCTCACCCCTGCAACGGTGACACCTATCGGGTGGCTGTAGATTCAGATGAAATGCCAAACTGGGCCGTTGGGACCGAGTTCTCAAAACAGAAAATGTGCTACTAAAAAAAGAACAGTTGTGCTGAAAATAGAACGTGCTGTGCCAAAAATGGAACTAGCACTTGTGGGGGTATTAGGACCATTGTCACCTGCTCCGAAAGACGCAAAGAGGACGGGAGGATCCCGGTCGCTCTCCTGGCACTTGCACCACTGTTGGAGGGTACCACATACACTGTGGCCCCATGCCCGGGTAATCAGGGGAAGGTAGGATGGGAAGTGAAAAGAATGAGGTCCCTCCAGTCACCACTAAACCTAAAGGCATAGGCTCGGCGGATAAAAGATAGACAAAAGCAGCGCCGTCCACTAGTCTGCATATAGAACCACGAAGAGGTATTTGATGCTCGCGATGACCAGCATTAACCCCTTGCTCAACCAGCACTCCTACCAAAAGACTTGAGAGCATTCGATCACTTCCAGGCGATGTTGGCACTCGTGGCAGGGAGATGACACTGCACCATGACAAGCGTACAGACGAACAACGGACAATTGAGAGGGTTTTTTTTGAACTTTTTGATTTCGAATATTTTTGGGTTTTTTTGGCATTCAGTATTCCACATCCGGTTCCAGGCGCAAGAGAAGCTCAAACAGTCATTGCCATCGCGTCCGCCTTGCAACAAAGTTCTTGTTGACCCGGTCGGAATGGTTGAAGGTGCGCACAATGCTAAGAAATGAGGAACAAATGTTGCAGTAAAAACAGCAGCATTTGTTAATAAAAATAGCACATGCAAAAAACTGAAATATCCAAACTGGAGGACCTTGGAGGGAAACGGAACTCACGAATGCAACGGTGACACCTATGGGGTGGCTGCGGGTTCAGACCCAATACGAAACAGGGCCAGTGGGTACAAGTGCCCAAAATAGAAATTTTGCTATGAGAAATCGAACAAGTTTGCTGAAAATAGAACGTGGCGGTTAAAACTGAAATACCACGTGGGGAGGGAATCAGAGCCTTGTTACCTGCTCGGAAAGACATAAGGAGGACGAGAGGATCCCGGTTGTTGCCCTGGCACTTCTGCCACTGTGAAAGGGTACCACATATACTGTGGCCATCTGCACAGGTAATCAGGGGGAGCACCTATGATTTTAGCAAATGTTTTATCCGAAAATTCAAAATCATGCCTTTCAAGAACCGCAATATCAAATTATACACAGTAGTACTGTTGGTTTTATGTTTTCTCAAACTTTTGACAAAATTATGCTGTCGCTGAACCTGGAGCTGCAGATAAACTGTCAACAACTGCCGCGTACGCGAGTTTCAGACTCCCGAGCGCCGTGCGCAATAGAAAACCGCCAAAAAGTCCACTTTTTTCGCAGCTGGAAGCAAAACAAAGGCATGAGCGTGTCCACGAGATCAATACCTTGCTGCTGACCCAAAAAGGTCCAGATTGGCAGGCACAGATGTTCAGAAATTCACACTTTTCAGGCCAAAAACCACTTTTTTCATGGTTTCAGGGTCTATCTATGGAGGCCATGTAGAGGGCCTTACAGGGCTGTAAGAGGTGGCATAGAGGTGATATATGAACAAACTGTCATCACCATTGGTAGGAGCTTACATGACAAGCAGTGTTTTGCCTTTATTCTAGGCTATTCATCCCTTGTCATGCACCATGGGGCCCAATATCCATATGGTTCATAGGTAGGGCTTTGATCACCTATCACCGTCCACACACATGTTTAGGGCTTGGTTCCGTATTGTATGCATTTGAATGAT
This sequence comes from Eutreptiella sp. 'Long Island Sound 2002', assembly GCA_964036045.1. NCBI lineage: Eukaryota > Euglenozoa > Euglenophyceae > Eutreptiales > Eutreptiaceae > Eutreptiella > Eutreptiella sp. 'Long Island Sound 2002'. Next base: position 140,453,078 of record OZ038382.1, read on the forward strand.
AAGCACTACATAAAATATGATGCTATGTGTATCAGAATGGGATGAACGTTGAACATTTGAGGGGTTTTTGGCCCTGGTTTGCACCGTTTGTGGTCGATTTCCATATGGTTCATAGGTAGGCTTTTGCGTGCCTATCACCGTCCACACACATGTTTGGGGCTTATGTTGTTATTGTAAGCATTTGTATGATATGTGGCACATATAATATGATAGTATGTGCAAGGAAATGGGATGAACGATGAATATTTGACGTGTTTTTGGCCCTATTTTGCACCGTGTGTGGTCCAATATCCATATCGTTCATAGGTAGGGTTTTGATCACGTATCACCGTCGGCACACATGTTTGGGACTTGGGTTGGTATGTTATGCACTTGAATGATATAAAACTACATAACATATGATGGTATGTGAATAAGAATGGGATGAACGATGAACATTTGAGGTGTTTTTGGCCCTATTTTGCACCGTTTGTGGTCCATTTCCATATGGTTCATAGGTAGGCTTTTGCGTGCCTATCACTGTCCACACACATGTTTGGGGCTTGGGTTGTTATTGTAAGCATTTGTATGATAAGTGCTACATATAATATGATAGTATGTGCACAAGAATGGGATGACTGATGATCATTTGATGTGTTTTTGGCCCTATTCTGCACCGTTTGTGATCCAATATCAATATGGTTCACAGGTAGGGCTTTGATCACCTATGATCCTCTACTCACATGTTTGGGGCTTGGCTTGGTATTGTATGCATTTGAACGATAATAACTACATAAAACATGATAGTATGTGCACAAGAATGGGATGAACGATGAACATTTGAGGGGTTCTTGGCCCTATTTTGCACCGTTTGTGGTCCATTTCCATATGGTTCATAGGTGGGCTTTTGCGTGCCTATCACCGTCCACACACATTTGTGGGGCTTAGGTTGTTATTGTAAGCATTTGTATGATAGGTGCTACATAAAATATGATAGTATGTGCACAGGAATGGGATGAGTGATGAACATTTGATGTGTTTTTGGCCCTATTCTGCACCGTTTGTGATCCAATATCCATATGGTTCATAGGTAGGGTTTTGATCACCGATCACCGTCCACACACATGTTTGGGTCTTGGGTTGGTATTGTATTCATTTGAAGGATAATAACTACATAAAATATGATAGTATGTGCATGAGAATGGGATGTACGAGGAACATTTGAGGTGTTTTTGGCCTTATTTTGCACCATTTGTGGTCAATTTCCATACGGTTCATAGGTAGGCTTTTGCGTGCCTATCACCGTCCACACACATGTTTGGGGCTTAGGTTGTTATTGTAAGCATTTGTATGATGGGTGCTACATATGATATGATAGTATGTGCAAGGAAATGGGATGAACGATGAATATTTGAGGTGTTTTTGGCCGTATTTTGCACCGTTTGTGGTCCATTTCCATCTGGTTCATAGATAAGCTTTTGCGTGCCTATCACCGTGCACACACATGTTTGGGGCCTAGGATGGTATTGTAAGCATTCGAATGCTGAGTAAGAAAAAAAATATGATACTACGGGCACAAGCATGGGATGAACAATGTAGTCCTGAGGTGTTTTTGGCCCATTTTTGCACCTTTTGTGGTCCATATCCACGTTGGACAAGTATTGCAAATTTCTGGTCATACCTGACGTTGTTCCACACCATGCCCTTGTTGCGTGCTTTGTGTGCTAAGAGGAGGTATTTCCTTTGTATTACGCCTTCCCGGGTAAGGTGAGCGAAGGGTGAAAAGACGGTGATCGAACATGAGATTGCTCCACACCACGTATTCTAATATACAACGATTGTCTTACTGCCTTCATTCCCTTGTTGCGTGCTTTTTGTGCCAAGGGCTAAGCAATGGCTCCTTCCAAGAAGAAAAAAGGTGGTGATTCTAAAGCCTGACATGCCAGCCTTGGTGCCTGCCGATTGTCATATAGGCAAGGGGGACGTGGAAGAAGGGGCGGAACAAGGAGAAGGCGGAGCATGGGAAAATTGGGAAAATTTGGACCGGGAGCTAGAAAGGCTCCTTGCAGGGCATTGTGTTAAGGAAGACCAAAGTGTTGAAGTCGGGACATTCAATTACATCAATTGTGGCGTGTCCACCAATGTGCAAACCGGTGAAAAGCGGGTCTTGCTTTGGTACGGAATGCTGATTATACCGAAAAAAATACCGGAACCAAACAAGAACGTCCTATGCATGAGGTGCCAAATAATTACTTCTATTGATTCAAACGCGCTGACGTCTTCTCAACCTTTCCTCCTGGATTGCCCGCCTTCTTCAAGGATGGGTGTGACGTCCTGAGTGATGGGACATCCGACTACGGCGAGGCACCTTCTGATGAGAGCTCGGAAAACGAAAGTAGTGATGATGAGGACGATGGTGACGATGTTGCGAACTCGGAGGATGGCGCAAGTAGCACACCCAAAGCCAAAAAGGAAAAGAAGACGAAAACTAAACCAAAGCCCCCGAAAGTTGAGGAAGTATACCAAAAAGAGTAGGTCTCTTGATGTGTCTGAGGAGGCGTTGGCATCAAGAAAGGCCGAAGGAACTGACCATATGACGCGTATGGAGCTGCCTAAGCAGGCAAGTGCTTACTCAAAACATTATTTGATCAAACTCCGCGAGGTCCTGTGTGTTAGCGGTATGAGTTCCAAAACGATACCAGAGATTCTTCGAGCGCTTGGGGACAGAAGTAAGAGTGGAGGCTTCACAATCCAAAAGCTGTTTCCGCCGCACAAGCCGCAAGTGAGCTTCAAAACCGTGGACATATCAATGAGCAGGGTTGGACACGCATCTATTGCTGTTCAATGCTTGCTGCTGTTGTTGCTTGCGGTTCGCCCATTTGTGGTTTCACGGTTACCACATTTGGACATGCATTGATTGGACACGCTTCATAGGCCAACAGTTCGGTGCTTTGTGTAACTTCTTGTCACTCAGGTTGAGAAGCCAAGAAATGCAGAGAACCCCACCACAAAGCAAGACAAAGGCCAGAGCAATGGGGAGTGTAGTGGTAATGGACGGGAGCAAATGCAGGCAGATGAGGAAGGACGGCGAAAAGTACCCTTCAAATTTTTTCAACTGTTGTTCATTTCGCGCATACCTATCAAACTTTAGGTTTGACGTTTTCGCATGTTACCAGGAGCACACAGGGAGGAAGTGGAGAAGTGAGCCAGAGCAGAAGAGGACAGAAACAAGGCGGAGGCGGCAAACGGCCAAACGCAAGCGGATGAGGAGCGACAGCAGAAGTAACCTTCCAAAGTTCTGCAGTTCCTCTCTCTCAATTCTGTGCATACATATCGCGTTTATTTCTCTCCGACTGACCGAGATGGGAGTTCTTTTTTTTGCATGTCCCCGAGAGCGCACCGAACAAGAGGAGGTGGAGAGGGGAGCTCCAAATACAGTGGAAGGGCGGTACTAGGGTCTAGGTACGCACCGACCAAAGCAAGCGGATGAGGAGCAACAGCAAAAGGTAACGTTCCAAAGTTATGCAGTTAGGGTCTGTGAATTCTGTGAATACATATCGCGTTAATTCCTCTCCCGATGACGGAGATGGTATTTTCATTTTTGCATGTCCCCGAGAGCGCACCAAACGAGAGGGGGCAAAGAGGCGAGACAGAGCGGAGTAGGACAGAAAAAAGGCAGAGGCAGTGCACCGACAAACACAAGCGGATGAGGAGCAACAGCAAAAGGTGACGTTCCAAAGTTGTGCAGTTAGGGTCTTTCAATTCTGTGCATGCATATCGCGTTAATTTCTCTCCGACTGACCGAGATGGGATTTTGATTTTTGCATGTCCCCAGGAGCGCACCGAACCAAAGGAAGCGGAGACGCGAGACAGAGCAGATGAGGACATACAAAAGGCGGAGGCGGCAAAGCGTCAAAAGCAACCGGATGAAGATCAAGAGCAAAAGGTAACCTTCCAGGAGACCACACGGAGTTCTGCAGTTACAGTCTGTCGATTCTGTGCATACTTATCGTGTTCATTTCTATCCAATTGACAGAGATCGGATTTTGCATTTTGCTTGTCCCCAGGTGCGCACCGAACGAGAGGAGGCAGACAGAAAGAAGGCGGAGGCAGCAAAGCGTCAAAAGCAAGTGGATGAGGAGCAACAGCAAACATTAACCATGCAAAATTCTGCAGTACCGCTCTCTCGATTCTGTGCATACGTATCTTGTTCATTTCTTTCCAATTGACGGAGATCGGATTTTGTTTTTTGCATGTCCCCAGGAGCGCACCGAAAGAGAGGAGGCGGACAGAAAGAGGGCAGAGGCGTCAAAGCGTCAAAAGCAAGTGGATGAGGAGAAACAGCAAAACGTAACCATGCAAAAATCTGCAGTACCGGTCTCTCGATTCTGTGCATACGTATCCTGTTCATTTGTTTCCAATTGACGGAGATCGTTTTTAGTTTTTGGCATGTCCCCACGAGCTCACAGAACAAGAGGAGGCGGACAGAAAGCAGGCGGAGGCAGCAAAGCGTCAAAAGCAAGTGGATGAGCCGCAACAGCAAAAGGTAACCATCCAAAGTTTTGCAGTAACGCTCTCTCGATTCTGTGCATATGTATCATGTACATTTCTTTCCAATTGACGGAGATCGGCTTTTGTTTTTTGCATGTCCCCAGGAGCACACAGAACGGGAGGAAGGGGAGAAGCGACAATAGAACCCGCAAACGCAAAACGTCAACACGGCATCAGAACGCAACACCGAAAGCGAGGGTCCCGACATTATCGCTCTTCCACCGCCTCCACCATTCAGCTCAAAGCAAACAGAGCCGCTCAAGCTTTTGGCATTCCTGCCACTGTACCCCTCAGCAAAATGCAGGATGATCCGCCTGTCCAACAGCCACCACACCAGCCACTCTTCAAACGCTTGGCAACAGAGAACAGGATCCATGTGAGGTTTCATTGGTGTCAAAAAAGACGCAGAGTTGCGGGGTTCTGACAGTGTCATGCAGGCAGCCATGTGCTCTTGTGAGCTCCAAATACAGTGGCACAGCAGTACTTGGATGCAGGCACCAATCAGCGTTGTGGCAACCATTTCGCATACCACGCCACGTTGCTGTAGGCTTTTTTTTGATTTCATTTGTCCTAAGATGCTAGAACCTTCCAGACCGGCAGCCATGTGCTCTTGCGAGCTCCAAATACAATGGTAGGGCGGTAACAGGGTACAGGCACGGATCAGCGCTGTAGCAACTATTTCACATACCACTGCACGTTGCTGTAGGCTGTTTTTGGATTTTCCTTTTCCTAAGATGCTACAATCCTCCAGACCCGGACGGCCCAAACTGCCTGAATGGCAGCTTTCACAGAGATCTCTGGCCAACAGAAGGAGTCTTGCGAGGTCGTATGCAAAGCAGTTGCATTGCGGGCACCTGATTGCGGAGCATGAAGTCAAGCGATCACTCAATCGAGACAGACTGAGGGCAAGACCGGCCACATTTGAGCAATTGAGGGGAACCCTCATTGCAAAGTCTACGACCCATGATGCATGGGAAGATTCCATTCACGCGGGCAGAAATAATGATGGCAATGGTCAGGGGGTGTATAGGACAGGCGTGACCAATCTCATGCAGCTTTTGACAGCTGACATGGGGATTGCCACCACACCGGTAGGTGCGTATCCAGATCCAAGTACCGCCCTTCCACTGTATTTGGAGCTCGCAAGAGCACATGGCTGCGTGCATGGCGCTGACAGAGGCCCGCAGCTCTGCGTTCTCTTTGACGCCAATGAAATGTACGAGCGCCGCAAATGCCAGGTGCTGAGCGTACATCTACCGGAAGCACGTGAGCCACAGCAACTTCGTCTGCAACTTCCCCTCGCGGAGGACCCGGACCAGGACGATCACACGACCACCTCGTCGCAGTTTGAGCGCATGGACCTGCTTCCTGCCGTTGAAAGGGCGTTAGAGAGCGGCTGCGGTGGTGAAAGCATGGAGCTGGTTTTTTCTCCTGATTATGCAGCCTACTACCGAACCACAGGGACGCCTCCACCAACAGCAGATTGCTGTTGCGTGGAGTGCTATGGTTCAAAAAAACTGTGGAAGCGCCCTGACTAGATTCGGAAGCCTTTGCCGGATTTTCACAACTACCCATCACGCTGCGCTCCCTTCTTTCGCCTTATGAAATGTCGCCTCAACAGGGTGTATGATGTACACCACTGCAACCATCACCTGTTGGCAAACGGGCTGATCCACCTCCTGTGGTTGTGGACCAGAGCAAACCTGCCTGAGGAATACATTGTCCAATTGAAGACAATTTTGGGGGAGCATTTTACGCGCTTTCCGTACTACCCACGCTTCAAAGAAGCTATTGGCAAAAGGGACTGGTCACCCCCAACACATTGTCACGAAGGATATCCTGAAGGAGGATTCTTTTTGGAGAGCCCTGGCTGATCTGTTCCCACGAACGGCAAATGGTCTCACAGTCAAACAGAACGGTGAGATTCTGCAGGATCCAATAAACCGATATTTGAAACTGATGCGCATTCTGATGGTCAAACTGAACAGCTGGAATCCGGAGGTTGTTGACCAGCGTCATGACATGTGCCGTGAAACACACCAGCTCTTTTAAGACCTCGGCTTTCACCTGCGCTGGTTTGGAGTCCCAAATTATTATTGTTTGGAGCACTACACCCCCCGGCTGCGCAAACATGGCAACCTCGTGGGCATGTCATCGGAGGGGGGCGAGCATGTCGCCCAGCCCCACTCCAAGATTGTGCAAAACCGCCCCTGTCACCCACGAGGGAAATGCCCAGTGGGTCTGTTGGAGATCATGAAGCAGGTCAGGCTCTGGTTAGGGCTGTGGAGGCAAGGCTGGCTGTCTCCAACTCTCTCGTACACGCATGAACCGAAATCGCCAGCTGACAATTAGCGGTATACCACCTTCTTGCCACCACATCCCTTGGCTTGTGATATATATACTACGTTTGGCCATTCTTGCTAATGTTGCTAATGTTTCATTGTTTATGGATTGGGGTAGATTTTGGAACGTATTCATGCTGATATTTTCAGTACCCCTCTGTATCTCTCTCCCCTTTTGTCGTCCACAGGATCCATTGAAGAGAGCCAATGGGGTGGCGGTGGCGTTGATGAAGCCCCTGATTGACGCAATTCAGAAATTGGGCAGAAGTCTGTGGTACGACGTGACTGGCAGCTCAAGGGACTGTGGAATCCCCGCTGCTGACATCATCAGGCATCTTGAGCTGATCTGCCCTGTGCTCGGAATGGCTTGCCCCGGTGCTGCCAAAGTGATAACGCTCACAGATGATCCGGTCCACCGTCAGCTGGTTAACATGGAGAGCGTGCTAATGATTTGTCTTGTGTGCTGGGGCCGAAAGGCCAGTCATTTTTGCGTAATGCATACTCTTGACACAATTCAGTACAGCGCAACCCGTCTGTCACTGTCACCAGGTGACACTGTCTTTCTGCTAGTTGAGAAGCACTGGATGCTGCCAGAGTCGTGTCCAGGCATTAATTTTTTTGCTGCCATACCATTCTCAAATTCGCAAAATGCACCATTCGTGCCCGACGATAGCTGTTGGATCACCAAACATTTACGGCGGTCCAGTGTGACCTGGAGTGACCTGCAGCACGGTGACACTGTGCAGATGTATGACGGCCTAAGCAATGCTTCAGTTCTGCTGCACACTCAGTTGTTGTGGAGGTCCACTGTGTGTTGTTCCGGTCTGTCGCAAAAAGGGCAGTTCCTGTTCCCAGGCAGGTGGACAGTCCAGCTTGAACGGGGCGTCACTGTTTTAGTATTAGCCGTGGTTACTACCAATCCAGCTTCCTGGGATGTCATCGGCGTCTGTGCATCCTGCTGTACGGCAGTGCAGGCAGACTTCAGACTCGGAATCCAGCCTCAGAGAAATTGCCCCGGCTGACAAGCAGGGCTGCAAAGCAGGGAAGACCTGGATGGAATGTTTGTATTCTGGGCAGTGCATTTATTTACAGGTTTTTCAGAGGTGTCAGTCCTGCGGTCCGCACCAGGCCAAGCGTGAACTGGCATATGAGGAAAGTCGGCGGAGCACAGGTCTCTCTGAGATCACAAACCTCAGTACCACAGCGGTGAAGAAGAAATCTGTCACTACGGATGGGAAACCGAAACCGAACCCGAAACAGAATTGAACCACAAAGCCACCACCAAAATAGAAACGAAAACCGAAACCAAAACCAAAACCAAAACCAAAAGGCCAGAAGAACGACAGTCCACCAAGCAAAAAGCCGAAGAAGGAAGAGAGCGGCAGTGGGACGGTAAAAGAAAAAGCTGACCCTGTTCAGCGGCTCTTGGCTGCACTGCAACAAACAACCCAACAACAAAACAACCGAAAAAGCCCCCTGAAGCGCAAACGCGTAAAGGTAAAGGTAAAAAAAGTGAAAATACGAGAAAAAAAGGAAGGGTTAAATGGGAGTCAGGAGAGCACATGTCTGAGCAGGTGTCTCAGGTGTCTCAACAGGAGTCTTGGAATCCACCTGGGCAGGTGTTCCAGCAGCAGCAGCAGTAGCAGCAGCAGCAGCAGCAGCAGCAGTTGCGGCTGCAGATGCAGATGCAGACCCAAGTGCAGCAGCAGCAGCAGCACCAGCAGATGCACCAGCAGGCCCAGCAGCAGCAGCAGCAGCAGCAGAATATGGGTCCTTTGCAAATGAACATGCCAGTTGCCATACCAATGGCCATGCCAATACCAGCCATGAACATGCACCACCACCAAATGCCCATGCAGCCCATGCAACCCATGCAGCAGCTTTGTTCGACCATGAACAGCATGCAGCCCTCTGGTTTTCCAATGCAGCGGCACTATTAGCAGCGCCTGCATATATGTCTTTTCTTTTTTTCCCTTTCCAAAAAAAGACTTTGTGCTCTATAGAGCTTGGAGACTTAAGTTTATTGCTGTGTTTGTGAATACAGCAGGACTATATCTCTGGAAGTGCAGATGCCTCAGCTCTGTGTTCATTATGCACTTTGTGCGATGTTGAACTGATTGAGAGAACCAGATGCTCAGATGCTCAGAGTGGTGCGGCTTGTTGCGATCGTCCTTTGTTTTCATTACCATTGGTGGTTCCTCTGATTGGAATGCACAAACGTTTTGTAGGATAATTGACGACCGCCGAGGTCGGGGACGGACCCACTGAAACGTGTTGGCAGTTGTTTTGGGTCAACTTATCGGGGGTTGCAGGGACGCCAGCACAAGAAAAGAAATCAGTTTTTGCCCAAAAATGGCCACGAATTGCCAATTTTGTGCCGAAAGCAGTGTTTGTTTTGGTATTCATTACGCACTTTGTGCGATGTTGAACTGATTGAGAGAACCAGATGCTCAGACGCTCAGAGTGGTGGGGCTCGTTGCGATTGTCCTTTGTTTTTATTATCATTTGTGGTTCCTTGGATTTGAATGCACGAACGTTTTGTAGGATGATGGGCAACCGCAGGCGTCGGGGACGGACCCACTGAAACGTGTTTCCAGTTGTATTCGAGCAACCTATCGAGCGTTGCAGGGCCGCCAGCACAAAAATAAAACAGTTTTCGTCCCAAAATGGTCTAAAGTTGCCATTTGTTGCCGAAAATAGTGTTCTTCTGGCCGGGGTCATGAGTTGTAGGGGCCCATACCCTATTGTGAGGGTGCCTGACCCACTGTCGCATGTTTGGAATTGTATTGGAGCAAACCATTGGGGGTTCCAGGGCCGCCAGCACAAAAAAAACAGTTTTCGCCCAAAAATGGCCAAAAAATGTCACTTTTGTGCCGAAAATAGTGGTTTTTGGCCAGGGCCGTGAGATGTTGGGCCCCATACCCTATTCTGATGGTGCCCAACCAACCAAAATGTGTTCAGAGTCGTATTGGAGCATTTTATGGGGTGTTGCAGGGCCGCCAGCACCAAAAGAATCAGCTTTCGTCCAAAAATGGCAAAAAAATCCCAAATTTTGGCTAAAAACAATGTATTTTTGGAGAACAATTGGGTAAGAGGAACCCGCCTCTCCTATTTGGGGGGTGTATGATTACAAAAAAAAATTTTCTTTGGTCGCATTGGGCACAAAACCTATTTTCATGGTTTTTTTTGTGCCTATACTATACTGTACAAGTACACTGGTGTGCAGCACTGTTCTGCAGCACCACCCCAGAGAAGACAAAAATACTCGGAAATAGGCCAAATTCCAGGGTTTTTGATGGTTTAGAAGAACGCTGGGGCACTGTTCTGCAGGACCAGCCCAGAGCAGGCAAAAACACCCCAAATAGGTCAAGCTTCAGGGTTTTTGATATTTATGAACAAACCCCGGGTAAGAGGACCCCCCCCATTTCTTTTTGGGCCGTAGAAACCAAAAAAATAGGTCATTTTACGCGAAAGTCCCCTTTTTGATGACTTTTTGAATTTTGGGAAAAACAGCTGCTAAAATCATAGGTGGGCAGGATAGGAACTGAGAACAATGAGATCCCTCAACTCACCACTAAACCTAAAGGCATAGGCTCGGCGGATCAAAGATACACAAAAGCAACACCGTGGACTAGTCTACATATAAGACCACAAACAGGTATATGTTGTTCGCCATGACCAGTATTAACCCCTTGCTCGACCCGCAATCCCACCAACAGACTTTAGAGCGTTGGATCACTTCGAGGTAATATTGGCACTCGTGGGAGGGAGATGACACTGCACCATGACAAGCGTACACAGGAACAATGAACAAGGGAGACCTTTGTTTTGAACGTTTTTGGTTTCAAACATTCTTTCTTGTTTTGTGGGGGGTCCGGTATTCAGAATCCGGTTCCAGGCAGGGGATGAGCTCAAACAATTTTTGCCGTCGCGTCTGGTTTGCGATAATATCTTGATGGATGCGATTGGAATATCCCAAGATGCCCAGAACGAGGAGAAATCAGAAAAACGACCTCTAGCAAAAGTAGTAGCATTGGTTAATAAAAATAGCACATGGGAAATACTGAAATCTCCAAACTGAGGGCCCCTGGAGGGAAACACACCTCAGCAATGTAACCCTGACACCTATCACGTGGCTGCGGACTGGGGTCAACTGCAAAATGGGGCCGGTGGGCACAAGTTCTGAAAGTAAGAAATTTGCTACCAAAAAAAGAACAAGTGTGCTAAAAATAGAACCTGCTGTACTAAAAATGAGACTAGCACTTCAGGTGGGAAACAGAGCATTGTCACCTGCTCCGAAAGACATAAAGAGCACTAGAAGATTCCAGTTGTTCCCCTGGCCCTTCCCCCATTGTCGGAGGGTACCACATACACCTTGGCCATCTGCCCAAGTAATCAGGGGGAGGTAGGATAGAGACTGAAAAGAATGAGGTCCCTCCAGTCACCATTAAACCTACAGGCATAGGCTCGGCGACCAGCACTTCCCCCTTGCTCGATCCGCACTTTCACCAACAGACTTTGAAGCATTGGATCACTTCCAGGCGATATTAACACTCGTGGAAGGGAGATGACACTGCACCATGACAAGCGTACCCACGAATAATGAAGAATTGAGAAAGCTTTTTTTGGAACTTTTTGTTTTTGAATATTCCCTTTTTTTCCTTGGGTCTAGTATTCTGAATCCAGTTCCAATATGAGGTCAATCAGACGTCGCCATCGTGTCCAGCTTGCGAAAATATGGTCGTGGATCCGGTCAGAATTTCCCAAGGTGCCCAAAATGCAGAGACATGACGAACCAAACGTAATATACAGAATACTACAATTTGTTACTAAAGGTGGCACATGCAGAAAGCTGAAATCTCCAAAATGAGAGACCTTGGAGGGAAAGGGACCTCACCTATGCAACCTTGACACCTATCGGGTGGCTGCAGATTCGAATGAAATGCCAAACGGGCCCAGTGGGAACGAGTTATAAAAAAAGAAAATTTGCTACTAAAAAAACGACAAGTGTGCTGAAAATCGAACGTGTGGTACTAGAAAAAAATAGCACTTGTGGGGGTACTCAGAGCATTGTCACCTGCTCTGAAATACGCAAAGATCCCGGTCGTTCGCCTGGCACTTCCACCACTGTGGGAGGGTACCACATACACTGTGGCCCCCTGCACAAGTAATCAGGGGCAGGTAGGATAGGAAGTGAAAAGAATGGGGTCCCTCCAGTCACCACTAAACCTAAAGGCATAGGCTCCGTTGAACAAAGATAGACAAAAGCAACGTCGTCGACTAGTCTACAAATAAGACCGGGAAAAGATATATGATGCTCACCATGACCAGCGATAACCCCTTGCTGCACCTGCACTCGCCTCAACAGAATTGAGAGCATTGGATCAGTTCCAGCCGATATTAACAGTCGTGGGAGGCAGATGACACTGCGCCATGACAAGTGTACGCACGAACAATGAATAATGGGGAAGTTGTTTTTTGAACTATTTGTTTAAAATACTTTTTTGGGGGGTCCAGTATTCCGAATCCGGTTCTAGGCGCAAAATGAGTTCACAAGGATGTCCCCATCGCATCCAGCTTGCAAAAATATGGTCGTCGATCCGGTCACAATGTCCCAAGGTGCCCACACTGTGGAGAAATGAGAAGAAAAATGTTCTATTGAAAATGGTAGCATTTGTTACCAAACATTGAACATGCAAAAAAGTGAAATCCCCATACTGAAGGACGCTGGTAACGAAGGGACCTCACCAATGCAACCGGGATTCCGACGAAATGCGAAACAAGGCCGGTGGGAACGAGTACTAAAAAGCATTACTGCTACCAAAAATAGATCAAGTGTGCTGAAAGCAGAATGTGGCGTGCTAAAAGTAGAAATAGAATTTTGGGGGGGAACTCGCACAACCCGTGGTCCCCAGTGCGTCTCGCAACCTGCAAATAGGCCAAACCGCTCCAAAGAGTGGCAAAAAACAAAGAGATAAAAGAAAGTGGGTAAAGAGACCACATCAAATAATTATCAACTTCATATCCCCGAAAGACACTGGAATTCCAACTTAGAAGTCTATGAAGGATTCCATATAGCGGGGGTGTCGCTCCCACCGATGCACTTACCAAAGGCTCCATGCAATACCCTGGGCATCAGACCCACATACCTATTCGACAGCTCCCCCTTAAACACAGAGTCCAGTGGGCTAAAAGAATGACTCTGCCCACCCCTGCACACATTGGAAACGAAAAGTATGTCCGTACATGCCTACCCGTATTGCCGCAAGCACAACAAGGTCATCACCGCCACAGAAGAGCAAAATGGTATGAAGGGGCAAAACGGGGGGACACAAAACCAACAAAGGAGAGAAGAACACACGGAGGAAGCCACACACAACCGAGAGGAAGCGCAACACACATAAAAACACACAAACAAAAAGTAAACATACACAACATGCACAAGCGGCAACCACCGCACCGGCCGCCCAGACACAGGTGCAAGCATGTTACATGCTGCGCTACGCTACGCAACGAACACGAGATACGAACGACAACCACGCCAACAATGGTGACCACGAGGTGTAACCGAGACGTGCCCACCCCCCGCCCACATGCCCGCTTACATAGGGAGCGCAAGGGAGCGAAGGGTATGCTGGCCCGTGCATGCCGCCGCAAGCGCAACAAGACCACCACCGCCGCGAGCAAGCAAAATGGTATGGAGGAATACGGAGTACGCCAAGAATGACGGGAAAGAGGCGCGTAGGGAACCACACATAACCACAAGGAAGAACAACACGCAAGTGCAAAAACACAAAACACATACGTGCCGCATGCACACCCACCTGCTTGCATAGGGAAAATAAAGGTATGCCGCCGCACGCCAACGAGTAGTAGGCAAGGAGGGAGCCACACACCGTCACCAAGAGCGCAGGGAATGAAAGGCTTGCCCGCAGGGGCAAGTCACCGCAAGCACGACACGACCGCCAACGCCTCGGACAAGCAACATGGTATGAAGGGACAAGAAGGGTGAAGAAAGTGCGCACACACATAAAAACAAGTGCAGGTACGTTACATGCCGCTCTACCCCACGCAACGAGGAGCGCAACGCTAATGGCGCTAACGACGAACAAAGGTGTGTGACCAACCAAGGAGAATAGTAGTAATAACATGCCCACCCCCGCACGCTCACTTGCATAGGGGGCACAGGGGGGCAACAGGTGTGCTGCCGCCGCAGCAAGCAAGACAAGATAAGATATGGATAAGGGGGGACAAGTACACGTATGTTACATGCCACGCCGCGGCGCACAAACAGGAAAGGAAACGATGTAAGGTAACCAACGAGGTATGTAGAGCCGAGCCCACCCCCGCACGCCCGGACCATACCGTGCCGCCGCCCAAAGGCCCACACCCCCATCCATCCCCTGTCTCACAGGACCAAGCAGGAGAGAAAGAAGAGGACCCGGGAACCGGGACCAAGGAAGCAGGCAAGGAGAGAAACCGAGACAAACACCAGGGCAGAGGCAGGGAAAAAGTGAATGCCAGGGGGGAGGGTAGGCCAACGGAGGGTAGGGGAAAGGGTAAAGAGCGACGACACCACGAAAGAAACAGGATGTACCCAGCAGCCAAGCGAGGGACACGCGCGGGGAAGGGGGCACGGCAAGCACACGACAAGCACAACACCGCAACAAAGCACCGGAGGGGGGGGCACCAGGGGGACGGACGAAGGGCAGCACCACGCACGACGGCACGCACAGCACAGACACCACACACACCGCACACACCCACACCCGCACCCAGAGCATGTGGCCAGCGGGCCCCGGCTGCCCACCTGAAGCGTGGGCAGCCGGGGAAGGGAGGGCGCCTGAACCCAGACGCCCCCCGCCACCCCCGCGGCGCGCAGCCCCCAGCAAGGCATGCAAGCAAAGGGACCAGTGCTGGGCCCCCACAACCACACACCCACGCCCACAGCACGTGGGTAGCGGACCCCGACAGCCCGCCCACAGGGCGGGCAGCTGGGGGAGGGGGAGCGCCTGACCTCAGACGCCCCTCACAAGGGCGGAAAGCACCCCCCCGGGGACGCCCTTCCGCCACCCCCGCAGCGCGCAACGACGGGTCGCAAGGGCGCGCACTGTGGGGCCCACACCAACCGCATCCGGGACACACGGGCCGCGGAACCCCGGCTTCCCGGCCAGGAGAACGGGCGGCCAGGGGAGGGACAGCGCCTGACACCAGATGCCGCTCACAATGGTGGCTGGCCACCCCCCCCGGGGACGGCCTCTGACCTTCCCCGCGGCACGTAGCCCCCAAAAGGGCATGCAAACCAAGGGGACAGTGCAGGGCCCCCACATCGGCACACCCGCGCCCACAGCACTTGGGTAGCGGACCCTGACACCCTGCCCAGAGGGCGGGCAGCGGGGGGAGGGGGAGCGCCTGGCCTCAGACGCCCCTCACAACGGCGAAAGGCACCCCCCCTGGGGACGCCCTTTCGCCACCCCCCCCGCGCGCAACAACTGCTCGCAAGGGCGCACGCTGTGGGGCTGGTGCTGGGTCCCCACGCCAACACCAACCGCTCCCGGGACGCACGGGTCGCGGAACCCCGGCCGCCCGCCCCAGAGGACAGGAGGCCGGGGGAGGGACAGCGCCTGACACCAGACGCCCCTCACAACGGTGGAAGGCCACCCCCCCCAGGAACGGCCCATCACCATCCCCGCAGCACGCAGCCCCCACAGGGCATGCAAGCCACAGGGACAGTGCTGGGCCCCCACACCCGCACACTCGCACCCACAGCACGTGGGCGGCAGACTCCGACAGCCCGCCCTGAGGGCGGGCAGCCGAGGGAGGGGGAGCGCCTGAACCCAGACGCCCCTCACAACAGTGAAAGGCACCCCCATCGGGGACGCCCTTCCGCCAACCCCATGGCGCGCAACAATGGCTCGCAAGGGTGCACACTGTTGGGCCGGAGCTTGGCCCACACGCCCACACCAACCGCACCCAGGACACACGGGTCGTGGAACCCCGGCCGCCCGCCCCAGCGGACGGGCGTCCGGGGGAGGGACAGCGCCTGACACCAGACGCGGCCCACAACGGTGCAAGGCCGGCCCCCCCGGGGATGGCCCCCCACCACCCCCTCGGCACGCAGTCCCCACAGGGCATGCAAGCCAAAGGGACAGTGCAGGGCCCCCACACCCGCACACCAGCGCCAACAGCACGTGGGTAGCGGAACCCGACAGCCCGCACAGAGGGCGGGCAGCCCGGGGAGGGGGAGCGCCTGGCCTCAGACGCCCCTCACAACGGCGCAAGGTAGCCCCTCCGGGGACGCCATTCAGCTACCCCGGCAACGCGCAACGACTGCTCGCAAGGGCGCACGCCTCGGGGGCTGGTGCTGGGTCCCCACGCGCACACCAACCGCACCCAGGACACACGGGTCGCGTACCCCCGGCCGCCCGTCCCAGAGGACGGGCGGCCGGGGGAGCGACAGCGCCTGACACCAAACGCCCCTCGCGACGGTGGAAGGCCAACCCCCCCGAGGACGGCCCGCACCAACCCCGCGGCACGCAGCCCCCCACGGGGCATGCGAGCCAAGTGGACAGTGCTGGGCCCCCACACCCGCACACTGGCGCCCACAGCACGCGGGTGGCAGGCCCCCACAGCCCGCCCAGAGGGCGGGCAGCCGGTGGAGAGGGAGCGCCTTGCCTCAGACGCCCGTCACAACGGCGCGAGGCACCTTCCCCGAAAACGCCCTTCCGCGACCCCCCAAACGCGCCCTGACGGCTCGCAAGGGCGCACGCTGTGGGGCCGGTGCTGGGTCCCCACGCCCACACCAACGGCACCCGGGACACACGTGTTGCGGAACCCCGGCTGCCCGCTACAGAGGACGGGCGGCCGGGGGAGGGACAGCGCCTGACACCAGACGCCCCTCACAACGGTGAAAGGCCATCCCCCCCAGGGACGGCCCCCCGCCACCCCCGCGGCACGCAGCCCCCAGAGGGCATACAAGCCAAGGGGACAGTGCTGGGCTCCCACAACCGCACACCCGCACCCACAGCACGTTGACGGCGGACCCCGACAGCCCGCTCGGAGGGCGGGCAGCCAGGTGAGGGGAGGCGCCTGAACCCAGACGCCCCTCACAACGACGAAAGGCACCCCCCCCAGGGGACGCCCTTCCGCCAGCCCCACGGCGCGCAACAACGGCTCGCAAGGGCGCACGCTTTGGGGTCTGTGCTAGGCCCCCACCGCCCATACCAACTGCACCCAGGACACACGGGTCGCGGAAACCCGGCCGCCCGCCCCAGAGGACAGGCGGCCGGGGCAGGGACAGCGCCTGACACCAGACGCCCCTCACAACGGTGGAAGGCCAGCCCCCCCGGGGACGGCCCCCCACCATCCCCGCGGCACGCAGCCCCCACAGGGCATGCAAGCCAAGGGGACAGTGCAGGGCCCCCCCACCTGCACACCCGCGCCCACAGCACGTGGTTAGCGGACCCCGACAGCCCGCCCAGAGGGCGGGCAGCCAGGGGAGGGGGAGCGCCTGGCCTCAGACGCCCCTCACAACGGCGCAAGGGAGCCCCCCCGGGGACGCCATTCTGCTACCCCCGCAACGCGCAACAATGGCTCCCAAAAGCGCACGCTGTGGGGCCGGTGCTGGGTTCCGCACGCCCACATCGACGGCACCCAGGACACACGGGTCGCGGACCCCCGGCCGCCCGTCGCAGAGGACGGGCGGCCGGGGGAGCGACAGCGCTACACACCAGACGCCCCTCGCGACGGTGGAAGGCCACCCCTTCCAGAGGACGGCCCCCACGGACCCCGCGGCACGCAGCCCCCCACAGGGCATGCGAGCCAAGGGGACAGTGCTGGGCGCCCACACCCGCACATCCGCGCCCACAGCACGCGGCTGGCGGGCCCCGACAGCCCGCCCAGAGGGCGGGCAGCTGGGGGAGGGGGAGCGCCTCGCCTCAGACGCCCCTCACAACGGCGCAAGGCTGCCCTCCCGGAAACGCCCTTCCTCCACCCCCGCAACGCGCCCCTGTGGGGCTGGTGCTGGGTCCCCACGCAGACACCAACCGCACCCGGGACACACGGGTCGCGGAACCCCGGCTGCCCGCCCCAAAGGACGAGCGGCCGGGGGAGGGACAGCGCCTGACACCAGACGCACGCCCCTCACAACAGTGGAAGGCTAGGCCCCCCCGGGGACGGCCCCCCACCACCCCCGCGGCAAGCCGCCCCCGACAGGGCATGCAAGCCAAGAGGACAGTGCTGGCCCCCCACACCCGCACACCCGCACCCACAGCACATGGGTAGTGGACCCCGACAGCCCGCTCAGAGAACAGGCAGCCGAGGGACAGGGAGCGCCTGAACTCAGGCGCCCCTCACAACGGTGAACGGCACCCCCCCAGGGGCGCCCTTCCGCCACCCCCACAGCGCGCAGCGACAGCTCGCAAGGGCGCACGCTGTGGGAATGGTGCTGGATCCCCCCGCCCATACACACGGGTCGCGGAACCCCGGCTGCCCGCCCCAGAGGGCAAGCGGCCGGGGGAGGGACAGCGCCAGACACCAGACGCCCCTCGCCGCGGTAGAAGGCCACCCCCCCCCGCCCGGAGACGGCCTGCACCACCCACATGGCATACAAACCAAGGGGACAGTGCTGGGCCCCCACGCCCGCACACCCGCGCCCACGGCACGCGAGTAGCGGACCCTGACAGCCCGCCCAGAGAGCGGGCAGCCGGGGGAGGGGGGGCGCCTGAACTCAGACGCCCCCCACAACGGCGAAAAGCACCCCCCCCGGGGATGCCCCCTCGCCACCCCCACAGCGCGCAACGACGGCTCGCAATGGCGCATGCTGTGGGACCGCCGCTGGGTCCCCGTGCCCACACTAACCGCACCCCGGACACACGGGTCGCGGAACCCCGGCTGCCCGCATCAGAGGACGAGCAGCCAGAGGAGGGACAGCGCCTGACGCCAGATGCCCCTCACAAAGGGGGAAAGCCACCCCCTACAGCACCCCCGCGGCACGCAGGGCCCCCCAGGGCACACAAGCCAAGGAGACAGGGCGTGCTGACCCCACACCCGCACACCCGTGCCCGCAGCACGTGGGTAGCGGACCCCCACGGCCCACGCGGAGGACGGAAAGCCGGGGGAGGGGGAGCGCCTGAACTCAGACGCCCCTCGCAGCAGCAGACAGCAACCCCCCCGGGGACGCCCTTTCGCCACCCCCACAGCGTGCAACAACGGCTCACAAGGGCACACGCTGTGGGGCCAGTGCTGGGTCCCCAGGCCCACACCAACCGCACCCGGGACACACGGGTCGCGGAACCCTGGCCGCCCACCCCCCAAAGGACGGGCAACAGGGGGAGGGAGAGCGCCTGACACCAGACGCCCCTCGCAGCAGTGGACTGCCAGCCCCCAGGACAGCCCCCCAGCACCCCAACAGCACGCGGCCCCCCGCAGAGCATGCACGCCAAGGGGACAGTGCTGTGCCCCCAAGCCCGCGCACCCGCGCCCACAACACGCGGGTGGCGGACCCCGGCAGCCCCCGAGAGGAGGGCAGCGGGGGGAGGGAGAGCGCCTGACCTCAGACGCCCCTTGCAACGGGGCCACCAATGCCACACAGGCGACAGGGGGAGCGGCTAATGCCCACATAAGCACGCAAACGCCGGCCCGCGGTGCCAGCGTTCGAGCTCTCCCACCCACGCCCCACCGCGCCCACAACAGGTGCACCAACCACAAGAAATCCGCACCCCATCGCCTGCTCTTACTCACAGCGACACAAAAATGGCGGAACCCGCAGCCCCACGCAAAACACGCCCCCGGTCTCCGACGCTGGACGCGGCACACGAGGTCATCAGGGCGCTGGGGCTCAGAGGCGGCGAAAGGGACCCCCCTAAGGGGGCTGCGGGCGCGGACTCCGACCTGGAGATAATCCCAGAGCCCTCCGCGGGCAGCACACCTGCGGAACCGACGCCGCCGGCAGGCAGCGTGCCCGCCCTCTGCCCCTGCGTGGAAATGGGGCCACTGCACCGGAGAGGACTGGTGCCCGAAGGAACACCCCCTACCAAGCCCCGATGACGGAGCTTTGTCCGCGGTGGGGCACGCGGCCGCACGCGCCGCCCTGGGCTATGGCGTGGCGCAAGGCTTGGTTCTGGATGAGACCGCGCGCGGCAGCGTGCACATCCAGGAGGCCGACGATCAGGTCGCCCAGACGGGTCAAACGAAAGTGGCCTTGCACACCCGGGGCCGCCGCGGCGGACCGGCGGAGAGGATCGTCGTGGAGCCCACGGGAATGGTGCTGGTCCTAGCGGCGGACATGGTCCAGGGGACGCTCCACGCATCCCGCATGCGGCGCGCGCGCCCACAGTGGACCATCCAGGTGTACACCCCTCCAAGGGCGTGGCCCTTCTCCACATGGGCGGTGCTCGCCGTCATGTGGCACCTGGCACTGGAGGACGCCCCAACAGGCACTGCGGAGAAAATCGCCCGGGACCTCCACGCCTGGCCAGCCGACCAGGATTTCCCCTGGCGCAGGTCCCAGGGCAGCCTGCCAGTGGCGCCCGCGGCAGAGGGGTTCAGCCTCACGGCAACCCTCCAGCGGCACCCCGACAAGGGGGTGCGCCACTTCCTGCAGACGGGCACGATCCCGGCTGTCTCGCCAGACTCCGAGTGGCGATGGGACGCGGGGGGGGCGCAACCGCTGCCGGACCCCTGGCTCCTCCCCCTCTGGTACTCACCCACGGGCACCCTGGCCCATGCCGCCCCAGCCGGGGGCCAAGGGGGCCTTCCCACAGCCACAACTCCCCGGCGTGGCCCTGCTCCGCAGCCTGCAGGCGGGAACGGCCTGGATACGGTGGAGGGAGGAGGACGGGCGCCCGAGCCCGTATTTCCCCCTGGTGCAGGGCCAGGCGCTACTCCACGCCGAGCGCATGAGGACCTTGGAGTGGGGGACGATCGTGCCCGACACGGCATGCAGCCGGATCACTGTGGCCGCCTCGGAACCCATGCCATCGCCACCAGCGTGCCACCGCCTCCTACGGGCGGTCCCCTCCTTGGCCCCCCGCCTCGCGCTCATAAGGGAAGTGTGGAGGGCCATGCTGAGCCACCACAGGGAGTGGAAGAAAAACACGGGTGCACGGTACCCGCCAGGGGCCGGTGCTCGAGCAGCTCACGTCCCCCACACCCGGGGTCCGCCAGACCCTGCACAGGGCGTCGGCCCTTACAGAACAGCTCACCGACAAGGTGCTGGACCTGGCGCTGGAGCCGTCGCGGGTGCTCTACCTGCAGACCCACATCCCGCCTGCAGGCACGTCAAACCGCCTGGGCTGCCCGGGGTTGCAGCGCCGCGTCGAGGCCGCATACCCGGGAGGCGTGGTGGAACAGTGGTTAACAGTCCACAACCCGTCCACCGCGCAGGACCACTGGTATCTGCACCAACTCCTCTTCCTCCCCTGGGCGGCCCCAGAGAACCGCCGACAGAACCCGTACGACACGCAGCCGGAGCACCTGGGCGCGCAGAGCTTCCCGCAGCCGGCCCCGCCCGCCCTCCCGCCGGGGCATAGCCCGGAGGCGCTGCAACAGGGCACCCCGCTCGACACGGCCACGACAGTACAGCAAAGGGGAAGCAACAACGCGGACGGGGCCAAGCCGGACCGCACGAACTGCGGAGCGGTGGCCTGGACGGCAGCCTGCAGGCACCTCGCCCGGGACACCGCGGGGCTTAGGCAGTACAGGCCAGCGGACTGCACGGCGCTGGCGTCCACGGTCGCGGCCGTCATCATGGGCCCTGTGGCAGCATGGCCAGCGCAACTGCTGCCCCACGTCCCCTGTAGAGACACACGGCCCCGCCGGCCAGCCGCAACGCACACGCCGACGGCACCCCTCACGGCGGATCAGCTGTACGTTCTCACGGCGGCGCTACTGGCAGAAGGCGCGGAGAGTTTTGTCCACCACCACGGCCCAGTGCAGATCGCGGGAAGCATACAAGGGCCGCAGCGCGACGCGCCCCAGCCGTGGCACGCCACACTCCGCGAGCGCACCTGCGTCAGGGATGCAGGTGGTCGCGCACCCCCTCACGTGCCTCAGCAGGGGGAAGCGCTGGTGCTGCAGGGGGCGGGCTACCAGGCCATCCTGCACGGCCACGCCGGGGGGTACCAGTCGCACATCCTGGCCGAGGGCCGCTGGACTGTCTGACACGGCACCGCCAGGCAGAGGGCATTCCCGCCACAGCCCCATGTCAACTGGCAGCAGAAGCCCACCCAGGCCTACTATATGACAACGGACCCCTGGCTGCTAGCAGTCCTATTACACACCATCAGCGCCCCAGACAAGAGGCAGAAACCTTTGGGGGCCAACCCCCCCGCACTGGTCTGGAGCCCCGACCAGGAGGAGCATCTACGGGCCACATGGCAGGGAGACACCATCAGGGCCACGGACGTCCCGGACCTCCACGAGGGGCCAATCACGCTCGGCCTCCCGGCAGCTACCCTCGCGGTGGCCCAACTGGGACAGCAGAACCCGCAGTGTGTAGTTTGCATGTTCAGCCTGGCAGACGCGCACATCGCCGTCTGCGACCCTGAGCGCCTGCCGGGGCCCGAGGCCGGGATCTGCGTGGCAGACTGCGCTCGCATCATCCTCAAGGCGCTGCAGGAGGGCAAACACCACGCCCTCCTGCTCCAAGTCTGCCTGAAGGACAACGCCAAGGCAGTGAAGCCGGGGGTGTGGCCGGCGGCGGCGCACCCCGCCGACATAGAGCTCCAGCTGGCGGTCCGGACCACAGTGTACCACTGGCTACAAGCCTCCCATGACCTGCGATGGGGGGGCAAGCCCGACCGCCAAATTGGCGCCACGCACTGGCAAGAGTGGTTGCAGGCAGACGCGCAGCGCGACGCCGTGCAGAGTCTCGGACCCGCGCCCGCGACGCGAGCCCTCGATGCGGCAGCCCCGGGCCGCGCGCTGGCGCCACACACCGTTCTGCTGGCCAACCGGCCCTTCGACCCAGCGCCAGAGGGCGCCATCCAAAATTCGGTGCCGCTCCCCCCGGCGCGGGGGGCCACGGAGCCAACGAAATGCCCCCCATGTGCAGACAAGTACTACGCAGGCGGGGCAATGCTGGAACACCTGGCGTGGCACGCGGTGCACGCCGCCGCCCCGGTGGAGGGCAAGGAGGCGGCCTCCCACATCCTCCAAGGGATGGCACGGAGGTCCCCGTGGCATGCCTTGTTAGCCCGGCGCCCCCCGCCCCAGGCGGCCGGCCACGCGGCGGGCGAGGAGCAGGCGCCCGGAGCAGCCCCGGGTGCTGGCGGTGCAGCCCAACAAGGATCCATCCCCGCGGGACTGGCCCGCCTGGCCCCCCTGTGGGCCCCGCCGGGAGCGGGACCCCGCCACCCCATGGCCCCAGCACACCCAGGAGACCTGGCTGCTCCAGCGGACCCAGCCCCAATGTTGATGCAGGACAGCTGACTCGGGGAGGACGCGGCGGATGACGCCCTATGGCTCCTCTCATGGAACCTGCGCAACAGCCTCGTCTCACCAGACCGGTTCTTCCGGGACACGCTCCGGCGGCGCCGGGGGCCGGCGGCCTGTACGGACAAGGAGCACCTCATCACCGGCATGCTACCCCGGTAGGGTGGCTTTGCCATCATGCTCCAGGAAACAGGGATCGCCACCCGGGCGCAGGAGATGCACGTGGCCGCGGCGCTCCGGGACAAGGGGTACACCCCCTTCTTCAGGGGCCGGCTGACAGAGACAGGGGTAACCTCCACCTCGAGGAGGGGAGGCCTCCTCACCGCGGTCAGCAGCACTTACGTCGAGGAGCACTAGGTCCTCAGTTTCACGGAAATCGTCCCCGGTAAGGCCGCGGCCCTGGAGATCCGCACGGACGGGCAAGGCCTCACCCTGATCAATGTCCACGGGCCGCAGGCAGGCTGCTCCCCATGGGCGGGAAGGGCGGCGTTCAGGGCCGACATACAAATGTATGCCACGGTGCGCAGCCTCGGTGGGAGACACCCGGTGGTCATCGCCGGCGACACCAACATCTACAGGGATGCGACCACCAACCTGGCCACAGAGCACTTCCGAGCGGGCTGGGAGGCCTGCGGTATTCGGAGGGCCACGTCATGCGACGTGGAGGACATTCTGCCCACGCTTCACCCCTCCCGGCACAGGGTGGACACCTTCCTGGTCAATGAGCCCCTTTTGTCGTGGTCCCTGCGGGAAAGCGTCTGGGCCCGCGGCATGGCACACCCCCAGGTGGTCGGGTCGGACCACTTCCCGGTCCGCCTGGCCCTGCCAGGCCTCCTCAACGCGGCAGGGCACGCGGCGATATGCACCCCCTACAGCCACAGGGAGCGCCGCCTCCTTCCGTACGACGCCGAGGCTGTGCCTGTCCAGCGCTGCCTGTGGGCAGCAGTCACCGCTGCGCAGAATGAGCCCTCCCTGGCGCCCTGGCTGGGCCCCTCAGAGCAGCAGGCCTACGGGTCCATGCCCGCGGCCGCAGTGGACAAAGTGTTCGAACACCTCCGTGCGGCGCATGACGCCCTGGCGCGTGTGATGGGACGCCGGCAGCCGTCCCCGGCGGGGACGGACCCGGCGGGAGGGGACCCCCCTGAGAGCGGGAAACGGCTCCAGGCGGCGATCCTCCGCTACGACACCGTGGCAGCGTGCGCGCCGGCTGCATACCAGGCGGACGCGGCACGGCATGGCATCCAGTTCGAGGCGGCGCTCCGGCTCGCGGAGGAGCAGCGAGGTGCGTCCCCCGGATTCCCCCCGGCCATGCAGGGCCAGCTACAGGAGGAGCTGGAGAGGCAAGCAGCCGCCCTCGAAGAGGACGTCCGCCACTTGCGCGCATTCCTGGCAGCTGACCGCAAGCGCACCATCAAAGACTTCTGACGCCGCCACGCCCAGGACATCGCCCAGCGGTGGAAAGCCGTGTGTGGGGTCATAGAGGTAGTGGCCCCGGGCCCGTCGGGCCTCTGAAACATGCGGGTCCCCAACACCCGAACGCTCCTCACAGAGCCCCACGACGTGATGTTCGCGGTTTTGCGCCTTTTGGCGGGAGCTGTATGACAAACGCCTGGTGGACCTCCCCGGCTTCCAAGCGGTCCTCAGCCGCCACGTGCCCGGGGTCCCTGAGAGGGCCTGGGCCCAGGTCCAGCAGTACTCCATGCAGGACCTGCAGTCCGCCCTGGAACAGGCCGATGGCAAGGCCCCGGGTCCCAACCACGTGGAGGCCCGTTTCATCAAGGCCCTCCCCGCACCCGTCCAGTGGCTCCTGGTCCACTCATACCGGGCCATCCTCCGCGGTGCCCCGCCGTCGATGCACTGGAGGGAAGCGCACATCCAGCGCAGCCTCAAGGTACCGGGCTCTGCCAGGTTGGACGACTACAGGCCCATAGCCCTGGGCCAGCTGGACATGAAGCTGCTCACAGGCCCCCTCACGGAGCGCATCACGGAGGTGCTCACGGGGCACGGAGTGGTAAGGGACTGGCAAAAAGGGGCCCTCCCCGGCTCCAACACCGGCCCTCCCCTGTTCATGGCGCAGCGGCAGCTCCAACAGGGAAGGCCCGACTACGTCTTCTCCTTCGACGCCCGCAAGGCCTTCGACACCGCCCCGCACGGCGCCCTTCGGCTCATCCTACGCCATTTCTCTGTGCCGCCGGAGGTCGTCGACCTTCTGCTCCTCCTCCACACATGCGCCAGGCTGCGCATCATCACCGCGCACGGGCTGACACAGCCCCTCCACATGCTGCGCGGCGTCCGGCAGGGCAACCCCGAAAGCCCCCTGCTGTACGCGCTCTTCCTGGAGCCCCTGATCGGGGCCCAGGGGCACCGCCTGTGTCCCCCCGGAGAGGCCGAAAGGAGCCTCATCCAGGCCTACATAGACGACCTGCTGGTAGTGGCCCACACGCTGCAGCACTTCGCCGAGGGCGTGGAGGCGGTGGCCGCGTACCTGGGGATGATGGGCATGGAGCTCAACCTTCGCAAGTGCGCCATGGCCACCAGGGAGGGGGTCCCGGGCCTGCAGCTGCGCCTCTGTCGCCACCTGAAAACCCATGGCACCTGGTGCCGGCGGCGGACTCTGTCCCCTACCTCGGACGCCAGCTGCAGCCGGACGGGGAGTTATCCCTGCAGCGCAAACACCGCCTGCGCCTGGCGGCGGTGCACCACTGGTGCCTCAACAACCTCGCGCCGCCGAAAGTGGTACAGGACGGCATCCTGGCGATCTTAGAGGGAGTGACGCAACACATTGCCCCCTTCATCGCCGACGACTCCAACACCGCGCGCCACCTGGACGAGATCACCGTCGAGGTCGCGAAGGACAGGGCGCAGTACGCCTTCGACGCCTCGCGGGACAGCCTGCAGGATGACCGGACCATGGGGCTTACACGAGTCCCAATGCTGTGCCAGCAGGCTGCGGTGGCCCTTGCGGGCACACTCGTCCCCCACCGCTCAACCTCCGTGCGCGCCGAGGCCACCAGGATGTTCTGGGAAATCGCCGGTGCGCACGGCATATGCCCCGAGGTGCACTACCCTGTCCCGGGCCCTGGCCGCCCTGGGAGTGGGGCTGTAGAACCCCATCGTGTGCTCCAGGGCAGCCCACGTCCAACTAGAGTCCCCACCAAGCAACATCGTCACGCTGCGCACCGCCAAGCTGCGGCACTGCGACACGTGCCGCCTGAGGGTGCCACAAACGACGCTGTTGCATGGGCACCACGGGCGGCACCACTCCTTCTCCGACAACGACAGCCCCTTGCCAACGGCGGTGCAGGAATGCCTCAACCAGTGCGCCGATGAACACCTTCACTATTGCTGCCGCAAGCAGGAGCCCACAAACCGACGCGGGTGGCGCAACGCTTCGGTCCACCTCTTCCACACCACCGGCACGCGGGACCACCGCCTGAGACTCGTCAACCCCAGGATGGCTAGGCAGGACGCCCACACGGGCCCAAGGGTGACCCCGACCAGCCTGCACCTTCCCGTTGGGGGCTACCGCCGCCGGGGCAGCCTATCCCCCCCCACGCAGGGGGCGGCATATCACCCAGTGGCGGCCGTCCTGTACATCCTCCGCGACGTACTCGCGGACGCTGAGCACCAAGAGCCTAACGCGGATGTGGCATGGCCCGAGCCTCTGTGCCCACGGCCCCACGCGCCGACGCCGGTAGGGTTGGTGACTTTGGACGATCAGTGCACCCGAGAGACGGAACAAGCGCAGCTCCAGGCTGATTGCGTGATAGTGCAGGTGGGGGCAGGCCAGCCCAGGCCCCTTGGGCTCCCCCGCGGCACCCCCCTGCTGGTAGTTACGGAGGTGCCGCACGACCCACACATGGCAGTGCACGCGCTGGTGGACCAACCGGAGGACACGGGACACCTGGTGGTACACCAGCGCGGAGGCCCGGCCCGGCTCCGGGAACATGTGATGGCACTCCGGTTTTGTGCAAGCACAATCCCTGAAGCAGAGGTCCGACTACACGACCACAAAGCGGTCCGCCCCGGCAAAAACCAGGGCGCTGAGCGGGGACCAACTGACCTGCAGCCACCCCAACGTCCAGTGGCACTTCGCCGGCCTCAACGCGGGGTGGCTCAGCCCCAGCGGGTACTACTGGATCCTGAAGGCCTGGGGCCACACCTCCTCCGATGCGTCGGGGGGTGGGCCCTGCAGGCACACCACCAGCGTCGCTCTCGCCGCCGACCTCACCTGCACGTGGGCAGTGGCCATCTTGGGCAGCGTGCCTGACAGGGAGGGGGTGGCCGCCTCCCTCCCCCTGCAATACGGCGCCCACCAGCCATGGCTCCATACGGTGACGCCGAGGTCATCCTTCACCTCCTACGACACGCGGATCGCGAGCAGGCCACGAGGGTCCCCACGGGCGCGGCGAAGGTAATCAACCAGATGCCCCTGCAATGGCTCCGGGACGGCCTGCGCGCGGGAGGGAACACACCGGGCACCTCTTTTGGTATGCCGGGGCCATATCCCACAACAGCGACGCCCTAGTACGCAAGGCCGACTGGGCGGCATCCCAGGACACCATCCTACGGAACACACCCCTGGGCCCCAGCCACGCCGAGCTCATAGCCGCCGCTCATGACGGCCAGCTCGACCTACGGCCCCCCACGATGCAGATGCTCGGCGCAGTAGCGCAGCGGGCACAGACGGACCATGCGCTGACACAGCGAGGACACACACCCCTGGGCGCGGCCCACACCACAGTATATGTCCACGCCCGGGACCTCACCGCGACGGCCACCAACCACCGGGCGCTGCGGGCCAGGGACGGTCACACGCCGGTGCAACGCAGGCTCCACGTCCGAGAGAAGCGGCTCTCCGGCGTTGCCGTCCTCTCGCAGCCGTGCCTCCTCTGCGGCGGCCCGGAGGAGACCTCGGTGCACATGCACGTGGGATGCGCCCACTCGCGGCTCCTCTGGCCCCACTACCGCCAGGCGGTACAAGAGGCGGCCCGCCGCCTCCTGCCAGGGGACAAGGCTCTATGGGTGGCCTCGTGGCGCTCCGCGGGCGCCGCATGGACAGAAGTCTTCTGCTCTGGGCTGGTGCCCGAGGAGGCGGAGGCGCGGGCTCGTGCCATAGCCGGATATGACCCGGCGGGAGGGACCTCCGTGGACGATTTCCTCCACCAGTTGCCCCAGCTGGGGGATTTGGCGTGGGACCTTCGCAATCACCGGCTGGAGCAACTCCTCCGCGAGCCCCTAAGCGCGGCGGCTCGGGTGCACCGATGGCTCACCGCGGCGGAGGGTAGCTGCCCTTTCCCTCCCCTGCGCCCTGGCAAGGACTTTGTAGCCTCCCTCCGTGTAGTGAATGGCACCCTGGAGTGCACGCCGCAAGAGGACCCCCACCCGTACCGGGACCTGCCGGGGGGTTTCTCGAAGCACCTAGAAGACGCCCTCTTCCCGGGGTGGATCATGGGGCGCGGCTCCATGACCGCATGGGAGGCCCGTATAGTGAACCAGGAGTGGGCGCGCGAATCGGGCCGGTGGTGTGCCGCCACGCGCGGCCCGGAGACCCCCGCACAACGGTACGCCGCAATTCCGCTCGAGGGGTCGGGGCCGCACACCCGCCCACTGCCCACCATGATCCGCGGGGCGGGCCCCGACCACTGGTGGGATGCGGTGGCAGAGGAATGGCCGCAGGCGGCCCCGGAGCCACAAGTGGGCCGGAGTGGGGATGTGTCCTCGCTCATCAGAGCGCCCATCCCCCCCCGCATCGTCCTCCACACCGCCAACGTGCTTCGAGCCACGGAGGTACACACATGGGGACGCAACGCGGTTACCATCTGGTGGCTCCCCCCGGAGGGCGGGGTTTGCCCGGCTCACTGTGGCGCACTTCAAAACTGGGGGGCCTGTGTACGACAACGCCGTCCCTTGGCTGGGCGACATTCTGGGGCCCCTGCTCCTCATGCTCCCCACCGACCTTGCAGCCGCGCTGCGCCAGGAGCTAGACAGCTGCCAAGGGCTGCGGGTGGGGTGGGAAGCGGTCACGGACGGCAACCTATTGGCCCTCCTCCACCGGGACTCCGCGGACGAGTGCCAGTGGAGCGCTCTGGTGCCCCACCCCGCCGGGCGCCACACGTATATGGCAATCCTCACCCCGGGGGCACCCCCGCCCGGCGTGGGAGAACCTCATCGCCATCTTCCACGACCACGGGATTCTCCCCGAGGACACGTGGCAGGAGGTCTGGCTGAAGACGCTCGGCAGGTACTACCGGCGCCGTGTCCGCGCCTGCCTGCTGGAGGTCCAGGAACCCCTTCGCCAGCTGTGGGACGACCTCTGGCTCCGCCGTCTTGGCCCCTGATCGCCGCCCTTTCACCTCCCACAAACCTGCCAGCTCTGCGGGGAATGAGAGGCGGTATCCTGCGCAGCACTGACGGGCGCCAACAGGTGCGCGCAGTGCTCCCAGGTGGCCGCGTGCCCCTGGCTGGAACCTCCCGCGGGCCCGCACAGACGCCTGGAAGAGGAGGCTTTGTACCGGCGTATCCGGGGCGCACACGCCCCCTCACACAAAAGCGTGGGCCCCGCGGGCGCCGCCCCCCTGTGGATCCACGTGCACCTGCGGGACACCACGTCCGTCGCGCACCTGTCGCACGTGTTGGCGCCCTGACCCCCACCCGCCGCCGCGCTTTGCAGAGCCCGCAGCACCATGCCTCGCCGACGGGCGGACGGGCCGGAGCACCCCAGTACCCGCCGCCAGGCGCAGGAGGCGGCCGTCCGGGGCCTGGTAGCTGACGCGGTAACAGAGGTGTACGAGGCGCACGCTGCCGCCCAGCACGACCCAGCGGGCAGCGCGAGGGCTTTCCTCAGCGAGGCCGCCCTCCCGGCTATCCGCGCCCTGAATAGAGCGGTATGCCCTACGCTGCTGCTGGTGATGCACGGGATCGTGAACGCTGTCCAGCTGGGGCTCATCAGCCCAGAGGCAGCCCTTTACGGGCACTGGATGGAGTGGCGCACGTCCAACAGTTCAGGCCGGCCCCTGTCCATGGGAAACACCCCGCGCCTGAGGGGCGCGGGGTCCGCCATGTCCCTCCACAGGAGCGTTCCAGCCTTGCTTCACGCCCTCAGGACGCGCTGCTTCAGGGACACGGCCCCGTACCTGAACCAGGCGCCGGCGACATACCCAGCAGGAGTGTCCACCTTCTACATTCGCCGGACGAGGATCTGGAGGTGGACGAAATCACGGTATTCGTTGAAGGCGCGGATGTGGCGCCCACCAGCCCCCGCCCGACCAACCCAGTGTACGACAGCGCGAGGCCGACCCCCCCGTACGCCGTCATGTGCAAGGCTTTCCCCAGGGAGCCCACCTGGTGCCCCTTTCTCCCGCCAGCAACGCACGCACCCCGCGGCTGGGCCAGCCCGAACCTGTCCCTTCCCCTCTCCAGGACCAGGGGTGCCCACCACAGAAGGCAGGTCCTCTCACAAGAGCGCCCGGGCACCCCCCTGCTCCTCTTCGTCGTTGCGACCCGCGGGGACCCGGAGTGGGTCCTGGGGATCACTCCCACCCACCTGTATTGGGCAGCGCCCGTACCCCGCCCCCCCCTCCCGGCGCCCGCAGTGCGGGACGGGCTACACGCCTTCCTGCGAACACAGGAGGTCACCGCCTTTACGGGGGTCCAGCTAGCGCGGCTCCCCTCGGCACCACAGACAACCCCCGGGGGCCCAGGGCCCTCAGCCCCGCCCCAGACTGGGAGCTGTGGCGCGACGTGTGGGCCGCGTCGCTCACCCACCCCTCGCCCCAGTGCCGATGGATGGCCACCGGCCCCGGCCTGCACGGGGCCAACGCCACCGCCCGGCCCCCCCTCCCCTCCCCCCCTCCCCCCTGCCGAGCACTGCACAGCGCTGCCCACGGCACAACACAGATGCACCAGGAGGTAGTGGAGAGGGCGCGCCTGCCACCAGGCATGCCTACCAGGATCACAGTGATGTTGGACTCCGAGGGCTCCCCTCAGCGGGACGACCGCCAGCACCGCCGGTCCCGCTCCCGCTCCCCCGTCTCCCCAGGATGTGCGGGGGAGACCCTCGCGGAGTGCGAGGAGCGGCGGCTGGCGGAGGCAGCGGTGCCGGTCGTGCCGCCGGCTTGGCAGCCCCGGGCAGCCCGTGCCGACACGGAGTTGTTGACGCGCGGACCTGCGCCGGCGTCGAGGACTGCCCCCGCCGCCCAGGCCGCGAGCCCTGCCGTGCCGTTCCCGGAGGGGGCCCCAGGCGCACAGGGGGCTGAGCCCCAGCAAGCCGCGCCGCGGCCCCGACCGCGGCAAGCAGCACGCCGCCAGCGCGGGGGGTGGCCTCGGCGCGGGCCCCGGGCGCCTCGCCGGGAGCCGCCGCAGGCGCGGCAGAGGGCAGGGAGGGCGCGAAGTACAGCGCCCACACAAACCCCAGCCACACCCACACCAGCCCCCCGTAGCCGTACCCCCCCAAAAGGCCGCCTTCCCTACGGGAAGGCCGCGGCCCCTAAGCCCCCCGGCGCCTGAGCGTACGCCACCAGGCGTCACGCTGCCGCAGGTGCGGCGGCAACAGGACGCCCGGCGCGTGATCCAGGAGGGGGGGGACAGCGCGCAGGCGGGGCAGGGTGCCGGCCACGGGAGTGCTGAGCGGGAGACGGGAGGCGACAGGGGGGTTGCCCAAGGACAAGCGCAGGGGGCAGGACTGGGCGCACGCGGCAAGGAGCCAGGGCGAAGGCGGGGGCAGGGCACCGAGGCCAGCGGCAGCGGAGAGGGACAGGGCACGGGCAGCGGACGGAACGACGCAGGACAAGGAGCAGGGAAAGGGCAAGGGCATGGGAAGAACACGCAGGGGCGCGAGCAGGGCGCCAAGGCATGCGGCCACGGAGCACACGGAGTGGAGCGGGGCGCGGTCGGCGAGCGTGGGCGCAGCCAAGGGCATGGGCACGGGCACGGGAAGAATACGGGCGCTGGAGGTGCGGGCCAGGGCGCAGGTGACAGTGGGAGGGACCTACGGCGTAGACAGGAAGACAAAGGCGTGGGGGCCGGGAAGGAACCCAAGGGCAAGGGCAAGGGCGTCGTTGGCCCCCGAAGACAGACAGGACGGGGCATGGGAGCCGCCAGGGGAAGGCGGGGCGCAGAGAGGGGGACAAGGGGCGCGGCGCCCCCGCAGCCGGACGTGCAGCTGGTGCGGTGCATCCCCCCTGGCATGCAACAAATGCCGGCGCACCACACCCACCACCACCACCACCAGCACGCCCACCTCTACAACATCGACCCCGACACCGGAGACCTCATCCCCTGCCAATTGCCTCGACCCCAGCACCAGCCAGCGCCCCCCGCGCCGAGGGCGGAGCCGGCGCGGGTGGCCGCTGCCCCGGCGGCAAGGGGGCGGGACGCGGCGCCAGTGCCGCAGGCACCAGTGCCGCAGGGGGAGCCGGCACGGGGGGCAGAGGGGGCCCGGCCCTGAGACCGCAAATGGGACGCGGTCCCAGACCCCCTGGGGGGTGAGGCCCTCCCCCTGGTGGCAGAGGTGTACGGGTGGCTGAGCTGGGACTGCTTGGGGACCACCAGGGGGATGACGAACCGGCCCTTCGATGCCGTGCTCCTGCGGAGGGACGGGGGAAACCAGGGGGTGCCCCCGGGGGGGTGGGCGGCCCCAGAGGACGCGGCGGAGGGGCGCACACCACCTCCAGTAGGGGAGAGGGCGGAGGCAATGAGCGTGGGAGGGGGCCCACTGCCCTGCAGCCCGCTAACTGCTAAAAGCTGACCTGAACCGCCGCCCCCAGCAGTTGCTGGTCCTCCGCCCCCTCTCTGCCAGCTGGCACCGCGCGGCGACAGCAAGGAGAGCAGGGGGCCCGAGCGAGGGCCTGCAGGAGGGTCTGGCACCCAGAGGGTGGAGGGGGGCGGGAGAAGAGTGCGCCCCCCCCGTCGGCGGCTGACCCCCGGGACCTGAACGACCAGGCCGCCCCCCCGCGACCGCCGAGGGGCAACGATAGGAAACCAGGGGCGGACTGCCGGGAACCCCCCCTCCCCCCCCCCCTTCCCCCCCCTTTCCCCCCCCCCGGCCCGCGGACGGCCGGAGGCCGGCCGGGGAGGCGGCGGCCCTGCGCCCCCCCCGAGAGGGCCGCGGCACCAAGGGGGGGGGGCGCCACAGCCACGGCGAGCGCAGCTGCGCGCCAAGTGCCCCCAGGTCCGCCGCCCACTCATTCCTGCGGTGCCCGCTGCCGACGGGCAGCTCTGCGCCGGCGCTCAAGGGCGCCCCAAGGGCCGCAGAGGAACAGCAACACCCAGGAATGCAGCAACGAGGGCAGCGCGCAGATGAAGCGACCCGCCTTGGTGCCCGCGCGGAGAAAACCGGGGGAACAGACCGCGGCTAAGTGACCTCCCCGCCCACCACCCTGCAGAGCCCCCCTGGCGAGCCCCCAGGGTTACGGCGCACTCGCACTCTCCCCCCCCCACCAGGCTGACCCACAGACGGCCAACCAGGCCGCCCTCGGCGCCCGGGGCTACCCAGCAACCCCGACTGAACGCATATGACCCGGGGGGGTGCGCCGGCGAAGAAGGGGGACTGGGCCGGGGGCCACAGACCACCCTCCCAGGGCAGGGGGGTGGGGAACCACGGCGCGGCCCCCCCTTCCCTCTCCCCCCTACTCCCCCCTCCGACCTGCGGGCCACGGGGGCGCCGGCCCTCCATCCCCCCTGAGGCAGAGGGGACGCCCCCCCTCCCCCCGAAGCGGCCACGGCGCCCGGGGGGGGACGCAGTTGAGCCCGCACGCCGCGCGCCCCCACACCCCCGGGCGCCCGCTCCCGCGGGGGCCGCGACAGGCGGGCGAGCCCGCGCCAGCGCACAGGGACGACACACGCACCACGCCCGGGGGCGGTGCGCGACAACAAACTGGAGCAGTATGGGGGCCACAGCCCCCATGACCTGAGCGTCGCCAATGACGCCCGCTTTGTTGCCCGCCCAGGGAAGGCAGAGGGACGGACCGAGGCAGAGCGCCCTCCCGCCCTGCTAGGGCCCCCGGCCAGTCCTCCGGGGAGGGCGGCTCACAGGCTGCCCCCCCCCCCCGCCAGGCTGACCCGCTGGCGCCCGGGACTGCCTGACGACCCCGGCCCAACGTGTACACCACGGGGGGATTCCCTGGCGACAAAAGGGGGGACTGGGCAGACTTAGGCGGCTCAAGTTGCATGGTCAAAATTACACCAAATGCACAAAATTTGGACCATGCAAAAAAATAGTTTTTCACAGGCTCTGTTTTTTGAAAAAAATTATAACTCCAAAGAAAGTATCTTTCTAACTATTTGTGCCATTTTGTACCTTTTTTCGGACAGCCGAAAACAAAAATCAACTATAAAAAAATAAATAAATCTTATGATCTCAGTGGAAAATGATGTGCTTTTAGCGAAAATTCGCCTACAAATACATTTTGCGTTCCCCTTGTTTTTTGGATGAACATGGTCTGCAGAGAAAATGATTGCAACATCTTTTTCTGTTCTGCATGCTCATTGCATACCTGAATAAATGCATTATTGATCAAATTCTATGCGCGAGGCCTCGCGCAATCAAGACTGAGGATCATTAAAAGAGAAGCATGGCGGATTGAATATCAATGCAAAGCATATGCAACATGTGGTTCAAGGGGTGCTGCATGCGCGAGCCCTCGCGCATAACTTACTAAACCAAAAACCTCATCTGATTCATTTTCCTTTGGAAAGACGGCTTCAGGGTCGAGTGGTCTTACCACCCACCCCACGGTTTGATTTTTGATGTGCACTGCCAGAACAAAGAGTTATAGGTTGTGACTTTCAACTTCTGGGACTGCATTGCAGTCCTCATTGCGCGAGGCCTCGCGCAAAAAAAGGCCAAGAAAATCTATTCTTTTTACCATTATGATAGGTTCTCATCTGATAGCGCTTGTGCACAACCTTCACTGAAGCAACGAGTACCTAAATTGTCGTTGAGTCATTGGAATTTACCAGAAGCTTGCCCCCTTGGAGGCGGCAAAACTCTTCTTGTGCTTGGTCAGCGCCTGCGCTTGGCAGACTGCTTCCCCCAGGGCACCTTCTTTCTCCAGGTAGCGAACATCATCTTGATAATTGGTGTCGTTTGCACTACATTGCATTTTACTCTCCAAATAATAAGTTTTTTTGGCCCAAACAAACGCTCAAAAAAGTGCCACGCATGGCAAATTCATCTTTTCTTTACGCACTTTACTTTGATTTATAGTGAACAACAGAAGGATCAATCTTTCCTCAGCCAAAGCTACAAGGAGGGTCCCTGTCCAGCTCAGCGTCATCTGTTGAGTGGACATGCTTCATGTGTTACCAGTGATACTTTTTTTTTGCTTGACACTCCGCATAACTTGTGGCAGGTGTGCATCATGAGCAATGCTGAAGGATGCAGCCTGTGCAACACCTCCAACGTATGTGCTCCTTTTGCTAGGAGTACAACAACATTAGAAATGATTTCTTGAGTCATCAATTAGATTTGCAAGGCTTGTTTAGAGCGCTGAATGTGCGCCCGCGTAAACATATGGTACAATGTGATCAATTCAAGGGTGCCTGTAATGTCACTCCACTGTAGGCGCCTGCTTGATTCCTAAATTCTACCACCATTACCTGGCTTCGGAGGGGCAATGGACTGCTCCTTGCGCGAGGCCTCGCGCAAGGGACAGTCCATTGCCCCAAAAAATGCATTTTTTGGACCCATCAGGACCAAGAAAAGGCCAAAATTCCTTACACAAGAGTTCTTTTGGTGTTTCAAAAAGGGCTTTATTTTTTGCAAGCCAAAGAGTGGTGCTTATGGTGTTTTTTGAGGCCCTGTACTTTGGGCACTTTCTGTCGCTTTATACCATGCAACTTGAGCCGCCTAAGGCAGAGGGCCACAGGCCGCTCCCCCCAGAGGAGGGAGGTGGGCAACCAGGGCGCGACGCCGCCCCCCTGTCCCCCCCAGTCCCCCAAACTGACCCGCGGGCCACGGGGGCGCCGGCCCCCCACCCCCCCCGGAGGCAGATGGGACAGTCTCTCCTCCCCCGGGCAGGACCGCGGCGTCCGGGAGGTGGGCCGCAGCAGGGCCCGCCTCCACGCCCCTAGCCGCGTGCTCCCGCAGGAACCGCGATTGACAAGCAAACCCGCGCCAGCACACAAGGGCGCCACACGGACCGCGCCCGGGGACAGCAAGCGAGCACGAACCGCAGCAGTCTGGGGGCCACGCCCTCTATGGCCACAGCGACGCCAAAGACACCCGCTTTGTTGCCTGCACAGGGAAGGCAGAGGGACGGACCGAAGGCAGGTGACCCCCCGCCCTACTGGCCCCACCGGCTGCACCGTCGGCGGGAACGGCGCGCAGGCCGCCCCCCCCCCCCCCAGCCCATCCCCCGGAGCTGGAACGCCCGAGACGCGCAGACCCAGCCCAAGGAGAGCGCACAGCCGCAAGCCAGGAAGGGGGGAAACAGGAATGGGCCGCCCCTCCCCCCCCCAAGCAGGGCAAGCGGAGCACGGGACCGTGGCAGGAAACGACGAGGGGCACGGACCGCGTGGAACGGCCCTACCAGCGCCAGGCACGGGGATCGCGCGGAATGCACGCGCCATATCAACCAGGGGAGGCGGGGAGGGCGCAAACGCCGCGAGAGCGCGAAGGCACACACACACAAAGGACACACAGGGAGTACCGGAAGGGCAACTGGACCGAGCCCGCGGAACGCAGAGACCGCATGGAATGGCGTACCAGCGAGCGAGGATAAGGGAGACCCAGACGGGACGGCCCTCCACACACAGCGCGGGAAAAGCGGGGCGGGAAGTGGGAAACGGGGAAGACACAACACCCGGCTCCGGCCCCGACCGCCCCGAGCCGGCCGCGAACGCCGCGCACACACAACCAGGGCACTGCACCCGCGGAGGCAGTAGTGGCGCTGCGCGCCACGCACCAGCCCCACGGCTAGGCAACCTCCGTGCCAGCCCACGAGGGTCCCACTGGTGACAAGCCAGTAGCAAGGGCCCGGCGGCGCCGGCGCCCCGGGCGACCACGCAATAGGGGGGCGACGCGGTGGGTAAGCGCCTGCAGCTACAATTGCTAAGCGATGCGCTGACCGGGGAGTGGCGAAATGGGGAAGCGCGGGAGGGACAGTGCTCCGAGCCCCGTGAACCCGAGGACTCCGCCACCACGAAGGAGGTGTGTCACGAAGGGCCCCCCACTAGGTCCCGGTCGGGAGGACCTCACCTGGCACAACCAGGTGGCCCCCCGGGGCCGAAAGGCGTCTAGTACCCGTAAAATCAAACATCAAACATCAAACAGTGGAGTAAAAGAGTCAGAAACAGGAAACAGAAGCGCAATCAGACAGAGCACGCGCACTCCGAAAGGAAGCACGCGCACGGAGGCAGCACAGGAATTGCGATGTAGTTGCACAGGTTAAGATCGCATGCAGGCCACGCCTGAAAGATTACATTTTTATCATAGAAGTGTCATGTATATTATTCATGCATAGTTTAGGTTGTGCATGGCAGGCACTGCAGTACTTTGTTATGCGGGCATGCTAAATGAACACTCTGTTCGATCCTTGTAACCATGAATGACGCTCATCGTGCTCGCGTTGTGGGATACTCAGAAAGGAGTTTCGAATGATAAGGGAACTTTTGGGAAGTTGATTTTGAAAAACTAAGAGAGATCACGGAAAAAGAGCCAGAACCCAAATATACCCCAACGGTGTATTTACACTCTGTTCGATCCTTGTAACCATGAAAGACGCTCATCGTCCTAGCGTTGTGGGATACTCAGAAAGGAGTTCCGAATGATAAAGGAACTATCGGGAAGTTGATTTTGAAAAACTAAGAGAGATCACGGAAAAAGAGCCAGAACCCAAATAGACCACAACGGTATATTTACAGTCGTGGTGCTCTGAAAAGGACCAGAGCGGACGGGAATTGAGGGATCATGGCATAGCCGAGAGCATTCATCAGGATGCGTGCACTGTTGCCAAGAAGGATGCGTTCTCTGTTGTCAAGCAGGATGCTTGCACTGTTGCCAAGAAGGATGCATGCACTGTTGCCAAGAAGGATGCGTGCCCTGTTGCCATGAAGGATGCGTGCAGTGTTGCCAAGAACGATGCGTGCACTGCTGACAACAAGGATGTGTGCACTGCTGTCAAGAAAGGTGCGCATGCTGCTCACAAGGAGAATGCGTGTTCTGAGGTCAAGACGGATCACCAATCTGGCGCCAGCGCAACAAGTTCTGCAACTGAAGGCGCTAGTGCAACGGGTTCGCCAGCCAGTAGGCGTGGCAAGCGAGCGGCGAAGGAGGATTTTAAGGTGACAGCCCAGAAAGGGACGAAAGAGCCGCAGGAGTACGCCACCCCCATCCTGCAACCCACAACCCCGGTGGCCCACCTCACCACGGGCCTCGCCATATACGCCCACCTGCGCATGAACCCATGCCGCTTCCCACAACCATCACCGGCGGACCGGCTCTTCTTCACCGACGCCTCAGGAGAATCCGCCCTCACGCCCATCACCAGGGGGAGGCACGCTGTAGCTAACCCACACGCGGGGACACTACCAAATGGACCACCACACGGGCCACACCGCCTACCGCGCCTGCTCCCACGGGGAGCTGGGGGTCATGGCTGACACCATCGCCGAAATTGCGGCCGACCTACCCGCCCACCTCCCGCACATCGTCCGGGTCTGATTCGTGGTAGACGCCACTGTGGACACACACCTACTCCGGCGCATAGCAAGACAACCACTCCACAAAGCCACTGCGACAAGCCTCAGCACCCAGGCACTGCTACTCTGTAAAGCCTTTCGCAGCCTTCCCCCCTACGTCCAACTCCACATCGTAAAACAAGAATCCCACAGGCACCAATACGGAAATGGTAAGGTCGACAACCAGGCAGTACACCAGCGCACAACGCACCTGCCAACCCTCCAGGTCCCCGACCTCGGCCGGAACCACACACACCTCCAACACATACCCCCCAAACCGGAGCCCCATGAGACCCCGGACTGGGTAACAGAGGACGCCCCCTATACCTCCCACCACAGAGCATGCCATTACCCCAATCC
This sequence comes from Eutreptiella sp. 'Long Island Sound 2002', assembly GCA_964036045.1. Taxonomy (NCBI): domain Eukaryota; phylum Euglenozoa; class Euglenophyceae; order Eutreptiales; family Eutreptiaceae; genus Eutreptiella; species Eutreptiella sp. 'Long Island Sound 2002'. The sequence goes on from OZ038382.1 coordinate 140,492,425, forward strand.
CATCCAGCATCTCGCCCGCGTGCTCGGCGACACAGACAGCCGGGCACACATCCAGGATCTCCAAGAGAAACTGCAAATCCCGCTCTACCACTCGGCACTGCGCACAGCAAACGTCCCAGCCCACCTCCAAAAACGACGCATCCAGCTCCTCAGGGAGTAACTGCCATCCCTCACCAGGGTCGCCCGATGGCTCGCCCGCAAGCACATCCACGTCCTGGAAGAACACACTCGTTGCCCGTGCGACCACACCACCCCAGAGGACTGGGAACATTTCAAGAAATGCCCCCTCCATACAGGCAGGGACACACTAGTGGGCTGGTCCCCGGCAGAAATACTAAAACAACACAGAGGCTGGCCAACCCACAGCCACACACACCAGGCCACCGAACACCTATTCAGGGATCCCCTGGTCAAGGAAGCCACCATGAGAGGGGCGGTGACACAGGCCCTACACCGACACCTCGCCAAACACACCAAAAGCCCAATGGAGGCAGCAGCGCACCTCCAGCTAGAAGCAGTCCGCAGAGCAGCGGCCCAAATGGTACATGGCAAACACCTCCTGTTGACCCACACGGAACAACTCACCGACCCCACCACCAGGGAACACATGCATCCTCTCATTCATTACCATGCCGTGCATGACCGAGATGTCCACTAACCCACTCCGCGCCCCACATACGCCCATCCCCATCCGCAGGCCTCCAAGACACCACCAAAGCACCCCAGAGCCCACCTCTCACCCACAAAGCCACCCCGCACCGCCCAGCCCGCGCGAGCCCTACCAGGGTCACCCATACGTCCACGTGGACGTGCAGGACCCCGGCGACCCACCCAGCCCACCTTGCCTGGACCCGGAGCACCCCGCCCTCACACCGACCACCATCCGCGACCCAAACCTCCTCCGAGCAACCCTCCAAGGCAGGGCCCTGAGCACTCCCCTCGGCTGGCACCGCCTACAAGAGAGCTGGACCAGGCACACCGTCAAAGCCCTCCGAGACCTGACCACCCCAGGCAATGGTCTCCACGAGACCATCGTAGACCTCATATACTGGCGAGCCTGCCAACGCGCCTAAGGCGAGCACGTCTGGATCCCCCCCATAGAGTGGGCCAGGCCCTGACACACGACACCAACACCAACGTCACACGTTGAGGGACCATACGCCTACGACCAGCCCCAGCGGAGAGGGACCACCCAGCAGACCCGAACCACACGGAGCAATGGGAACAGGCCACCGCACCAACCCGCGACACCGCCCTCCGCGCTGCCGGCCTCCGCACCCCAGACGACGACCTCCCTCCCCGGCCTACAGACAGTGACCACCCCCCGCCGGAGGTCTGGTGTACAGTCCTGGAGCGCGGGCACTACTACGTAGTGGCCGCTACAGCTACGTCCCCCGGCCCGCAATGGCTCGCGAAAGGGACAGACACCATGCTTGCCGCAGAAACCGCCCCACCAGGGGCAGTAGGGGAGCACACCACCCCGCACAGGGTCAGTAAGAAAAAGTGCTTTTCCAATGCTTTGGGGTATACTTTAGGTGTATTAGAGGTGCTCCAAGCACACAGGCATTTCTATCTTAGTATTGGCCCAACCAAAAGTGGTGATAACACATTTTGACCTATGGAACCAAACACTAAATGAGGATGTGGTATGGACCCCTTTATCCCCAAGCTATAGGCACTAAAACATCGTTTCCTGGGTTGCTGAAGCACTGATATACTGAAGGCAGAGCCTATGAATTTAACTATGGTTTCTCATTAATTCTTAGCTATTCTCGTGGTATGCACCCTAGGGGGCTGGGGCACCTCTTTTTGAGAGGTGCTGGGTTCAATACCCAGTCAGCCTAGCTAAGTAGGAATATCCCATGTGACATGGCAGTGACCTCATCGCCACATACCATGCCACCTCAGCACCTATGGGACCCAAAAACAAAGAGTGCACATCTCAAGATGGAACTGTGGATGAAAGTGAGCCCTTTGGGCAGTTTTCCAATCAGCTTTCCTCAAACATGTAAAATATGTCATCCTGAGTTGCAATGTATGCTAATTGCTGTGGTCTATTGTTGATAGTTTTCTTTATCTAACTCTTTGTGACTGCAGCCCTTCATGCTTTCATCCTCATTTTCTTCTACTTGCTTATCTCTGGCTTGGCTTATCCTGGATTGGTTGTATTTCAGCAAATAAAACATTTTTCTCATCAAAAACAAGCAACAGGAAGCCCTACACCAGCAGCAAGCAGCAGGAGAGGCACAACAAACACACAGTGTTGAAATCACTATAAAGCTTTCTGGTAGCAAGGGGCAGACTGTCTCTGCGTACCCGCAGCAACCCCGTGCCGTACATCCAGTGCGCCGAGATCAGTCATATATGAGCAAGAAGGGCGAACGAATATGGACACCGAGAAAGAGGACACCGACGTGAAGACAGCGCCTGAGGCACCAGCAATGCCAGCACCTGGTGAACCTGGACCTGGACCTAGCGCTGTACCTTCGGAGCCCTTACATGGGCCAGTGGACGTTGCGGAGGATTCGATGGAAAGACTTCAGTCGGCCTTCCGGGCCCTCTCAGTCGAGGAGGTGGACACCCATCCTGTGACGAGAAAGAGAGGGAGAGAGAAGGACGCTGGAGAAAGCATAGCACACGAAGGAGCAGACCAAGGGCACGACCCGACGAATGATCCTACCTTCGAGGGCGCACCAAGCGCTTCTGGCCTGCACGCATCACCCTCTGCCATAACCACCACACTCCCAACTCCAGACCCAGCCGCTGCAACATCCACACCCATAACCAACCCGCCTATGGCTGAGGGCATAGGCTTTACTGGTATGCCTACCTACCCTGCATATGGTGTGAACCCACCTACCACTGCGTTTCCAGAGGCAACTACTACCAGTGAGCCGGTGACCTCCAGTTCTGCGCCGCGATGGTATGCAGCTGACTATCACCATCCTCTACCCGCTACGGGAGCCTATGTGGATGTTCCTGGGTATGCAACCTTGAGTGGGTTGAAGAGAGGACCTGAGTCATGCGGGAGCAGGAGTAGAGGATCAGGGAGATCCTCCAACAGGTCCCTGACGCGGTCGGAGATTAAAGAGGTGCTCTGAGGAGCCACCTCTAAAATTGTTGGCGACCTCACTCAAGAGATTCGAGATAAACTGGAGCCCCTGATAACGCCCCAAGCGTCACCTACCACGGTGGGAATGTCATTTCATCGAGTACAGGCCAACCACCTGGTGGCAGGGCTGACAAACACCCTGGGGAGCCTGAGGAGCTGACCGATGCCGACCCCTGCTTGCATACCTAGAAGCCCTTTCGTGCCGAGCAGGGCCCAGCCACCCTACAGTAATGCCGGGAATTCTACGAGAGCCGAGCTGGACCGGCTGGGGCTGACGGCCCTGAGGGCAATGGTGGATGTGGAGCCCTACGGCTCCAGTGACGTAGACGGAGAGCCCTCCGATGACGAACCGCCGTCCATGACTTCTGCATCGCCCTCGGAGGGGGAAGACCCGGAGGACCCCGAGAACCCAGGTGGGAAGAAGAAGAAGAAGAAGAAGAAGACCCGACGCCCTGAGGGACGCAAATCTCAGGAGGCTAAGGCTATTGCCACCTCCAAGATCGTGGTGAACCTGCCTGAGTTCACAGGCAAGGACCTCAGCGAGTTCGCTGAGATTTTTGGCCGGCTTCTCCGATTGACCGGCCAAACCCACGCTAGTGGACGGGTCAAGTGCGATGTGCTCCTGCAGTGCTGCAAGACCAAGTACCTGGAGAAGCAGGTCAAACAGATTCTGACTAAGTCCGCCACCTTTGCCGATGTGTTGGTTGCCTCCGAGAGGCAGTATCCGACCTATGAAACCGACCTTTCCATCAGGGCCGAGATCCAGAACCTGCCCATGCTGCCGAACAACCCCAAACCTGGCAGGGTCTCTGAGCTATTGGCTGACCTGGATCACTGGGCTGGACGATTGACGCCCGGTTCCTACAGCAGCGACGACCTGCTTTTCTGTTTGGTGGCTAAGCTCCCTCGGGAGCTGTGGGACGAGTGCCGTTCAACGGCAGAGCGCAAGGCTAGAGCCCTCCACTACGAGGATCTATGTGTACTACTCCTGGAGCCGGCGCTGGAGAAAGGAAGCGACCCGCACCTGAACAACTACCGTCCTGGAGGGGGGTTGAGAGGGTCGGGGGGGTGCGCCCAAAGTATTGCGTCCCAAGGGAGAGGATTCGAACTCAGCCAGTCATGTGCTTGGTGGACAGCCTTGTCTAGGTGCTTTACGCGTTCCTCTAGGGCTAGGCGAAGCATGGCCTTGTGCTCGGCGCGAGTTGAGCCCGGGATTGGCTGGGAGAGGCAGGACCATAGAGACTTAGGCATCAGAGTTCTCATGAAGTTCCTGCAGTCAGCCTTTGAGGGTGCAGAGAGCCACCAGTGCAGGACAATGGGGCTGAAAAGGGGCCCCCAGGAGGAGAAGTAGGCCTGGACGTGCTGGTCTAACGCTTTGCAGAAGGCCAGGCAGGATAGAGGGTCGAAGGGATGGTGCTGTCCGCACCTGGAACAGTGGTAGTCGTGAAGCATATTGCTCCACTGGTACCCGTGCACATCGTAGCACCCGGACGCCAGTTTGAAAAACAGGGACGGAAACCAGGAAGCTTTATTGTACAGGCTGAAGCTGGGGCCGACCGCTATGTTGTTGAGGGAATGCTGCGGCAGTAGGTGGCGGAATTGCTGCGCCTTAAACTTGTGGAGGACAGGCAGGTGGTGTACCGCCACTGAACCCAGGGGGGGGGGGGGGGGCGAGGAGGTCTGGGGTAAAAATCATCACTCCAGCGCCTCCCGGGACATCCAAAATTTTCTCCGCCCATCCAGCGACTTTCTGTCCCCTCCTTTCGACCCCTTCAGCCCTCTGCCCCTTCCAGAACCCCCCCCCTGCCCCACAGGGTGAATCAGCATTCATCTAACCTTACCATGAGAGCAACCGTGTACATATCATAATAGGTTGTTGTAAATACTTTCGTTGGGGGACGTCAGCCCGGGAACAAGTTGATGCGGTTAAGAACATTCAAAAAAAAAACTACCGTCCTGGAGGTGGAGGCTCTGAAAGCCATGGCAAAGGGTACCAAGGATCCAGACCTGGGCAGGGGACTACCCCAAAACACGCCCGTATCATGATAAACGTCAAGGAGCTCTTCTGGTGTGATACCAGAGACGAGCAGGGCCACCTGCAGCACGCCCCTGACTGCGAGCAGGGAGACTGCTTCGTAGTCCAAGGGAAGCAGCAGGAGAAAAACACCGGCGCCAAGGCGAAGCTGCCGGATCACTACAGGTAACCTATCACCTGTGCCTTCTATGGGAAGAGGAAGCACTACGAGGATGAGTGCTACCACAGGCAGCGCCTGTCGGCGAAGCTGAAGGGTGAGGATCCTGGCAAAGGCTCTGGCAAAGCTGGAGGCAAAGGCAAAGGCAACGACTCCGGCCAGGGCCAGTCGAAAGGACGTGGACGAGGGCAAGACAAAAGTCAAGGTTGACGAGGAGGAGGTGCTAACCGCCAGCCAGACAAGGACAACAAGAACACGGACAAGACTGGAGGCAACCCCGACTCTAATCCAGTGGGGAACTGTGAGCGCTCTGGAGGGCAGTCTGGTCAGACCACACGCTCACAAAAGCAGGCCCAGCAAGAACAAGGGGCTAAGCGTGAGCATGAAGGCGGTGATGACGGCAACGCTAAGAAGAGAAGCTGTTTCATGAGGATGGCCCGCAGATTGCGGAACAAGGGGTTCGAGGTGACCTGTCCCGCGCAGTTCTGACGGGGACGCTCCGGTGGGGCCCAGGACCTGGTTTTTTGGGTACGTATCCGAAAAGGGGGACGTGAATACCGGGGGGTATTGGATACTGGCGCCACCATATCTATAGTGGCCAAGAAAATCTTACCTTGTGGGAGCCTGAAGAACACCATGACCACCGCAGCTATACAAATGGGGGATGGAGATGTGGTGCACAGCTGCGGAGACTGTGAAGTGGAGGTACCTATCGGCTCCCGGACTATCGCTCATCGGTTCTATGTGATGGATACTGAGGCCTCCGACTTTGTATTAGGGACTTACTTCTTTGTGCAGCAATCCCAGATACAATCCCCGACGCTGCAAGCGCCCTACCTCCTCTACGTGGACCACGGCAATGGCAGAGAGTCTGTGCCGCTGGAGCAGTCGGAACATACCTCGAGCTACCTGAGGGTATGGAAGGAGGAGCCCTCGAACATGATGGCGGCCTTCAAATCTGAGGACTATCAACTATTGGGGGAAGTCCTAGACCAAGGTCTGAAGGAGTTGGGTTACTCTAGAGAAGACCTGAGGGTGGAGTTGTTCGCCAGCGACAAGCAGCATGTACTGGAGCTTTACTGCAGCAAGGGGAAGAACTGCAGCTACAAATTTTACTGGCTCTCTTTCGGGATAGCCTGCGGGAACCCCAGGTTCGGTGAACTGGGGAAGGTCCTGCCCAAGGTTGCCTTGGAACGTTCCGGTATGGTCCTGTGTTCCCCCGATTGGGGACCCCATGGGGGCAAAGAGTACTGGCGAAACCTCCTTGACAGGCTGACTATCAGCTCTGTTCGTTTACCTGATGAGGCCATCTACGTGCCTCTGGGGCGTAAGACGCCTATGGGGAAACCCAGATGGAGGGGTATGCTCAGCATGGTGGACAGAGGTCTTACCTCCATCCCCTGGGAGGATCTGGACCCGACTCCGGTCCAGGCTATACAACGAGAGAGCGATGGACTCGCCTTGGGTGACTTGAAGGATCGACTACAACCTCAAGATGCTATTGAGACTACACCCGGAGGAGATGACTACGTCGTGACTAACACCAACGCCCCCAACTCTCCCTGCCATGTACCTGTTCCTGATGGAGTCTCTGAGTGTGGACTATCCGAGCTACCTAGCTCTATCCACTCGGATGACGAAACTGAGCACGACGCCTTCTTCGTGCAGACCTGTGTGGAGGAAGTGGAGAATGCCGAGTACGTCGCCCCACTGAAACCCCTACTCTCCATGAGGGTGGAAGACCTCGTGGACGAAGAGCTGGACCCTCGATCCAGGCTAAGGGAGTATGTGGACTCCAAGTGGAAGTTGGTGGCCAAAAATGCTACCCTAAGCCTACCCGCAGCTCATGGCCACCGAAGCAAGGACGTATGGGAGATCTATACCAATTGAAGGAGGACCTCGAACAAAAGATCACGACCTGGCAAAGGGAGGTAGATCTTAAGCTCATGAAGAGCGTGTGGGGTGCCCATGTGAGCACCCCAGAGGAGGACGACCTCTTGGAAGAATGTGTATGTGAACCCCATGGAGTGTGCCTATGTTGCCATCGTCCATCGGAGACGGTTGAACGAGACCTACTATATGCCTACCAAGGGTTGAGGGATACTACCAAGGGCGAAGAGTCGGTGGAGGATCACCTCCCGATGTCTATTACTCAGGGGGCAAGGAACTTACACTCTGACGAGGACGTGCAGGAAAAGATCAAGCTACTGGACCCGCGAGTGCAGACACTTATAAGGACCTATCTGGAGGTGTTCGGAGAACTACCCCCTCCAGCCTCATGTGACAAGCTGGTACAGATGGACTTCAAGCTGAAACCCGAGTTCGTGGGTCACACGATCCGGAGGAGACCCTATCCAGCTCCTAAAGAGCAGGCCGACGAGAGTCAGCGACAGATACAAGAATGTATCGACGCTGGCCTAGTCCTGGAGTACAAGGACGGGGACTATCCCCAACACTGCAGCCCCTGTTTCCTGGTGGCTAAACCTGGGTCTACGGCCAAACGGCTGGTAGTGGACTACCGAGAGCTGAACAAGAAAACGCTGAACCACTCAGGGTCCATTCCTAATATGGAGTCTACCCTTGAGAAGATAGCCTCCTGTCGCTACATGACCAAGATGGACAAGAGGAGCGGATTCTGGCAGGTGGACCTGACGCCCAACACTCAGGAGCTACTAGCCTTCATCACCCCTCAGAGGAGGGTGTTCAAGTGACAGGTCATGCCATTTGGCGTGGCCAATGCACCCGCTCTATTCCAAGGACTGATGAACAAGATCTTGTCCATCCTACGAAGGAGACCTAAGGTGCAGGAGCTTATATCCCGTGGGGCCCAGATGAAAGCACACATCGACGATGTATGCCTCGGGACCGATACCCAGGAGGACCACCTAATCCTCTTGGGCGAGTTCTTTGCGGTCTGCCAGGAGAACCACACACGACTCAAGCTGGAGAAGTGTGAGTTCATGCAGGAGACCATGCAGTACCTGGGGTTTGACGCTGGCTATGGGTGGTGGATCTCAGCGGCCTCTAAGGCCAAACCCCTGATGGACGCTAAGGTACGACACGAAGACCCCAAGAAAGGACTTCATGATGTATGCAGTTTCATTGGGGCGTGCAACTTCTATTGCCGCCATATCAAAAGCTTCACCAACACCAGCGCCATTCTGCCAGACTTGATCAAGAAGAGTACTACTTGCCGCGGGGGCCCACAAGAGCAACAAGCGTTTGACGAGCTCAAAGACAAGGTGGCCAACGAGAAAGTTTTATAGTGATTTCAACACTGTGTTTGTGCCTCTCCTGCTGCTTGCTGCTGGTGTAGGGTTTCCGGCTGCTTGTTTTTGAAGAGGAAAATTTTTTAGTTGCTGAAATACAATCAATCCAGGAGAGCCCAAGCCAGAGATAAGCAAGTAGAAGGGAATCACGATCAAAGCATGAGGGGCTGCAGTGTAAACAGTGAAAGATGAAAGAGTGTTCACAGAAACTGCAACTCAAGGCACATCTGATTGCATATTCACAAAGATAGCTGAAATGCTTTGGAAAAAGAGGTGGAAAACTGCCCCATGGTCACCCAATCTCTATAGTGCCATCTCAGGAGATGTGCACTCTTTGTTTTGGGTCCCATATGTGCTGAGGTGGCAGGGCATGTGGCGATGAGGTCACTGCCATGTCACATGGGATCTTCCTACTTAGCTAGGCTGACCGGGAATTGACCCCAGGACCTCTCAAAAAGAGGTACCCAGCCCCCTAGGGTGCATACCACTAGGACAGCTAAGAATTCATGAGAAAATATAGATAAATTCATAGGCTGTGCCCTGGATATGTCAGTTCTCAGTCGACTCAGGAAAAGATGAATTGCCTCACATTGATAGGAGATTAAGGGGTCCACTCCATATCCTGATTGGGTGTTTGGCTCCATAGGTCAAAATGTGTTATCACCACTTTTTCCCTGGACCAATACTAAGATAGAATTGCCTGTGTGCTCAGTGCATCTCTAATACAACTAGAGTATGCCTCAAAGCATTGCAAAAGCACTTTCTCTTACTCCCCCATTGTGCTGTGGTTGCCACCACTGTCACGTTTTAAGGAAAAGGGGATTTTTCTCTTGGCCTTTCCTTGGTTTCCACATCTACTTTAAAATACCTATAGTTTCCCTCACACAGAAAAATGGGCGCTCACCATGGCTGGCGCCTTTTTGCTTCTGTGTTCGTGACATTTCCTACAGAAAGCTCAGCGCTCATGGCGCTGCCGGGGTTCCTGTGGCTTGGTTGGGTTAGGTTGGGAGCATGCCAAAACCATGTGCATGTGCATCCCTCCCTCCAAGACGCAGCGCGACACTAACCCAACGCCAGACTCTATATGGACATCCGCTCCGGTTGTCAAAACCTGCTGGCGACCTGCTGTTCTGATCTTAGGGCAAAGGGAGTCGTCAAGAAATTAAATTCCCCCTTGGTGGGGTCTTGGGTTCTGCTCAGTCTCATGGCTGCTGTTTTTTGGCCCAGAAAGCGACCTACTCAGCCACGCTTTCGCGAGGATATTCGCAGAGGTAGGAATGGGAGAATTATGGACGAATCCACGCAAACGGGAAGCGACCAAACCTAAATCCGTCAAATGACGGCCTAGAATTTTTCTAAGACAACACACCTGGACAGAATCCAATTGTGCCTCAGAAGCACATTTTTATAAAAATTGTAGTCATCTCTCGCTTTTTTAAATCAAGAAATTCCTACGCAAAAAAAGGCGGCGCGCAGGAGCGACTCCTAGCGAAGCGCCGGAAAATACAGAAATAATGAGATTATAAACGTATGTCCCACGTAGACTGGAAAATGACGAGACACACATTAATAGCTGAACATACAGATTTCACCCACACGGACAGAAAGAATCAAAAATCCAAGAATTCCAAAAATAAGAATATGACTTCAATGAATCAGGTATAAACCTCAGGTGTGCTCGTCTCGTATGCAGCATGCACATTGCTCGTCTCGTGTCTCCCTGAAGGAGTCTTGTAGCAGCGCTAACAAACGATAGAGGTCTAGATTAGAAAGATTGCAGATGATTAGAGGTCAGATCAGGGTCATTACACATACACACAAGTGCATAGCGACGATTTTGCTTGCGCTTCGTTCTTCTCCTCACCTTGCTTCACTCTTCAGCGGTAGGTAAGGTGAGTAAGCCCAGGAGGGGCCACCCCCTGGTGGAGTTCGTGATCGTGGGGTAAGATTAGTAGGAAAAGCAAGATTTGACAACGGCAGGTCGTTCACTCGTGCATGCTCGTGCATTCACACACGCATTAAAGGGTAGGCCACGCAAAACGCGCACGGTAAACGTTGTTTAGGTTACCCAGGGGCTCCTCGGTGTGTTCTTTAAGAGAACCTGAGGAGTCTCTTAACGCTTGCTTCCTTGACAGGGCATGTTTGAGGACAGTGTATTATAGGTCACACTGAGAAGCGTATAATACGTGGAGTGTGGCTTGGTTCCTCAGCCGCAAACACCCCTTCATTGGCCTTTGCTTTACAGGTGGGCAGGTAGGGTGATTGGTGCAGCAGCATACCATTTTTTTCTAGCCCTGCTAAACAAGGGCGCTGATCACACAAACAATTGACTGCACCTCCGCCAGGAGTGGCGCGCACAGTTCGACTCCATTGACATCCACGCTGTGCACGCAACAAGAGCACCCCTTCCTCCCAAGCCCTGGCAGGAGAAACACGTTGTGGCGTCCCCTGTTAGGCCACAGTTGCTTAGCAGCGCTCTGTTCTCTTGTCTTCTTCACAGGAGGGTCATTAGGACTCACGACTTGACCTTCAACAACACCCAGTACAGCGTGAGTGTAGGAGTGGTAATCCTGAGTGGGGGCTTGAGCCATTTGCAGAAGTGCTCGCCCACCAGGATGGTGCCACTGTACGTAAGGTGTGTAGTGTAGTGGTGTCTCCGGTCCCCCGGGCTTTTCCTCGTGGGCAGGGGAGTGCGTTAGCTTTTGGCCTTTAGCAAAAATGGGCGTTTTGTATGCCCTTAGCACAGTTGGCCAATCCTCCCCTGTAGTAGGTAGGGCTTTTGCCATATACCCCCAACGATGGGCGCCAGCACAGAAATTGGGCGCCATAGGAGTGGTACCAGTACCTGACTAGGACCTTCGGTCAGACATCAGCGAGGCCCGGTCTCCGGGAGCCACGCCCGGAAGAGAGGTGAGACACACACAGACATATGTAGCACACTTAGGGGTAAGGTTCAGTCCCTAGCTTTAGTCTTGGAGGAAAGCGTCTCAGCAAGCCTCAATAACTCACCAAGGTTGTTCTGGGACAAGTAGTCAACCAGAACTGAGTTTAGGCGTCCCTCGGGTAGAACAAACGCAGAAAAGGGCTCCCAGGTGGCCTCTTCGACTCCAAACCCTTCCCAGAGGGTGAGGAAGCGCCAACCCTGGCAATAGCGGTTGCGTAGGACAGACGTCACCAGGTAGAAGCCCTCCTTAGCCATCTCCCCGGCGTTCATGTCGGGAAGTTCCCCTTCAACTTCCATAGGGCTGGCAGCCCCTTGTAGGTCTAGGGCGACGATTTCCTCGTCGTTCAGCTCCCACTCCTCCTGACAGAGGTCTTCAGGATCAGAGGTAGGTAGGGTAGGTAGGTGCACTCGGTCGTGGAGAGGCGCCCCATGGTTCCCCCTGGCGTCGCCCCTGTGACGAACATGAAGAGGCTTTGCGCGTGAAGAGGGGAGGCGGCTCACTTCCCGCTAAACCTGACTGTTGGCCCCCAACAAAGCGGCCCCGGGCTACGTTGGGAGGGCTGATCGCCGCCAGCGTGACATGCTTGTCTCGCCGGGAGGGTCTGCCCCCGTGCTTGCGCACGTCCCCTCCTTTGGGCGGAACCCTAGGGGTTCACCGGACTTCCTGGCGTATCCCGTTCCCAAGGCGTGCATGCACGTTCTTGGTACTAGGGTTCCGAGGCGCCTGGGTGTCGCACGCTCCGCCTCGAGTCCCAAAGCAGCGCAGGCCTTAGGATGCAGCCTTACCCCCGGGCTCCGGATCTCGTTTGGCCGGGTCACCTGCATGGCACGGGCTGCCTCAGTGCCCGGGCTGTGGGCACTGGGTTTCCTACTGTTGTGTGGCGTTTGTGTTTTGGTCCGGTTGGCGGTTGGGTGCGGGTTTTGTTAACCCCGCCAGTCCTGGCTGGGGTCTTTGGTGGGTGTGTTTGGGCACGGTTTGTGGTGTTGTCCCTCTAGTGTCGGCTGTTTGTGGTGTTCGTGGTTGGACTTCGGTTTCGGCCTGCTTTTGGGACGTGTGTGGTTTCGTGGGCGCCCTGCTTGCCCCCCGCCGTTTCCGGTTCCGGCGCGCAGTGTGGGCGTGTGTGCTTGGCCCGGATCTCGCCTGTGCCCAGCCTTTCTTGGCTGGGTTGTCGGGGTGTGTTTTTTTTTTGCGCTTTGGTTTTTTCTTTTCTTTTTTTTTTTCCCGGGCTTTGTGGTCCCTGTCCCTCCATCCCCTTTCTTTCGGGCTGGGCTGGTGGCTCTCTTTTTTTTTTTTTTTTTTTCCCGTGTCCCTTTTCCCCGTGGTCCGCTGTTACTGGCTTGGTGTTGCCAGTTTTGGGTGGGTGGTCCCCCTGTGCCTCTGTGGGGGTCCTTTTTTTTTCTTTTTCGGTTGCCTTCTGGGGGGGGGGGCTTGGCCGCCTGTGGTGGTGTTGGCGGGCGGTTTGGCGGCTGTGGGCTGTTTTCGTGCCTTTTCCCCTTCCCCCCTCCTTTTTTTCTTTCGGGGGGGGGGCTTGCCTGTTCCTCCCTCTGCCTTCCCTGGGCTGGCGCACGCACTGGCCTGCATTCAGTGTTGTCTTCCGGGCTGCTGTCTTCAGTTGCGTTCTGTGTGGCCTCGTTCTGGCCCCATGGGTTGGGTGGGCTTTGTACACGGTGGGCTCGGCGCCCCTTCTTGCTGGGTTAGGTCCTGGCTCTGCCGGCTGGGCGGCTGCGCCAGGCGGCTGCTTGTGGTTTTGGGTTAGGGGGCTGGGGTTGTTCGTGTCCTTACCCCTCTGCGGTGCCGGCTGTAATCTTCTGGGTGGTCCGTCACCGTTGTCGCCTGGCGCGCTGTGGCCCCGTGTGTGGCCTGCGGTGCTGGTGTGTGGCGTGGTGGCGCGACGCCTTTCAGGGTGTGCGGTGGCTGGGTTCGGTTAGTCCCTCAGGTCAGGGTCAGTTGTGTCGTGCTGTGCCGCTCTGTGCCGCGTCGCGTCGCGTCGTGCTGTGGTGCGTTGCTCTGTGGCGCGCTGTGGTGCGGTGTGCCGTGGTCTCGCGTGGTGCCGCGGTGGGTCAGTGGAGGTCAGCCTGGCCTGTGTGGGTCGGGTAGGTCTTCGGGAAATTCTGCTGAATGATCACGGTGTCCTTGGGGCGTGCACGCTGACTCTCACCCATGGACTCAATCTTCACCGGGCCTCGCAGACAGGCAGGCGTACTCGGGGTGTAGGAAGGGCGTTCCTTCTCAAAGGCAGACAAACAGAAATCAGGAGTCGGACGGTGGAGGTGGCTTCCGAACGCTGTTTGAGTGGCGAAAGGCTTGCACTGCAGCTCGGCTGCGCTGGCAGGGACATGAGGGTCCGGGTCGGTGACGCCGGCAGGGATGAGCTCATACTTCAGGGTCAGGGGGATGTCCATATCTCCGGTGCTGAACTGCAGGGGTCCGGGGCACCAGTAGTAATCTTGGCACTTCCAGTCTTCACGGCGCTCGGAGATGGCCTTGAAGGGGGCACCGTCCAGCAGCACCAAGGTCTTCGCGATCGATCACAGCCTTTCACCTCCCCTTGCGGCGTTCGAAATTCATCATGGACGGGATCGGCGTGCCGCCGCAGTGCCATTCCTCCACTGGACGCAACAGGTTGGTGACGGAAGCCCTCACGGACGTGGGACCAGCCGAGATCAAGCCCCCGGCCGTCAATCCAAGTGCAGAGCAATACTCTGTGTCAAACCGCGACGGTAACGCAGCCCGGCCCTTATTGCCCATGGTGTGGTCGCGTGACGGTCTGTTGGGTTGCCCTCCCTGGGGGCCTGTGCCTTGGTCCCGTGTCCTCTGGGGGTTTCGGTCCGTAGTCGTGGGTGCCGCGGCCGTGCCTTCGTCCTCTTCCGGTGCCTGTGAGGTGGCCTTTGTGGTGGTCGGGGTCGTCGCCTGGCGGTGAGGGCGTGGTGGTGCGCCGTGCGGCGGCGTTCCCTGCGGCTTCCTCTGTGGGTGTGGCCCGTTCTCCCCGTGTAGGTGTGCCCTCCGTTCTCCGTGTGGTTTCCGGTGGCCGGTGAGGCGTGCGCTGGTGTGATCCGTATGGCGTCCGATGTTTGCTTCGGTGGTGTGTGTTGGGGTGTTTGGTGGGGCTGGGGCGGCGCTTGTCTCCCTGTCGTGGTGTGCCCTTCCTGGGTGTCGGTCGTGGTGCCTGCCGTGGTGCCCTTTTCCTCCGTGTCTTGGTCCCTGTTCCCGCTCCTTCCTGGTTCTTGGGTGGTTTCCTGCCCCCATGTGGTGTCGCTTCCGGCGCCCTGTCCCTTCGTGTGCCTGCCCTCACTTTGGGCCCTTCCGTGCCCTCCTGCCTGTCTGCTCCTTGGTGCCCCTTGCCCTTCCCTTGCCCTTGTCCTGCCCCTTCCTGGTGTGGTGTTGGTGGGAGGGGCGGGGTGGGGAGGGGGCGCCGGTGGCCCAGGCTTGGGGGTGGGTGGCCTGGAGCCACTGGCGGAGGGCTTGGGGGGTGTAGGGGGGGCGGAGACCCTGGACCGCATCGCGGAGGAGGGCCTCCCATGCCGCTTGCGGCATGATGGCCTCCGGGGCGGCCTCGTTGGGGTTTGCGGGGGTGCGGGTGCGCACTTCCTCGAAGGTATGCACCATGTGCACCCCTTCGTGCCTTCCCGCTCCTCCGGCCCATTTCACCCAGCGGCGGAGCTCCTGCAGAGCGGGGGGAGACCACCAGGCGAGGTAGGCGGGGGCCCGGGGGGGGGGAGGGGTCTGTGCCCGGGGTCCTGGAGCCGCGGGGGGAAGACATGGACCTGCGGTGGTGGCGGGGGTGGCGGTGTCTGGGGGAGCGGGAGCGGCGGCGGCGGGGGCTGGGGGTGGAGGACGGGTACGGGCGGAGGGGGAAGCGGGAGGGGGAGGTGGACATGGGGCGGCGGTGGCGCGCTCAGTGGCGTCCGCGGGAGCGGGAGTGGTGGTGGCGGGGGCTTGGGGTGGTGGATGGGTACGGGTGGCGGGGGGAACGGGGAGCCCGGCAGGGCGTATGGGGGGAGGGGGAGGTGGACGTGGGGCGGCAGTGGCGTGCCTGGCTGCGTCGGGGGGAGCGGGAGTGGTGGTGGCGGGGGCTTGGTGGCCGGTGGGGGGAGGGGGAGGGGGACATGGGGCGGCAGTGGCGCTCGTGGTGGTGGAGCGACAGGAGCGGGGTCCCTGGGGGTCGTGGTGGTACCTGGGGGAGCGGGAGCGGCGCGAGTGGGTGGTTGAGGCGCGGTGGGAGTGTGGGCGCCGTGGGCGAGTGTGCCGTGCGGGGGGGGAGCGGGAGCGCCGCCGTTTGCGGGACCGGCCCCGGTCGCTCGAGTCGGGCCAGTCCAGAAGCGCAGGTGGCCCCTGGGGGGCCTCGCGCGGTGCCGCTTGGGGGAGGAGGTCCCCCGTCGTCCATGGGGCCCCTTCGGCCATCGGATGGTGGCCGGGGGGGTACGGGGCCTCGTGCGGTGCCGCCTGGGGGGGGAGGTCCCCCCTCGTCCATGGGGCCCCTTCGGCCATCGGATGGTGGCCGCGGGGGTACGGCTGGTACGGGGGTGGTAGCTGGTACGGGGGGGGTGGCTCCTGGCGGTAGGTGGGGTATGCGGGTGGGGCGCTCGGTGGCTGCCACCCCGTCCGCTGGTGCTGTTCGTGCACGGGGGGTTGTGGCCCGGTGGGGTAGGGCGGTGGGCAGTGGTAGTGGTGGGGGTGGTGTTGGTAGTGGTGGTGGTGGGGCCGCTGGTGGTGGTGGTGTGGGTAGTGGTGGGGTTGGTGTTGCGGGTATGGCCCATGGAGTCCTTGTGGGTTTTCGGGTCCCCCTTGTGGGGATGGGGGGTTGGGCATCGTGGGCAGTCCCCGGGGCTGCACTATGTGGTGGGCATGGGGGAAGGGTTGGGGGCCGGGCTTGACGGTGACGGTGGTTGAGGGGTCCCACGTCCCTGGGTCGGTTAGGCCGGCGGTGGTGGTGGTTTGTGGGGGATGGATGACGGGGCGCTTGGTGACGGGGATGTGGACGAGGGCCTGGACGGGGTCGTGCTGGGTGGCCGTCTCCGCGGTGGTGGTGGGTGCCGGCGGGAGGGGGGCGCGGGTTGCGGTGGGTGGGGGGTCCTGGCTTGGGCGAGGGCCCGGGCGGGGGTGGTGTTGGGTGGGTTTGTGTCGTTGCGTATGCGGTGTTGTGTGTGCTCGCGTGGGCGCCGGCTTGGGTTTGGGGTCGGGTTTGGGGTTGGGGTCCGGTTTGGGTTTGGGGTCGGGTTTGGGGTTGGGGTCTGGTTCCAGGTTGAGGAGTACCTCTGTCTGGAGGTGTGAGGGCGCCGATGTCGGGTCGGGGGTCGTCGCGGTGGGTTGCCGGGGTGCCTGAGTCGCCTGTGTCGGGGTTGGTGGGTCGGTGCGTGCGGCCGCGGCTTTGGCTTTCGCCGTGGCCTTGAGGATGAGTTTGGCGGGGAGGGGGGGGTCGGAGGATGAGGTGGAGGAGGTGGACGAGGCTGAGGACGAGGAGGAGGTGGTGGACGCGGGTTGGGCTGTGATGCGGGCGGGCTTGCGGGCGGCGGCTTCTGCTGCGGCCACGGCGGGGAGGATGGAGGGCATGTCCCCGGGTTGTAGGTTGGGGGCGGGCGGCTGGGGGGGCCCGGTCGTGACCTGGCGGCCCGGCGGGCCGATCTGGTCGGCAGCGGCGGGGGAGGAAGGCGCGGGGCTGCGGCCTTCTCTTTCTGGGCTCGGCTGGGCCCGGGTCCTGCAATGTGCGAGGTCGTGGGTTGGGTCCGCGGGGGGGAACAGTTCGCGTGGGCTGCATTCAGGGGCCGGGGGGGGTGGGCCTGGGTCCTCTGGGGTGTGTGTGGGGGGCGTGGGCGGGCCACTGGGTGGGGTGGGCGTGCCGCGGGGCGCGGGGCTCCCCTTGGCGGGTGTGTGTGGGTTGTCGATTGTGGGGGGCGGTGAAGGGTGGCCGGTGGGTGGGTGTGTGGCGGGCGTGTGCTGGTGTTCGGGCGGGTGGGGGAGGCCCGTGTCGCGGGGCCCGGGGGTGCGCGCGATGGTGGGCGTGTGTGGGTCTCCGGTTGAGCAGCGAGAGGGGGGGGGCATGGGCGGGGATTGTGCGGGGGGGTGTGCTGTGCCAGTGTATGTGTCCGCTTGCCGCGCGCTTGCGTGGGCAGTTGTAGGCCGGGCGGTTTGGAGGAGAAGCTTGCCGTCTTCTGCTGCCGCGGCAAGGATTTCGCAGACGAGCTTTCGTATCTTGTGGACCTCTTGGTCAGTGGTGGGAAGGGGGCATGCTAGCTTTGGGCTAAGACCCGCGCGGTTGAGGACCCTGTGGATGGCGTGGTACCCGCAAGTGAGGGACTGCTGCGGTCTGGGGGGGGTTTTGGTCTTGTGTCCGGGCCTGCCTCGACTTGTGTGTGGGCGGTGGGGATGGCCCAAACCCAGGGCACGGTCCCCGTTGGTGGCCAGTGGCGCTGGATCCAGTGGGTTAGGCAGAGCATGGCCAATCCCAGGTGGTAGCCCGCCTTCCCTGAGGTGATTTGGGCCAGGGCGCGGGCTGGGGGCGTGTCCCCTGGCTGGAGGACACCCCTGAGGATCCTGTGCTGGGTGGTGGGGTCCCCCACTGCCCCTGGTGGGGCGGTCTCCGGGGCGAACATGGTGTCTGTCCCCTGGATGATCCATTGCGGGCCGGGGGACGTAGCCGTAGCGGCTATCACGTAGTAGTGGCCGCGCTCGAGGACTGTAACCCAGACCTCCAGCGGGGGGTGGTCACTGTCTGTAGGTGGGGGGGGGAGGTCGTCGTCTGGGGTGCGGAGGCCGGCGGCGCGGAGGGCGGTGTCGCGGTTGGGCGCGGTGGCCTGTTCCCACTGCTCCGGGTGGTTCGGGTCCGCTGGGTGGTCCGTCTCCGCTTGGGCCCGCCGTAGGCGTACGGTCCCTCGACGCGTGACGTTGCTGCCAGTGTCGTGCGTCAGGGCCTGGCCCCACTCGATGGGGGGGATCCAGATGGGCTGGCCCCGGGTGTGTTTGCGGGCTCGCCAGAGCACGAGGTCTACTATGGTCTCGTGGAGGCCGCTGCCTGGGGTGGTCAGGTCCCGGAGGGCTTTGACGGTGAGCTTGGTCCAGTCCTCTTGTAGGCGGTACCAGCCCAGGGGGGTGGTCGGGGCCCTGTCTTGGGGGTCGCTCGGAGGAGGTCGGGGTCGCGGATGGTGGCCGGTGTGAGGGGGGGGTGCCCCGGGTCTGGGGGGGGTGGACTGGATGGGCTGCCGGGGTCTTGCGTGTCTACGTCGATGGATGGTTGGCCCTGGCTGGGCTCGGCCGGACTGGGCGGTGCCGGGTGGCTTCTTGGGTGCGAGACGGGTCTCGGGGCGCTGTGGTGGTGCCTTGGAGACCTGTGGATGGAGACGGGGGGCGCGTGCGGGGCGTGGAGCGGGTTAGTGGACGTCCGGGTCATGCACGGCATGGTAATGGATGAGACGCTGCATGTGTTCCCTGGCGGTGGGGTCGGTGAGTTGTTCTGCGTGTGTTAGCAGGAGGTGTTTGCGGTGCACCATTTGGGCCGCTGCTCTGCGGACCGCTTCTAGCTGGAGGTGTGCTGCTGCCTCCATGGGGCTTTCCGTGTGTTTGGTGAGGTGTCGGTGCAGGGCCTGTGTCACTGCCCCTCTCATGGTGGCTTCTTTGATCAGGGGGTCCCGGAAGAGGTGTTCGGTGGCCTGGTGTGCGTGGCTGTGGGTTGGCCATCCTTCGTGTTGTCGCAGGGTTTCCGCCGGGGACCAGCCCACTAGGGTGTCCCTGTCTGTATGGAGGGGGCATTTCTTGAAGTGCTCCCAGTCCTCCGGGGTGGTGTGGTCGCATGGGCAACGGGTGTGTTCGTCGGGGACGTGGATGTGCTTGCGGGCGAGCCATCTGGCGACCCTGGTGAGGAATGGCAGTTGCTCCCTGAGGAGCTGGATGCGTCGTTTTTTGGAGGTGGGCCGGGACGTTTGCTGGGCGGAGCGCTGAGTGGTAGAGGGGGACTTGCAGTCTGTCCTGGAGCTCCTGGATGTGTGCCCGGCTGTCTGCGTCGCCGAGCACGCGGGCGAGATGTTGGATGGGGTTGGGGTAGTGGTACGCTCTGTCGTGGGAAGAATAGGGGGCGTCCTCTGGTACCCAGTCCGGGGTCTGATGGGGCTCGGGTACAGGGGGCACGTGTTGGAGGTGTGTGTGGTTGCGGCCGAGGTCAGGGATCTGGAAGGCTGGTAGGTGTGTTGTGCGCTGGTGTACTGCCTGGTTGTCGACCTTACCATTTCCGTATTGGTGCCTGTGGGACTCTTGTTTCACGATGTGGAGTTGGATGTAGGGGGGAAGGCTGCGTAGGGCTTTCCAGAGTAGCAGTGCCTGGGTGCCGAGGCTCGTCGCGGTTGCTTTGTGAAGTGGTTGCCTTGCTTTGCGGAGGAGCAGGTGCGTGTCGACAGTGGCGTCTACCACGAACCAGACCCGGACGATGTGCGGGGAGTGGGCGGGTAGGTGGGCCGCGACCTCGGTGATGGCGTCGGCCATGGCCCCTAGCTCCCCGTGGGAGGAGGCCCCATAGGTGGTGTGGCCCGTGTGGTGGTCCATGTGGTAGTGTCCCCCGGTGTGGGTTAGCTGCAGGGTGGCCCCCCCGGTGATGGGCGTGAGGGCGGATTCGCCTGAGGCGTCGGTGAAGAAGAGCCGGTCCGCCGGTGATGGTTGTGGGAGGCGGCATGGGTTCATGGGCAGGTAGGCGTATATGGCAAGGCCTGTGGCGAGGTGGGCTACTGGGGTTGTGGGCTGCAGGATGGGGGTGGCGTACACCCCTATTCCTTTGGAGATGATGTGCTTCGCTTGGGGGGACAGGGCTATGAGTCCCTGCTCCGGCTGTCCTTGTGTGAGGTAGGAGTAGATGTAGTGGAGGATGTAGGCTGTGTCGGGGTTTAGGTCGTGGCATGTGAGGGTTTGTGTTCGGTGCTCCAGTGTGTGGCAGGAGTGGTGGAGTGGATAGTAGGGGTGCTCGTGCTTGCCCGTTCTGCCTGGCTCGTACATGCTGTAACGGATGGCGACCCCTGCCGGGTCGGGGCGGGGGCATGTGGGTGTAGTGGTGAAGAGCCATTTGGGCGCGTGGTCGGGGTTCCATGCTACCGTGGGGTTAGTGTCGGTGCGGTGGAACCATGGGGCTATCCATGCGTAGGCCTGTGGTGGCAGGTGGGTTGTGGGGTGGGTGTGGTGGCGTGCTATGAGGTGTAGTACGGGCCATGGTGTGGTTGGTGCCTCGGGGTCACAGGCCCAACATGTGCGTGGCATGCTCTGGGAATCTTGGGGGACCTTTGGTAGGTCTCGGGCGGTCATGTGGTGTTTCGGTATGCGCCATTTTGCCCCGTGGTGGATGACGGTGGTCTGCGTGGGTTTGGCTTCATTCGGGGCCAGTAGCAGGGTTAGTGGTGGGACTGGGCCCGTTACCGGGGGGACGGGTTCGTGTTTCGATCCGGTGGGTGCGTAGGGCGGTGTCACTGGGATGGGTCGCGGGTGTTGCTTTGTGAATTCTCGGTAGGCTGTGCGCATGTCTTTGCTGCCCGGTAGAGTGTGTCCCGCTGCTCGTGCCGTCTGCGTGAGGTACTGGTGGAAGAGGCGGTATTGTGGCCATTCGGGAAGCTGTAGAAAGGGGGTGTGGTGTGCCCCGCTGTGGTGCAGGACTCGCATTTGGGGGAGGGTGACGTATACTACGGTGATGGAGGCCCCGACAAGGTCTATGGTGTGGATGGTGCCCTTGGGGTGATGGTGGAGGTCCCTGCAGAGGACCGCTAGTGGCCCTTTCTCTGGGCACGTGTGGTTGGTGAGTATGGCGTGGTGTGGGGATGGGAGGAGAAGTTGCAGGTGGTTCCACAGGCGCGTGTTCATGTTGGTGGGCATGCCCGTCTGGTGGAGTACCCAGCGCGGGCATGTGTTGCGGGCCCGTTGTGCGGCTTGGAGGCGGATGGCGGTGACCTCGCGGACCTCCGGTGAGTGGTTGTGGGTCATGCGGTGAAGGAGGAGGGTGGTGTGTCTGGTATAGGCCGCTTTCACCTCGTCCCCTATGGCGTCTCCATAGTTGGGCCATGCCGCTCGGATGGCGCGTGTGGGTATGGAGGTGGGCCAGCCCCCGTGTGCTGCCCATTCCTTGGTCACGGCGCGTGTGGCCGGCTGGAGGGCGGTGGTGGGGTGTGTCAGGTGGAGTGCTTGGAAGCCTATGGAGGCGTTCAAGACCCCGGTGAGGTAGTACGCCAGGCTCTGGTTGGACAGGGAGAGGGCCTTGGTGGTCGGGGACGCATATCTGGGGAGATGGGTGAGGTGTGACTGCAACTTGGGAGGGAGGGTGGCGTCCTCAGGGTTGGCGGCCTGGACTACCCCCAGGTGGGTGGTGGTCGTCACGACGTGCATGGGGGGCCCTTGTGGCCCTAGGGTGGGAGGTGTGGCAGACCCCTTGATCATGGCCACTGACTTTGTGGGGTGGACGATGAGGTTGTTGTGGGAGAGGTAGGAGACGGTCACGTCCAGTAAGTCGTTGGCCTGTTGGGTGACCGTTGGTCCGGGGTCCGGGGCATGGGGGTCGTGTGGGGTGTGCGCGACGGTGAGGTTGGTGTCGTCCGCGAAGCCGACCAGGGGGGAGAGGAGGGGGTAGGGTGCGTAGGCCGGGTAATCCTGTTCGATTGCGAGGGCCAGGGGGAGCGTCACTAGAAGGTACAGGAGGGGCCCTCTGCTCCCCCTTGGGGGACCCCGCTGCCTGGCTCCAGGAAAGGGGTGAGGCCTGCTCCTGTGCGGACCGTGTATTTGCGGGTGCGGATGTAGTCGGAGGTGAAGTTGTAGAAGAGGAGGCCTAGGCGTTTCCACACCGCTTCTAGAAGGAGCCAGGGGTTGTTCGGGAAGGCTCCCTTGAAGTCGAGGGAGGCGATGATGAGGTCCACCGGGTCCATGTCCGCGATGGTGTCCTGGAGGAAGATGGCCTCGTGTGGGGAGCGGCCTGGGATGGCCCCCCAGAGGCTCGCTGGTATGTGGGGGTCCAGGTGGGGGCGGATGCGGCGCAGGATGATGGTCCAGACGATTTTGACCTCCGTGACCGCACAGACTATGGGGCGCCAGTTGTCCGGGTTTGCCCAGTCCCCTTTTTTGTAGAGGGGGCGGACAACGTTTGCCCAGTCTGGTGGCAGGGGGGTCCGCCCCGTGACGATGTCCCAGAGGTCGTGGGCGAGGACACGGAGGAGGTGGGCGGGGAGGTGGTAGTATGCCTCTGCAGGGAGGCCGTCGTAGCCTGGGGTTTTGTGTTGCCGGAGACTGTGGATGGCCTTCTGGACTTCGTGGATGGTGAAGGGGCGTTTTTCCAGGTGCCTCCTCTGGGCGTGGTTGAAGACCCGAGAGAGGCGGTCGATTTTTGCCTGGGTGTCTGGGTCCAGTGTGTCTTGGGTGGGGGTGTGTTGCCGGAGGAAGCTGTCTTGGGTGGCTTGGAGCACTGTTGCTTGGTCGTTGGTGAGGGAGCCGTCCTCCTGCCGGACCGTGGTGATGGTGCGGTGGCCGGTATCGGTCATGGCGTCGTTGAGGTGGCGGATGGCCTTGTAGGGGAGTTCATGTTGCGCATACCGTTCGTGTTCCTGGGCGATGCGCTGTTGTCTGTGGATGTGCCACCCTGATTTGGGCTATCTGTGTCCTGCAGTGGTGTATCTGGCGGCGGGTTTGGGGGGTGTCGGTGTGGGAGGGGGGTCGCCAGTTGTTGCTTCGCATGCCAGAGGTCATGGAGCATGTCCCCCAGGGCCGTGGGTGGTTGGTCGTTGTCTGTGTGGGGGTGTTGCTGGAAGCCGCAGGCGACGGCGGACGTGCGCATGGCTGTGAGTAGGTCGGTGGGGTCTGGTTGGGTGCGCCGGGCGCGGTCTATGGCCCTGTGATATTGGGACCAGGCATGCTTGTCATGCAGCGGGGGCATCTTCAGGGGGGGTGGTAGGCCTTGGTCCGCATCTTCTGGGGGGCTGGGGGGAAGGTTGGGGATGGTGAGGCGGATGTGCAGGGGGCTATGGCCTGTGGGTCCCAGCGGGAGGGGTCAATATCGGGCCTCCGCTCGGATGATGGTGGTGGGGTCGCCATAGCATACGTCGATGCGGGATGGGGCGGCATCCGTTTGGTGGGGGAAGTGGGATGGTTGGCCTTCGAGTCTGGCTGTTAGGTCCACGAGCCCCAGCATTTCGATGGTGTCGCGGACTGCTTGGTCCTGGGGTGTGGCCTGTCCCCCTCGGTCCGCTGGGGTGGGGGCGGCGTTCATGTCGCCGATGATGACTGTGGCCATTTGGCGGTATGCCTCGGCCAGGGCTTGGAGGAAGGGTTCCGTGGCTTCGCCGAAGGGGACGTGGGTGTTGATGACGTTGAGTTGCCATCCGTCCCCGACGACCTCATAGACACCTAGCCTCCCTGGGACGCTGAGGTGGTGGACGAGGTGGACGTGGATGCCGGTTTGGGCGTATAGGGGGGTCCCCTTGTGCCAGTAGCATTTGTACGCTTTCTGGCCCGGGGTATATATGGGGCTGGTTTCTGGGGGGTCGTCGCGCTGTAGGCCTTGTTCCTGGAAGGTGAGGAGGTGGGGGACCCACCCCGGCCCCTGTGCCATCGGGAGCTCTTGGAGGGCGGTTGTGGCGTCCTTGGAGTATGTGACGGCCGGGTGGTTGAGGTCGAGGAGGTTGACGGTGGCCTCGGTGGGGGCGGGCCGGGGCTGTGGAGGCTTGTGCCCTCGGCCCTTGCCCCGTCAGGGAGGGGGACTGGGGCTTGGGGACTTTTTGCCGGTTTGTTGGCGTTTGGGTAGGCGCGGCGGGGGGAGGCCTTGGCTCCACTCCGATGGAGCTCCCCAGTGTATTTGGTGCCTGTGTGGGCCTTGTTCTCTTCGGTGCGGAGCTTGATGGGGTGGGCGCTGGTGAGTTCCAGGGTGTCGGCGACTGGTTTGTCCGGGGCGCTGCTGCCTTGGTCTAGCTCCTTTTGGCGGTGCCAGATCACCCGGATCTGTGGCCCCCCGTTGTCCCGCGGTTCCTTGAGGCGGTACTGGATCGGGCCATCACACCAGATCCAGTCGCCTGTGTGGTCGTTGCGGAAGGGCTGTTGGACCTTCGCACCTTTTTCGAACCCTGGGTACGCTTCGGGCGGGGGCTGTGCTGGTGGCGGGAGGTAGGATGATGAGGATGCCTGGTCCGGGTGGGGCGGTGGTACTGGTGGGAGGGAGGATGACGAGGATGCTTGGTCCGGGTGGGGTGGTGGTATTGGTGGGAGGGAGGATGACGAGGACACTTGGTCTGGGTTCGCCGGGTGGGTCGGGTGGGATGCGGGGGATCGGGAGGTCGCTGCTTTTCCGGCTTGGCTTGGGGCGGGTGCGCCCCTTTGTCGTCTCGTTCGCTTGGGTGGGACTGGAGGTAGCGGGGCATGGGGTTTGAAGAAGGGGTGCGTTGCTTGCTGGTCTGGATCCCTGAGTGGGGGTTCTGCCGGTGTTTGCATTTTCGCTTTCGCGTGGCTGCGTATAATGTCGGCGAGCTTGCGCACGGTCTCCGGGGGATCTGTTGGCCATGGCAGTGCGGCGGGGCTGTCGTCGAAGGGGTGGTGTAGGTGGTAGTTCCTCATGGCCTTGGCCTGCCTGACCCAGGCCTCTGCGGGTTCCGGTGTGTCCGGGCCGTTGGGGGAGCCTTGAGCCCAGTAGAGTGCTGTGTGGAGGGCTTCCCAGGGGGCGCCTTCGCGGCCTGCGAGGGTGGTGGCTTGGAGGAGTCGCTGCTGGCCCCGTGGGGGGTCTTCCGGGTTCATTTTTCTGGGGTATAGGCCTGGACCGCCATTAGGACTCCGTGTGCCCAGTGGAGGACCCACCATTGGGTGTCCGCTTTGAGGATGTGGATGGCGGGTTGTTGGGGGGGGGGTGTCCAGGGTGTCCCACGATGCGATGGCTAGTGGTATCCTGGAGGGGTGGAGGTGTGGGGGGGCCTTGCGGCTGAGGAGTTGATCGATGTGGAAGGGGGTGACAGGATCGTTGGGGCCTTGGGGCGGTGGGGGCATTGCTGGGATGGTTGTGGGGTCCCAGTGGCGTTCGTGGGCGGCGAGGGTGTACAGGGCGGCGGTGATGATGTGGTGGGCTTGCCCCTCCAGGACGATGTGGCGCTCCGTGCCGAAGTCCTTTGGTAGGTGGGCTGCGGGGTGGAGGGTGATGTTGGCCAGGGCGCGTCGGTGGGCCTTTTTTCCCCCGTCTGGGGCCTGTGTCCGTTTGTCCCCCGGGATGTGTTGGTGTTGGTGTTTTGGAGGGGGTGGTCCCAGGGCGAGGGATTCTACATCGTGGAGGGGGATGGCGTGTTCCCTGGACCTGTTGGGCAGGATGTATATGCCCGGGTCTCCCGGTACGGTGCCCAGGTACATGTTGCCCGTGATGGTGGGGGCCGGCAGCGGTTGGCGCAGGGGCGAGGTGCATGGGGTGGAGCAGGGCGGGTCATGGTGCTCACACCGGGGGTGGTCGATGCCGTACGGGGTGACGTGTACGGCGAAGGGTCCAACGGCGCGCTGGAGTTTGTGGTGTTGGATGTTGTGGAGGCGCGCCACCGCCCGTGTGTGGGAGCGCCCTTCGCTGATCCACACGGCGTCTGCCCGCGACGCCGCTGGGTTCAGGCAGTCCGTGGTGATGCCTGTGATCGTGCGGCTGTGGGTGGTATCTGATACCCTGGCGGGGGGAGGCGCCGATGCGGGGGATGGTGTGGTCGTCGTGGAGGGTGCGGGCCTTGCGCCTCGCTTCGTGTCGGTGCTGGGCCTCCTGGGCGTGGGTGTGCACACTCGTGTGTTTGGGCTTCTTGTTGGGGCGGTCCGCTGTGTGGAAGGGGGTGGGCCAGGAGGGGGCGTGGTGGAGGGTGGGGTGTGGGAGGTCCCCCCGTGTTGCCCATGTGTACAGGGTGGTCGCGGCGGCCCCTTCCGCCTGTATGGTGTATCGCTCGTCGTGAGGGCGACGGGTGACGAGGACGTTGGGGGCTGTCAGCTCATACACCTGTGTGGTGTGGGGGAGGTGGCGGGTGACGGTGATCTTCGCGGCGTCGTTTTTGCGGGTGGTGGTGTGGGGGATGATGTAGTGGGTCGCCCATTCATCCTGGGGGGTGTGTTCCGTCGGGTCTAGCTTGAGCGGGGGTTGGAGCGGCTTCGGTGTTGGGGGCTTGTCTTGGCCCTTCGCGCCGGGCGCCACTTTGCTTTCGACGAGGTACTGTGGGCCCCAGGTTTCCGGGGCCCCTACCTGTGTGGCTGCCGCTGTTGCGGCTTGGAGGAGGGCGGTGGTGTTGGTGTCTAGAGGGGGGGCCCCCGGTTGGGGGGTGAGGGTGTCATGGTCTTGGTATGCCCACCAGATTGTGTAGCCTCGTTGGGTGTTGCGGTGCGGGGTTTGGGTCTGGGCTTGCTGGATGGATAGGGTGGTCTTGATGTCCTCCGCTGCTTGTGGGTTTATGGGTGTGGCGTACGCCCATACTCCCGGGGCGTGTATGCCGTGTGGCGCTTGGCCTACTCCTCGTATCGGTTGTAGGGTGTGGTGGGTGCGTGTGAGCCCTAGGTGTTCTTGGAGGAGGTCCCCTCGGATGTCCTCCCATCTTTGCTGCCAGGTGTGTGTGTGGTCATTGGGGGCGGGGTAGGTGATGACGATGGCCTGCCAAGGGGTGGGGCCTGGATGCACCGTCATAGGTGCCGACGATGCTTGCGGGGGTATGTGGACGGCGCGGGCGGGGGCTGCTGTTACGGGGTCTCCTCCCGTGGGTGTGATCGTGGCATCGCCTTGGACGGTGAGGAGGAGGTGGTGACGGTCCGTCGGTAGTGCCCAGGTGGTGGTGGGCTCTGTGATCGAGTGGAGGCGGATGGCCTGGAGGCCCGGTGTGATTTCGTCCCATCGGAGTGTGCCGTTGTGGACCGCCCATTCCCGCGGCAGGTCTCGAAACCCGTTTCGGTCTGGGGTGGTGCGGTGTTGTGGGGGGGGCTCCATTGTTGTCATGGGGTGAGTGAGGGGCTCTGTGCGGGGTTGGTCTTGTGTGTTTGATGGTGATGGTGCCTGGGGCATCTCTTCGTCCAGTTTCTGGGGGGCTTTCGCCTCCTGGAGCTCTGCACTGATGGTGGCGAAGACATCTGGGAGGGTGGGGGAGGCGGGGGGGTGGGGTGCCGGATCGTCCCAGGTGATGTGGTATTCCTCCGGATTCTCGAGGCTTTGCTGTACGGTGATGGTGGCTGTGGCGTCGTCTTCAGGTGTCCATCGGTGTGGATTCTGGTCGAGGGGGTGGAGGGTGACGGTGTGGCGGTGTTTCCAGCTGTGGAACGCTAGGAGGGCGTGGAGGCCGTGTCTGGTGTCCCCGGGCGGGCGGGGGTAGGTTTCGGCTGCTGCCTTCAGGAAGGCGTCCGCGGTGCCTTTCTTCAGGATCAGAGTAGCGCTTCAGGTGTTGAGCAGCGCACATCAGGGTCCCCTGTAGACGGTGAGAACACCGCATGGTGATACGGTGTCCATTCACTGATGGTATCTTGTACGGCCCGAAGTATGGGTCATCGCTGGTAGAGCGTGGCCAGGCGGGTAGTCGACTGTGGAGCACCAGCACCCAGTCCCCCTCTTGGTAGGAGGCCGGTACTCGGTGCTTGTTCTTCTTGTTCTACTGACGCTCCCTCATTCTCTGGAGCAGAGCCTTGGCCTTGTCCACCTTCGCTTGTTGCTCTTGGACCCATTCACCCACAGAAGAATGGGTGTCCTCTGGATAGGGGGCATGTAGGAACCATGCCGGGCGCCCTGGGAATAGCTCATGGGGCGAGTAGCCAGTAGCTGAACTCTCTTGGGAGTTCATCATCAAGGATATGACGGGGAGTAGTCTCACCCAGTCTCTGGTGCATTCAGTTTTGCACCATATCCTTACATTCCCCTTGAGGACACGGATCTGTCGCTCAAATAGCGGGTTGCTCATGTGCGAGTAGGGGATCCCCGTAGACACCTGGACATTGAGGGATCTCAGGACCCTCTTGTACCGACCGGTATCTGAGCATACTCGTACGTCCTCATCGGAGTTGATCTCCTTGGGCGCCCCATAGACACAAAACCACTCCTCCAGGAGTATCTTGATAGTCTCCTCCCCGGTAATGTGCTTGGTACATGGGAACACCCTGGTAAACCTGGTCAACCAACAGGTTACCACGAGGACGAAGTCATAGCCCCCAAAATTCAGCATTTCCGTGTAGTCCACGTATAGAACACTGTTAGCACAGTGAGGGATGGGCAGGGTCGAGTAGAGACCTCTGTCCCTGATATCCCCTGGTTTGCAGGACCTGCACGGGCACTTGTCCACGATGGGCTGGAGGGTTTTCCGCAGTTGGTCGTCAGTCCACGTAGTGTGGAACCACTGCGTGAATAGCCTCAGGGTACGGTCAGCACCCACATGACCGCTGGACTCATGGGTCCACTTCAGCAGCGCTGCAACTCTGTCACTAGGTACCACGATGCGGTCCTCGTGCCAGAGGTAGCTCCTGTCCCTCTTCCACTGATCTTGGTTGACCAGGAGGGGTTCGAGGCGTTTCTACAGGCGCTTGTAGATATCCCCAAACTCCTTCAGGTAGTCCGATTGTTGGAGTCCATCCAGGGGGCGTATCATCGTCATATTGAGGTCCAAGTGGACGTCCATACGGCTGAACGCCTCCTTAGCCAGCGCTTCAGACCAGGCACCAATCAGGGTGTCGAAGTTGTTGCGGCTGATGTAGTCTGCACACTCGTTCTTCACTCCCTGGATATGGTGTACCGTCAGCCGTAGTTGACTGAGGTAGGTCCACCAGCGCTGTAGCTTGGCCTTCTCAGGTGGGGGGCCCTTCTGGAAACTGCGGACCGGTTCTTGGTCGCACAGCCAGACCACAGGGTTACTCCCCAACAGTCGTGCTTGTGAGGATAGCACCAGCCTGTCCGCGGACATATCCTGCTCATAGGTGGAGTAGTTCCCCGTGGCCTGGTTCGACTTCCAGTTCCAGTGGCCCCAAGGTACTAGGTCCCACTTGTCGTCAGCGTAGCTGTGCTTGAGGGTTCCATCTCGGTTGAGACCTTCAGTCCCCCACTTGGAAATGGCCGAGTCGAACTCCTCTTTCTCTAGTGCTTGCCATTGGAACAACGTTCCACCACCGCCCACATTGCTGGCGTCGGTCACCAGGATAATCTCCCCTTGTGCCCTAGGCACGCCCAAGCACTTAGCGTTGCCCACCTTGTCTTTGAGTTCGTCAAACGCTTGTTGCTCTTGTGGGCCCGAGCACCAAGTAGTACTCTTCTTGATCAAGTCCGTCAGAATGGCGCTGGTGTAGGTGAAGTTTTTGATATGGCGGCAATGAAAGTTGCACGCCCCAATGAAACTGCGTACATCATGAAGTCCTTTCTTGGGGGCTTAGTGTCGTACCTTAGCGTTGGGCGTCAGGTCCACTTGCCAGAATCTGCTCCTCTTGTCCATCTTGGTCTTGTAGCGACAGGAGTCTATCTTCTCCAGGGTAGACTTCATATTGGGAATGGACCCTGAGTGGTTCAGCGTTTTCTTGTTCAGCTCTCCGTAATCCACTACCAGCCGTTTGGCTGTAGACCCAGGTTTAGCCAGCAGGAAACAGGGGCTGCAGTGTAGGGGGCAGTCCCCGTCCTTGTACTCCAGGACTAGGCCAGCGTCAATACATTCTTGTATCTGTCGCTCAATCTCGTCGGCCTGCTCTTTAGGAGCTGGATAGGGTCTCCTCCGGATCTTGTGACCCACGAACTCGGGTTTCAGCTTGAGGTCCATCTGTACCAGCTTGTCACATGAGGTTGGAGGGGGTAGTTCTCGGAACACCTCCAGATAGGTCCTTATAAGCTTCTGCACCCGCGGGTCCAATAGCTTCATCCTGTCCTCCATGTCCTCGTCAGAATGTAAGTTACTTGCCCCCTGAGTAATAGACGTCGGGAGGTGATCCTCCACCGACTCTTCGCCCTTGGTAGTGTCCTTCAACCCTTGGTAGGCAAAAAGAAGGTCTTGTTCAACCATCTCCGGTGGACGATGGCAACATAGGCACGCTCGAGGGGGTTCACATACACATTCCTCCGAGAGGTTGTCCTCCTCTGGGGTCCTCACATGGGCGCCCCACACGCTCTTCATGAGCTTAAGATCTACATCCCTTTGCCAGGTGGTGCCCTTCTGTTCGAGGTCCTCCTTCAATTGGGATAGATCTCCCATACGTCCTTGCTTCAGTGGCCATGAGCTGCGGGTAGGCTTAGCGTAGCATAGCTTTTTGGCCACCAACTTCCACTTGGAGTCCACATACTCCCTTAGCCTGGATCGAGGGTCCAGCTCTTCGTCCACGGGGTCTTCCACCCTCAAAGAGAGTAGGGGTTTCAGTGGGGCGACGTACTCGGCGTTCTCCACTTCCTCCACACAGGTCTGCACGAAGAAGGCGTCGTGCTCAGTTTCGTCATCCGAGTGGATAGAGCTGGGTAGCTCGGATAGTCCACACTCAGAGACTCCATCAGGAACAGGTACATGGCAGGGAGAGTTGGGGGCGTTGGTGTCAGTCACGACGTACTCTCCTCCTCCGGGTATAGTCTCAATAGCATCCTGAGGTCGTAGGCGATCCTTCAAGTCACCCAAGGCGAGTCCATCGCTTTCTCGGTGTATAGCCTGGACCAGAGTCGGGTCCATATCCTCCCAGGGGATGGAGGTAAGACCTCCGTCCACCATGCTGAGCATACTCCCCCATCTGGGTTTCCCAATAGGCGTTGTAGGCCCCAGAGGTACGTAGATGGCCTCAGCAGGTAACCGAACAGAGCTGATAGTCAGCCTGTCCAGGAGGTTTCGCCAGTACTCGTTGCCCCCATGGGCTCCCCAATAGGGGGAACACAGGACCATACGGGAACTTTCCAAGGCCACCTTGTTCAGGACCTTCCCCAGTTCACTGAACCTGGGGTTCCCGTAGGCCATCCCGAAAAAGGGCCAGTAAAATTTGTAGCTGCAGTTATTCCCCTTGCTGCGGGAAAGGTCCAGTACATGCTGCTTGTCACTGGCGAACAACTCCATACCCAGGTCTTCTCTAGAGTAACCCAACTCCTTCAGACCTTGGTCTAGGACTCCCCCGAATTGTTGATAGTCCTCAGTTTTGGAGGTCGCCATCATGTTCGAGGGCTCCTCCTTCGATAGCCTCAGGTAACTCGAGGTATGTTCCGACTGCTCCCGTGGCACGGACTCTCCGCCACTGCCGTGGTCCACGTAGAAGAGGTAAGGCGCTTACATCCGACGTGCGCGCGTGCGACTTTTGACGTGCGGAGAACAAAATTTCCTTCTGGCACTCCTTTCTGCCTTTTTTTGCCGTCCTTGGATTACCTGACTGCCATTTTCTCCCGTTTTACGCCAATCTGCGTCTTTTGACATACATATTAGCGTCTGTGGTTCACTTTCATTTCTCTGCATTCCGCAATGTCCGAGACTGCCAAAAGTGCTTCTTCTCCCTTGCCCCGTCTTCCTACTCCTACTGCCTCGGACTCTGGAGCTCGCTCATTGCCACCGCACCCACAAAAAAAAGATGCCGACAAAAAAAAGAAAGCTACAAGGGCCACGCCCAACTCCAAAGGCAACGAGTCCATGCTTGCACGCAGGAAGATGCATCTTGGGAACTCTCCGAATCCTAGTGTCTCCAACTCTGAACTGCCATCCCTTTCCGGACGTGGTGATCCCTTTGCCTCAAGCTCAAGCGTCAACCTTGACACGGAGTTGGGACTCAGGGAACGACCTTTGGTAGGCGATGTGCCGAGAGAGAAAAAAAATCTTGACCCCACCGTTGGGCGGCGCCAGACCGCCAGTCCAAGCGCTCTTGGAAAGGAGAAAAAGAAGCAAGTGAAAAAAATGATGCGACCGAGTGTGAGTTGCTTGACACGAAAAAAAGTGACAACGAAAAAAAAGATGCTTCCACAATGGATGAACTTGGCTTAGCCGTAGATGTCGAGGTTGGTAGTACGGCTAGCACACATAGCTCCGCGCACACTCGCACCATGGCTTTAGATCATGATGTCGTTGAGCTTGGAGATGGTAATGCTAGTGGCGCTATCGAGACACCAAAGAAGATCCTTGGAGATGCATTCGTCACGCCTTCCAAGCCGCCCGCCCCACTCGGCGCCCGCCCGGCCGAGCTAGAGTCGGAGCCTGAGTCTTGCTACCCGCACCCGCACCAAAGTTTGCCCACTTCACCCGTTCATGTAATTTCTAATCCCGTTTTTAGGCCTCACAGGGCGCTGCCTACGGGTTTCCCCGAGGCCCGTGACCTTAGCAATGATGTGCAGGCAGGTCAGATTCCAGTGCGCGGACAGTCTAGGGTTTCGAGGGTTGATGTCCTGACCCCCGCCCCTCTTGCATACCATGATACCACGCCTTTGCCGCCTCCCTGCCTTTTGGCGTCCTTGAGCCCCGTCCCCCAAATACTTCTATACGGGGACGGTCTACCTGATAAAGGGTTCTTGAGATCCTTCTCCATTGCGGATTTGGCCTCCATGGAGTGGACCAAATTCATAGGCCTGACGATTTTTGTCATGTTGCCGTCATTCGCTCCTTTCGAAGATGAGCCCCCATTTTTTTCGCATAAAACCATTGTTAGACAAGTTGTGTCCTTGTTCCGACAGGCCAAGAAAAAAAACAAAAAAACCAATGTTTGGTTGGCCTACGTCACTGGCTCAAATGTAGCAGATAGCAGCTTTGCAACCCTTCTGGACCGCCGCATCGACCTGATTCCCGCCCTGTCTTTTCTCTACCTGACGATCGTTTGTTCCATCATACACCTTGCGTCTAGGGACTCCACCACAAACTCCATAGTTGAGAATGTCAGCCCTTTGGACCAACGGTGATTTTGATGCACCTTATATCCATCCAACTGCCCAAAAAGCACCATGCAAAAACGGTGGAATTTTTTCCCGCGCCTCACGCCAACCGAAACAGCCGACAAGGTGTATGAACCCCACCCATCACTCTTCCAATTGAGAATCGACGTGCCCAACAAAGTTGTTCTAGATGTTGAAGGCACCGAGGTGGTTTGGGACATTACCGGCACCCTCCCCCTCATGCTCATGCTCAATGGCCTCGGGCCGGACGACACTTCCACCGTCCTTAGAGACATAGTGGTCCCGAGGATCACCAAAGACCATTGGCCCATACCCGTCAACTCCTCCCCAGACTCCCACAAAATTTTTGACTTCCACGTGCCCCTAGATGTCTTGTCCCGTTTTTACAAGGAGCAAGACGCCCTGGGTGAAATGCGAGTCTCCATGGGACTACTGCACGAGTTGGGCAAAGATAACGCACTGGTGATTACCCACCAGCCACGTTTCCAAAATGGCGGGCCCAAAAAGAAGAGAATGCCATCTCCGAAAATTCGGGATGCGATAGAGATGAACTCGTCTCTTAGGAAAAAATTCGCTTTTATTGTCTTGCTCAATAAATACGACATTTTTGCCATGGTGCACGAGCACATGCTGATCCAGCCCGCGTGCAGGAAATTAAAAATTATGGCGACATGATAGTCATTTGTGCCACGACACAGCAGAGACTGATGGCCAAGGAGGTGTCCAGGACTGTGAACCCGCCCTACACATTAGTCAGATTCCCACCCACGTATGCCATCCCCGAGATCATGCGATCTGCGGCCACCTTTGGCCCTGTCCAGGGACACCAGATCTTCCAGCAATCTGGTATTTTGTTGATCCAATATCAGTTGGAAGTTTCGGCGCGTGCGTCCTACGGGGCCACCCTCCCTGGGCCCGGGTATTTCACGTCCGGAAATCCAGAGAATGATACCACTGAAAGCCTTACACAACGTCTGAGTGCCATATCTCTGTCTGGTCTACCCCTGCCCGTACTCAACGAGCATAACCTAGCCGCTGTGGCGGGTAGCACTATGCCGCCCTTCAACGTACCAGATATCCGCACTCGAGGCTCCGCGTCACCAGTGCCGTCGGCAATTCCAGAGGCATCAGTCCCCGTCAGCCCTACTTCAGACGCCAGGCACAGTGAATGCTCCTTTCCCCAACCCGCCCTTACACCCTAACACACCCGCTCTCCAATGCTCACCTACCCCTATATCCACGGATCTCATCAACGATGCGCCATGCCCATATGGGAATGTCCAATTGCCAGTGCCCTTACACTCCCTGCTGGAGAACACGTGCCTCCGGGTTTTTTCCTACCACGAGCTCCGACGTATGCTGCTCCAGCTGCGACTTGGTGGATTTACCTACCCCCACCTTGTTGCGCTGTGCATTCGTTTCAGGAATGTCCACGTTAGGTTGCGTGCTGTCACAGCCACGATACTCAGAGTTTTCGCCCTCCTTCACAGCGTTACGCACTTGTCTGCGCGGCATTGCCGTCTAGTGCCCGCTGGACATGCTGTTGATCCTGATCTCAGTGAGTATTCGAATCGGCCCCAGAGTTTACATGTTACCGGAACGGGTTTCGCCGACCCCCAAGCCATGCCGTCCTGCCCCCATGTGTCTGCTCAGGCGCTCTGCCTCGACAGCCTGACCTACGGTTCAAATGCATTTGAATTCGCTTGCCTGCTGTCTTTCCTGGCTATTTATAAACGCCTCTATGTGGTATCATCTGTACACTGTGCTGTGGCCCTGCACTCCGCATGCCGGCTTTTCTCGCTGCGATCAGTGCCCCCACCCGCGCACACATTACTGCTTGATGCACCGCAACCCATGAATACTACACACACCATGCTCAATACCTTGCATCTCAGTGCCATCCACACTATACATTACCTCGTGCTCACGGCCTGCAACATTCTTTTCTTCTTGGCTTGGTTTCCGATGGTCTTCGCTTCGCTAGGGACGGGCCGTACGGCCGCCTACGATGTGCCTGGTTCAGCCACAGGTCGCCCCCTGCCCCCCGACCCCACAGCTGGAGCACGCGTGCCTACACACGACACCCTTACTTACAGTTCCTTGAATGTTGGCGGCGTAGAGATTACGCCAAACAGATTATGCCACTTGCTGGGTGGTTACGGTACTCTCCCCCATGTTCTCTCCCTGCAGGAATACAGCCCTAGCTCCCTCTCTACCACCAGAGATCACGTGAGGGTTGCCCTCTATTGGGGCTACCACATGTTACTGAGGTCGCCGTCCTCTAAAGAGGGTGTTGCTCTACTGATCCACACGTCAATCTCCCCTGGCAAACCCACACCCACAGTACACCTCCCTGGACGGCTGATATCGACCCAGGTTGCGCTGCACACGGATCCATTGATGCCTCCCGTCACAGTGTGTTCCTTCTACGGGCCACATACAGCCCGCGAGCGGTTACAGTGCGAGAAAGTCCTTGCCCCCCTACTACAGAAGTGTTCCATCATACTAGGGGACTACAATGGAGTGACACGGTCGTCCGACGCCACCACTCTACACCCCAATTTGTGGCCCTGGTTGATTGCTAGGGAGAGGTCCGGGGCCATGACCGACCTTGTTCGCCCCCACTGTGATGCCCAGCCGTACACGAGGGTGAGGAGGTATGGAGGGAAGAAGAGTTATATCGATAGGGCCTACGGATCTAGCATGTTTGTAGCCCTGTACCAGTCTGAAGCCGCCGGTGTACTTGACTTTTCGCGGGTGTACGGTGTCCAGGATCACGACCCTATCATCGTACATACAATCCCTTGGGCCACGCCCCACGTACCTTAACCGCGGTGTGCCATGTGGAACCGCAGGGACTTGACCCGATTCCAAAAAAAAATAAGCCAGTCAGCGGCGTCACTCTGTGCTTCCCAGGACGCCCCACAGGCTGGAAACGTCTATGATACCCTTGTGACATCAATGTTGTCAGCCATGCGCGAAGTGAACGAAGAAAAAAAAGAAGTGCCAAAAAACAAGATTGATGTCACTGACTGGTCCGATGTAGTGCGTCAGCTTGCCAAGCAGGCAAAGCGCAGGTCCAAGGTGTTCTACCGGAGGATAAAACACACACTACTGACACCTCCCACGCCATATACACTGCCAACACCCACCCGCAAAATACAGCCCATCCTGCAGAGGAACAACCCTTGGTCTGCCCGGGCACTAGACTGGGTTAATGTCCAGCCCCGTTTGGATGACCTGCCCCCTCCTACAGTCACAGAGCTACGGTCTCTGGCCAAGGCATCCCGCCGTAAGTCCCCAGGACCAGATGGTGTCCCACCATACCTCATCGCCTCCCTACCTGACCCCGTATTCTCTATCGTGCACCAGTGTATCTGCCGGTGCTATGACGAAGGGTCAGTGCCTGAACACTGGCTTATCTCAGAGACCTTCTGCCTTTCCAAAGGCAAAGGTCAGTGGCAGGATCCTGATCGATTGAGACCGATAGCCATAAGTAACTCCATCTACCGTTTGCTCATGCGCTGGGTCCACAAGGCGGTCTACCCTCTGCTCTCCCCTCAGCTACACTGCCGGCAGTTCGGTGGTCGTCAGGGCACCTCCACTGCGCACGCGACACACACGTTCCTGGACGACATGGACAGACTTGACTCGGTTGAGGCCATATTGGCAATTCATGTTTATCACGAGTTTGACAGCCCCCCAAAATACCTAATCCACCAGGTCCTCGACCGAATGGGCACCCCACTCAAGCTACTGCGTATTCTTCCCCTGGTGCTTGAGAGGGGTGCCACATTTATCAGGGGTGCTGAAGGTGAAGTGTTTCGCGGCTCCCATGGAGTTAAACAGGGCTGTCCCATGTCATGTTTTCTGTTTGTGTTGGTCTTGGACATCCCCCTGCGTTACCTCTCCCACCATGGCGTTGTCTCCTCTGCTTACGTTGACGACATCTCCTTCCCGGCCCCCCGCACTGCCAGTCAAACGCATGCCTCTCTTGTCCAGCTAGCGCTGAGTTTGATAGGATGCCAGCTTAACGTTATCAAAAGCGAGTCACTGTCAATGTCTGGTTCCCCGCCGCCCTTGGCTGTGCTGCCCAAATACCTACACCCTCCTGCCGCCCTCCAGGTGCACCCCGATACTATTTGGCTGCCTATCTCTGCCGATGTGCCGCCGTGGGCTGACGAGGTCCCCCGACCCTTCACCCGCACAGCATGCCTGATGCATTTGGGACACCCACTGCCAGCCCGTCTACATATTCCTCACGCCATTACCGTCATCACCAGCGAGCTCAAAGCTCAACTGAACGAATTGCACTCCCATCCCATACAGGTGCTAGATCGGGTCTTACTGGTCAACAGCATGGTCCTTCCCCGCCTGCTGTACAGGACGGAATGCCTCCCCCTGACGGCTGAGCAGACCACGCAACTTGGTTCGTACTTGAGCGTTTTGTGTTCGGTGTCGTCGGATTACCCATGGTTGTGGCGAAGAAGACACTATACACCCACCGCTCCCGAGGTTTAGGCATGGGATACCTCCTGGTCCTCCATCCAACGCGTGTACTGGATCTCCTGCACCGGAACAAGTTTCTGCAAGCATTCTCTCTGCACCCCCGTTGCTCTAGGACCCCCTACTCCATGTGCTGCTCCGCACTTACCGTAATGGGGCCCCTGTCCACCTCTACGGTCCCCCCTGTGTTTATCAGCTGGGAGGCCAGCAAACTACAGCGCGAGGCTACAGCGGTCATGTCAGTGGCTGGGCTTGTCGTGTTCGTAGTGCCTTCCAAGCTGCGCCCCGAGTGCACATATACTGACGGCAGCAAGCTGGGAGTTCCCCCCGCATCTGGGGCAGCTGCCATTATGCCGGGTGGTCGCATTGCTGTCTGCAGGGTCCCAGGGGTACCCAACTCGTACAAAGCTGAGTTGGTGGGGATGCTACTTGGGTCTCACTTTTCTGGGGAGGGGGAGAAAATTCGCCTGGATTGCCACGGTGCTATCGCTTCAGCGCTCGGCCAAAAGCGCCCGATCAGGCAAGCGGGTTGGGTACAGAAGGTCCGCCGCTCCTTCTCCGCAAAAGGCAACAGCCAGAGTGGGTTGAATGACACGTGGGCCATGAGTTCAACGAGGCCTCTGATCAGTATGCGCGTCTTGGCACTGCCCCCCCCCCCCCCCCCGCACGGCCCCCTTCTCCCTGGGACGTTGTTCGACATGGCGAATCCAAGGTTCCCCCCCCACAAAGTCTGGACACACGACTTGGCCCCAAGCCATACCCACCAAGACTTCCACCCGTTGTCATGGTGGCCACTAAAATTCCGCCGCTTAGCGTGGCACAAATGGCTTTTTGGTCTGCAGAGTCGCTCAGGGTACGCACACTATGCGACCTACTGGTCCGATAAGCCCCCGCCACACACATGCTCGCACTGTCGCTGTTCTCACAACTTGAGCGTGCATGGACACCTGGCGCACTGTGCAGAAAGCCACCCCGTGGTCCAGGCATGGCTGTCGGCGTGGAGCCCCCGCGCGGGCGCCGCCTCTTGGCGCCGTTTGGCCCATCGCAGCGATCTGCGCATCGCTGGTCGTTTGGCTATCCCGCGCAGCTTGTATCGCCACTTGGTTCGGACGCTGGGGGGCTTCCGTGCGGCCCG
Organism: Eutreptiella sp. 'Long Island Sound 2002'; assembly: GCA_964036045.1. NCBI lineage: Eukaryota > Euglenozoa > Euglenophyceae > Eutreptiales > Eutreptiaceae > Eutreptiella > Eutreptiella sp. 'Long Island Sound 2002'. The sequence goes on from OZ038382.1 coordinate 140,531,362, forward strand.
CAAGGTAGGTTCATACCAGGACAGGGTGCTGGACTCTGTAACTGCTGCTCTGGCCTCAGCAATCCCACCCAAGTTCAAGCGCCCGAATGTGTTTGTATCGGCCGATTGGGATTCGCCTACCCCCTTGTTATAACTGCCCCCATGTTTGTCATATGCGTGCCATTGTGGCTGGCACATAACTTCTGACTGTCACGCTGCAACCTGTGGCGGGCTTTGCCCCAGCTGTTCTAATAGCCGACGCGAATGCCACTAACTCAGCTACGCCCCCTGTTCCTCCTCAGGACATCCTGACATACTGGTGATCACTCTAGGGGCTTTTCTCTGGAGCTGCCACCGCTTGATCCGCTATGTAAGCCCTCTCTGATTACCATGCTCACCTGTCTTGGCCGCACAGATGGACAATCACTGTCTGTAGAGCTACACGCTGATGGATGCCAGAACTGCATTTGCTAGTGCCTCAGAGCGGTGCCGCATACCCCTGCAGCGCCTTCCCTCGACGACCGTGATTACTCTGGTCTACCAAGCGTGCGCGACCGAGTCGCTCCCCCGTCCAACGATTATGTCGCGCTCAGCTTGCATATAACAGGCCGTCTGGTTCGTGTCCTGCATTCGCTGGCTGGAACAAGCACAATGTGTGACGCTTCCTGACCTCCCCGGCGCCATCTGGCGCGGTTCAAACATGTTGCTGATTTTTTACCGTTGCGATCTGCCAATCAAGGGCGCATTGGGTGAATTGTCGGATGGATGCTGCTGATTTTGCTGCCCCCAACACAGTGACCTGGGTGCAACAGGGTTGCCTTGGATGAGGTGGCTACGTCGATGAGCCATGGAATTCTGTTGGGACGGTCGTCCGCGTGGTGTGAGAATGCTGGGTATCTCGGTGAGATAGTATGCTGTTTCGCCAGTTTGGCCTCATCGGTTACACCGGGGGTGCCCACGCCCCGCCGTCCCTTCAACCTTGTCCATCCTTCACATCCTGCACAACACAACAACCAGTTGTGTTTAATACTGCCCCCCCCCTCCCGTGAACACGCCTGTGTGCACCCCCGATCCCCCTCTGTGTCTATATTTTTTCGCCAACCGTTGGCAGGTTGGCCCTCCCATGGTACACCGACCCCGACCCCTACACCATGCGAGTGGAATGCAATTTTCTTATTTCCCCTGTGGGCGACCCTACGCGCCCTGGTCGCCCACTGCCACCCCCCCCCCCCAGCGGTCCCCCTTGTCTCCCGCCCTATGTACCTCTGTTTTCCACGTATGATGGGATACCCGCTCAGGACAGGAACCCGCCCAGACAGTACCCCCAGATTCTCTGCCACTGCCCCCGGGCATGGAGTATGGGGCGACCACTTCTGTGATGTCCACTTTGTTGCAAAATTTACTACCTTGCATCGTCCCGCCGCCGCCGTGACCCCAGCCTGCCAACCTGCTGACCCTTGACTCAGGGATGTGGGTGACTCAATGTGTATTGGGCTGGCCTCCTGAGAACACTGCAGCTGTGGCTTTGGACTTGTATTACAAAAAAAAAAAGGAGGTAAGGCGCTTGCAGCGTCAGGGATTGTATCTGGGAGTGCTGCACGAAGAAGTCAGTCCCCAATACAAAGTCGAAGGCCTCAGTGTCCATCACATAGAACCGATAGCCGATAGTCCGGGAGCCCATAGGTACCTCCACTTCACAGTCCCCGCAGCTGTGCACCACATGTCCATCCCCCATTCGTATAGCCGCGGTGGTCATGGTGTTCTTCAGGCTCCCACAAGGTAAAGTTTTCTTGGCCACTATAGATATGGTGGCGCCAGTATCCAATACCCCCAGGTATTCACGTCCCCCTAGTCGGATACGTACCCAAAATACCAGGTCTTGGGTGCCACCAGAGCGTCCCCGTCAGAACTCCGCGGGACAGGTCACCTCGAGCCCCTTGTTTCGCAATTTGTGGGCGATCCTCATGAAACGGCTTCTCTTCTTAGCGTTGCCGTCATCACCACCTTCGTGCTCCCGCTTGGCCCCTTGTTCTCTCTGGGCCTGCGTCTGTGAGCGTGTGGTAGGACCAGATTGCCCTCCAGAGGGCTCGGAGTTCCCCCCTGGATTAGGGTTGGGGTTGCCTCCGTTCTTGTCGGTGTTCTTGTTGTCCTTGTCTGGCTGGCGGTTAGCGCCTCCTCCTCGTCCACCTTGACTCTTGTCTTGCCCTTGTTCACGTCCTTTCGACTTGCCCTTGCCGGAGTCGTTGCCTTTGCCTTTGCCTCCACCTTTGCCTGAGCCTTTGCCAGGATCCTCACCCTTAAGCTTTGCCGATAGGCGTTGCTTATGGTAGCACTCATCCTCGTAGTGCTTCCTTTTCCCACAGAAGCCACACGTGATGGTGCACCTGTAATGAACCGGCAGCTTCGCTTTGGCGCTGGTGTTCTTCTCCTGCTGCTTTCCCTGGACTACGAAGCAGTCTCGCTGCTCGCAGTCAGGGGCGTGCTGCAGGTGTCCCTACTCGTCTCTGGCATCACACCAGAAGAGCTCCTTGACATTTTCCATGATACGCCTCCCCATTGCATCTATAGTCGCGCGATCGCAGCAGAAGAAAGAAAAAACCCAGAAAAAGACGCACAACCAGAGGAAATAAAGCGCAAAATGGATTTTTCCGACCTCAGAAACCCTCAAAAACATTTTACGCCGCTGTTTGGCGAGGTCGCAAAATTTGGGACACTCACAGAAAAAGCAGAACAACAGAGTCGCGACGGCGACGAAGTTGAGCGTTGCTTGCCCCAAAACACCTAGCAAAGTGCGTGTCCTAGGCGCTAGGGACTTGTGCGCGCTCCAACAACAAAGAAGAAGATTAGAGGCGATAATAGGGCCAAAACGATGGCCTTCGGCCAGGGAGTGGTTGTCATGGGGGGCTAACGGTCCTGTCCTGCGATGCAATGCAGGGCAACCATGACAACCGCTCTTACACAGAAACCCCCCTTTTTTGTAGCACAAAAGAGGCGTATCGCCAAGACGGGAAAGCGGAACGTTGCGTGCCTGAAATCACTTAGCAAAGTGTATGCAATAGGAGTAGGGGACTTGTGCGCGCCCCAACACCAACCAAAGAGTAAGTAGCATATGCCGCCATGCATGCATTAAGACACCCTTACTCTTGGGCGTCGCATAAAACAAAGAATCCAAGACAAAAAGAATAAGTTGCGTGGGTGTTTCAAAATACAAGGAGGCCACAAACCAACGAGTAAGTACCTTGTACCGCCGTGCATGCATTAAGACACGCTTACTCTTGGGCGTTGCAAAAAACAAAGAGTCCACAAACCGTGCCTCTCGCCCTCTAATACGCCGTATAGGTAAAGAAAAACGCTTCGCGAGCGGCGCGTAAACACCGAAAAAATGGATTACTAACACGCCACGCCCTCCGACTTGCACGCTTCCTCTTCCTTTGTCCTTCTCCATGTACCTCTCCACCCACCTTTGTGCCCATTAAGACACGCTTACTCTTGGGCGTCGCAAAAAACAAAGAGTCCAAGACATAAAGAATAAGTAGCATATCATGAATGCATTAAACAAACACGCCTACTCTTGGGCGTCGCAAAATACAAAGAGTCCACAAACCAACGGGTAAAAAGCATACACCGCCATGCATGCATTAAGACACGCTTACTCTTGGGCGTCGCCAAAATCAAAGAGTCCAGGACGGGAAGAAGAAGTAAGACGCCATAGGAAGCAATGTGTAAAGAAAAATGTTTCAACAAAAACAAAGAGTCCGCAACGTCGCTGCCACGGTATAGCACACGCGAGCACGCACCCACACCCACACCCCACACACCACGCAACACACCGAGCACGCGCACCGGTGAACAGGGGCTGGGAGGCCCAGGACACCGCACACGCAACACCGCACACCGGACACCACACACACCGCAACACACAGCGACACCGGAGAACACGAACCAAGTGTCCCAGGACACCACACGCACAACACAACACGCACCACACGAGCACACCAGCACAAAAGGGCCAAAAGGCACACGCAACACCACGCAGAGAGCGTGTACACCGGTGAACAGGTGCCAGGAGGCCCAGGACACCGTACACACAACACCACACACAGAGCGTGCACACCGGTGAACACGAGCCAAAAGGCCCCGCACACCGTACACGCACCACCACACACAGAGCGTGCACACCGGTGAACGGGAGCCAGGAGGCCCAGGACACCGTACACGCACCACCACACACAGAGCGTGCACACCGGTGAACAGGAGCCGGGAGGCCCAGGACACGGTACACGCACACATAGCGTGCACACCGGTGAACAGGAGCCAGGAGGGCCAGGACGCCGTACGGGCAACACCGCACACAGAGCGTACACACCGGTGAACAGGAGCCAGGAGGCCCAGGACACCGTACACACAACACCACACGCAGAGCGTGCACACCGGTGAACAGGAGCCAGGAGACCCAGGACACCGTACACGCAACACCACACACAGGGCGTGCACACCGGTGAACAGGAGCCAGGAGGCCCAGGACACCGTACACACAGCACCACACGCAGAGCGTGCACACCAGTGAACAGGAGCCAGGAGGCCCAGGACACCGTACACGCAACACCACACACAGAGCGTGCACACCGCTGAACAGGAGCCAGGAGGCCCAGGACGCCGTACACGCAACACCACACACAGAGCGTGCACACCGGTGAACAGGAGCCAGGAGGCCCAGGACACCGTACACGCAACACCACGCACAGAGCGTGCACACTGGTGAACAGGAGCCAGGAGGCCCAGGACGCCGTGCACGCAACACCACACAAAGAGCGTGCACACTGGTGAACAGGAGCCAGGAGGCCCAGGACACCGTGCACGCAACACCACACAAAGAGCGTGCACAAGGGTGAACAGGAGCCAGGAGGCCCAGGACACCGTACACGCAACACCACACACAATGCGTGCACACCGGTGAACAGGAGCCAGGAGGCCCAGGACGCCGTACGCGCGACACCACACACAGAGCGAGCACACTGGTGAACAGGAGCCAGGAGGCCCAGGACGCCGTACACGCAACACGACGCACAGAGCGTGCACACCGGTGAACAGGAGCCAGGAGGCCGAGGACACCGTACGCGCAACACCACGCACGGAGCGTGCACACCGGTGAACAGGAGCCAGGGGGCCCAGGACACCGTACACACAACACCACACGCAGAGCGTGCACACCGGTGAACAGGAGCCAGGAGGCCAAGGACGCCGTACACGCAACACCACACACAGAGCATGCACATCGGTGAACAGGAGCCGTAGGCCCAGGACACTGTACACACAACACCACACGCAGGGCGTGCGCACCGGTGAACAGGAGCCAGGAAGCCCAGGACACCGTACACACAACACCACACACAGAGCGTGCACACCGGTGAACAGGAGCCAGGAGGCCCAGGACACCGTACACGCAACACCACACACAGAGCGTGCACACCGGTGAACAGGAGCCAGGAGGCCCAGGACGCCGTACACGCAACACCACACTCAGGGCGTGCGCACCGGTGAACAGGAGCCAGGAGGCCCAGGACACCGTACACGCAACACCACACACAGAGCGTGCACACCGGTGAACAGGAGCCAGGAGGCCCAGGACACCGTACGCGCAACACCACGCACAGAGCGTGCACACCGGTGCACAGGAGCCAGGAGGCCCAGTACACCGTACACACAGCACCACACACAGACCGTGCACACCGGTGAACAGGACCCAGGAGGCCCAGGACACCGTACACGCACCACCACACACAGAGCGTGCACACCTGGGAACAGGAGCCAGGGGGCCCAGGACACCGTACGCACAACACCACACACAGAGCGTGCACACCAGTGAACAGGAGCCAAGCGGCACGGCACACCACACGAGCAACCCGCCCCCAAAACGAACCCAGCCCACGCCGCCCTGCAGGAAAGAAACACCATGTCAGACCACCAAGACCAACTGTCCGGCCAACGCCAACCCAGCGGGTACGACGAGGGCGGGCAGGCAGGGCAGGCCGGCGAAGGGGGACAGAGGGACAAGGCGGGGAAAGCAAGAGGAGAGGAACCGAACCCCCCCCCCCCAACGTGCACACACCCATCTGCCGCGCACCGGGCCACAGCCGGGCGCCAACAGGGCCCGCCATGGAGCCAAACGGGACCGCTAGAGAGAGGGTGTGTCCCCGCGCCTGCGCAACAGCACGCCCAGGCAAGGAGCGCGCGCCACACGCAGGCCAAGCAGGGCACACGCGCAGCACCGCACGCCAGCACGCACCACGGCACAAAACAGGACACCACCACGGCAAACACCCACACCCGACGACGAACGAGCGGCCAAGAACAAGTCCAAGCCCCGCAGTCCCCACAGCACGACAGCCGCCGTCCGGATGGACGTGTGTGCGCCCGGCAGTGAACCCAGCCCCTGCCAGCTACGAACCAGCCGTCGTCCGGATGGACGTGTGTGCGCCCGGCAGGGTACCGAACCCCTACCGGCTACGGAACAGCCGCCGTCTGGAAGGACGTGTGTGCGCCCGACAGTGAACCCAGCCCCTGCCGGCTACGAACCAGCCGCCGTCCGGATGGACGTGTGTGCGCCCGGCAGTGAGCCCAGCCCCTGCCGGGTACGAAACAGCCGCCGTCCGGATGGACGTGTGTGCGCCCGGCGGTGAACCCACCCCTGCCGGCTTTGAAACAGCCGCCGTCCGGACGGACGCGTGTGCCCCCGGCAGTGAACCCAGCCCCTGCCGGCTACGGAACAGCCGCCTTCCGGAGGGACACGTGAGCACCCGGCGGGCACGCACTGCCTGCCGGACGGGCTACCGGACCACCGGGCCCGCGCCACCCAGAGGGATGAATGCTCAGTTATTGCAAACCACATGCCAAACGGTACCACACCCAACACCACCCGCAATGACACACCATCACCACCACCATGCACGCCCACCCGCCACCACACACCCAAGGCCCATCATCAGGGCCGCCCGCCGACACCACAACCACCAAGCAGTCCAGCCACAACCACCACCACCACCCGCCATGGGCCACCCACAGCATCACCAACAACACCCTCCCCCCCGGCAGCACTCACGACGCCGTCGCCAAGCACACCGCGCCCCGCACCACACTCGCAACACCCCCACGCTCCACACCACCCACAGCACCTACACAGGAAACCGCCAACACCGCCGTCCCACCCCTACCACCTGAAGCACCGTCACCATCGACGTCGCCAGCGGCACCACCATCACGCCCGACCACACCGCGCGAACGACACACCCACAACAAGCACCCAACCCCAAACACCCACACCGACACCACCCACGCCGACCAGACCCCACGACACCCACGCAACGCACACGCCGGCCACGCTCCACCAGACAACACAAACCGCCACACGCACGGCAACAGCGCACCCGACGCCCACAGACCCCCGGCAACCGGCACCACGTACACACCAACACACGCACCCACACCCAACCACCCCCACCAAGCGCCCGACGCACCGACCACCATACGCACAGGCAACCGCCGAACGCCGGCACCGACTCGACGGGCGGACAGGCAGACAAACCACCTCGTCGGCATCACCAACAGCACCATCACCCAAGCCACCACCTGCGGCACCAACGCCACCATCGCCCGTTGCACCAACGGCAACCCCCCCTCCGGCCCCCCACCACCCGTTCCCAACGCGTCACCTACGGCACACACCGGCCTCACCGTCACCCAGTGCATCGCCTACGTCACCCTCGCCATCGGCACCACCGACGACACGACCGCCCACAGCACCCTCAGCAACACCCTACGTAGGGACAGTACCAGCGGCGCCACCAACCAGCACACCACCTGCAACACCCACATCAACATCGCCACCACCCATGACATCACCCGCAGCGCCCTCACCATCGACGTCACCGGCAGCACCCCCCCCAGCGCCCGCCCGTTCACCTATGACACCATCAGCGTCACCAACCCCGTCGCCGCCCGGCGCGTCACCTGAAGCACCGACGTCAACAACACAAACCCGTTTCGACGCCTACAGCACCCCCCCCGTAGGCGTCACCAGCATCTCCTCCACCGATTGCATCGCCAACAGTGCCCCAGCCCAACCCACTGCGCCTTCGGCGCACACATACCCGACACCAACACAAACCAACCACGCCCACACTGCCCACCACCCCATCAGCCCACGCCATGAACACACCCACACGCACGCCCACGCCCCGCCACGCCACCCAGGCACTAACCAGGAGCCGCGACCACCAACGCAAGCGCCACGCCACCACTGCCGCCAACCACCCGCTGTCAGCGCCCCACGGACCAGCGCCGTGGGAACCGGAAGCCTGGGGGCCGGCGCACAGACAGGGAACCCAGAGCGCAACAGCCACCCGACCCCCGTCCCCCAAGACACCCACGCCCACACCGGCGCCGACACCGGCACACGACCACATCCATGCACAGCACCCCAGCCTACCCCCCTCGAAAAAAAAAAAGCAAAGCCAAACAAACCAGCGAAAAGAGAGGAGCAAGGGAAAGGCAGAGGAAGGGACCGCGGGGGGAGCAGAAGGCAAACACGCAAGCCCACACACGCGCCCCCCCCCCCCCCCAGCCAACCCGACCCCGCATGTCCCGCACCCTCCCAGGAACCGCAAAGCCCAAGACCACCCCCCAGGGACCACCACAACAGACCACCATGAGGAGCCGCCGGGGACGACACACGACACACCGCTGCCAACCACACGGTCGACACCGACACAAGCCCCACCCCCACAACCCGCCCCACACACCGCTGCGGCGCCCCAACGCACAATGGTGCCCCCATGGATGCGGTACACCCCATAAACCCCCTTCAGCCAGCCGACCAGAGACCACCACGGGATGCACCAAGGGGACACCGCAGAAGACCCACCCAAAGTGAGGCCCCGACACCCGCTACCCGCCGGCAGCGTAACACGGGCCAACCCCACACCCGAGCAAATAGCCCCCCCCCCAACGTGGAAACGATACACCCCAGCCACACACCGCCACTCACCACCCGCGGGCACCGCACCGGGGCCACAACACGCCAAGGATGCCGCGACCCACCGACCGCGGACCCCGCAAACGCAACAGCCCGCGCCTGGCCCATACACGGCGCTCCCTGCACCACTGGGCCCACTCAACCGTGGGCCGACACCCCCAAGCACCACACGACCACACCCCCCTGGTTGCGACACTCCAGTCCCGCACACCCCGCCCCAGGGGACCCCAGGCCCCACGCCACACCGACCCCGCACGGCCCACATACTGAAACACGCCAGGAGGACGATCAAGAGACCGCGCGGGGCTGCCCCACACCGCCAGAGGACAAACCACGGGCGACAACACACCCCACCAGACCTGGACATGGTGCCCCCCCCCCCCCACCGGGAAGGCCACCACACAACACAACACCACCATACCACACCGCACCCCCCTCCCCCACCCGGGGGCACGGGACACCACAGCCCACCAACACAGGAATGAAGCCGTGCCACGCCGACTCCGCACCCCAACCCACCGGCACCACCCCTGGAAACCCCGCACACCTCACGCCAGCTCAACGCCCACCACCGGCCACAACCCGAACCGCACACAGGGGCAACACCACCGGCCAGGACAGCCCCCAGCAAGCAGCCACACACCACAACCACGCGAAACGGCGCGTCTCCCCGGGCACCGGTGCACGACCCCGCACCGGCCGCCGCGCGTGCCCCGAACACCAGCATCACACTCCCACCGTGCCATGAAGCAGCACCCCAACACGTGAACACGCACGATGACCCCATGGCCCTGGACATCGACAGCCTGCTAGAGCTGGAACTCCAACACACGGAGGACACGGAGCATCATATGGACCTCACCCCGCCGGAGCTCGAGCCCGCAGCAAGCGGCCCTGCGGACCCCAGCCCGCATATTGCCCCCCCGCCCCCCCCCCCCGCGAGCGGGCGCCCTGGACGCACCTGTCCAACGCCCTGCGGCGCCACCACCCCACCAACGAAGCCAGCAACGGGCCCGCCGAGTACCGGGCGTCCCTCGAGCACGACCTGCCCGACGTCATTGGGCCGGGACTCCACGGGTACACCACCGCCCGCCCCCCTCCAGGCACCCCCACACAGGAATGGGAGGACGAGTACGCCGTCGACGTCACCGACATGACGGCATACGTGGAAAGCGTGGAGGACCCGGAGCAAGACACTGTCCCCAGCCTCCTCGCCTACTACAGCTGGAGATGGGGCCACCAGGTCACCCTCCACCGACCGCAGGACGGGCCCCACCAGTGGTCCCCGGAGCAAACGGCGAAGTGGGACATCGTCCTCCAACTCATCCCCGAGGGCTTCTACATCCTCACGCACAGCAGATTATCCGACGCCACACCCAATGCACAGGCGCTGCCACTGGCCCAGCCCCAGGAGGACGACGCAGACGCACCCCCCCCGGAGGAATGTAATTGGGACCCCCCCACAGCCACCACCGAACGCATGCCGCATGGGCTCACGAAACATCACCTCCCCCACGACTACCATGCCACCAACGACTCGCGGGGACGCCGCACACTGCCCCTGCAGTGGGCATCACCCGAAGGCACCTTCACGTGGGGGGAAATCCTCCCCGGCACCGTGGCGCTCACGTACCTGTGGCTCCGGGACGCGGAGACGCACACGCAGCCCTCCGGCACACACCTCCTCCTCACCCTAGAGGGAGAGGCCGCCGTCAAAAACGTCCACACAGCGGAGGGAGAGGACTACGTGACGGCGAACGCAGACACCGCATTATGGCTGCACGCTCACGAGCACACCACACCCCCCACCGTAGTACCGGGGTCACACTCCTGGCACGTGGTCATCGTGCGACTGCCGACAGGGGCAGACACAGGAAGCGCCCAACAGGGATGGGCGGACAGGTGGGCACATGTGTGCGCCTCCCTGCACGAAGGGCTGCAAAGACCCTCCCTCACCAGTGACAACCTCGAGCCGTCCCCCACCACGGCCGAATCCCACACCATGGCGGCCCCCCCCCACCGGAGTCTGGGCCTACACACGCACCCTCCACCGCGAGGCAGCGGAAGCCCTGAAGACCGCCATCTCCAACCACCAGGGCCTCGTGCACACACCCCACGATAACACACAAAAGGCCTACACCCTATGGTGGCACCACCCCGCACCAGAAGGAGGCCTGCAGCCACTGGCAGACCAGCCTGGCATTGGCCCAGACCTCACAGCGATCGCCCACGCTGTCGCCGCCATGGCCCAGCAAGTTGGGGCGCCACCCCAGTGGGCACCGTCCATCATCAAAGAAACGGCGGCACGCCACAACCCAGCTTTCGCACACTTCCGGGGACGCCCCATTCATCCCACCCTACCGGACCTCGACCTCCCCGCCCACGATGCGTGGGCAGTCCACATCCTCGTGCCCCACAACACCGCGCCCAAAACGGGGGACGCGACGGCACGCATCACCAAACAACTCCCCAATACCGCACTCCACTACGACATACCAACGCCAAACGTCATCGTCACCCACAACACGGGTCGCGACCACTACTACCTCCAAGCCACGCATGAGCGCTCCCCCGTCACCATATACACCTTCACCACCTACCCTGGCCTCCAGCCACCGCAACACCACCCGCGCCCGGCATGGAAGCATCCCCTACACGTCGCCCCGACCCCGCGCAAAAGGCCCACCCACCACGCGCCCCCTCCCGCCGACAGCACCGCCCTCCACACCGCCCGCAGACAGGCCGCGGCACACCACCAAAACCACCTGCTCCCACGCATTAACGCTGGACCCGGCACCGTCACCGAGGCCACCCACAAAAGCACCTTGAACCTACTGGCCCGCAAGCTACGCCCCAAAATGGCACTGGATAACACACTCTGGATATACTATGGCGAAAGCGGCACGGCACGGGTGGCAGACCTCCGCACCATCATCCCCCGCCACATCCAGCGCGCCGTAGGACCCTTCACCGTGTACGCGGTACCGCACCCCATAACAGCCCAATGCACCCACTGCAACCCTCGGTGTGTGCTACCATGCGCAGGCGCTCTGCAGCAACCCCTGCCCACCCCTACCTACAGGGGGGGCATATACCTCGGCACGATACCCGGGGACCCACACCCCTAGGTCCTGCCCGCAGCGGACCGCCACCACGCCATACCGCTACACCTTGTCGAGCACCTGGCGGTGGGACCATCCCCCTTCGGGAAGCGCCCCCCCCACACCCCATCCGACGCACGCCCGCCAGATGAGCCGACGCACGCCACACCTGGACCCGAACGCGCCATCGCACTCCTCACCCTAAAGGCGGAAGCCACCATCCCCTGAGGCCTGGAGGGGGAAAACCACCTCATGGCGGAAGGGCTGACGGAACACGTCCTGATCGCAGCCATGTACGCCACGGCGTCCGCCTCCCGCCTCTGGGAGGACCGCCACTCCCCACCTCTAGCCCAAGCAGCGCAGGACCCACCCGACACAGGCCCTACCGCCGAGGATATCCACCAAATCCTCAACATGCGAGCACCCCCGAAGACCCACCCTGCGGTCCGCCCCATCCAGCTCGTCAGCTGGGACGCCATGAACGCCCCCCCGACCACCACGGAGGTCCACATCCTCAAACACCGGGGCGCCTGGTGGACGGTGGATTGGGACGACCACGGCAAGGTCAGACGGGCAACAGCACACGCCCCCGACGACGAAGTCCCGCCCCCACCACGCGGAGGGGACCGCTTGCGACTCGCCGCACGCATCCCCCACGCCCCAGAAGCAGCTTGGGAAGCGCTGCACTACGCCCTCTACTGGGCACAGGGGGCGCCAGAAGGATACTCCCCCCAGAACGCACCCCAGCCTGGACACGCCACGCCGCCCGCTACACGGCCCACATGCGCCGCCACGGGGCAGGCACCGGGCACCGGCTCCTCACCTGGCCCACGGACCCGCCTGAGGCCCTGCAGGAGGCCGAGGAAGTGCTTGGCCTCATGACCAAGCAAGTGTTCCAGCTGAAGGACCCCGTCCCCACGTCCAAGCCCGACGTCCCAGCCGCCCGCGAACACCCCGTGTTTGCACCGGGCCAGGCACCCGTACAGCAGCCCCAGGGCGCACCTCCCCAACGAGGACAAACCGCTGCCCGGCGCCGCCAAGGTGCGCAGAAGCGAAAAGCCCCCACACAGGCCAAACCCGCGCCAAAGCCAAGGGCCAAGTCGAAGAGCTGGACCAAAGATGAGGCCGCTGCCCTGTATCCCGAATACGCCATCGGTACCCAGGTGCAGCTGCCCTTCGAGTACGCCACGGCCGCGGGCCCCTCCAAGTGGATATGGGCCGCAGGGGAGGTCAAGCACCGGTACCTCGTCACCGGGGACCACCAGGGGTTCAAGATCCACGTCAAGTGGGACCCGGCCACCCCCAACGACAAGAGGGTGGGGCGCACCATCGAACTCTGGCGAGACCGAACCGGTCGTGAGATGGTCCCCATGCAGCTGTGCACCCCCGACACGGAGCACCTCACCGGCATCGAGTACACGGGCGAAGTCCACAATGCATGGGCCCTACCCCAGCCCGAGAAGCGGAACCGCAAGGCACCCACAGCTCAGGGCGTCATCGACCTCCTCGCCGCCTGACAGGGCCAGGGCCGGACACCGCCCGCCCCCCCAACTACCGGTCCCCAGAAACCGGCACCTGCGGAAGCCCACGCCCGCATCAACATCCTCAACGAGCCCGCGGTCACCTACGACCCCACCAAGGCCGCCACACTGCAAGCCATGCCCGGGCCGCACCCCCAGGGCGCAGACCTCCTGGGGTTCCTGGAGCACGCCCTCCGCAGAGCGGACGAACCCGAACCAGCACCGATCCTCGACCCGGAGGGGAACAAATATCACGCCCACTGGGAACGGGGGGTGCCCCTCTACCACAAGACGTCGGTCACGGTGCATGCCCACCCCGACCTCGGAGTGGATGGTCGCCTCGGGGCGTACGAGTGCGTGGGGCCCGGATGGCAGCTAAACGTGCTACTCACGCACGTCCCATTCGGGGAGGAGACCAAGGACTTCCTGGACACCCTGAGCCTGGCGTACCGCCGACTCTCCCTCCTGGCACCCACCGTCATCATAGGCGACTCAAACGCCGCCCCCACCGACGACGACCGCACCGGCCCACCCACAGCCACCGACACAGCTGTTCGGGACGCCATGCACCAACTGGGCCTCACCGACCTCACGGCAGGACTCACCGGCACACCCTCCCATTACCCCCACCAAGCCGGCACCAACCCATCCCGCATTGACACGTGCTACGGGGACCCAACCACGGTGCGCGTCGACGAAGCAGCCTACGGGGACCCCCCGCCCACAGACACGGGCCACCGGCCCCTCTACATCGACCTCATCATCCCCAACCTACCCCCACCCGCGGCCACCCTGCCAGACGACACCCTCCCACCCACACTGCAGTTCCCGGCCGAGGACGACCACGGCGCCTGGCACAGGTAGAACAGGGCCCTACACGCCATCCTGCGCCGCCCGGATGCACCGACACTCACCAACGCCATGCGCCGGGCGGCACAAGCATGCGGCATGGAGCGTGACACCAACCACACAGGAGCACCACCAGACCTTACCCTCCAACAACTCGTCCATGACATCTGGACCACGAAAGGGGAACTTGCCACCCTGCTACGCCCCAGCACACCGGAGGCACGAGACCAGGATGCCCACCTCCGTGCGCTCCTCACCACCCGCCGCCACCAACTCCAGGAATGGCACGCCCACTGCATAGCGGCCGCAGCCCAGGAACGCGAAAGATACGGCAGAAACGACACGCCGTACAAGTCTCTACGGTACGTCAGCCGCATCCTGGAGGACACGGGGCGCCGTACCATCCACGCGGTGCGCACCCCCGAATTAGGCCTCACCAATGACCCCGACGCCGTCTCCCAGGCGGTCCTGGACAGCTTCCAGGCACAACACGAGGACGGCCTCCCCGAGCTGGACCCCCACACCAGAGACACCATCTGCGAGCATCTGCCCAGAGTCTTCAACCGGGAACAGCGGCGTGCCATCGAACACGACCCCTTCAGCATCTCAGAACTGCAACGCGACCTAGACCGCCTGAAGAAGGGGGTCGTGCCCGGCGTCGACGGTTTGCCGGCCGAAGCGTACCAACGTCTCACCCTGCCCGTCAAACGCCGCCTGGCAGCCTGCCTGCGGGACATCGTCACAGGCGCCACGCCCATCCCCCCTGAGTGGGCCAACCTGGTCCACCCCCTCTACAAAAAGGGAACTGGTGGCCCATAGTCTGCGCCACCACCGAGGTCAAGCTGGTGTGGACGCTCATCCTAGGCCGCATCGCGCCGGCGGTCTTCGCCCACGTGCCCGCCAGCATGTGGGGAGCCATGGCCGGCAGGTCCCCCCACGAGGCCATCTTCCTCCAGGACACCGCATTGGACATGAACCCCTACGAGATGATTATCGCCTCCCTCGATGTCCAAGGCGCGTTCCCCCACGCCCCACACCGGCTCCTCACGGAGGTATCAGATGCCATGGGCCTCCCATTCCTATCCTTCATGATCGGGTACATCCAGACCCGACTCTACGCCGTCATCACAGCCGCAGGCCTCACCCCCTGGATCGGCACAGACAGCGGGGTCCCCCAGGGAGGCGCCGAAGGCCCCTTCCTCTACCTCCTCGTCACCCTGCCACTGGCATTCCAGCTAGCACGGGTATAGCCGGGGTACGCCCCATACCCGCTACGGTCCCCCCTCATCAACTTCGCGGACGACAACCTCCTAACTACGGCAACCCGCCACCGCGACCCTGAGAACGCAGGGCTACCAATGACCACCGAGCAAGCGTCCGCCATTCTCCAACTCACCACAACCTACCTGGACGCCCACCAGCTCCTAGTGCACCCCCGCAAATCGGTCGGGCTGGCCGACGCCAAGACCCCCACTCCCCACATTCGGAAAGGCGAACCCTTACACCTGGAAGACACCACAGTCCACGTGGGAGTCACACAGGCCATGCGGCACCACCACATCACACTCCCAAGCAAGCTAGAAGAGCGCCTCGCCCGGCTACCCCAAATTGCCAGGGGGGACCTCCTGTCTACGCAGGGCCTGGCGTACTTCATGGAAGCGGTGCTCAACGCGGCCATCGGGTACCAACCCCTGCACCTCCCGCGCCCCCAAGACGCCCTACGCCACGCTCGACAGCAAGTGACGAAGGCATGGGCGCAACACGGAGGCTGGCCCACGTCTCTCCCCAAGGAGGCCATGATGGCCCACTGGCGCTACTACGGAGACAATACAGGCGCCCTGGTCGACATGACCTATGCCAAACACGCAGCGCACCTTCTACACAGGGTAACACACAACCACCAACCGGAAGTTCGCGAGGCAGCAGCCATACGCATAAAAGAAGCGCAAATGGCCCGCAACACCTGCCCCCGGTGGATACTGGCGCAACACGGCGTCTCCACCTCCGTGGGCACTGGCATCTGGGCCCAGCTACAACTCCTCCTACCACACCACACACACGCCATCCTGACAAACCACCACTGCGATCAACAGGGGCCACTCGTGGCCACACACACCGACGTCCACCGACACCCGGCAGGTGAGGTGGACACCCTGCGCCTCGTGGGGGCCACCGTCACCATAGTGTATATCACCCCAACACAGATGAAGATCATGGCCCAATGCGACGCCCACCACGTCCTGTTCCTTTCCGACCCACAATGGCCAGCACGCCACGTGTTCCAAGCGTACCTCCGCGCATGTGCTACGAAGGCAGGGCGCGACATGCCGGGGCCCAAGGACATCGACACGGCGTACACAGCTTTCCAGCGCCAGCACCCCCGGCCCCGCCCGAGCGAGCATGAGACCCCCAACAACGGCGGCACGACGCAGGAGGAGCCAACCCCGTCAGCCGAAGGCTGGACACCACCCACCATCCTGCTACTAGCACCAAACGGCCACAAACATGCTATCCGCACTGTCCAGCGACACCATGCCCCCTGGTCCATCCCCAAACACAATGCACCGGAGACCGATGTACCACCAGTCAGACACAGTGACCAGGGCATACCACGCACGTGCTGGCACTGCGGCCCGGCAGCCCTCGACACTCCGTGGCCCCTGCTGCACCTCATCTCCACCCACTACCACACCCCCACCGCCGCTGCCACCGCCGACCAGCAGACATGGCTCTCCCCCTGGTTTCACACGGTACCCCCAGGTCACCTGGCGCACGTAGCCTGGACCCGAACACCCACGGCGACATGGACGTTCACCAACGAGCGGGCAGACCCAGTCGGCGTGGCTATAGAGTACGACCGCTGCGACCCGCACCGCGCGGGACCTCAGAAGGCACCCATGCGCCCCCTACAGCACAAATGACCCACCCTCCGCGGCGACAAAGACGACAAGGAGCGGCGACAGACCATCACGTGCCAGAAGTTCCACCCCAATACGGGATACCTCTTCCACCTGATGTACGCGTATATCAGCCAGGAGCGCCCAGACAGGGGCCTCCTCCGCCTCACCCCACGAGCCCAGGCCATCATCACCCAGGGGATAGGCGTCTATGCAGCGCCACTACTGCAACCCACGCAAATCACTGCCAGAACTGCCCAGGGGAACCCCATCTACGTCAATCAGCCCACAGCAATCGCCCGCCTACCCATACCCAGCAACACCGACATCATCTACTTCACTGACGCATCCGGCACCCAGCAACGCACCCCCACGGTCGGTTGCGCCTCCGTGCGCATCACCTGGCACGCGGACGGCCTCCACGTGGAACACCACACAGGGGCCACCATCTTTGGGGCGTCCTCCCACGGCGAACTGCGCACCATGGCAGACGCTGTCACCGCCACACCGCAACCCACGACGATCCGGCCCCGCAACATCTGGGTAGTCTTGGACGCCACCGTCAACATCCACCTCACCAGGCGCCTTGCGGACCTGCCCCTCCACAAAGCGCTAGAGTCCGGCCTCACCACACAAGCGTTGGGACTATGGATGGCCTTCAAGGGCATGCACTTCCAGAACGCCCTACACATCGTCAAACAGGAGTCACACCGCTACGCATACGGCAATGGACGCGCAGACACGCAGGCCAAACACCAGAACACCAACCACACCCCAGGGCTCGAACACGTGCGACTGGACACCCCACACCACAGCCACCTGCAGCACCTGCCCCCGATACCCCCGGCCACACAGCCCCCCCAATGGATGCCCGAGGACACGCCGTACACGGATCGAGACAAGCAGTACCACTACCCCACACCCATCCAGCAACTGGCCACCACTCTGGGCCACCCAGAGAACACCGAACTCCTCCGACGCCTCGAAGACTCCGTCCACACCCCCCTCTACTACTCCGCCCTACGCCCGGATAGCCTCCCAGCACACCTACAAAAGCCCCGACTCCAACTCGCCCTCGAACAGCTTCCCCTCCTCACCCGATACCACCGATGGTATGCGCGCCGCTCGATCCACGTCCCCGCAGGATACACCAAATGCATCTGCAGCCACGCGGAAGAAGAAACCTGGGACCACTTCAAGGTGTGCCCCCTGTACAGAGGACTGGACACCCTCACAGACTGGAACCCAACCCACACCATCGCACAGCACGCCTGATGGCTGACGCAGTCCCCGGCGACCAGGCAACTCACCACCGTCCTCAAGCAGACAGAGGTACTCGAGGCGGTCCGCAGGGGACTCGTCTCCACTGCCATCTACACCTTGCTACGCACCCACGCGGAGGACCCCCAGGCCACGGCGGCGCACATGCAGCGGACGGCCGTTGCTAAGACGGCGGAGCAGCTCACATACCGCACCCACAAATACCTGCAGCATGCAGCAACCCTGCCCCCAACAGACCAAGCCCACCTCCTCAAACTCCTGTTCTACCAACCATGAGAACCTACCCCGTGACATACCAACACGGAACCCCCACCACGTCTACAAACCGACCACCGAGCACAGCACTGGCACAGCACACACGGGCAGCACAGGCACCGCACACACTCCCACCAGCATGCGCGCGCCACCAGTCCCCATCCCCCAACGCCGCCGTCCGTCCACAGGTACCACCAACAGCCAGCCACCGCATGTCCCCTCTGCGTTCGCCAGCGGCTACCACAGACAGCCCTGCCCTGAAACCCAGACCACTGGGTCTGCGTGGGAGCCGCGCACCGCCTCACCCACTGCCCCCACTGCGGGGACCTCAACCCCCCGCACCGCGAGCGGCCCGCGGCCCCAGCCGCACCCCCCCCCGCCAGCCACCCCAGCTTCTTCGGGTTCCTCACCGACACCCTCCGGGACAACCTGGGAGGGTACTACGTGGCGGACGCGGCGGACCACGCATGGACCATAGCCGTGGCCACGGGCAGCACACCCCTGCCCCCCCACAGCCCACCCCTACGCCACAGCGGAGGTGGCCTGAACGTGGCGGCCCGCCACATCCTCCTCGCCCTATACCTCCACCACCGTGACCTACACCTCCAAGACCCACAACTCCCGGCTCCCCAAGCAGCAGCCCTGACGCCAGAAGCGTGGGCCGGCACGGCACCAGAGGAGATAGCAGCCTACCTCGGAATCACTTGCCGCCGGTTCAACAACGCCCTCCGCCGACGGAAGGGAACACCTTACCCACTCAGCGCACTCCTCTACCCGGCACACCACCCCCACCCCGCACAACAGAAGCCCCCGGAGGGCTGGGCGTCTTTTCGGGTTGCCCACCTGGCCGCCCCCGACGAGGCCACCGCCACGCGGATGGGCCTCACGGACCAGGAAACCTACGTCAGAGGCCTCAATACAAGCCTCAAAGAGGCACACCGCTGGCACGCCCGCTCCCCGTCGCCCCCACGGGGACAGGGGGGTTCACCCGCCCCCGACACCCACCAGGCCAAGAAGACCAAGACAGGTCAGGGGGCCCGCCAACGCGCCAGCCAGCAGGGCCCGACGCCCCGACCATAGCCCGGGTCCAGCCACACCGCACCACCCCACGCCCAGACCCCCGGGGCACACCAACAACACCGCCACCGCCAGCGCCCACCACCACCACCGTACCGCAGCACCCAAACCCTGCAGCCCAGTCAGCCACCACCGCCCACACACGTCCACACCATGCCAGGACCACCATACGCGCAGAGTCAGGGGAAATGGCACCACCAACACGACCACCACGCCCCCGTCCCTCCCAACCCCTACCCCCTAATGCCCCCATGCTACAGCGACCCCCACCAGCTACATCCCCACCACGCCCCAGCACAACCAGGCCCTACGTACCACCCATCCCACATAGCGCACATTACCGCACCACACCATCACGTATTCCACCACCACCAACCCCTGCCACCACACCCACCAACGCCGGGGTACCACACACAACCTAAACACCCTCCACACCACCACGACGCGGTCCAGCACCACCCGCCGCCCCCGCTACACGGGCCCACGACACACGAGCCACGGTACACCCCCATGGACGCGCGAGGAGCCGCGCACGCACACCATCAACACCAGGGCCTAGTAGGAGCGCCCCACCACCACCAACAGCCCCCCGACCCACACCTCATACCAGCGAGCACCATCCACCAGCAGCCACCCATTACATACGGACCACAGCCCCACCCGGACGCTCATGCGGCCGCCTCCTACCACACCCTGGCACCACAACCAGTCAAGAGCCGCAAGGGCCGCATGGCGCACACACGCAACACCCACACGACCCACAGGGACGCCTGGACCCCCAGCCAGCACAACACCCACCCCCGCCCCCCCCCCACCCCACCACCACCAGCAGCCCCCCCACCCACACCCCATACCAGCGAGCACCATCCACCAGCAGCCACCCATTACATACGGACCACAGCCCCACCCAAACGCTCATGCGGCCGCCTCCCACCCACACCCCGGCACCACAACCAGTCAAGAACCGCAAGGGCCGCACGGCGCACACACGCAACACCCACACGACCCACAGGGACGCCCAGACCCCCAGCCAGCACAACACCCTTCCCCGCCCCCCCCACCACCCACAGCACCACCCCGAAACCACCCCCCCCCCCCCCCCCCCCGAGACCAGGCCACGGACACAACACGCGGCAGCCAGCACCAGCCAATTGACGTCGATACCCCCGCCGACACACGCCACCGCGAATCCCCCCTCCCGCGACCGCCACAGGAGACCCCATCACCGGACCCCAAGCGCGACAACGACGACCACCCCCCCCAACGCACACCACCCCCCCCATCACACCCCGCACCACCAGCCGCCGCACCGGCCGAACCCTACGCCCTACACAACCCCGCAGCGGTACGGCAGCACCTCCGGGGACTCGGGGAACACGACGCCGTGCTGTGCCTCCGCGCCTCCGGCACCAGCACCCGCATCCGGGCGGCCAACCTGGGGGAAGGCGTCCGAGACTTCCTCTTCGACGCCTTCCTCCACGTCGCCCGACACGACCGCCCCCCACGCGCCACCCCAGACGGCGAGAGCCCGTCCCCCACGGGGAGCCGGATCTTTGTGCCCCCCATTGACTGGGGGCGACACCTAGTCGGACACGCCGTGCCGGGGCGGGAGGACACCAAGGGCCACACCCGCTACCACGAGCCCAACATGGCCCAACCCCCACCCGGTGCCACCCCCGACAGCACCAAAGAGTGGGAGCGGGAAACATGGGTAGCCCGGATGGCCTCCCTGAGCAACTTCCGGCACCACGTCCCGGGAGACATCCCCACCCCCGACGAGCAACAGCCAGCCCCCTCGACGTACATGACCCTCATGTACAATCTGCACTACACCCTCTCCACCACCAACTACCACGCACCCACTGACCACTGGGTTGTACACGGTACCGACTCCCTCCTCCCCGCCGACTACGCCCCCCCCCCCCCACACAGCCCAGGCCCCGACACGTACGCCGGGGGGGACGACCCGGACGACCCCCACATCTGGGGCACGTGGGAACGCAAATCCCTGGACACGCTGCTCTCCATCCGCAGCAGCAACCAGGGCCTTGATAGGGCGATGTATTGCCTCGCCAAGTGGACCCAACGGACCTGGGGGATCCCCACGGACCGGTGGGTGTGGGTGGTCACACTGCGCCCCCAGCAGAGGGAAGCCCCCCCCAAACCGCAGGGTACCCACCCCCCCACGCCCCACCACCCTACAGCTCTGCCCGTACATGGTGGCAGCCCGCCTCATGACGCTGCTGTGGCCGGGCCCAGACACCCCCACCGAAAAATACCCCCACCTCACAGAGGAAGACATGCCCGGCATCCAGCGATGCTTCTTCCAGACCCTCGACTACCTCCAGCAAACACAGCCGCACGTCCTGGAGCAGATATGGCCAGCCCCCGGGTGACCCACGTGCCCGCGCAGCCGAGAAAACGCCGCCACACCAGCACCAGCACGCACGGATCACCAGGGAAAACGCGCACACACGCCCGGTGCCCGAACCCGCACCCTCGTTCTCGCTACTTGCAGGACCCAGCATCATACGCCCGCCCCCGAAGCCCAGGACCCTCCGCCGTCTCCCACAGCCCTCTCCTCCGCCTCTGACTCCACAACCTCCACCACCACGACCACCTCATCCACCGCCACCACCACGTCCTCATCCAGCACTCCACCCCCCAGGCCGCAGGGGACACTTCCCAAACGGGCCCCAAAACACGCCCCTACCGCGAGCAACCCCGCCGCCGCCAAGGCCCACGCCCCGACGAGGCCCACACCCGCGACCCAGCCGAAACCCAAGACCGCCGACAAACAGCCACCCAAACCTGTCAGCGCGCCACAACCGCAACCCGCAGCCAAGCCCAAACCCAAGTCCAAACCGGGCGCCACGACGGCAGCGCGAACCCGGCCCCCGGAGGACGTCCTCTATGACATTCGGCCCCAGCCGTCCCAGGCCGGAAGGCAGCCGCGCCCAGCGCGGCGCCCCCCCACCGTCACCGACGCCACCGCCACCACCTTCATGGCAGAGCGCGCCGCGGCCGAAGCACGACGCACCTCGTCCCGCCACCTCTCAAAGCCCGCACCCAAGGCCCACGGACCGCCCCCGACCAGGCCAGAACGAGGCCAGGGTCCGCAAGCAGCGCCCCCGCCCCCCTACCAACCCTCAATGACGGCCCACATGCAGCGCATGCCCCACTACCGCCGCCGCCGCGAGTCCCCGCCCAACCCCGAGGCGGAGACCGTGCGCGCACACCCGCGGGTCCACATCCGCGCGCGCCCCCACTCCCCACGCACCCCCACGGAACAGGACTACGAGGAATCCCCCAGGCCCGCCACCGCCACCGGTCCCCACGACCCTGTCACACACACCCACGCCCACTCCTCCGCCCAAGACCGCAAGCCCGCCCAGGAACAGTGGTGGCAGCGCTGGACCCACACGCAGCTCTGGGAGCTCCGAAAGTGGGCCCGGGGAGAGCCCTCCCTCGAGGGCCTGGTCCATCGGCCCCGCAAGGGGTCGGTGGAGAACTGCCGCCTCCGGCCGGCGGGGGGGTGGATGCCGCAGGCCGCATGGGAAGCCATGCTGGCTGATGCGCTCCACCCCCTGGGAGTCCACCCCCGCAACCTCCCCGCGCCCAAGGACCACCCGTATGTCCTCAGGCGCCTGCGGGAGACCCTTCAGGAGACGCAGCGAGACGGCATCCGCCTGCCGGACATCACCCAAAGCCCAGCCCCGCACAAACACACCCCCTCACCACCCCACAAGCGTCGGCGCACCGACACCGGCGGCACCCACAGCACCCCAGGAGCCCTGCGCACCACACAACACGAAGCGCCTGACCCCCCGGCCAGCGGCGCCGCCACCTAACCCCGTTACCCAGCAAACCACCACCACGGGGCGCCACGCCAGGGCCCGCCCAGAAGTCAACAAACGAACCGGACGCCGAGAGACGCCAACGCACACGACAACGGGCACCACTACGCCCAAAGCCACCGAACCCAGGCCCGCTACCGTCGCAACCGCCTAACCGAGCCAGAACCCAAGCACAAATCAAACCCGAGCCACACCCCGAAACCGCTAACCCTTGACTCCTAACCAGGCCCGCCGAGGGAACAACGTAACCACGGCCCACACCCACAGCCCACACAGCTGCCTAACCAGCCAGCTCCAGAAGCAAAGAGACACCTCACCAAACCCACCCTGACCCAAGCCCGTGTACACCAGGACGCGCGAGCCGCACCCCTGGGGCGCGACCGCCGCCCCAGCGGCGACGACACACGCCAGAGGACACAACGCTGGGGCACCGCCGCACCAGCTGCCCATGCCTGTGCCTGCAGTGTACGCGTGCCCCTGTTTTTCTTTTCTTTTTTTTTTCCCAAAAAAAAAAAAGAAAGAAAGAAAGAAAAAAAAAAAAGAAAGAAAAAAAAACGAAAATTAGGGGGGGAGGAAGAGGGACACAACAACCCATGGCACACGCGCACCGCACATAGCGCGCACACCGGTGAACGGGAGCCAAGTAGCCCAGGACACCGCACAGGCAACGCAACACACCGAGCGAGCACACCGGTGAACAGGAGCCAGGTGGCCCAGGACACCGCAGACGAGACACAGCAAACCGCGCGGGCACAGCGGTGAACAGGAGCCCAGCAGCCCAGGACACTGCACACACATAGGGCGGCCGAGGGACAGGAAAGATCCAATACCCCATGGGTCGACGCACTCGGGCGACCCAGCCGACCCACCGGGCCAGTGGCAGGATCGGTACTCCAAGGCCACTGGTCCGAGCCCGGCCAGGCTGCATCGGGGACCATGGCAAACGTCACCCGGAGCCATGGAAGCAGCCGGTGACAGGTGAGCCGGTACACAGTCCAGGAGGGGGTCACCTGCCAAGCAGAGTGGCCCCGCAACTCAAGCCACAAGGGTTTGGCGGTCGTACCGTAGACAAGCGGGAGCAATACCCCTTGTGGTGAGAGATACTCCACACGGCTGGGCAGCCTCCAGAGCTGCCGCCCAAAGGAGGGGGCATGTGGCCCTACCCATGGACACATGTGGGGACACCCTCCCACCTGGGACACATGGACCGGGTGGCCGCGACAATGCCTTCCCAAGCACATGCGGGAGCGGCTCAAGAGGCACCTGACATAGGGCAGTGGGCCCTTGGTAAGACGTGTTTCCTGCAATGTCAAAGGAGGCATCCCGAGCTCCCGAAGATACCTACCTACCTACCTACATGATACGGGCGTGGGCGTGTTTGGGGGTAGTCCCCTGCCCAGTTCTGGATCCTTGGTACCCTTTGCCATGGTTTCCAGAGCCTCCACCTCCAGGACGGTAGTTGTTCAGGTGCTGGTCGCTTTCTTTCTCCAGCGCTAGCTCCAGGAGTAGCACGCATAGATCCTCGTAGCGGAGGGATCTAGCCTTGCGCTCTGCCGTCGGACGGCACTCGTCCCACAGCTCTCGAGGGAGCTTAACCACCAACCAGAAAAGCAGGTCGCCGCTGCTGTAGGAACCGGGCGTCAATCGTCCAGCCCAGTGATCCAGGTCAGCCAACAGCTCAGAGACCCTGCCAGGTTTGGGGTTGTTGGGCAGCACGGGCAGGTTCTGGATCTCGGCCCTGATGGAGAGGTCGGTTTCGTAGGTCGGATACTGCCTCTCCAAGGCAACCAACACATCGACAAAGGTGGCGGAGTTAGTCACGATCTGTCTGACCTGCTTCTCCAGGTACTTGGTCTTGCAGCACTGCAGGAGTACATCGCACTTGACCTGTCCACTAGCGTGGGTTTGGCCGGTCAATAGGAGAAAGCGGCGAAAATTCTCAGCGAACTCGCTGAGGTCCTTGCCTGTGAACTCAGGCAGGTTCACCACGATCTTGGAGGTGGCAAAAGCCTTGCCCTCCTGAGACCTGCGTCCCTCAGGGCGTCGGGTCTTCCTCTTCTTCTTCTCCTTCTTCCCACTTGGGTTCTCGGGGTCCTCCGGGTCGTCTTCCTCCGAGGGCGAAGCAGAAGTCATCGACGGCGGCTCATCATCGAAGGGGTCTCCGCCTAGATCACTAGAGCCATAGGGCTCCACGTCAACCATTGCCCTCAAGGCTGTCAGCCCCAGCCGGTGGAGCTCGGCTCTGGTAGAGTTCGTCACGTGGCTGTAGGGCAGCTCGGCCGTTCTTGGTACGAAAGGGCTTCTCGGTATCGCTGCAGGGGTCGGCATCGGTCGGCTCCTCAGGCTCCCCAGGGTGTTTGTCAGCCCTGCCACCAGGTGGTTGGGCTGTACTCGATGGGGTGACACTCCCACCGTGGTAGGTGACGCTTAGGGCGGTATCTTCAGGGGCTCCAGCTTCTCTCGAATCTCTTTTTTTTTTTTTTTTGTAATACAAGTCCAAAGTCACTGCTGGAGAGTCCTCAGGAGGCCAGCCCATCATACAGAGTAACACCCACATCCCAGGTCACGGTCAGTGGGTGGGGCAGCAGGGAGGGGAAGGGAGCTGTGGACAGTGGGTTTGCGTTTGTGCAGAATAATTGAACATGTGGATAACACAGAAGTGGTCGCCCCGCACTCCACACCCGGGGGCCGTGGCAGTGTGATAGGGGGTACTGTCCGCGCGGGTGCCAATCCAGGGCATTTCCCCAGGAGAGAGAAGCAGGAGGCATTTGGGCCGGTGGCCAGGAGGAGGGAGAGAGTGGCATTCCACTCACACGACAGTGATGTGGGCGTGTAAGGGCCATGTGAGGGCCAACCTGCCAAAGGTTGGTGAAAAAATAGTGACGTTGCAAGCAAAAACACAGAGACAGGGTACAGGGGACAGGTTGGAAAAGAAATGACAGTGCAGAAAAACACACAGGGGCAGGGCATTGGGGATTTGCTCAGGCCGATCAGGCTGAACGCGGCCGCCCGGGGTGTAGTCAAGGACTCAGGGGGGGGGGGGGTTCCACTGTGTACTGGCCTTCGGAGCAGGGCAACGCAAAGCAAGGACTGAATCAGGACGAGGGCCCAGAGTACAGACAGTGAAGGTCGCCTGTGATCTGTATGTACAGGCCATGAGGGCAGGACCAAGTTAGATTAACGGGTTCGTCAGCGAAATGCCTCGAATCGACGTTAGCTGTGAAGGTAAGCGAGGGCAGGGGAAGGGGTTGGTCACAGTGGCAGTGAGAAGGGGTTGGGTCTGTTGGGAAGGCGTTTCGGGACGGCGTGTTCCAAGACCGCAGTGACAGAATCCAGTACTTTGTTTTGATAGTGCCCTACTTCCTTTCGGACAGCTCTAAGTCCACCTAGGTGTGCTCAGAGGTACCTATACAGGACCGCGGGACTGCCAGCTGGCCTACAATGCGGAGGTCTTTGCAGCAGGCAGCCTGGCGCCATGTCCTGACGAGGTTACCTGCAGTCCAGCTGGACAGCCACGCGCAGACCAGGGGGTGGGAGGGGGTGCAGTAAGCGAGGACACCATGCAGACTGAGATTGTGACGGCGGTGGCAGTGTGGGCAGTCAGCCTTGCCCGGGGCATCATTCCAGAAGGTGGCATAGTGGGCATACCCCATGCGGGATTGCAAGCCGAAAAGCCACTTGTGCCACGCCAGGCGCCTGAATCGCAGTGGCCGCCAGGAGAGTGGGTGGAAGGAGTCGTGGGAGTGAGAGGGAATGGAATCGTGGGACCACACTTTATGGGGGGGTAGCAGGCGCTCACCGTGCCGGATTACATTCCAGGGGTGCTGTCGACGCAGGGGGGCAGGGAGGGGGAGGACTGTGCCGATTTTGGCATACTCATCGGCCGCCTCATTGTGGGTGTCACCCGTGTGGCCTTCGACCCACTCAAGGGTTTGCCCTTTTGAGGAGAGGGACGAGCGCACCTCTTGTACCCAGTGAGCTTGGCGTACCTGGCGTTTCTGCCCTTGTGCAGAAGCAATAGCTCCCTTGCAGTCAAGGCGGATGTTCTCGTGTGCAGGGGAGAGGTGTTACCCGGGAAGGACGCCAATTAGCTCTGCTTTATAGGAGTTGGGAACTCCTGGCACTCGGCAAACTGCTATCCTGCCATTCCTGAGGACAACTGCGGCACCGGCCGAGGGTGGGTTTCCGAGTTTGCTGCCATCAGAGTAGGCCGACCCGGGGTCGAGGTGTGAGGGCACCAGGTAGACTGACAAGCCAGCGATATAAACAATCGCAGTGGCGTCGCGCATCAGCTTGTTGGCGGCCCATGTGGTGGACACTGGGGGCTGTTGTGCCTCTGGACTGGGGTT
Organism: Eutreptiella sp. 'Long Island Sound 2002'; assembly: GCA_964036045.1. NCBI lineage: Eukaryota > Euglenozoa > Euglenophyceae > Eutreptiales > Eutreptiaceae > Eutreptiella > Eutreptiella sp. 'Long Island Sound 2002'. Next base: position 140,559,558 of record OZ038382.1, read on the forward strand.
CAGTAAGGCAATTGCTGCCTTAAATGTGTTGTATGGGGAGAGTGGGTGCTGGGATCGCGTGGACATGGTGTGGAGGTAAGGATTGCGGTGCAGTGTGTCTAGAACTCTCGTGGGGTGGAGTACAGGGAAGTAACCCATGCCGAGGCCATGGCTTCTGTGGGTGTACAGAGTTTTCCTGGCAACGACGGAGGGCAGCCCTAGCACACCGAAAATGAATTTTTCAATCAGCGAGTTAAGTGAGTGTAGTTGTGTGACAGTGAGGGGTATGCATTCTGTGCGGTATAGTTGGCATGGCAGTACCATGGTGTTTACCAAGAGGACCCTATCCAAGACGTGGATCGGTTGTGAGTGCAGCCCGGTGAGTTGGCTTCTCAGTTCTTCCAGGACGATAGACAGCGCTCTGTCGACACAGAGCCGCGGGGCCAGGGGATGGCCCAGATGCATGATATATCTGGCCCTGACGAAAGGATGATTTACCTGTGAGCTCCATTCTGGCGGGGATTCGGCTGGGACTGATTGCCAAAGCAATTCATTGGAAGCCTGAAGCGCGCATGGCGGGTGCAAATATTTGGGGAGGAGAGGCAGATCAGTGGGGAAATGGAGCATAGGGAGGGAATCGCTCTTGCCCACATTCAGCTGACATGCGATGAGGCTGAGGGCATACTGGACAAGTTGTGCCTGATGCTGGCTGCGCTTGGGGGGGGTCGGGGAGCATATGTCATCAACATACGCAGAGAAGGTGATGCCATGCTGGTCGAGCACGCGCAGGGGGATGTCAAAAACGACGACGAAGAGGAAACAGGAGAGGGGACACGCTTGCTTCACCCCGTGTGTTGCGCGAAAAATGTCCTGTTCGGCCCCCCTGAGAAAAGTGGAGCCCCTTTCCATTACCAGGGTGATTATGCGCAGTAATTTCAGGGGAGTTCCCATTTTGTCAGGGACGGCACGGATCAGGATTTTCGGGGGGCTGTCAAAGGCATGGTAGACATCAGAGGCCAGAATGGACTCTACCGGCCCTAGTTTGTCCAGGTCATCGAGGAAAATTTGTGTGGCGTGGGCTGTGGATATACCCTGCTTACCGCCGAACTGTCTGTGGTGCAGGTGTGGGGATATTAGGGGGTACAGCTGTGAGTAGACCCATCGCATGAATAGCCGGTGAATTGAATTACTCATGGCGATGGGCCTCCAGCGGTCGGGGTCCTGCCACTTACCCTTCCCTTTAAAACGACAAAAAGTCTCTGAAACCAGCCAATCATCTGGGATGGTGCCCTCCTCGTAACAGAGGGTGACACAGGCGTGTACCAGACGGAATGTTTCATCGGGGAGTACGTGGAGCAGGTACGGGGGTACTTTGTCTGGACCGGGGGATTTTTTGCGTGACGCGTGGGCCAGTTCGCGCAGTGCAGCTTGCGTGGGGGGCGGCACATCCTGATGTCTGGGGCACTGGGGTACGTGCGACAGTGCGTGTGCAGACCATGGGGTGTTGCGTTGGAGGATACGTTGTATTTTCCGTGTGGGGCTGGGGAGTGTTGATTGGGCGGGGGGCGATAAGAGGGTGTGTTTAACTCTGCGGTAAAATACCTTGGATCTTCGCTTGGCCTGTTTGGCCAATTGCCGGATCAGAGAGGCCCAGTCGCTTGGATCCGGGGGGTGATCGGGGCCTTAGATGCGTTACCCTCACGCATGGCGGTCGGCATGTGCAACGTGAGCTGTGTGTATGTGAGCGCGCAGTCATGTGCAGAGACTGGGGGAGGCATGTCGGCAGTCAGGGCTGCGATACGTTTTTTATCTGCTGTGACATCACGGCGGTTCCACATGGCAAAGCGCTTTTCGGGGAGCGCTTGCTGTGACCACGTCGCCGTGTGGACAAGGATGGGGTCATGGTCCTGAATCCTGGCGACACCGGAGAAGTAAGGTACCTGGGCCCCTGATGTCTTATAGGGGGCCTGGAACAGCCGGGACCCATAGGCTCTGTCAATATAGTTCTTGGTGCCCCCATACCGACGTACTCTGGTGTAGGGGACAGAATCGTGGTGCGGGGTTAAGAGGTCAACCAGGGTGCCGGCGCGCTCCTTTGCCACTAGCCAAGGCCACATGGGCGCCCTGAGGGCTGTAGTGTGGCTGGGGTGAGTTACGGCGTTATAATCTCCTCTTATGATGGCACACTCCTGGGATAATCCCGCAAGGGCCTTTTCACACAGGAGCCTGGCGGCAGCCGTGTGTGGCCCATAGTACGAGGCGATGGACAGGGAGGGCATCGAGGGATCGCTGTGCAGTGATATGGAGGCAGAGATCAGCCTACCAAGGATGTGAACGCCTATTGTGGGAGGAGCTGGTGCAATAGAAGTGTGTATGAGGAGGACTACTCCTTCTTTAGACGTAGGGGAGCTGGCATGCAGATAGTACCCCCAGTACATCGCCACACGCTCGTGATCCCGTAACGTTGAAGTGGAGCTGGGCCTGAACTCTTGGAGGGAAAGGGTGTGGGGCAATGCCGTAAACCCGGATAGTATGTGACACAATCTGTATGGCGTCACCTCCACGCCGCCAACATTGAGTGAACCGAATGTCAGTGTGTCATATGTGAGTGTGCGTGCGTGTCGTGTGTGTGGTGTGCCCAAGGGCTGGTGCATACTTGATGGATCATCAGAGCCGGGGCTGAAGCATCCATTCAGTGAGTTGCAGGGTGGGACTCCCTGATGTTGTTTGGAAATGAAGCAGACCGGCGCAGCGGGGTTGTAGCAGGGTGGAACACTCTGACGTCCACAATCTGCGGATAGGGGCTGTCTTATAAGCGCATAGAGCGGGATAGCCTGGCGCATGAGGATTAAACGAATGAGGGCAAATATGACGGCACTAATGTTACAGAAAGGAACGATGACTGTGTGGAGGGGGGCACTGTTACCTCTCGAGATAGGCACAGGATACACTGTAGACAGATTCACGTATGTCACATCAGCCGCCCCATCAGGTCGGACCTGTAGTGGTGGAGACGTCACAACATGAGCCAGTGGTGGGGGGGCAGCGAGACACAGTGTGTGACGGTGTAGTAGCTGACACATTCTGATCAGACAAATTCCTGTAATACTGACTGCGATTGCATAGTGCATGCAGAGAACGCGATGCGCGGCTATGGAGATGGCAGTAGCAACAAGAGTGTAGTGTAGGGCAAGGGAGTGTCGCCGTAACAAATTCATGAGCATGCCTGTCGTGCAAGCCGAGGTAGAGGACCATTGGCACTGTGAAACCAGCGAGGGTAGCTTCATGCAGCGATGAGTCTGTCGGGGTGTATCATCATGGTTGCTGGAGAAAAGAAGATGAGTTGGAGACGGAGGGTGGTGCTGTGGGTACAGGAGAGGGTGTATGGGCGGAGTTTATGTCGGGCATTTGGAATTCGCTGAGGGAATTCGTGGCGGCAGCAAGATGAGCCTCGTTGAGAAAGGGATCCGGCAGGGGAGCGAGGCGAACTTGTTCCAGGCGATGGGCAAGGGACATGTTGACATCTTTGGATGTGTCCCCCGACGAGAAGTACACTGGTCCAGGCAGTGTAGCGCCGTATGAGGCAACAGCGGACTGTGTGGCTTGGTATTCAACCATAACCAGTCCCGATTGCTGAAAAATTTGGTGGTCTTCAACCCGCCCGAAAGCAGCGGCTGACAGCAGCACATCACGTGTGTCCAGCGTAGGGGGGAACCGCACAATAAAGAAAGGGGGTTCCACCTCTCTGGCGAAGTCTTTCGCGAAAATTCTAGCGTTAGTGTGCGCGGACACACACATCATGTCGCCCAGATTTTCTCTTTCTTGCACCGCAGGCTGTATGAGCATGGGGTCATGCACCATACCGAAAACGTCATACTTGTTGAGGAGTACAAGGAAGGCGGATTTGCGGAGAGGTGGGGGGTTCATTTCAATGGCAGTGCGGACTTCATCCGAGGGGAACTTGCGTTTGCGTGCCGCACCCTTTTGAAAACAGGGCTGGTGTGTAATGATGATGGAGGACTCCTTGACGGAGCGGTCAAGGAGTCCTATGGACACACCCATGTCCATGAGGGCGGGCTGTTCATCATAAAAATTGCCCAAGACATTAAATGGGACGAAAGAATCAAAAAGGCGATAGCTATCAGGGGCAGAGTTGACAATTACGGGCCAAAATGATTTAGTTATCCTAGGTATGGTGAGCTCCTTTAATACTGTAGACGTGTCGTCGGGGTTGAGTCCATTGAGCATCAGCATCAGCGGCAATGAGCCGGAGATGTGCCATTTCACCTCAACCCCGTCAACTTCCCTGCGTGATGACGATGGGGACGTCTAGACGAACTTGAAAAAGAGAGGCTTGTGGAGTGTGTACTTGCGGGGGAATGGGCTGTGTAGAGTTGACATTCCTTGGGAAGTACCCGATGGTTTGAGGGACATGACCTTTTGGTAAGGGAACGAAAGTGAGCTGAAAGATAATGAGCGGTTGGTCCAAAGGGCTGGGAGAGGTGTGGATGTCGTGGGAGTCAGGGGTGCGGGTTCCCATGTGGATGAGTTGGCATACGACGGACAACCATAGGAAACGCAACGAGGGAACAAGGTCAATTCTTCTATCTAGGACAGTGGCGAGTTCAACATCGGCCACATTGCTACATGCCTGATACGCAAGCCAAAAAGTGGTTGGTTTGTCTTGTTTCTAAGCCGCCCGCAACATTGCCACTTTTTGTTTAACAATGGTGCGATGAGATAAAAACGGGAGTTCATCTTGAAAGGGCGCAAAGCTTCGGAGGATGGCAAAGGAAACTAGGCCAATGAGTTTTGGCCACTCAAAATTGGTCATGTCTGCAATTGAAAAACTCCGTAGGACTCCTGAATAGGGAGGCCCGTCTCCAAATAGGAGTATTTGTGGCGTGGGCACCAAGGCTGACAAGGGGTCGGTGGGTGGAAGAGGCGAGGTATCATGGTAGACTGTAGGCGAAGATGAGAGCACATCTATTTTTGAGAAACGGTTTTGGCCTTTCACCGGGATTTTGCCGCCTTGAACATCCTTGGTGAGGTCGCGAGGCTCGGGGAAACCGGTTGGCAAGGCTCCGTTTGGCCGAAAATTGCGTTGTGCAAGCGCCTGAATTGGATTTTTTTCCAAAGCCATTTGTTGGGCGGGAGGAGGGTCTACCGACGCTTGCATCTCCATGTCATCTTGTGCACCGGGTTCCGATTGGTGTGGCAATCTTTGAGGTGTGATGGGTGTCTTGTTGGGGGAAGGAGAGGTAAAGGCATGCCTTATGCCGGGAAAGTCAACGATGGAAACATCATCATCGTCTCCGAAATTGGAACCCCGTCCATGGTGAGCCTTGGAAGAAGGAACAAGGGAGGATGCACGAGTTGGAAGAAGAGACGGTGCATCATTGCTCCTAGTAGACGAGTCTTCACTCCTCTTCGGTGGTTCCTTTCTCTCGGCCGCTTTTTTTCTTTGGCTTTTTTTTGTTCTTCCATTTTTTTTGTTTCCGCTTCGTTTTCGTTCGACTTTTTTTTCCCATCTTCTTTTTCTTCATTGTTTTTTTCTTCCGCCTTTTTTTTCTCCGCTTCATTTCCTTCCGTGTTGCTCTCCAAAGTGTTGCTTGGCGCTACACTTGGTGAGGAAGAGCTACGGGATGGGGACAAGGCGGGTTGGCCGACTCGGTTGGTGCGAGGAGAAGGGGCAACAAATATCTCATCGGTTGGTTTTTTTTTGAGATCCATCATGTTTATTTTGACCACTAGGGTCACTTTGAGTTGATTGAGGAGGGAAAGGGAGAGGAATGGACGAGATGGAAGCCGTGGATGCAGAGTCCACATCAATTTGGACGGAGATACGACTAGGATCAAGCTTCCCAAGAATGGTGTTACGAGGGTCAGGAGCCTTAATACTAGATCCATGAGTCTTTTTTTTCAATCCGCCACTCGATCTGGACGTGGCATCAGAAGAAGGTCGGGATTTGGGTTGAGTTGGAGCCATCAGTACCAAGAAAACACGTAAGTAGCACGGAAAAAAAAAAAGAAACCCGGCGATAAGCGACTGATGCGTCAAAATATCGAGAATTCTTTAAAAAGACGTAAAGTGGACAGAAAAAAGGAAAGTCCAGTCGAAATGAGATACACGGCACTGTCTGTGGTCTGATCTCGTCAGTCAAGCGCCTGGAATCACACGCGCGCACGTCGCATGTTTTTCTCGAATCTCTTGAGTGAGGTCGCCAACAATTTCAGAGGTGGCTCCTCGGAGCACCTCCTTGATCTCAGATCACGTCAGGGATCTGTTGGAGGATCTCCCCGATCCTCTACTCTTGCCTCCAAGAGACTCAGGTCCTCTCCTCAACCCACTCAAGGTTGCATACCCAGGAACATCCACATAGGTTCCCGTAGCGGGTAGAGGATCGTGATAGTCAGCCGCATATAATCGCGGCGCAGAACTGGAGGTCACCAGCTCACTGGCAGTAGTTGCCTCAGGAAGCGCAGTGGTAGGTGGGCCCAAACCATAGGCAGGGTAGGTAGGCATACCAGTAAAACCTGTGCCCTCTGCCATAGGCGGGTCTGTTATGGGTGTGGATGTTGCAGCAGCTTGATCTCGAATTGGGAGTGTGGTGGTTATAGGAGAGGGTGATGCGTGGAGACCAGAAGCGCTTGGTGCGCCTTCGAAGGTAGGATCATTCGTCAGGTCTTGCCCTTGGTCTGCTCCTTCGTCTGCTCCATCTCCAGCATCCTTCCCGCTCTCTCTCTTCCTCTTCACAGGATGAGTGACCACCTCCTCGACTGAGAGGGCCCAGAAGGCTGACTGGAGTCCTTCCAACGAATCCTCCGCCACGTCCACTGGCCCATGTAAGGGCTCCGAAGGTACAGCGCTAGGTCCAGGTCCAGGTTCACCAGGTGCTGGCATTGCTGGTGCCTCAGGCGCTGTCTTCACGTCGGTGTCCTCTTTCTTTGTGTGCATCTTCGTTCGCCCTTCTGCTTATATATGACTGATCTCGGCACACTGGTTGTACGGCACCGGGTTGCTGCCGGTATGCACAGACAGTCTGCCTCTTGCTACAAGAGAAAGGTTTATAGTGATTTCAACACTGTGTTTGTGCCTCTCCTGCACCTATGATTTTGTGGGGCATTCTGCGGCCAAAACCGCATTTACGCTACCGCACTCAATCTGAAACGGCCGCGGTGCGAAAAAATTTTGTCGTTCAAACATGAATTTTTGCAAAATCCATTGCTTGAATACATTTGATTCCTTGGCACAAAAGTTTGGATGTGTCAGAACATTACAATTCTGTGGTTGAATCTAAGGATGCCTGCCAAAAGTCGTTTTAATATTGTTGTTCTGCTGTTTTTGTGCTGCTCAGCTGTAGTGCAGATCGCTCCGGACATTTCCGGTCATTGACTGCTAAATTTTGACACAACATTTCTGACTAATGCTTCGCAATTGCCTTTGTTTTGCCTTGCTTGCAAACACAACGTTGAACTGTTGAGAACTGTTGAGAACTGAGGTCCCTGGGACTTGATTTGTGTTGCTGGTAAAGGTTTCGGAACAGTTGACAGTTGACGTGCTGTGCACTTGCTTGTGTTGTGCCTTCTTTGCCCGGTCTTGGCTCTGTGAGTTTACTATTTGCCTGATTTGTTGCAAAGCCTGTTCTGCAACCCTTGACTCTCGCTGAAAAGGGATCTCCTGTGGTGCAGGAGTACCCATTCCAACGGTCAGGCTTTATAGCTCATCTTTGGCAAATAGTCTCAAACTTGCAGGCACGGGCCCTTTGCACCGCACAATGCCCAAAAGAACTAGGTTTCAGAAAGGTCGGCAGGTGTTTGAAATGACATTGAGAACTGAGGTGTGTGGTTAACTGAGAAGTCAGTCTGAACTGGTCCCACCCTACGATGCTCAAAAGCACTTTGCTTCACAAAGGTTGGCACAGGTTTTTGAACTGACTTTGAGAACTGAGGTGTGCAGGTAACTCAGAACTCGGCTTGAACTGGTTGCAGCTTACGAGGCTCCGAAGAACTTCCCTTCACAAAGGTGCTGCTGGTGTAGGGCTTCCGGCTGCTTGTTTTTGAAGAGGAAAATGTTTTAGTTGCTGAAATACAATCAATCCAGGATAGCCCAAGCCAGAGATAAGCAAGTAGAAGGGAATCAGGATCAAAGCATGAGGGGCTGCAGTGTAAACAGTGAAAGATGAAAGAGTATTCACAGAAACTGCAACTCATGGCACATCTGATTGCATATTCACAAAGATAGCTGAAATGCTTTGGAAAAAGAGTTGGAAAACTGCCCCATGGTCACTCAATCTCCATAGTGCCATCTCAGGAGATGTGCACTCTTTGTTTTGGGTCCCATATGTGCTGAGGTTGCAGGGCATGTGGCGATGAGGTCACTGCCATGTCACATGGGATCTTCCTACTTAGCTAGGCTGACCGGGAATGGAACCCAGGACCTCTCAAAAAGAGGTGCCCAGCCCCCTAGGGTGCAAACCACTAGGACAGCTAGGAATTCATGCGAAAATATAGAAAAATTCATAGGCTCTGCCCTGGATATGTCAGTTCTCAGTCGACTCAGGAAAAGATGAATTGCCTCACATTGATAGGGGATGAAGATGTCCACTCCATATCCTGATTGGGTGTTTTGTTCCATAGGTCAAAATGTGTTATGACCACTTTTGGTTGGACCAATACTAAGATAGAAATGCCTGTGTGCTCAGTGCATCTCTAATACAACTAGAGTATGCCTCAAAGCATTGGAAAAGCACTTTTTCTTACTCAACGCTAAGTGCTTGGGCGTGCCTAGGGCACAAGGGGAGATTATCCTGGTGACCGACGCCAGCAATGTGGGCGGTGGTGGAACGTTGTTCCAATGGCAAGCACTAGAGAAGGAGGAGTTCGACTCGGCCATTTCCCAGTGGGGGACTGAAGGTCTCAACCGAGATGGAACACTCAAGCACAGCTACCCTGACGACAAGTGGGTCCTAGTACCTCTGGGCCACTGGAACGAACCAGGCCAGGGGGAACTACCCCACCTATGAGCAGGAATTGCTCGCAGGTATGCTAGTGCTATCCTCACAATCACGACTGTTGGGGAGTAACCCTGTGGTCTGGCTGTGCAACGAAGAGCCGGTCCGCACTTTCCAGAAGGGCCCCCCACCTGAGATAGCCAAGCTACGGCGCTGGTGGACCTACCTCAGTCAACTACGGCTGACGGTACACCATATCGAGGGAGTGAAGAACGAGTGTGCAGACTACATCAGCCGCAACAACTTCGATGCCCTGATTGGTGCCCGGTCTGAAGCGCTGGCTAAGGAGGCGTTCAGCCGTATGGACGTCCTCTTGGACCTCAACATGACTATGATACGCCCCCTGGATGGACTCCAACAATCGGAGTACCTGAAATATTTTGGGGATATCTACAAGCGCCTGTGGAAACGCCTTGAACCCCTCCTGGTCAACCAAGATCAGTGGAAGAGGGACAAGAGCTACCTCTGGTACTAGGACCGCATCGTGGTACCTAGTGACAGAGTTGCAGCGCTGCTGAAGTGGACCCATGAGTCCAGCGGTCATGTGGGTGCTGACTGTATTCTGAGGCTATTCAAGCAGTGGTTCCACCATACGTGGACTGACGACCAACTGCGGAAAACCCTCCAGCCTATCCTGGACAAGTGCCCGTGCAGGTCCTGCAAACCAGGGGATATCAGGGACAGAGGTCTCTACTCGACCCTGCGTATCCCTCACTGTGCTAACAGTGTTCTATACGTGGACTACACGGAGATACTGAAGTTCAGGGGCTATGACTTCGCCCCCGTGGTAACCTGTGGGTTGACCAGGTTTACCAGGGTGTTCCCGTGTACCAAGTATATTACCCGGGAGGAGACTATCAAGATACTCCTGGATGAGTGGTTTTGTGTCTATGGGGCCCCCAAGGAGATCAACTCCGATGAGGACGTACGAGTACGCTCAGATACCGGCTGGTACAAGAGGGTCCTGAGATTCCTCAATGTCCAGGTGTCTACGGGGATCCCCTACTCGCACACGAGCAACCCCCTATGTGACCGACAGATCCGTGTCCTCAAGGAGAATGTAAGGATATGGTGCAAAACTGACCGCACCAGAGACTGGGTGAGACTACTCCCCGTCATATCCTTGATGATGAACTCCCAAGATAGTTCAGCTACTGGCTACTCGCCCCATGAACCCTTTCTTAGGGCGCCTGGCGTGGTTCCTACATGCCCCCTATCCGGAGGACACCCATTCTTCTGTGGGTGAATGGGTCCAAGAGCAACAAGCGAAGGTGGACAAGGCCAAGGCTATGCTCCAGAGAGTGAGGGAGTGTCAGTGGAACAAGAAGAACAAGCACCGAGTACCGGCCACCTACCAAGAGGGGGACCTGGGTGCTGGTGAATCACAGCCAATTACCAGCCTGGTCACGCTCTGCCAGCGACAACCCATACTTCGGGCCCTACAAGATTTTATCTGTGGATGGACACTGTATCACCGTGCGGTGTTCTCCCCGTCTAGGGGGGACCCTGGTGTGCGCTGCTCAACACCTGAAGCGCTACTATGACCCTGAAGATCTCTGTGGGGAAGAGTGGGAGCTTAACGACGAGGAGATCGCCGCCCTAGACTTACAAGGGGCTGCCAGCCCTATGGAATTTGAAGGGGAACTCCCCGACATGAACGCCGAGGAGATTGCTAAGGAGGGCTTCTACCTGGTGAAGTCTGTCCTACGCCACCGCTACCGCCAGGGTTGGCGCTTTCTCACCCTCTGGGAATGGTTCGGAGTCGAAGAGGCCACCTGGGAGCCCTTCTATGCGTTTGTTCTACCTGAGGGGCGCCTAAACTCAGTTCTGGTTGACTACTTGTCCCAGAACAACCTCGGTGAGGTGCTGAGGCTCGCTGAGACGCTGGCCTCCAAGACTAAAGCTAGGGACTGAACCTTACCCTTTCCTGCCTAAGCGTATGTGTGAGTGTGCTATTCCTAAGGTCCTGAGAGCAAGCCGCAGAAGTGGTGTCCTAATTATACCCACGTCTGCACGCTTGCTAAACCTGGAGGGTTGTCTTATTGATGCCATGGGGTACGCCCCGGGTCTCTCCTCCCCTAAACGCCCCATTTCTGTGCTGGCGCAAAACCTTGGGGGAATACCCAGCGTACTAATCCAGGTATTGCTTTCCCTACCTATCTGTCTACTACAGGGAGGGGTGGCCAAAGGCTATGAAGGCATGAAAACGCCATTTTGCTAAGTGGCCAAAACGCTGACCTAACCACTGCCACAGCCCACCAACTCTGCTAAAATAGCAGGAAGCGGGAGGGACAGTGACACACGCACTACAGGTCCTACACACCCTACAGTGGCACCATCCTGCAGGGCGAGCGCTACTGCAACTGGCTCAAGCCCCCACTCAGGATTACCACTCCTACACCCGCGCTCTACTGGGTGGTGTTGAAGAACAAAGTTGTGGGTCCTAAGGACCCCCCTGTGAAGAAGATATGAAAACAGAGCGCTGCTAAGCAACTGTGGCCTAACATGGACGTCACAACACGTTTCCCTGCTAGGGCTTGGGGGGGAGAGGCGCACATGTGGCCTGCACAGCGTGGATGTCGATGGAGTCGAACTGCCCTCGCCACTCTTGGCTGAGGCGCAGTTAATTGATTGTGGGATCAGCGCCCTTGTTTAGCAGGGCAAAAAAAAAGGGACGCTGCTGCACAAATAACCCTACCTGCAAACCTGTAAAGCAAAGGCCAATGAAGGGGTGTTTGCGGCTGAGCAACCAAGCCACACTCCACGTATTATACGCTTCTCAGTGTGACCTATAATACGCTGTCCTCAAACACCTCTGTCAAGCAAGCAAGCGTTAAGAGACTCCTCAGGTTCTCTTAAAGAACGTACCGAGGAGCCCCTGGGTAACCTAAACAAGGTTTACCGTGCGCATTACGCGTGGCCTACCCTTTAATGCGTGTGTGAATGCACGAGCATGCACGAGGGTACTGTCAACCTTTCTTTTTCTCCTAATCTTACCAACAATCACGAACTCCACCAGGGGGTGGCCCCACCTGGGCTTATCTACCTTACCTACCGCTGGAGAGTGAAGCAAGGTGAGGAGGACAACGAGGCGCAAGCAAAAAACGTCGCAATGCACTTGTGGGTATGTCTAATCACCCTGATCTTACCTCTAATCCTCTGCAATCTTTCTAATCTATCCCTCTATCGTGTTCTATCGTGCTATCAGGCTTGAAAACGACGACACATGGCGAGCACTGTGCGTCGGGCAAACAGGACGAGCACACCAGCAGTTTATATCTGATTCATTGAAGTCATAATCCTAATTTGCGAATTCTTGACTTTTGGTTGATTCTGGCAATGTGGCTGGAATCTTGAATCACATCTATTTATGTGTGTCTCGTCATTTTCCTGTCTACGTGAGACATACGTTTATAATCTCATTATTTCTTTATTTTCCGGCGCTTCGCTAGGAGCCGCTCCTGCGCGCCGCCTTTTTCTGCGTAGGAATTTCTTGATTTCAAAAAACAAGAGATGACTACAAATGTTATAAAAATGTGCATCTGATGCACAATTGGATTCTGTCCAGATGTGTGCCTTCAGAAAAAATTCTAGGCCGTCATTTGATGGATTTAGGTGTTGTCGCTTCGCGCTTGCGTGGATTCGTCCTTCATACTACCATTCCTCTGTTGTACAGACCTCCTCGCAGAGCCTCGTTGAGTAGGCCCCTGTTCTGGACGAAAAGCAGCGGCACAAGACTGAACCAGAGTCAAGACCCCTCCAAGGGGCAATTCTAATAAAATCAGTGCACCCTCGCCCCAGTACCAGGACAGGTGTCTCCAACAGGTTCCATGAGACTTGGGTCGAGCGTCCTATGAGATTCTGGCGTCGGGTTGTGGTACGCTGCAGCTTGGAGGAAGGGATGCGCATGCATATGGTCTTGGCATGCCCTACTCTAACCCCACCAAGCCACAGGAACCCCGGCAGCGCCAAGAGCGCTGAGGCTTCTGTTGGAGTTTGTCATCAACAATGCAGCAAGAGTCGTTGCCCATGGTAAAGCGCTGTTTTCCAGTGTTAGGGAAGCTATAGGTATTTTAAACTGGATGTGGAAACCAAGGAAAGGCCAAGAAAAAAATCCCTTTTTCCTGAAAGTGTGACAGTGGTGACGACCACTGCACAAGGGGGGAGTAAGAAAAAGTGCTTTTCCAATGCTTTAGGGTATACTTTAGTTGTATTAGAGGTGCTCTAAGCACACAGGCATTTCTATCTTAGTATTGGCCCAACCAAAAGTGGTGATATCAAATTTTGACCTATGGAGTAAGTAAGTAAGTAAGTAAGGGCGGCCGCGTCCGCAGCCTCATCTGAGATCTCCTTGTTTGTTTTACATGGTGGCCGCCTCGGGCGGGAAGGAGAGCTCTCCACCATCAGTTCCCCTGGCGACCCCTGTCTCACCTCACGGCCGAGAACTTCAACCAGGTTTCCTTGGGGCATGACCGGCGGTAGGCTCCCTGCAGTCGCTGCCCTCACGATTTCAGCTCCTTTCGGTCACCCTTTGAAGGATCCCCGAGCCTTCCCCCCCTAGCACAGCCTATTGGGCGCCTGCAGGCGGGTTTCCTGTGGATAGCCCTCGCTGACAGCAGAGCATTTCTCTCTGTCAACCAAATTCCACCACTTCCCATCCCTCACGTGTTGGAGCACCCACTCGGCTCCCGGATGCACTTGGGTGTCGTCCATCCACGGCTGGAGGCCAGGGGGCGACCCTTTCCACATTCCCCCTGGTCCCGCTCACGCGTGAACCTATGTGTACTCAGGCCATTGACCCGGGGATCTCAAGGTCAACCCTCACTCCTGCGGACACCTCACGGCCGTCCCGGAGTTCAGGGCATTTTCCTGACTTCCCGTGGTCAGGTTCCCCATGGTTGGCCCATGGTTCACCACTCCATGGCGACATGTTTCCCAATCCCATGGGGCTGTTGCTTGGCGCTTTCGGTCTCCCTGCCCTTCCCATGTCCCATTTTCTATTGCCTCATTCCGGCACCGGCCCGTTCCCGGCGTCAAATGGACTCCCTACCCCGTCGGGCCGTTGTGCGGCCCCAGCCACACGCCCTTCCCCACCCCGTCCCCTTGTCCCATCATCCCGTGTTAATACCCCACCGGGTAGCCAGCAACCCTTTGGCGCGAGCCCAGTGGATCCTCATCCATCCGGGGACCGCTTCGTGCGCCTAGCACGGGTTGCTCCCTTCCTGCCCCCGTCCCCTTCCCCTGTGCCGCGGCCCCGGCCTAATCCCCTGGGCTGTTGTGCGGCCCCGTCCCATCCCTCATCCCGTGTTTATACCCCACCAGGCTGCCAGCAACCCTGTGGCGCGGGCCCACCGGATCCTCATCCATCCGGGGACCGTTTCGTGCGCCTAGCACGGGTCGCTCCCTTCCCGCCCTTTATCCCTGTGCTGCGGCCCCGGCCTAACCCCCTGGGCTGTTGTGTGGCCCAGCTCCATCCCTCATCCCGTGTTTATACCCCACCGGGCCACCAGCAACCCTGTGGCGCGGGTCCACTGGATCCTCATCCATCCGGGGACCGTCTTGTGCGCCTAGCACGGGTTGCTCCCCTCCCGCCCCCGCTCCTCACTCCTGAGCACTCCCCTGGGCTGGTACCGCCTACAAGAGAGCTGGACAAGGCTCACCGTCAAAGCCCTCCGGGACCTGACCACCCCAGACAACGGCCTCCACGAGACCATCGTAGACCTCATATCCTGGCGAGCCCGCCAACGCGCCCAAGGCCAGCACGTCTGGATCCCCCCTATCGAGTGGGCCAGGCCCTTACACAGGACACCAACACCAACGTCACACGTCGAGGGACCATACGCCTACGACCAGCCCCAGCGGAGAGGGACCACCCAGCAGACCCGAACAACCCGGAGCAATGTGAACAGGCCACCGCACCAACCCGCGACACCGCCCTCCGCGCCGCTGGCCTCCGCACCCCAGACGACGACCTCCCTCCCCGGCCTACAGACAGTGACCACCCCCCGCCGGAGGTCTGGTGTACAGTCCTGGAGCGCGGGCACTACTACCTAGTGGCCCCTACAGCTACGTCCCCCGGCCCGCAATGGCTCGCGAAAAGGACAGTCACCATGCTTGCCCCAGGAACCGCCCCACCAGGGGCAGTAGCAGACCCCCCCACCCGGCACAGCCTATGAATTTATCTATGTTTTCTCATGAATTCTTAGCCATCCTAGTGGTATGCACCCTAGGGGGCTGTGGCACCTCTTTTTGAGAAGTCCTGGGTTCAATACCCAGTCAGCCTAGCTAAGTAGGAATATCCCATGTGACATGGCAGTGACCTCATCGCCACATGCCATGCCACCTCAGCACCTATGGGACCCAAAAGCAAAGAGTGCACATCTCAAGATGGCACTGTGGATGAGAGTGAGCCCTTGGGGCAGTTTTCCAATCAGTTATTCTCAAACATGTAAAATATTTCATCCTGAGTTGCAATGCATGCTAATTGCTGTGGTCTATTGTTGATAGTTTTCTTTATCTAACTCCTTGTGACTGCAGCCCTTCATGCTTCGATCCTGATTCTCTTCTACTTGCTTATCTCTGGCTTGGGTTATCCTGGATTGGTTGTATTTCAGCAAATAAAACATTTTCCTCATCAAAAACAAGCAGCAGGAAACCCTACACCAGCAGCAAGCAGCAGGAGAGGCACAACAAACACACAGTGTTGAAATCACTATAAAATCTTCTGGGTCCTCAGGGGCGGCCCCTCAGCTGGGGGACAAACCCCAATCCCGCGCCCCCGCCCAAATCACCTCAGGGCAGGCGGGCTACAACCTGGGACTGGCCATGCTCTGCCTGGGCCAATGGATCCAGCGCCGCTGGCCATCCACGGGGACTGTGCCCTCGATTTGGGCCGTCCCGACCGCCAACACACAAATCCAGGCAGGCCCAGACACGCGAAAGAACCCACCCCCCAGACCACAGCACTCCCTCACCTGCGGGTACCACGCCATCCACAGGGTCCTCTGCCACGTGGGACCTGGCCCAGAGCTAGCATACTCTCTTTTCACCACTGACCAAGAGGTGCACTAAATACGCAAGCTCGTCTGCGAAATCCTTGCCGCAGCCGCAGAAGACGGCAGGTTTCTCCTCCAAACCGCCCAGCCTACAACTGACCACACAAGTGCGCCGCTGCGAGCGAACACATACACCGACACAACAACACCCCCCCGCGCAATCCCCGCCCGTGCCCCACACGGCCACCATTGCGCGCACCCTCGAGCCCCGCGACACGGGCCTTCCCCACCCGCCCAAACAACAGCACATGCCCGCCAAGGACCCACCCGCCGGACACCCCTCACAACCCCCCAGCACTCGACAACCCGCACACACCCAGTGAGGGGAGCCCCACGCCCCACCGCAAGCCCACCCCGCCCAGTGGCCCGCACACGCCCCCCGAGCACACCCCAGAAAACCCAGGCCCACTGCCCCCAGGGGCCAAAATGCAGCCAACGCGAACTGTTCCCCCCCGGGGGCGCCAACACACACAACCTCACACTTTGCAGGACCCCGGCCCAGCCAAGCCGAGAAGGAGAAGACCGCAGCCCCGCGCCTCCCTCCCCGACAACTGCCGACAAGACCGGTCCGCCCGGCCGCCAGGTCACGGCCAGGCCCCCCCAGCCACCCACCCCCTACCTACAGCCCGAGGACATTCCCTCCACCCTCCCCGCCGTGGCTGCGGCAGAAGCCGCCGCCCAGAAACCCGCGACCGCACGCATCACAGCGCAACCCGCGTCCCCAAAAACCACCACTTCCTCCTCTTCCTCAGCCTCATCGACGTCCTCCTCCTCATCCTCCGACCCCCCCCCTCCCGCCGACCCCATCCACAAGGCCCTGGCAAAAGCCAAATCTGCGGCCGCACGCCAGGCTACCAGGGACCCCCCGACCCCCAGACAGGCGACCCAGGCACCCCGGCAGCACACCGGGAAACTTCCCCACCCGACACCGGCGCCCTCACACCTCCGGACCGAGGTCCTCCTCAACCTCGAACTGGACCCGAACCCAAAACACGACCCCAAACCCAAGCTGGTGCCCAACGAGCGCACCACCAGCAACAGCACCACCACCAACACCACCCCATGCAGCCCACAACACCACAAACGCAACGACGCAAACTCAAGCAACATCGCCCTAACCGAAACCCTAACACAAGCCAGGACCCCCGACCCATCACAACCCACGCCCCCCTCCCACAAGCAGCTGCCGCCACCACAGAGGCGGCCACCCAACACGACCCCGTCCAAACCCTCGTCAACATCCCTATCTCCAAGCGCCCGGTCATCCACCCCCCCACAAACCACCACTGCCGCCGGCCAGACCGACCCAGGGACGTGGGACCCCTCAACCACAATCACCGTTAAGCCCGGCCCTCGACTCGCCCCCGCCGCCCACCATACAGTACGGCCCCAGAGACTGCGCACGATGCCCGACCCCCCACGCCCACCAAGGGGGACCGGAAGACCCACAAAGGGTCCTAGAGCCAGGCCCCCAGCACCATCCCCACCACTACTAGCGCCACCACCACCAGCGGCCCCACCGCCACACCCACCAACACGACCCCCACCACTACCACTGCCCACCACCCTACCCCACCGGGCCACAACCCCCCGTGCACGAGCAGCACCAGCGTATGGGATGACAGCGACCGGGCGCTCCACCCCCATACCCCACCTACCACCAGGGGCCACCCCTCCGTACCAGGCACCGTATCCCCCCGGCCACCATGTCCACGCCGAAGGGGCCCACCGGGCCCAACCCCACCAGGGACAGTCACTCAACCCGTACGACCAGCCGCTGCCGCCAATGCACCCCTATGTGACGGATCAATGGAGGGCGGGGACTCCCCCCCGCCCCCCAGTACCAGGCAGCGCCACGCGAGGCCCCCCAGGACCCGCCGACACCTCCCGACTCGCCCGAAACGAGAGACGAGGCCCGGTCCCGCAAACGGCGGCGCTTCAGCTCCCCCCCGCACGGCGGACCCATCTCCGGCGCTCACGCTCCCCACACCGCCACCGCGCCTCAACCACCAACTCGCGCCGGTCCTGCTCCCCAAGGCGCCACCGCAACCGCCCAGAGGCCTTGCTCTTGCCCCTCTAGCTCCCCCAGGCGCCACCACGTGCGGCACCGCCGCCCCATGTCCACCTCCCCCACCCCCCGTGAGCCCCACCGCGCTTCCCGTTCCCCCATCCGCCCGTACGCTGATCCCCACCCCCAGCCTCCGCCACCAACGCTCCAGCTCCCCCAGGCGCCGCCAAGCACGCCAGCGCCGCCCCATGTCCACCACCCCCCCCCCCCGCGGGCCCCACTCGGCTTCCCGTTCCCCCCGTCGCCCGTACCCGTCCTCCACCCCAGCCCCCGCCACCGCTGCTCCCGCTCCCCCAGGCGCCACCACGCCCGCCACCGCCACATGTCCACGTCCTCCTCCCGCCACTCCAGGACCTCGAGCTCGGACCCCTTTCCCCCCCAGGCCCCCGCCCACTTCGCCTGGTGGTCTGTCCCCGCCTTGCAGGAGCTCCGCTGCTGGGTGAAGTGGGCTGGGCGAGCGGGAAGGCCAGAAGGGGTGCACATGGTGCACACCTTCGAGGAGATCCGCACCCGCACCCCCTCCAACCCGAACGAAGCCGCTCTGGAGTCCATCACGCCGCAGGACGTATGAGAGGCCCTCCTCCGGGACGCCGTCTAGGGCCTCCGCCCCCCCTACACCCCCCAGACCCTCCGCCAATGGCTCCAGGCCACCCATCCCCAGGCCTGGGCCATCGGCGCCCCCCGCCCTCCCCACCACCATGACACCGGGAAGGGAAAGGCCACGGGCAAGGGGAGGGCAAGGGACAGAGAGGGACACTCTGGCAAGCCGGCACGGAAGGGCTCAAAGTGACAGGCGGGCGCCAATAGGGACAGGGCACCGGGAGCGACACAACGTGGGAGCAGGAAACCACCCAAGGGCCAGGAAGCAGAAGGAACGGGGACCGAGGCGCAGAGAATAAGGACACCACGGCGGGCACCAGGACCCACACCCAGGAAGGGCATACGACGACGGAGGGACCAGCGCCGCCCCACCCCAGCCCAGGGAAGGCTGAGGGAGGGACAGGCAAATCTCCCCCCGAAAAATAAACAGGGGGGGGGGGCGCAACAACGGCCCAGAGCCACCAAACCGCCCACCAACACCACAAGAGGCGGCAAAACCCCCCACCCAGACAGCACAGAAGACAGGACCGCCCAAAAAGGGGCACTGGGGGACCACCCAGTCAAAATCGGCAACACCAAGCCGGGGGCAGTGGCCAACCGGGAGAAGGGACACCCAAAACACGCAGACACAAACCACGCTGGGACGGAAAAAAAACAAAAAAAAACGCAGCCCGGAAGAGAAGGGATGGGGGGACAGAGACCACGAGATTCAAGACCGGGACAACCAGCGACCGACACCACAAAGCCCCGCCCCCAAAAAAAAACCAAAGGGGAGGGGGGGGCAGACCCCACAAACGGCAACACACGCACACCCCCGCGCCACAGGCGGCCCCCCTGGAATGGCGGGGGCAAGCTGGGCACACGCACGACCGCACACACACCCCAGCAACCCAACCAAGAGGGGCGGGGCGCAGCCAAAACCCGAGCCTATCACACGCCCACACAGCACACCCCAGCCAGGAAACCAAGCCCAACTGCAAACACCGCAAACCCCAGCGGGGAAAAGAGCGGCAAAACCACAAGGCTTACCCAAACACACCCACCCAAGACCCCAGCCAGGGCTGGCGGGGTTACCGAAACCGAAACCCAAGCACAACCCGGACCCAAGCACAAACACCACACAACAGAAGGAAACCCAGTGTCCATAGCCCGGACACTCAGGCAGCCCATGCCATGCAGGTGACCTGGCCAAACGAGATCCGGAGACCGGGGGTAAGGCTGCATCCTAAGGCCCGCGCTGCTTTGGGACTCGAGGCGGAGCGTGCGACACCCAAGCGGATCGGAACCCCAGTACGAAGAGCATGCATGCATGCTTTGGGAACAGCATGGGCCAGGAAGTCCGGTGAACCTCTAGGCTTCCGCCCAAAGGAGGGGACGTGCGCAAGCAACGGGGCACAGCCTCCTGGCGAGAGATGCATGTCACGCTGGCGGCGATCAGCCCTCCCGGTGTTGCCCAGGGCCGCTTTGTTGGGGGCCAACTGTCAGATCTAGCAGGATGTAAGTCGCCTCCCCTTTTCAAGTGCGGAGCCTCTTCCTGTTCGTCACAGCTGCAACGCCATTGGAAACCATGGGGCTCCTCCCCATGACCGAGTGCACCTACCTACCTACCTCTGAGGTCAAGACAGGTCATCATTGTGGCGCCAGCGCAACGAGTTCTGCGACTGAAGTCGCTTATGCCACGGGTTCGCCAGCCAGTAGGCTTGGCAGGCGAGCGGCGAAGGAGGATTTTAAGGTGACAGCCCAGAACGGGAAGAAAGACCCGGCAGAGTACGTGGCCCTTGAAGACAGCCTACAGGAGGCCATTGTGGAGATGCTGATTGCAAAAAAGGCGCAGACACAAGTGCGCACCGTTCAAGGACAACCCGTAACAGCAGCAAGACAGGAGTTTATGGCCATCTCTGACAGGCGCCGGCAAATGTTCAAAGAGCGCGACAAGTTCTTTAAGGATAATCCACGCACACAAGCGTGCTGCCAATATGACTGCAGGCAGCGCACGAGGTATCACAGTGACATTGCGCTCCTTCATGGAGTTGTGCAGAGATGCATCGTGACACGAGTGGCAATGATCATACCCGAAGATACGGAGTCAGCCAGCAGTGGCCGGCAGAGGACAAGGGGAGTGGCGACGCTGGAGGAATTGAAGAGCAAACAAGATCGCCAGCGAGAGTGATATGACTGACACGGGAACAAGAAGCCGCATGTTGCGGCACATGTATATCGTCAGTTTGATAGGTAGGTAGGTCATCTCGGGACTGGGGTTGCCCCCGAGGAAGGTCTTACCAAGAAGCTTCGGCTCATCCACCAACGGCCCTACTGCACGTGCCCCCACAAAGCGGCTCACCCACAGGGGGGAAGGGCACGGTCGCCGCGAGCAGTACTCTACAGCGGGTTCCCGCCCAGAGAGGCAACCCATGTTCGACCGAAGTCTCACATTCCTCTCCTTCAGGCGGATGATACGCGGGGGAGGTTCCCATTGGACATCGTCATCAACCTCCGGATTCCGGGGCCCAGGGGCCCGCAGCCAGGCCAAAGGCCCTGTCCTGCAGGCACCCCCACCTGGGTTGGTTTTCAGTAGGCGTGAGACTTGAAGAAGCAAGTGCTACGGGACTCGCATGCCGTGGCGCACACTCACCCCTCCTGACTCGGTCAAGCTTGCGCTCTCCCGGGGGGCCGGGAGTTCGAAGTAGGTCGTTGTGGTTGGTTGGTTTGTCGTCTAATGGTTCGGTGTAGTTTGTTAATGTTGGTTGGTTGGTTGCGTGATCGTAGAGTCACGATGTTCTGTTCTGTTTGTGGGTATGGTGGTTGGCGGGCGTGGCGCACCACGGTGTGGCCAACTCATTGGACGCCGTTCCGGTTTAGACTCGTGCATGCCTGGCTGCTTTGGTGTTGGCCGGCTTGCGTGTGGTCTGTTTACGGTCAGGTTGCGGCTGCAGCTGCAGTGTGGTTGGTGCGCGGTTGTCTTGGCCGCCTCATGGTCAGCTTGGCTTCGTGGGTTCCGTCGCGCTGCTGCCGGTGGTTGTATAGCCGAATGTTGTTTGTGTAGCCGGCAAGTCCATTTTGATGCTGGTTAGTTGCGTCTTGGTTTGTCGAAGTGTAGTGTAGTGTAGTTTGTTAATGTTGGCTGGTCGGGTTCGTAATGGTAGAGTTGCGGGGTTCTGTTGTGTTCGTGGGTATGGTGGTTGGCGGGCGTGGCGCACCACGTTGTCGCCAAAGTGTTGGACACTGTTCCCGTTTCGACCCATGCCTGCCTGGCTAGTTTGGTGCTGGCCGGCTTGCGCGTGGTCTGTTTATGGTCATGTTGTGGCTGCTGCAGCTGTTTTGTTGGTGCACGGTTGTCTTAGTCGCCTCATAGTTGGCTTGTTTGGCGTTGGTTCCTTGGCGCTGCAGCGGGCGCTTGCGCGGTCCCATGTTGTTCCTGTAGTTCTCATGCCTATTTCGGTGTTTGTCGGTTGTGCCCAGGTTGGCCTTTGTACTACGCGTCGTGTTACGTTGCCCGTTGTCGTCTGGCGCCGTGTAGACGCCGTGTTCAGAGTTAGGTGCACCTTCGGAAGGCCCGCACGTGCGCAGCCAGTTGCGTTGAGTCGTTGTTGTTTTGGTCTTGTTGAGAGTGGCCTATCGGGCGTGGGTTTCGTTGTGCTGTGATCGAGGTGTGTCCGGCGCATTGTGTTGGTGTGCCGTCCTCTTAGCCGGGTGGTGCTTGGCTTGGCTTGTCGTCGTCTGTGCAGCCTGCTGGCGGGCATCGTGGGGCTGGGGCTGGTGGTGTTTTGGCCGGCGCCATGAGCGGCTTGTTTTGTTTGTTCAGTGTCTCCTTCGCCTCCTTTCGGTCGGCTTGTTAGGGTGGCTTCGGTCGGCAGTTGGGTTGCGGTTGCGTTTGTGTTGTTTGCGTAGCCAGGGCTGGTGTTGTGCTGGTGTGTGGCCCCCTCTCATGTTGGTGCCTATTGTGCAGGTGTGTGCTCCCCCCCATGGTCGGGCGTGGCGTGCTCACCCGTGGCCCGCCTCATGGCCGGGCATGCTGCGTTGATGTGGGGCCCCCCTCACGCTGGGGCATGCTGTGTTGGTGCATTGCCCGCCTCATGGTGGGGCGTGCAGTGTTGGTGCCTGCCCGCCGCGGTGGTTGTGCGTGGTGTGGTGGTGCTGGGCTTGGGTTGTCGTCTCCTCCTACAGGCGACCAGCGTTGTTGGGTTCGGGTTGGTGGTGTTTTAGCCGGCGCCATGTGCAGCTTTTTTGGTTTGTTCGGCGTCGTCTTCGTCGCCTTACCGTCGGCGTGTTCGGGTGGCTGTGGTCGGCGGTCAGGTTGTGGTTGGGGTTGTGTTGTTTGCTTGGCCGGGGTCGGTCCTGTGCTGGTGCGTGGCCCTTCTCCTGGTGGGTTTTGCTGCGTTGGTGTGTGGTTCCCCCCATGGTAGGGCGTGCTGTGCTGGTGCGCGCCCCGCGCCCACTGTGGGGCGTGCTGTGTCGGTGTGCGAGCCCTCCATTGGTGGGGCGCGCTGTGCTGGCGTGTGGCGCGCCTCATGGTCGGCCGTGCCGCGTTGTTGTGTGGCCCCCCTCATGGTGGGGCGTGCTGTGCTGGTGCGTGGCCCCCCTCATGGTCGGGCGTGCTTTGTTGCTGCCTGTCCGCCGCGGTGGTTGTGGGTGGTGTGGTGGTGCTTGGCTTGGGTTGTCGTCCTGTGTACTGTTTGGCGGCCGGCGTCGTGGGGTTCGGGTTGGTGGTGCTTGTGGTGGTGTTTTAGCCGGCGCCATGCGCGGCTTGTTTTGTTTGTTTGATGTTGTCTTCGCCGCCTTACGGACGGTGTGTCCGGGTGGCTGTGGTCGGCAGTTTGGTTGCGGTTGTGGTTGTGTTGATCGCTTGGCCGGAGTTGGTTCTGTGCTGGTGCGCGGCCACCCTCATGGTGGTGCGTGCTGTGTTTATATGTGCCTGCCCACATGGTGGGGCGTGCTGCGTTGGTCTGTGTCTCCCCTCATGGTGGGGCGTGCTGTGCTGGTTTGTGGCCCCCCTCATGATGGGGCGTGCTGTGTTGGTGCCCGTGGGCCGCGTTCGTGGTGCGTGGTGTGGTGGTGTTTGGCTTGGGCTGTCGTCGTCTGTAGGGTTGCGGTTGCGGTTGTGTTGTTTGTCTGGCCGGGGTTGGTGCTGTGCTGGTGCGTGGCTGCCCCCCTGTTGGGGCGTGCCGTGTTTGTGTGTGCCCCCCCAGGTGGTGGGGCGTGCTGTGTTGGTGTGTGTCCCCCCCCATGGTGCGGCGTGCTGCGTTGGTTTGTGGCCCCT
The DNA here is from genome assembly GCA_964036045.1 of Eutreptiella sp. 'Long Island Sound 2002'. Lineage (NCBI taxonomy): Eukaryota > Euglenozoa > Euglenophyceae > Eutreptiales > Eutreptiaceae > Eutreptiella > Eutreptiella sp. 'Long Island Sound 2002'. The sequence continues at coordinate 140,583,531 of OZ038382.1, forward strand.
CCCATGGTGGCCTGTGTTGTGTTGGTGTGTGGCCCCCTTCTTGGTGGGGCGTGCTGTGTTGGTGCCTGCCGGCCGCGATGGTGGCATTTTGCTTGGGTGTTGGTCGTCTGTTGGGTGGGTTGCGGTTGCGGTTGTGTTGTTTGCTTGGCCAAGGGTTGGTGCTGTGCTGGTGCGTGCCCCCCTCCCCTGTTAATGCGTGCCGTGTATGTGCGTGCCCCCCCCCTTGATGGGGCGTGCTGTGTGGGCGTGTTGTGGTTTCGGTTAGCTGTGTTGTAGCCGGCTCGATGCTCTGCTTGTTTTGTCAGTCCGCTGTTGTCTCCGCCGCCGTACGGCCGGCATTGTCGGGTGTTGGTTATCTGTGGTGTTTGCCTGGCCGGGGCTGGTGCTGTGCTGGTGCGTGCCCCCGCCCCTGTCGGGGCGTGCCGTGTTTGTGCGTGCCCCTACCCACGGTGGGGCGTGCTGTGTTGGTGTGTGCCCCCCGCCGCCATGGTGGGGCGTGCTCGTTGGTTTTGTACCCCCCTCATGCTGGGGCGTGCTGTGTTGGTGTGTGGCCCCCCTCTTGGTGGGGCGTGCTATGTTGGTGCCTGCCCGCTGCAATGGTGGTGTTTGGCCTGGGTTGTCGTCCTCTGTTTGGTGGGTTGCGGTTGCGGTTAAGTTGTTTGCTTGGCCGGGGTTAGTGCTGTGCTGGTGTGTGCCCCCTCCCCCCTGTTCGGGGGTGCCGTGTTTATGCGTGGCCCCCCCCTTGGTGGGGCATGCTGTGTCGGCGTGTTTGGGTTTTCGTTCTTAGTGTTGTAGCCGGCTCGATGCTCCGCTTGTTTTGTTGGTTCGCTGTTGTCTCCGTCACTGTACGGCCGCCGATGTCGGGTGTTCATTGTCTGTGGTGTTTGCCTGGCTGAGACGGACAGGCCGGCCTCCTGAGCGCGTGTGGTACACCACCCCTTTGTCCTAGCAGGGTCGGACGGGCTGGCCTCCCGAGCGCGTGTGGTGCGCCACACTGTGTTTTTGTGTCGCCTGTGTCGTCGCCCTGCCTCTGGTGTTCCCTTGCTTGCCCTCTGCTTTCTCGTGTCTGCGCGGCTCCTGCTCGTGCGCCGGTGTCTGTCGCCGCCTGCTGCCCCGCTTCTCAGAGAGGCCACTCGTGTGGTGTGCCCTCGAGGCCCCCCCGTTTGCGCGGGCAGTAGCACCGCCACCCGGGCCTCGAGCCCGGGCAGGCTCTAGGGCAGGGCAGCGCTCAGCGCGCCCTGGAGCCCCTCCTTTTGCCGCCCCTCAGAGCCGTGGGCGGATGGTCCAGTCCACGACAACACCTCCTGTCCCTAGGGCAGTCAGGAGATGTGGACCCCCCCAGTCGTGCGTCAAGGGAGCGTGCCCCCGTGCCTCATGCAGTCGTGGGCCCGCTGGCAGCATGTCACTGACCAGGAGGCGGCGTGTCCAGACCGAACACTCCCCCGGCGGGTTGAGCGTCAGGCTCCCATGGCCTCCCTGCTGAGGCCTGGAGCACCAGGCATCACACAGCCCCCCACACGCGTCCCGCCCCCCCCCCTGTACAGGCCTCCACAAATAGCAGCCAGGGCCCGGTGGTGGCGGACTCTGGTTCACACCCGACGACCACACAAACAGCCGGGACGCCACTACAACGGACGTCGACAGCCACGTCGAGAACGTCCGTTCTGTCCTTCCGGGCCGTCTCAGGAATTGCATGCCCCACCGTCAGCACCGCGTCCACCCCCAGCCAGGACGGCCCGGAACCGCCGCAACTCATATGCCTCCTCTCCCCGTCCCAAATCACGAGGCCCAGCATCCTGTGTGCCTCCTGCTAGTTCCTCCTGCCCTGTACCCCAGCCCTTTGCGCGCGCGCAGCGAAGTCCCGCAACAGGCCCCTAAGGCCATCACCGCACACCCCCAGTCCGCGAGTGGCCTGTGCCAAACGCTGCAACCCGAGTGCTCGCCTGCCCCCTCTCTGTTGCGCACCTGGCCCCACCTGCGTGGCTCCCTTGCTCCTGCCCTGACCCTGAAATGTGGTTCCACACCCTCCCCTGTCCCAGCCGAGCCCCTCCTCACACTCTCCACATGTAGACTGTGGCGCCCAAGCATCCCTTCGCCGGCAAATGGTCAGCGCAGCGCGCGATTGACATCCGCCTCGCGGAGTCCTGGCCAGGGACGGCTGTAGGCTGGAGCGAGGTCTCTGGCAAGCTGCAGCTCACGGTCACGCACCATGAGTCAGCTACGCCCGTGGAGGCCTTTCCTTCCAGCGACTCCATGCTCGGGGCGCTCTGCCTGTTCCAGGCAGTCAAGGTTGAAGCCCTGCCACCGCTGGACCTTGGCACGCTGCAGCAGAGGGATGCCAACTTCCACTGGAGTAGGTACCAGGCGGCGATGAGCGACCTGATCGCGTAGTCGGCAGCCGCCCCGCCAGACACCCGGACCAGCTGCAGCAAGCCGCGGCCGCACAAGTCGGCCCCTTCACAGATGCCGTCCGAGCAGCCTCCCAAGACCAGTTCCTGATGCTCCTGGCAGCTGACGAGCTGCCCAAATGGCCCATTGTCCGCGTCCCCCTTGTCCACTGGCTGCTCACTTTGCACTCTTCCGATCACAAGAAGCCCCTGCGATGTTAGATTACCCCCCCGGGCGACACCCATCTTCCCGCCCCCTGCCCCCTCTCCGCGCCGCAGTGGAACGCCGAGATCAGTTGGCACAAGTCCGCCCTCACGTGCCCCGGGATACCATCTCCCATAGCAATCAAACGGGCTGAACTCGCAGGCACCTCAGCCTCCTCAGAGCCTCTGTGGAAGCGGATGCTTAAGCAGCAGGGCACGCTGGCCGCCTCCACTGATTTCACCTCCGATATCGAACGGCTCGCAACCACTCCAGACAGCTACGCCCAGCACATCGCCCGGTCCATCCGTGTCCTGTGAACCGACATGTTCATCCCAGAGAGCGCCATGACCACCCTGCAGTCTGTCAAGAACTGCTGCTCCTTAGCGTCAGCCGTTAAAACAGTGTGGTACGCATCCTTCACCAATCTGCGCCCCTCCCTGCAAGCCAACCTGCTAGACCTCATCTCCACCGTAGAAGACCTCCATGGGTCGTCCGCCATAGAGTCCCACAAATTCGCAGCCCTCCAGACCCTGGACCCCCTCGTCGACGTCCCCGCTGCGCGTCATGACCTCATCTGGTCCTCCGCCGCAGCCACACTCCTGGCCGCCCGCCCCACCGTGATTCTCCCCAAAGCGACAGACCTGCTCCTTGCCGTATCGGACCCAGTGACCTTCCGCGTAGCCGTCCCAGCGGCGGATCAGGGCACAATGCGCACGCAGGGCCCCGACCAGCTGATCACCGAGGTATTCACAGCCCTACAGCCAGCAGCGGGCCCCGCAGCAGCCTACGTGTGGTTCGAAAGGCGTGCATCAATCCCGCCTCCACATGTGCCCCCCCCTGGCCCGTCCCCAACCCCCGAAACAGGCGCCTGGCCCCAGCCATCATACCCACTGCCTTCTCCACCATCTCCTCAGGCACGGGGTGCCTCCCCGACCGGCCTCCTCCCCCCAGCGCCCCACAGGTTATTCGTCTCCGAGGCCTTCGCACGGTTCCTGATGCCAAACAAGCGTTCACCGCCCTAATCCACCATGTAGAGGCACCCATCACAGTCCCTGCTCATGCCCTCCGTCAGGGCACCCACTTTCTGTCCGTCCCCTCGAGTCCGCTTTGCACCCTCTTCGCCAGTTCTGCCACACGCACCTACGTTGACCCCCACCATCATTATACCATCACCCCGTATTCCCGCACAACCAACGGAGAGCCCTTCCTCCTCCCAGACAGCCCGGTCAAGCCTCCGCCAAAGAAACGCCTGAAGGCCCCCAAGAACTGCCGCGTTGGTCACCGCCTCAGCGACATGCCTCCCCCAGCGCAGCCCCCTTCGGGGTTCACCACCTCCACCAACGCAAGCAGAGCTCCCTCCGCCTCCGCACAAGCGCCCCGGATGTACGAGATTGTGCCCCACACACGGGACACGCCCCATACTGCCCACCGAGGCACTCCATTTCAGGGGTCGCGTGTGAACTGACTAGCCCTGCACCTCTGCCTGCCCCCCGGCGCCCTTCTGTCCACCCCTTACACACGACTATCCCCTGGACTCCGCCCTGGCGTATCTCCAGCACCGAGACCGGCACAGCCGCACCGCTTGAGCAGCGTCCCTATTGTCCCGCCTACCGGGAGCAGAATCCCCACCCGGGACCTCCAGCCCGTCCCCCCAGAGCCTGGGCCCAGCCCCGTGTTGGCAGTGCGGCACCGTCGCTGCCCGGACCCAGGCAGCCTGGATCTGCCCAGTCTGCCACGGCTCTGACCATGTCCTGCTGCCCCCGCCAGACGACTCCCCCCTCTCCCTGGACGTAGCTTCCTTCGTCTAGCGGCTCACGGCCGCCCGGCCCCCACCCGTCGAGCCCACGCGCAGCTGCCGGCCCTCTCACCGACAGGTACTTCAGATCCCTCGACATTTCGCTCTCTGGCTGACCCAGGCCTAGCACCTCGTCCACAGTAGTGACCCCGACCCTGTCATCAGCATCCCCCTGACCGGCAATGGGTATGTGACGTGGATCTTTGATGATTCTCCCTCTCACCTTACCCCCTCGCGACAACCCCGAGCCCACTACAATACGTCCCTCCATGGCGTCCCGGGCCACCGTTTGTGGCTCACTCTGCCCAGTCAGTCCCCATCTCCATCGGAGCGTGGTTCTGCCCGTCCTGTGGCCGTCCCGAAGTCCCAGCCGCCACAATCCAGCACCCCCCCCCCCCTCAGCCCTTCTACTTCCCTACGCCATGTGCCTTCACCCGTGCTCAGGCCAAACAGACCTCACCGCCGACGTCGCCCGGCGCTCCTTTGTCTGCCCCCCTGGCCAGACACTCCTGCAGGGCTCCCAGCGGCCCCTGTTCGCCCTGGAGCATCGTGCTTCCAAGCCGACCACACCCTGCTAGTCCCTTCCCCCCGTTCAGCTCTCCACCAGCACTCCCTCGCCTTCTCACCACTCCACCTGCGCCGCCAATCCCGGATTGGTTTTCCTCTCGTGGAACATAGGCGGCCTAGCCGGCCACGTAGACTTCGTGGTTCATGTCCTGCTTGCCCTCGAAGTAGACTGTTTTTCGCTGCAGGAACTCTTGGCGTTCGAGCCGCTACTGCAGTCCCTGCCATCAAGTTACGCCTACCACACCAGCTCCGCCAAGGGCTGCGGTACTGGCTTCATGGTGGGCTGGCCCCGCTCGCTACAGCACCCAGCTACCAAACCCCGAGTGGAGCACGACGCCCTGGACCTCCTGGCTTCCACGGTGCGCCTTTACACTCTCGGATTCATCCTGCTCGCCTCCGTGCACGTCCACCCCCACCTGGACTACAAGGGCTGTTGCGCTGTCCTGCTCAACCTCACCACCCTCGCTGCCTACCTGCGCGCAGCCCTGGAACTGGTCGGAGGAAACTTTAACATGTCCCGTGAGAGCTGGCGCAGACCCCTCGCAGCCGCACGCCGTGGCACAGGCTGCATGCTACGCTTCCGGCTGGCGTTCCCAGTCGACACCTTTAATCACTTCTCCTGCTCCCAGGAGATCCACACAGCCACATGCAGTGATCACGTGTTGACTCGCGGCACCTGGTCCATCCCCGATGCAGACGTCCCCCCCTCTTGCACGCCCCACAAGCCCCTCTTGGTCACCGTAGAGCTCATTGAGGGCCCCACCGAAGTGCGCAGCTGGCGCATGATCCGCTGGCGCCACGCGCTGCCAGGTAGCATCCCTCTCCTCGCCGCCCTGGCGCATCCTCTGTGGGGCTGACTCGCCTCATACCCTGTTGGCGTGATTGCCTACCACCAGTCCCTGTCGCCCGCCGCCAGTCTCCTCATCCCACACACCAGACCTCTCGACCACGTCCTACGAGACCTCCGGCTGCGCTTAGCCCCTCGCACCGATTCCGACCTGGCAGACCTGCGCCAGTTTCTTGCCAACACAGCTCGGCGCCACGTCGTGGAACGTCCAGACGACGTCCTGCGCACCACCTTCATTACCTCAGCCACCAGTAGTGCTCTCTGCCGCCCATCCAAGCCTCTTCGCCCCTACAGCGGCATCCTGCCCGACATCGGTGCCACATTGTCCTCTCCCAGTGCCCGCCTTCAGGAATTCATGACCAGGCGGCCGCCACCACAGCTCCTCGGGGCCACATCCTGGACCGCGACTTGCTCACGGCCATGTACGACCCAACCAAGTGGCACCAATATTTGGACCCCATCGTGCAAATTTCAGCCCCCCCGCTCGGCGACCTACTGGCCGCAGGTCTGGACCCCGAAAAAGGCCAGCAACGTGGCCTCTACAGCCGATCCATCGCGGCAGGACCCGTCCTTCGAGATGATGGCATCTGGACATCGGCCACCACACCCGGCACCCTGTTCACGGGCCTGTACCAGTGCCCGCAGGCACTCCTGCAGCAGCTGCGCCGCGGAAGAGTCGAGGCTGTGCAGGGACACGTCCAGCTCGTAGACGCCGGCATGGACTCCATCTCCTTCGACTCCGTCATGATGGGCATCAACAAGGGTAAACCCTTCCCCCAACTCTTCAAAGCCCACCCCCAGCTCCTTCCTCACTGGCACTGAGTCCCGCGCTGCCCGCACCATGTTGGTGCAGTCCCTCGAGGTATCAGGCACCCTCCCCCCCAACGCTTTTGCCTACCGCTCTGACATGCGGCCAGCATTTTTAGCGCTCTCCTTCCGTGCAGCCGTCTTCTCCAGCCTGGAGACCCACAGCACAGCGGCCATCACAGACTGGGACTCAGCCGAGGCATTCCTCCACTAGCAGCGGAAGGACTGCACCCTCCTCCACAGCATCCTCCAGCTACCCTGAGACCTCGGCCCGTGGGCCGTTAAATACTACGGGCGCCTCCGCATACATCCCTTAGCTGAGGAGGGGCTCGCCCCGCCCTATGTCAGCGATGAGGGGTGGAACCAGGGCGACAACCCCTCCAGTGACACCTAGCAAGTCGGCGCACTGGTGGTCAGTGGCAGCCTGCCCCACCCCACAGACGCCCAGGTACCCCCAGGCCCCAACGGCAGCCCCGTCAACAACATGTCGTACTCCGATCGTCACCGCCTGGTGAGCCCCACCCTTCCCTCCTTGGTGGCCCTGACCCGCCTCTGCACTCGGGCCACAGTAGCCAAGGGCGGCCTTGTCCACATGGATAAGCTCCGCTTTTTCTCTCTCCGACTAGGGGAAACCGGTCCAGTCCAGCTATCATCTCCCGTGCCCTTCTACCTCACCTACCGCGAGTGCCCCCAGGTTGTTGGCATCCTCCTGTCCCGTGGGCTCCAGCCCCCACAGGCCTATGCTGACGTCGCCACGCAGGCCAAGCGGATGCGCCTCCGCGTCGACGCCGTCCCCACGAACACCATCCGAGCGCTACGCTCCTTGTTGGCCTTTGTCCTGTCCCAGCTGGACTTCTCGCCTCAGGTGTTGCCATTCCCCCAAAACACATCGAAGAGCTGGCCATTCAGACCCGGGGCTTTCTACCGCCATGTTCTGGGCCTTCCGTGCTGGGTCTCTCGCGCCCTCCTGTCCCTGCCCCCCCGCTACGGGGGCCCGGGCTGCCCGCACCTGCCCCTCCGCACCGCGTGCCGCCTCCCCCTCACATACACGCAAGCCACCTGCTCTCGGAGCTTCCTAGCTCCCGTGTCAGCCCGGTACCTCAGCTCCACTAGCGCTGCGAGGCAGTGAAGTACACCCCCTTGCAGCCGCGGCCCAGCGCCTCTCTCTCCAGGTCTCCGTCCTCCCTGACTCCTCTGTCCGTGCTATGCCAATCTGCTTCGACGCCGACCCCGCCCTCCTGCACGCCCACCTGCACCTCATCGTCCCCACTCATGCCGCCCTCGACCAATGCTACGGAGGCGGGGGCATAGTACTCTATGCCCCAGGCACTTGCATAGTCCTCCGAGCCTGGTACGGCCTTCGCGTGTGGGCCACCCCAGCGGGCATGGAGTGGCTAGCCCGCCTGGTGGCCCTGCACCTCCTGCAGGGGTGGCGAGGCCGCCTCACATCAGCCCTTGACGGCACCTCCGCGCTCCACTGCGCCTACACCCGATTCCCCCCAAAAGCTCACCATTCTGGAACTCATTCGGCGGAGCGTCCCTCCACGCTCCTGCACCTTCACGCCCACCACGAGGTGTGGTGTCCGGCCCAACATGACACCCAGGACACGCACCTGCTGGCCCTCCTCAACTGTGAAGCCCACCAACTCGCCGCCCGTGGCGCCTCGACCCCAACCCCATGGGCTGTCCCCTCCCCCAGCACCTCCCCCCGCCCCTGCTGCTGTACTACCAACGGGCCCTGCTGCTTGAGCCGCAGATTGGTCTTGACCGGGCGTACCACGACGTCGCAGCTGCAACCTACTTCACCGGCAGCTGCGCCTTGCGCCTCTGACCGGATGGGGGCCCCTTCTACAACCTCCTAGAGTCCGGTGAACTGCCCAAACGCGCCATCAAGTGTGCGCTCCTGTACCGGGCGTTGGAGTGGCAGCCAGCCCCAGACCTCGACATCGCCATGGAGTGCCAGGTAGGTAGGTAGGTAGGTGCCCTCGGTCGTGGAGAGGCGCCCCATGGTTCCCCCTGGCGTCGCCCCTGTGACGAACAGGAAGAGGCTCCGCGCGTGAAGAGGGGAGGCGGCTTACATCCCGCTAGACCTGACTGTTGGCCCCCAACAAAGCGGCCCCGGGCTACACCGGGAGGGCTGATCGCCGCCAGCGTGACGTGCTTGTCTCGCCGGGAGGGTGTGCCCCCGTGCTTGCGCACGTCCCCTCCTTTGGGCGGAACCCTAGGGGTTCACCGGACTTCCTGGCGTATCCCGTTCCCAAGGCATGCATGCACGTTCTTGGTACTAGGGTTCCGAGGCGCTTGGGTGTCGCACGCTCCGCCTCGAGTCCCAAAGCAGCGCAGGCCTTAGGATGCAGCCTTACCCCCGGGCTCCGGATCTCGTTTGGCCGGGTCACCATGGAGTGCCATTTATGCGGCGTCTCGCAGGCCCAGCTATGGAGACACGTCTGCAGCTGCTGTCCCGGCGCGTACCTACATCTCTTTCACGCCCGTGCCCTGCTCCTCCTCGATGTTACCCCGTCCAGTAGGGCCGCCGTCACCGCCGACGGGGTACTCCTCGACCAGAACCGACGGCCCGTTCTGCAATGCTCCTGGGACGCCCACTACGTGCACGGCCATGCCGACAATGACAACGTACTCACAGCGTCTGGCCTCTCGTTCCACATCTCCGACAGAGACCAGGCCGTCCTCTCTGTCGTCACTAGGCGACGAGCCGCACGAGTAATTGTAAGCCTGTTGGCCTGGCCTGCACCGTCCCCGCCTGAGGTGCTGGCCCTCTGGACCTCACTGCCGTACCCGCTCTGCTCCCCAGACGAGCCTCCGCCACAGCCCCCAGCAGTCACCATCCGTGACCCTCAGAGCTACATGCCCTCGGTATATAGTCTGGCGGCGGCCTGCCTGGACCGGGGCCTTGCGTCGTGGCACGTGTGCTGTGCAGGTCAGCTCCATTTTGCTCTACCGGTGAAGCCGCGCTGGCACCCAGGACCGCCGGTACGGCTTATAGTGTTACCACCAAAGACCCTCTACTGGGCGATCGCTCTATTGGCGGAATCAGGTGGGCAGCCCCCGGGGGCTGGCGTGGCCTTCCTTACGGCTGTGCCTCCTGGGGACCAAGCACTGACTCTCCCACTGCCACTGCAGCCTTATGCCCTGGGCCCACTATGGCTATTTGCCTCTGCCGTTGGGAGCCACCACTGGGCCCTGCAGCCAGCAACCAAGCCCACACAGTGAACTGCGGGCAACAGCTCAAAGCAACTACTGGTTCTCCCACGTGCTCAGGGAGGCAGAGGTAGGACCAGTGTGCGCCCCCCCCCCCCCCCCCACGCACCGACCCCTGCGGACAGAGCCCGCAGCGGGAACGCAGACAGACCAAGCCGCGGCGGCGGGGTCGTGAAGCACTAGAGCGGCACTGGCGCCAGCGGGCAGGGCCAGGCGCGGCGCAGCCATGTGACCCGTCATGCCCTGCAAGCGCCACCAGCATGCATGCCCTGCCCCCCTGCCCCGCGCACGCCACACACACAGGCACGGCGGCATCTCTCTCCCGTATGTGCCACCACGGGGTACGGGGGCGGGCAACAGTCACGCAGGATTTGAGACCGGACAACGGCGATTCGCCTATCCCAGTCGTGTCGGCACAGAGGCGTGTGCTGACTGCGGGCCCAGGCCTCCGGCACAGGCCTTGACCCAAACCAAACCACAAAAACCGCCCCTCAGCTTGTTGTCTTCTGCCCCCCCCTTTGCTTCTTGGTGTCCCGCGCTCGCCGACGGTTGTGCCCCCCCCAACCCCCCCCGGGGTTTGTGGTTTGAGGTTTGACTTTGCAGGTACTAGACGCCTTTCGGCCCCGGGGGGCCACCTGGTCAAGCCAGGTGATATCTTCCCCACCAGGTCCTAGTGGGGGGCCCTCCATGACGCACCCCCTGCCTGGTGGTGGAGTCCCCCGGGCTCCCAGGGCTCGGAGCCCTGTCCCTCCCCGCCTTCCCCATTACGCCACTCCCCGGTCAGTTCATCAATTTGCAGCAGTGGCTGCGGGCGCTTACCCACCGCGTCGCCCCCCTTAATGCGTGATCGCCCGGGCTGCTGGCGCTGACGGGCCCGTGCTACTAGCTTGTCGCCAGTGGGACCCTGGTGGGCTGGCGCCCAGGCTGCCTAGCCTTGGGGCTGGTGCTTGCCGCAGTGCGCAACCACGGCCTCCGCGGGTGCAGTGCCCTGGTCGTGTGTGCCCGGTGCTCGCGGCCGGTTCGGGGGGGTCGGGGCCGGTGCTGGGTGTTGTGTCTTCCCCGTTTCCCCCTGCCCGCCCCGCGTGTCCTGCGCTGTGTGTGGTGGGCCGTTCCGTCTGGGTGTCCCTTATCCTCGCTCACTGGTACGCCATTCCAGGCGGTCCGTGCATTCTGCGGGCTCGGTTCGGTTGCCCTTCTTGTTTTCCCCGCACGTCCTCTGCCTGTGTGTGCGCTCGCGCTCTTGCGGCGTCCACTCCCCCCCCCCTTCCCCGGGTTGGTGTGGCGCGCGCACCTTGCACGGTCCCGGTGCTGGGCAATGGTAGGGCCGTTCCACTCAGTCCGTGCCCCTCCGCGTGTCCTGCCTCCGTCCTGTGCTCCGTTTGGCTTGCCGGGGCGGGGGCGGCCCGGTCCCGTTTCCCCCTACCTGGCTTCGGGCTGCGCGCCCCCCGTGGGGTGGGTGCGGGCGTGGGGACCCGTCACCAACCCCACCGCGCGCACTCCTGGGACCTTGCCTTGCGTGCTGGCCTAGCTCGCTGTAGGGGCGGCACAAGAGCGCCCGGGGGGGGGGGCCTCTTGCCTTGGTGCGGGGCGTCCGGGGTCGGGCGCTCTCCCACCCCCGACCAGTCGTCCTTTCGGGCGTGCGGCCGGGGCCACTACCCACTGGCTGTGGGTGCGGGCGCTGCGGGCGTGGAGACCCGTCACCAACCCCACAGCACGCGCTCTTGCGAGCTGGCTTTGCGCCCTGTGGGGGCGGAATGAGGGTGCCCGGGGGGCGCGCTTCTTGCCTGGGTCGGGGCGTCCGGGGTCGGGCGCTCTCCCACCCCCGACCACTCGTCCTTTCGGGCGTGTGGCCGGGGTCCACTTCCCACTGCCTGTGGGCGCGGGGGATGCGGGCGTGAGGACCCGTCACCAACCCTACGGTGCGCGCTCTTGCGAGCTGGCTTTGCGCGCTGTGGAGGCGGCAGGAGGGCGCCCGGGGGGGGCGCCTCTTGCCTGGGTGTGAGGCGTCCGGGGTCGGGCGCTTTCCCACCCCCGACGACTCGTCCTTTTGGGCGTGCGGCCGGGGCCCACTACCCACTGCCTGTGAATGCCGGGGGATGCGGGCGTGGGGACCCGTCACCAACCTCACAGCGGGCGCTAATGCGTGCAGGCTTTGCGCGCTATGGCGGCGGCATGAGGGTGCCCGGGGAAGGCGCCTCTTTCCTGGGTGTGGGCCGTCCGGGTTCGGGCGCTCCCCCATGCCCGACCACCCGTTCTTTCGGGCGTGCGGCCCACTAGCCACTGGCTGTGGGGACGGGGGATGCGGGCGTGGGGACCCGTCACCAATTCCACAGCGCGCACTCTTGCGTGCTGGCTTTGCGCGCTGTGGGGGCGGCATGAGGGTGCCAGGGGGGGGTGCCTCTTGCCCGGTAGTGGGGCGTCCGGGGTCGGGCGCACTCCCATCCCCGACATCTCGTCCCTTCAGGCGTGCGGCCGGGGCCCACTGGCCACTGGCTGTGAGTGCGGGGGGTGCGGGCGTGGGGACCCGTCACCGACCCCACAGCGCGCGCTCTTGCGTGCTGGCTTTGCGCGCTGTGGGGGCGGCATGAAGGTGCCCGGGGGGAGGCGCCTCTTGCGGGGCTGGGGGGCGTCCGGGGTCAGCAGCTCTCCCATTCCCGACCTCTCGTCCGTTCGGGCGTGCAGCCGGGGCCCACTACCCGCTGGCTGTGGGTGCGGGGGGTGCGGGCGTGGGGACCCGTCACCAACCCCACAGCGCGCGCTCTTGCGAGCTGGCTTTGCGCGCTGTGGGGGCGGCATGTGGGTGCCAGGGGGGGGCGCCTTTTGCCCGGCTGTGGGGCGTCCGGGGTCGGGCGCACTCCCATCCCCGACATCTCGTCCCTTCAGGCGTGCGGCCGGGGCCCACTGGCCACTGGCTGTGAGTGCGGGGGGTGCGGGCGTGGGGACCCGTCACCGACCCCACAGCGCGCGCTCTTGCGTGCTGGCTTTGCGCGCTGTGGGGGCGGCATGAAGGTGCCCGGGGGGAGGCGCCTCTTGCGGGGCTGGGGGGCGTCCGGGGTCAGCAGCTCTCCCAACCCCGACCTCTCGTCCGTTCGGGCGTGCAGCTGGGGCCCACTAGCCACTGGCTGTGGGTGCGGGGGGTGCGGGCATGGGGACCCGTCACCAACCCCACAGCGCGCGCTCTTGCGAGCTGGCTTTGCGCGCTGTGGGGGTGGCATGTCGGTGCTCGGGGGGGGGGCGCCTCTTGCCTGGTTGTGGGCCGTCCGGGGTCGGGCGCTCTCCCACCCCCGACCACTCGTCCCTTCGGGCGTGCGCCCGGGGCCCACTATCCACCGGCTGTGGTTGCGGGGGGTGCTGGCGTGGGGACCCGCCACCAACCCCACAGCGCGCGCTCTTGCGAGCCAGCTTTGCGCCCTGTGGGGGTGACATGAGGGTGCCCGGGGGGGCGCCCCTTGCCTTGGTGTGGGGCGTCGGGGGTTGGGCGCTCTCCCACCCCCGACCACTCGTCCTTTTGGGCGTGCGGCCGGGGGCCACTACCCACTGGCTCCGGGCGCAGGGGTTCCGGGTTTGGGGACCTGTCACCAACCCCACAGCACGCACTCTTGCGTGCTGGCTTTGCGCGCTGTGAGGTCGGCATGAGGGTGCCCGGGGGGGGCGCCTCTTGCTGGAATGTGGGGCGTCCGGGGTCGGGCGGTCTCCCACCCCCGACCACTCGTCCTTTTGGGCATGCGGCCGGGGCCCACTACCCACTGGCTGTGGGCGCAAGGGGTGCGGGCGTAGAGACTCATCACCAACCCCACAGCGCGCGCTCTTGCGAGCTGGCTTTGCGCGCTGTTGGGGCGGCACGAGGGCGCCTGGGGGGGGCGCCTCGTGCCGGGGTGTGGGGCGTACGGGGACGGGCGCTCCCCCACCCCCGACCTCTCGTCCTTTCGGGCGTGCAGCCGGGGCCCGCTTCCCACTGGCTGTGGTTGCGGGGTGCGGGCGTGGGGGCCCGGCTGTCCCTGACACCTTCTCCTGTGCCGCGGTTCGTTGTGTGTTGTGCACACTCCCCAGGTTTGCGGCACCCGGTGGCTGTCGTTCCTTGGCACCTGTCCTTGTGCCGTGGTTGTGGCCGGCGGCGTGCCTCTCTGGCGTGCCTCGTGGCGCCGCGTTGGTGCGCCGCGACTCGTCTGGTCCGGTCGCTCTTGGTGCTCTGGTCGGCCTTCCTGTTGCCGTAGTGCCTTCCCCAAGGCTGGGGGCTGTAGCTCCGGCTTTACTTGGTGGCTGCGTGGGGCACGTGGAGGCCGGCCGAGGACCGGGCTCTTTTTGCCTGCTGCTGGCCCCTGCCGAGGCAAGGACTCTGGGCTCGCTCCGCGTTGTACCCGTTCGGGGCCCCAAGATGGGTATGTCCCTTGCGGGTCCCTCCGGCTTCGGTCTTGGGCTGCGTGCGCTGCGGTTGTTTGTGGACCCGGTCAGTGACGCGTCTGGTTTCCCGCACTGTCCGTCTTTTGACGGGGGACTCGGCTGGTGCACCGGTGCTGTTTCGTGTGGACGCCAACACCGCCCCTTTTGGGTCGGAGGAAGCCACGCCGGGGTCCCGCACGTGTGTGTGTGGGTGATCCTCCTACGCCGCGTCGGGCAAGCTGGCCTCCCGGGCACGTTTTGTTGCGCCTCACCTTCTCCTGTGGCCGCCCTTTGTGCGCTTTGGATTTGTTTGGCACCCTCCGGGCTGTGGTTGCCCTGTTTGTGGTTGTTATCGGTTTTCTTTTTTTTTTTTTGGTTTTTGCGCCCCCGTTGTCTTTGTCGTTCCGTGTTTTGCGGCCCGGGGTGTCCTGGGCCTTGGCGTCCTGTGGTCCTCCCGCCCCCCCCACTTTTTTGTTTTTTTTTCCCTTTTTTTTCTCCTCTTTTTGGTCCTTTTCCGACCCCCCCCGCGCCTCTTTTTTTTCTTTCCGGCTTGCTTTTTTTTTGTTTGCTTCCCCCTTGTTTTTTGTTTGCCTTGCTGTGCCAGTCCTGCGGTGTTTGGGCTGGTTTGTGTGTCCTGCGCTGTGGGGTGTGCTGGTGTGTGTTGCTGTGGGCCTTGTGCCCCGGCGGGGGCCGTTTTGCGCTTGTGCTCTGTCGTTGGTTGCTCCCTGGTTGTGGCTGCTCAGTGTGTGCTGTTGCCTGTCATGCGGCGGTGTCGTGGTGTGTTTTTTGTTTTGCCCCGTGCTGGGTGGCGTGCCTGTGTTGGGCTTGGTTCTTCCCCCGTGCTGCTGTCCCCTGTTGCCGCTGCCTGGCCCCCTGTTGTGGCCCGCGGTTGTGTTCTCTCCTGGGGTGCGGTGCTGCGTTGCTCTGGTGGTCGTTTGTCGTGCGGCGTGGTGATGTCTGCGTCGTCTCCTGCTGGTGGTGCCGTGTTGTTTCGTTCGCGCCGGCCGGTGCTGTGTGTTGTCGCCTGTGGTTGCCGGCTGTTCGTTGCTTGGTCTGGTTGCCTGCTGATGTTTTCCGCTGCCGTGTGTCGTCGCGGTTGCTCCTGCCTGGCGGCGTGGCCTGCCGCCCTGCTGTGTGCTGTGGTTAGTCGTGGTGCCCCGCTCCCCTTTGGTGTGTCCTGTGTTCTGTGGTGCTGTGTTGCCGTGTTGCCCTGCTGTCTGTTTTCCTTTGCTGGCGGTGTTGGTTTGTGTCCTTCCCCTGTGTGTGCGCTGCTGTGTTGCGCTGTGCGTCGTGTTGTCCCCCCCCGGCGGGTTGTTTGAGTTTCGCGGCCGGCGGCGTCCTGCTCCGCAAATGCTCTTGTTGCCTCTGTGCCTTGTGGTTGCTCTTCGCCGCTTGGCCGCTTGTCGGTGCCTCCTGTTGTCCCCCCCCCCTCCTCCAGGTTTGTGTTTCGCGGGTGTCGTCGCCCTGCCGCTCGTCCTCCTCTGTTCTCCCCCTGCCTTCTCGCTGGTTTGTGCCTCCTTGGTGTCGTTGCCATGCCGCTCGTTTTCCTGTGTCCTCCTACTGCTGCCTTGTTTTTTCCGTGCCTTTGGCCTTGGCACCTGTTTGGTACGTTTCCTTTTTCTCACCTCGGCTGGCAGCCTTTCGTGCGCTCTGTGCGTTTCACGCTGGTGCCGTGCCCCCCCCCCCCCCCGGCGGTTGCTCATGGTGGTGTGCGGTGTCCCGCATCTTGTTGTGTGGTTCTGCGGTTGCGTGTAGGCTGTTTTGTGCGGCGCGCGGTGTTTTGCTGTGCCGTGCCGTGCTGTCGCGCTGGTGCCTTGCTTTGTGGTGCGTTGGCTGTCTCCTGTTGGCATTGGCCACACTGTCTCTGTTGGTGTCGCACGGTGCTCCCCCGCACCATGCTGCTTTGTGCGGTCTTTCGTCGTGTGTGGTGCCGTCGTGCGTTGTTGTGTGCTGTGATGTTTTCTTTGTTGCTTTGTGGTGTCGTGGTTGTTGCCTTGTTCTCTCTCTGCCTTCTCAGTTCTGCTCACCTGCGGGTTTGCACCGCCTGGTGCTGCCCCCCCCCCCTTGTTTGTGTGTCGTGCCTCTTGCGGGTTTGTGTTCGCCGTGCTGTGCTGGCTTGTGTTGTGCTTTGTGGTGCTGTGTTCTTGCCTGCTGTGTTGTGTTGTTTGGGCTGCGGCGTGCCGTGTCATGTTGTGCCATGTCCCGTTGTGCTTCGCGGGTGGTGTAGTGCTGCGCTGCGTTTCCTCGTGCGGCTGCGCCCTGCTGCGTGCTGTGCCGTGCTCGGTGGCGCTGTGCTGTGTTGTCGTGCTTTGCGCTGTTCGCTGGGATGCTGCCTCTTGGTGCTCCGTGCTGTGCCGTCCCGCTGTGTGCTGTTGTGGGTTGCTTTGTGCCGTCTGGTATCCGTTGTTGTCGTGCGGTTGGCTGTGTGCTGTGCTGCGCCTTTGGGCGTGGTGTCTGGTTGCTCTGTGCTGTGCTGTCCTCGTTGTGGCTTGCTGTTTCGTCTTGGTCGCACTGCTGTGTGCTGTGCTGTGCCTCCTGGTGCTGTGCGCGGCAGTGTCGCGTCGTGTTGTCATGTGTGGTGCAGTGCTGCTGTGCACTGTGCTCTGGGGGTGGTGCTGTGCTGCTTTGTCTTCGGTGTGTGGTGCCGCTTCGTGCTGTGGCGTGCCCTCGGGTCCTGTGCAGTGCCTCGGGTGCTGTGTGCTTTGCTGCGTGCTGTGCTGTGCTGTGCTCTGCTGCTGTGTTTTGTGCTGTGCCTTAGGCTGTGGTGGATTGGTGCGCTGTGCTGTGTTGTTGGTGTTGTGTCTTGCTGTTTGGTCGGAGTCTGTGTTCCTGTGCTGCGTCTCTTGGTGCTGTGCTGCGCTGCGTTGCGTCGTGTTGTTACGTGCGGTGCAGTGCTGTTGCGCACTGTGGTATTTGCGTGGTGCTGTGCTGCTTTTGCTCGCGCTTTTTAGTGCTGTTGCGTGCTGTGCCCTGCCCTGGGCTGTTGTGCCGTGCTGTGGGGTGCTGTGCCGTTTGATGCGGCCCTTTGCTTTGTTGCCCTGTGCGGTGTGCGCCGTGCTGTGTGTGTTTTGCCGTTGTGTTGTGGTCTGTGCTGTTTTTTGCTGCTGTCTGCTGTGCTGCCTGCGCCTGGTGGTGTCGCGGTCTGTGCGCGGTTACCTCTGAGCATTTTCAAAAACAGAAAAAACTGTTTCCCATTTTCAAAAACAGAAAAATTTGTTTCCCGCTGGTGTCTTGCCTTGTGTACCCTGTCCTCCCCGCATGCAACAATACCACACACTGAAAAGAAACAGCCTGCTTTACTTATTCAAGTCCTGGCCTTGGGCTGGTGTGCACCACAGGTCTCATTCTTGAGCTTTTCGGATGTGTCCTCGGGGTGTTTGACACTGTGCACCTGCAGCAAAAGGGGGGGTAAACGCGACGGGGATGGGGCAGTAGCGGGATGAGAAGGTACATGGAGAATAATAAAAAAAAAGCGAGAGGTGGCGAGTGCAGGGGCGTAACGTGTTAGAAAATATTTTCGAGTTTTGAGCGCTGCTCGCGACGTCGTTTTCTTTGACTATTCGGCACGCACAGCAACGAGGGGCACGTCGTTATGCTTGTACGTTTATTACGTTGCTTACGGCGTTAGCCTTTCACTTATTTAAAGTCGAAAACATTTTTGTCGCGTTCCAAACATTGCACATGCCAAAAACTGAAATCTTCATACTCAGGGACGCTGGTAAGAAGGGGACCTCACAAATGCAACCGCAATTCACAAGAAATGCGAAACTGGGCCGGTGGAAACGAGTTCTAAAAAGCATTACTGCCACCAAAAATAGATCAAGTGTGCTGAAAGCAGAATGTGGCGTGCTAAAAAAAGAAATAGAATTTGGGGAGAGAATTTGCACAGCCCGTGGTCCTCAGTGCGTCTGGCAACCTCCAAATACGCCAAATCGCTCCATAGAGTGGTAAAGAACAAAGGGATAAAGCGAAGCGGGTGAAGAGACCACATCAAATACATATCTATCTCATATCCCCCAAAGACACTGGAGATCCAACCTAGAAGTCTACGAAGGATTCCATATAGCAGAGGTGTCGCTCCAAGCGATGCACTTATCAAAGGCTCCATGCAATACCCTGGGCATCAGAGCGACATACCTATTTTACAGCCCCCCCTTAAGCACGGAATCCAGTGGGGTAGAAGAGTCAGAAACAGGAAACAGAAGCGCAATCAGACAGAGCACGCGCACTCTGACAGGAAGCACGTGCACGGAGACAGCACAGAGATTGCGATGTAGTTGCACAGGATAATATCGCATGCAGGATGCGCCGGAAAGATTACATTTTTATTATAGAAAACTGCTGAGTGTCATGTATGTTATTCGGCATGCATAGTTTAGGTTGTGCATGGCAGGCACTGCCGTACTTTGTTGTGCATGCATGCTAAATGAGCAGTCTGTTCATTAATTGTAATCATGAATGACGCCCACCATGCTGGCGTTGTGGGATACTCGGAAAGGAGTTTATGAGGATGAAGGAACTTTTGGGAGGTTGATTTTGAAAAACTCAGAGAGGTCACGGAAAAAGAGCCGGAACCCAAATATACCCCAACAGTATATTTACATTCCTTTAGCTTCGAAAAGGACGCGAGCGGACGGAGATTGAGTGATCATGGCATAGCCGAGAGCATCCATCAGGATAGGTGCACTGTTGCCAAGAAGGATGCGTGCACTGTTGCCAAGAAGGATGCGTGCACTGTTGCCATGACGGATGCGTGCACTGTTGCCAAGAACGATGCGTGCGATGCTGTCAAGAAGGATGCGTGCACTGCTGTCAAGAAGGATGCGCATGCTGCTGACAAGCAGGATGCGTGTTCTGAGGTCAAGAGGGATCACCATTGTGACCCCACCTTGGCCCCCTGAGACGCCCTCACAAAAGAACTGTGGAGGACCATGCTGAGGCACCACAGGGAGTGGATGATGAACCCGGGTGCAGGATACCCGCCGGGGCCGGTGCTCAAGCAGCTCACAGCCCCCACACCCGGGGTCAGCCACGCCCTACACGGGGCGTCGGCCCTTACGGAACAACTCACCAACGACGTGCTGGACCTGGGGCTGGAGCCGCTGCAGGTGCTCTATCTGCAGACCCACATCCTGCCTGCGGGCACGCCAAACCGCCTGGGCCCCCAGGGGTTGCAGCGTAATGTCGAGGCCGCACAGCCGGGAGGTGTGGTGGAACAGTGGCTAACACCCCACAACCCGTCCACCGCACAGGGCCACTGGTACCAGCACAAACGGCTCTTCCTCCCCCGGACGGCCCCAGGACACCGCCGACAAAACCCGTACCACACGCACCCGGAGCACCTGGGGGCGCAGAGATTCCCGCAGCCCTCCCCGCCCGCCCTCCCGGCGGGGCAGAGCCCGGAGGCGCTGTAACAGGGCCCCCCGCTCGACACGGCCACCATGGTACAGCAAGGGGGAGGCAACAACGCGGATGGGGCAGCGACGGATCGCAGGAACTGCAGAGCGGTGGCGTGGACGGCGGCCTGCAGGCACCTCGCCCGGGACACCGGGGGGCTTAGGCAGTACAGGCCAACGGACCGCACGGCGCTGGCGTCCAAGTTCGCGGCCGTCGGTTTGAGACCCGTGGCGGCATGGCCAGCGCAACTGCTGCCCCACTTCCCCTGCCGAGACACGCAGCCCCGCCAGCCAGCCGCAGCGCACACGTGGACAGCACCCCTCACGGCGGAGCACCTGTACGTCGTCACGGCGGCGCTACTGGCAGATGGCGGGGAGAGTTTTGCCACCACCACGGCCCGGCGCAGATTGCGGAAACATACAAGGGCCCCAGCGCGACGCGCCCCACCCGTGGCACGCCACACTCCGCAAGCGCACCCGCGTCAGGGACGCAGATGGCGGCGCAACCCCTCCCGGGCCTCAGCAGGGGGAAGCGCTGGTGCTGCAGGCAGCGGGCTACAGGCCATCCTGCACGGCCACGCCGGGGGGTACCGGTAGCTCATCCTGGCCGAGGACCGCTGGACAGTCTGGCATGGCACTGCCAGGCAGGGGGCATTCCTGCCCGAGCCCCATGTCGACTGGCAGCAGGGGCCCACCCAGGCCTACTATATGACGGCAGACCCCTGGCTGCTAGCAGTCCTGCCACACACCGTCAGCACCCCGAACAAGAGGCAGGAACCGGGTTGGGCCAACCCCCCGGCACTGGTCTGGCAGGGAGACGCCATCAGGTCCACGGATGTCCCGGACGTCCATGCGGGCCCCATCACGCAAGCGGGGCCATGCTGGAACACCTGGCGTTGCACGCGGTGGACGACAACCAGGCAGCCTCCCACATCCTCCAAGGGAGCGCACGGAGGTCCCTGTGGCATGCCCCGTACGCCCGGCGCCCCCCGCCCCAAGCGGCCGGCCACGCGGAGGGCGGGGAGGAGGCGCCCGGAGCGGCCCCGGGGGCTGGCGGTGCAGCACAACAAGGATCAATCCCCGCGGGATGGCCCCCCTGCCCCCCCCCTGTGGGCCCCGCTGGGAGCAGGCTCCCCACCCTCCATGGCGCAGCACACCCAGGAGACCTGGCTGCTCCAGCGGACCCAGCGGCAATGCCGATCCGGGACAGCTGACTCCAGGGGGGGCGCGGCGGACGACGCCCTATGGCTCCTCTCGTGGAACCTGCGCCACGGCCTCGACCCACCAGACTGGTCCCCCCGGGACACGCTCCGGCGGGGCCGGTGGCCGGCGGACTGTACCGATAAGGATCACCTCATCACCGGCATGCTACCCCGGGAGGGGGGCTTTGCCATCATGCTCCAGGAAACAGGGATCGCCACCCGGGCGCAGGAGATGCACGTGGCCGCGGCGCTCCGGGACAGGCGGTACACCCCCTTCTTCAGCAGCCGGCTGGCAGAGACAGGGGCCACCTCCACCTGGAGAGGGGGAGGCCTCCTCACCGCCGTCAGCAGCAAGTACGTGGCAGAGCACGAGGTGCTCAGTTTCACGGAAATCGTCCCCGGGAAGGTCGCAGCCCTGGAGATCCGCACGGACGGGGGAGGCCTCACCCTCATCAACGTCCACGGACCGCAGGCAGGCTGCTCCCCATTGGCAGGAAGGGCTGCGTTCTGGGCCGACATACAAATGTATGCCATGGCACACAGCCTCGGTGGGAGACACCCGGTAGTCATCGCTGGCGACACCAACATCTACATGGAGGCCACCACCAACCTGGCAACAGAGAACTTCCGAGAGGGCTGGGAGGCCTGCGGATTCCGGAGGGCCACGGCAGGCGGCGTGGAGGACATGACCCCCACGCTCCACCCGTCCCGGCACAGGCCCGACACCTTCCTGGTCAACGAGCCCCTCCTGCCATGGTCCCTGTGGGAAAGCGTCTGGACCCGCGGCATGGCACACCCCCAGGTGGTCGGGTCGGACCACCTCCCCGTCCGCCTGGCCCTGCCAGGCTTCCTCAACGCGGCAGGGCACGGGGCGATGCCCAACCCCTACGGCCACACAGGAGGGCGCCTCCTCCAGTACAACGCCGAGACCGCGCCCGTGCAACGCTGCATGTGGGCAGCGGTCACCGCCGCGCACAATGAGCCCTCCCTGGCGCCCTGGCTGGGCCCCGCAGAGCAGCAAGCATACGGGTCCATGCCCGCGGCTATGGTGGACAAGGTGTTCGAACACCTCCACGCGGCGCATGACGCCTTGGCGCGTGTGGTGGAGCGCCGGCAGCCGTCCTCGGTGGGGACGGACCTGGCGGGAGGGGACCCCCCTGAGAGCGGGAAACGACTCCAGGCAGCGATCCTCTGCTACGACACCCTGGCAGCGTGCGCGCTGGCGGCATACCAGGCGGACGTGGCACGGCATGGCACCCGGTCCGAGGCGGCGCTCTGGGTCCCGGAGTAGCTGCGAGGTGCGTTGCCCGGATTCCGGCCGGCCACGCAGGGCCAGCTACAGGAGGAGCTGGAGAGGCAAGCAGCCGCCCTCGAGGAGGACATCCGCCACCTGCGCGCACTCCTGGTGGATGACCGCAAGCGCGCCATCAAGGATTTCTGGCGCCGCCACGCCCAGGACATCGCCAAGCAGTGGAAAGCCGTGCGGGCAATCATGGAGGTAGAGGCCCCTGGGCCCATCGGGCCTCTGGAGCGTGCGGGTCCCCAACACCCAAACGCTCCTGACACGGGCTCATGACGTGATGTTCGCGGTTCGCGCCTTCTGGCGGCAACTGTATGACAAACGCCCGGTGGAGGTAGGGTAGGTATCTTCGGGAGCTCAGGATGCCTCAATTGACATTGCAGGAAGAAGGTCTTACCAGGGGGACGTCCTGTCCCTCCGACTGCCCTATGTCAGGTGCCTCTTGAGCCGCTCCCGCATGTGCTTGGGAAGGCATTGTCGCGGCCACCCCGTCCATGTGTCCGAGGTGGGAGGGTGTCCCCACATGTGTCTATGGGTAGGGCCACATGCCCCCTCCTTCTGGCGGCAGCTCTGGGGGCTGCCCAGCCGTGTGGAGTATCTCTCACCACAAGGGGTATTGCTCCCGCTTGTCTACGGTACGACCGCCTCACCCTTGTGGCTTGAGTTGCGGGGCCACTCTGCTTGGCAGGTGAACCCCTCCTGGACTGTGTACCGGCTCGCCTGTCACCGGTTGCTTCCATGGCTCCGGGTGACGTTTGCCATGGTCCCTGATGCAGCCTGGCCGGGCTGGGACCAGTGGCCTGGGAGTACCGCTCCTGCCACTGGCCCGGTGGGTCAGCTCGGTCGCCCCACTGCGTCCGACCCATGGGGTATTGGTTCTTTCCTGTCCCTCGGCCGCCCTATGTGTGTGCAGTGTCCTGGGCCGCTGGGCTCCTGTTCACCGGTGTGCCCGCGCGGTTTGCTGTGTTGTGTCTGCGGTGTCCTGGGCCACCTGGCTGCTGTTCACCGGTGTGCTCCCTCGGTGTGTTGTGTTGCATGTGCGGTGTCCTGGGCCACTTGGCTCCCGTTCACCGGTGTGCGCGCTGTGTGCGGTGCGCGTGTGCCATGGGTGGTTGTGTCCCTCTTCCTCCCCCCCTAATTTTCTTTTTTTTTGTTTTTTCTTTTTTTTTGGGAAAAAAAAAGAAAAACAGGGGCGCGCGTACACTGCAGGCACGGGCATGGGCAGCTGGTGCGGCAGTGCAATAGCGTTGTGTCCTCTGGTCTGGTGAGGTGTCCCTTTGCTTCTGGAGCTGGCTGGTTAGGCGGCTGTGTGGGCTGTGGGTGTGGGCTGTGGTTACGTTGTTCCCTCGGCGGGCCTGGTTAGGAATCAAGGGTTAGCGGTTTCGGGGTGTGGCTCGGGTTTGATTTGTGCTTGGGTTCTGGCTCGGTTAGGCGGTTGCGACGGTAGCCTGCTTGGGTTCGGTGCCTTTGGGCGTAGTGGTGCCCGTTGTCGTGTGCGTTGGCGTCCTTCGGCGTCGGGTTCGTTTGGTGACTTCTGGGCGGGGCCTGGCGTGGCGCCCCGTGGTGGTACTTTGCTGGGTAACGGGGTTAGGTGGCGGCGCCGCTGGCCGGGGGGTCAGGCACGTCGTGTTGTGTGGTGCGCAGGGCTCCTGGGTGGTGTGGGTGTCGCCGTTGTCGGTGCGCCGACGCTTGTGGGGTGGTTAGGGGGTGTGTTTGTGCGGGGCTGGGCTTTGGCCGATGTCCCACAGGCGGATGCTGTCTCGCTGCGTCTCCTGGAGGGTCTCCCGCAGGCGCCTGAGGACATACGGGTGGTCCTGGGGCGCGGGGAGGTTGCGGGGTTGGACTCCCAGGGGGTGGAGCGCATCGGCCAGCATGGCTTCCCATGCAGCCTGCGGCATCCACCCCCCTGCCAGCCGGCTCCCCGGGCCCACTTTCGCAGCTCCCAGAGCTGCGTGTGGGTCCAGCGCTGCCACCACTGTTCCTGCGCGGGCCTGCGGTCTTGGGCGGAGGAGTGGGCGTGGTTGGGTGTGACGGGGTCGTGGGGACCGGTGGCGGTGGCGGGCCTGGAGGATTCCTCGTAGTCCTGTTCCGTGGGGGTGCGTGGGGAGTGGGGGCGCGCGCGGATGTGGACCCGCGGGTGTGCGCGCACGGTCTCCGCCTCGGGGTTGGGCGGGGACTCGCGGCCGCGGAGGTAGTGGGGCATGCGCTGTATGTGGGTTGGTAGGGGGGCGGGGACGCTGCTGGTGGACCCTGGCATTGTTCTGGCCTGGTCAGGGGCGGTCCGTGGGCCTGGAGTGCGGGCTTTGAGAGGTGGCGGGACGAGGTGCGTTGTGCTGGGCGCTGCTGTCTTTGGGCCCGGGACGGCTGGCGCTGAATGTCATAGAGGACGTCCTCGGGGGGCCGGGTTCGCGCTGCCGTCGTGGCGCCGGGTTTGGACTTGGGTTTGGGCTTGGCTGCGGGTTGCGGTCGTGGCGCGCTGACGGGTTCGGGTGGCTGTTTGGCGGCGGTCTTGGGTTTCAGCTGGGTCGCGGGTGTGGGCCTCGTCGGGGCGTGGGCCTTGGCGGCGGCGGGGTTGCTCGCGGTGGGGGCGTGTTTGGGGGACCGTTTGGGAGGTGTCCCCCGCGGCCTGGGGGGTGGAGTGCTGGATGAGGACGTGGTGGTGGCGGTGGATGAGGTGGTCGTGGTGGTGGAGGTTGTGGAGTCAGAGGCAGAGGAGAGGGCTGTGGGAGACGGCAGAGGGTCCTGGGCTTCGGGGGCGGGCGTCTGATGCTGGGTCCTGCAAGTAGCGAGAATGAGGGTGCGGGTTCGGGCACCGGGCGTGTGCGCGCGTTTTCCCTGGTGATCCGTGCGTGCTGGTGCTGGTGTGGCGGGGTTGTCTCGGCTGCGTGGGCACGTGGGTTACCCGGGGGGTGGCCATATCTGCTCCAGGACGTGCGGTTGCGTTTGCTGGAGGTAGTCGAGGGTCCGGAAGAAGCATCGCTGGATGCCAGGCATGTCCTCCTCTGTGAGGTGGGGGTAGTTTTGCGTGGGGGTGTCTTGAACCCGGCCACAGCAGCGTCATGAGGCGGGCTGCCACCATGTACGGGCAGAGCTGTAGGGTGGTGGGGCGTGGGGGGGTGGGTCCACTGCGGTTTGGGGGGGCTTCCCTCTGCTGGGGGCGCAGCGTGACCACCCACACCCACCGGTCCATGGGGATCCCCCAGGTCCGTTGGGTCCACTTGGCGAGGCAATACATCGCCCTACCAAGGCCCTGGTTGCTGCTGCGGATAGAGAGCAGCGTGTCCAGGGATTTGCGTTCCCACGTGCCCCAGATGTGGGGGTCGTCCAGGTCGTCCCCCTGGCGTACGTGTCGGGGCCTGGGCTGTGTGGGGGGGGGGCGTAGTCGGCGGGGAGGAGGGAGTCGGTGCCGTGTACCACCCAGTGGTCAGTGGGTGCGTGGTAGCTGGTGGTGGAGAGGGTGTAGTGCAGATTGTACATGAGGGTCATGTACGTGGAGGGGGCTGGCTGTTGCTCGTCGGGGGTGCGGATGTCCCCCGGGACGTGGTGCCGGAAGTTGCTCAGGGAGGCCATCCGGGCTACCCATGTTTCCCGCTCCCACTCTTTGGTGCTGTCGGGGGTGGCGCCCGGTGGGGGGTGGGCCATGTTTGGCTCGTGGTAGCGGGTGTGGCCCTTGGCGTCCACCCGCCCCGGCACGGGGTGTCCAACTAGGTGTCGCCCCCAGTCGATGGGGGGCCCCCAGATCCGGCTCCCCGTGGGGGGCGGGCTCTCGCCGTCTGGGGTGGCGCGTGGGGGGCGGTCGTGTCCGGCGACGTGGAGGAAGGCGTCGAAGAGGAAGTCTCGGACGCCTTCTCCCAGGGTGGCCGCCCGGATGCGGGTGCTGCTGCCGGAGGTGCGGAGGCACAGCACGACGTCGTGTTCCCCGAGTCCCCGGAGGGCCTGCCGTACCGCTGCGGGGTTGTGTAGGGCGTAGGGTTCGGCCGGTGCGGCGGCTGGTGGTGCGGGGTGTGATGGGGGGGTGGTGTGGGTTGGGGGGGGTGGTCGTCGTTGTGCGTGGGGTCCGGTGATGGGGTCTCTTGTGGCGGTCGCGGGCGGGGGGATTCGCGATGGCGTGTGTCCGCGGGGGTATCGACGTCAATAGGCTGGTGCTGGCTGCCGCGTGTTGCGTCCGGGGCCTGGTCTCGGGGGGGGGCGGGGGGGGGTGGTGGTGGGGGGGGCGGGGGTGGGTGTTGTGCTGGCTGGGGGTCTGGGCGTCCCTGTGGGTCGTGTGGTTGTTGCGTGTGTGCGCCGTGCGGCCCTTGCAGTTCTTGACTGGTTGTGGTGCCGGGGTGTGGGTGGGAGGCGGCCGCATGAGCGTTTGGGTGGGGCTGTGGCCCGTATGTAATGGGTAGCTGCTGGTGGATGGTGCTCGGCGGTATGGGGTGTGGGCGGGGGAGGTTTCGGGTGGTGGTGGGGTGGGGGGGGCGGGGATGGGTGTTGTGCTGGCTGGGGGTCCGGGCGTCCCTGTGGGTCGTGTGGGTGTTGCGTGTGTGCGCCGTGCGGCCCTTGTGGTTCTTGACTTCCAGTGGTGCTGGGGTGTGGGTGGGAGGCGGCCGCATGAGCGTCCGGGTGGGGCTGTGGTCCGTATGTAATGGGTGGCTGCTGGTGGATGGTGCTCGCTGGTACGGGGTGTGGGTGGGGGGGCTGCTGGTGGTGGTGGGGCGCTCCTACTAGGCCCTGGTGTTGCTGGTGTGCGTGCGCGGCTCCTCGCGGGTCCATGGGGGTGTACTCCGTGGCTCCTGTGTCGTGGGCCCGTGTAGCGGGGGTGGCGGGTGGTGCTGGACCGCGTGGTGGTGGTGTGGAGGGTCTGCTGGTTGTGTGTGGTACCCCGGCGTTGGTGGGTGTGGTGGCAGGGGCTGGTGGTGGTGGTATACGTGATGGTGTGGTGCGGTGATGTGCGCTATGTGGGGTGGGTGGTTCGTGGGGCCTGGTTGTGCTGGGGCTTGTTGGGGATGTAGCTGGTGGGGGTCGCTGTAGCATGGGGGCATTAGGGGGTAGGGGTTGGGAGGGACGGGGGCGTGGTGGTGGTGTTGGTGGTGCCATGTCCCCTGGCTCTGCACGTATGGTGGTCCTGGCATTGTGTGGACGTGTGTGGGCGGTGGTGGCTGACTGGGCTGCAGGGTTTGGGTGCTGCGGTACGGTGGTGGTGGTGGGCGCTGGGGGTGGTGATTTTGTTTGTGTGCCCCGGGGATCTGGGCGTGGGGTTGTGCGGTGTGGCTGGACCTGGGCCCTGGTCGGGGCGTCGCGCCCTGCTGGCGGGCGCGTTGGCGGGCCCCCTGACCTGTCTTGGTCTTCTTGGCCTGGTTGGTGTCGAGGGCGGGTGAACCCCCCTGTCCCTGTGGGGGCGACGGGAAGCGGGCGTGCCAGCGGTGTGCCTCTTGGAGGCTCGTCTTGAGGCCTCTGACGTAGGTTTCCTGGTCCGTGAGGCCCATCCGCGTGGCGGTGGCCTCGTCGGGGGCGGCCAGGTGGGCGTCCCGAAAAGACGCCCAGCCCTCCGGGGGCTTCTGTTGTGCGGGGTGGGGGTGGTGTGCCGGGTAGAGGAATGCGCTGAGTGGGTAAGGTGTTCCCTTCTGTCGGCCGAGGGCGTTGTTGAACCGGCGGCAAGTGATTCGTAGGTAGGCTGCTATCTCCTCTGGTGCTGTGTCAGCCCACGCTTCTGGCGTCAGGGCTGCTGCTTGGGGGGCCGGGAGTTGTGGGTCTGGGAGGTGTAGCTCGCGGTGGAGGAGGTATAGGGCGAGGAGGATGTGGCGGGCCGCCACGTTCAAGCCGCCTCCGCTGTGGCGTAGGGGTGGGCTGTGGGGGGGCAGGGGTGTGCTGCCCGTGGCCACGGCTATGGTCCATGCGTGGTCCGCCGCGTCCGCCACGTAGTACCCTCCCAGGTGGTCCCAGAGGGTGTCGGTGAGGAACCCGAAGACGCCCGGTGGACCTCCCCGGCTTCCAGGCGGTCATCAGCCGCCACATGCCCCGGGTCCCTGAGGAGGCCTGGGTCCAGGTTCAGCAGTACTCCATGCAGGACCTGCAGTCCGCCCTGGACAGGGCCGATGGCAAGGCCCCGGGTCCCAACCACGTGGAGGCCCTTTTCATCAAGGCCCTCCCGGCACCCGTCCAGTGGCTGCTGGTCCACTCCTACCAGTCCATCCTCCGTGGCGCCCCGCCGCCGGTGCACTGGAGGGACGCGCACATCTGGCTCAGCCCCAAGGTACCGGACTCTGCCAGACTGGACGACTACAGGCCCATAGCCCTGGGCCAGCTGGACATGAAGCTGCTCACGGGCCCCCTCACCCAGCGCATCACAGAGGTGCTCACACGACACGGAGTGGTCAGTGACTGGCAACAAGGGGCCCTCCCCGGCTCCAACACCGGCCCTCCCCTGTTCATGGTGCAGCGGCAGCTCAAACATTGAAGGCCCAAATACGTCTTCTTCTTGGACGCCCGTAAAGCCCTCGACACCGCCCCGCACGGCGCCCTCCACCTCATCCTACGCCACCTCTCCGCCGGAGGTCATCGACCCCCTGCTGTTCCTCCACAAGTGCGCCAGGCTGCGCATCGTCACCGCGCACGGGCTGACACAGCCCATCCACATGCTGCGCGGCGTCCGGCAGGGCGACCCAGAAAGCCCCCTGCCGTACGCGCTCCTCCTGGAGCCCTACTCAGGGCCCAGGGACACGGCCTGCGTCCCCCCGGAGAGGCCAAAAGGCGCCTCATCCAGGCCTACATAGATGACCTGCTGGTAGTGGCCCACACGCTGCAGCACTTCGTCGAGGGCGTGGAGGCGGTTGTCGCGTACCTGGGGATGATGGGCATGGAGCTCAACCCCTGTAAGTGCGCCATGGCCACCAGGGAGGGGGTTCTCGGCCTGCAGCTGCGCCTCTGTCCCCACCTGGAAAACCCCTTGCACTTGGTGCCGGCGGCGGAGTCCGTCCCCTACCTGGGACTACCTGGGAGCTGCAGCCAGACGGGGAGTTCTCCCTGCAGCGAAAACACCGCCTGCGCCTGGCGGCGGTGCACCACTGGTGCCTCAACACCCTCGCGCCGCCGAAAGTGGTACAGGATGTCATCCTGGCGATCCTAAGAGGAAGTGACGCAATACGTCGCCAGCTTCATCACCGACGAGTCCGACACCGCGCAAAACCTGGACCCGATCACGGTCCAGGTCGCGAAGGACAGGGCGCGATACGCCTTCGACGCCTCGCGGGACAGCCTGCAGGATGACCGGACCCTGGGGCTTACGCCAGTGCCAACGCTGTGCCAGCAGGCAGCGGGGGTCCTGGTGGGCACACTCGTCCACCACCGCTCAACCTCGGTGCGCACTGAGGTCACCAGGATGTTCTCCGAAATCGCCGGTACGCACAGCATATGCCCTGAGGTGCACTACCCCGTCCCGGAGTTCGCAGCCCTGGTAGGCGGGCGACTGGGTCCGCCGCATACCCCAGGCCCTTGCCGCCCTGAGAGTGGAACTCTACAACCCCATCGCGTGCCCCAGGGCGGCCCAAGTCCAACTACAGTCCCCGTCGGGCAACATCGTCACGCTGTGCACCACCAAGCTGCGGCTCTGCGACACGTGCCACCTGACGGTGCCACACACGACGCCGTGGCATGTGCACCACGAGCTGCACCACCCCTTCCCCGACAACGACGACCCGTGGCCGATGGCGGTGCGGGAATGCCTCAACCAGTGCGCCGATGAACACCTTCACTATTGCCGCCGCGAGCAGGAGCCAACCAACCACCCCGGCCGGCGCAACGCTTTGGTCCACCTCTTCCACACCACCGGCACGCAGGACCCCCGCCTGAGACTCGTCCACCCCACAAGGGCTAAGCAGGACGCCCACACTGGCCCACGGGTGACCCCTGACGGCCTGCACCTTCACATCAGGGGCTACCGCCGTCAGGCAGCCTTTTTCCCCCCAGGCAGGGGGCGACGTACCACCCACCGGCGGTCCTCCTGTACATTCTCCGCGACGTACTCGAGGACGGTGAGCACCAAGAGCCTAACGCGGATGTGGCGTGGCCCGAGCCTCTGTGCCCACGGCCCCACGCGCCGACGCCGGTATGGTTGGTGACTACGGACGACCAGTGCACCTGAGCGACGGAACAAGCGCAGCCCCAGGCCGAGTGGGTGATAGTGCAGGTGGGGGCGAGCCAGCCCGGGCCCTGTGGGCTCCCCCGCGGCATCGCCCTGCTGGTAGTTACGGAGGTGCCGCACGACCAACACATTACAGTGCACGCGCTCGAGGACCAGCCGGAGGACACGGGACACCTGGTTGTACACCAGCGCGGAGGCCCGGCGTGGCTCCGGGAAGATGTGACGGCGCTCCGGTCCTGGGCAAGCACAGTCCTTGGAGCAGAGATCCGACTACACGGCCACCCATCGGTCTGCCCTGGCGACACCAGGACGCCGAGCGTGGACCAACTGACCTCCAGCCGACCTGACGTCCGGTGGCACTCCGCCGACCTCAACGCGGGGTGGCTCACCGGGCAATACTGGATCCCGGAGGCCTGGGGCCACACCTTCTCCGATGCGTGGGGGGGAGGGCCCTGCAAGCACGCCACCAGTGTGGCTCTCGCCACCGACCTCTCCCGCGCGTGGGCTGTGGCCATCTCGGGCACGGTGCCTGACGGGGAGGGGGTGGCCGCCTCCCTCCCCCTACAATACAGCGGCCACCGGCCGTGGGTCCATACGGTGGAAGCCGAAGTCATCCTCCACCTCCTACGACACGCGGATCGCGAGCGCGCCACGGGGGTCCCCGCGGACGCGGCGAAGGTAGTCAACCAGATGCCCCTGCAATGGCTCCGGGACGGCCTGCGTGCGCGAGGACAACACACCGGGCACCTTTTTTGGTATGCCTAATCCACCTCCCACCACAGCGACGCCCTACTACAGCACAGACAACTTGCGAAGCACAACGAAAGGGCACCAGCACAGCGCAGCACAGCACCGCACAGGGCGGAGAGGACAGGGAACACACAGCATGACACCCCTGCACACACACAGCAGACGCGCAGCGGCAAGAAACAAACAACAGGCGCAGGCAACGACGCAAACAAACGGCAGAGCACTACAGCACACTACCACACGACAGCACAGTGCAACAGAACACAACACAGGGCAGCGGAACACCAAGACACACCACGCCGAACCACAGGGCGGCGAGCCACGCGGCCAGACAAGGACAGCACCACCGAAGCACGACACCAAGACCCACCGAGAGACAGCAGAGGACAGCCAGGCCCAACATGGAACACCACACAACATCAGCCAGCGCACACAGAGCAAGGACAGGGACAGCACCACCGTGGCAAACGCGGGCACACTCGACGGCCCAAGACACACAAACCCGCCCCGCACCGCACAACGGGCAAAAAAAAACGAAAAAAAGAAAAAAAACCAAAAAAGGAAAAACAAGAAAAAAAGGAAACAAGAAAAAAAAGGGGGGGGGGGCGCAGAGGCCCCAGGCAACCGGAAAGCAGGAAACGCCAGAGACAACAGGGGGGGGGGGGCAAAAAAAGAAGGGGGGGGAGAGGGCGACAAAACGCCAAGGCCCAAGGCACCCAGGGCCGGACGACACGCAAAGCAGGACACAACGAGGGCGCAACAAGGGTGGGGAAGGGGAAAAAGAAAAAAAAACAAAAAGAAAAAAGTAAAAAACCAACAACAACCACAAACGGAGCAACCCGAGCCCGGAGGGGGTGTAACAAGCAAAGAGCGAACCAAAAACGACAGAACGAAAGGTAAGGCGCACGGGAACGCGCCCAGGAGACCGGCCCGCCCGACCCGGCCAAGCAGGGCACGCACACGCACACACGCGCGGGACCCGGGCGTGGCGTCCTCCGACCCAAAAAGAGCGGTGTCGGCGTCCACACGAAACAGCCCCGGTGCACCTGCCGAGTCCTCCGTCGCACAACGGACGGTACAGGAAACCGGACGCGTCAGTCACCGGGTCCACACACGCCAAACCACCGCAGCGCACGCAGCCCGAGACCGAAGCCGGAGGGACCCGCCTGGGACAACCCCATGGCGGGGCCCCGAACGGGTACGACGCGGAGCGCGCCTAGCGCCCTTGCCTCAGCAAGGGCCAGCGAAAGGCACAATGAGCCTGGTTCTCGACCGGCCTCCACGTGCCCCGCGCAGCCACCCAGTAAAGCGGGGGGCGACAGCCCTTGGGGTGGGGGAAGGCACCACGGTGACGGGAAAGCTGACCGGAGCACCGAGAGCGACCGTACCGGACGAGGGGTGGCGCAACAACGCGGGGCCACGAGGCACGCCAGAGAGGCACGCCGCCGGCCACAACCACGGCACGAGGACAGCTGCCAAGACACAATGGCCACCGGGTGCCGCGAACCAGGGAAGCGCGCACAACACACGACGAACCGCGGCGTCGGACAAGGTGCCAAGGACAGCCGGGCCCCCACGCCCGCACACCGCACCAACGGCCAGTGGGAAGTGGGCCCCGGCCGCACGCCCGAAGGAACGGGTGGTCGGGGGTGGGAGAGCGCCCGACCCCGGAAGCCCCACACCCAGGCAAGAGGCGCCCCCCCTGGGCACCCTCATGCCGCCCCCACAGCGCGCAAGAGTGCGCGCTGTCGGGTTGGTGACGGATCCCCACGCCCGCATCCCCCGCACCCACAGCCAGTGGGTAGTGGGCCCCGGCCGCAAGCCTGAATGGACGAGAGGTCGGGGGTGGGAGAGCGCCCGTCCCTGGACGCCCCACACCCAGGCAAGAGGCGCCCCCCCCAGGCACCCTCATGCTGCCCCCACAGCGCGCAAGAGCGTGCACTGTGGGGTTGGTGACGGGTCCCCACACCCGCACCCCCCGCACCCACAGCCAGTGGGTAGTGGGCCCCGGCCGCACGCCTGAACGGACAAGAGGTCGGAGGTGGGAGAGTGCCCGTCCCCGGACGCCCCACACCCAGGCAAGAGGCGCCCCCCGCGGGCACCCTCATGCCGCCCCCACAGCACACAGGAGTGCGCGCTGTAGGGCTGGTGACGGGTCGCCAAGCCCGCACCCGCCGCACCCACAGCCAGTGGGTAGTGGGCCCGGGCCGCACGCCCGAACAGACGAGAGGTCGGGGGTGGGAGAGCGCCCGTCCCCAGACGCCCCACACCCAGGCAAGAGGCGCCCCCCCCGGGCACCCTCAGGCCGCCCCCACAGCACGCAAGAGCGCGCGCTGTGGGCCCGCACCGACCGCAACCGGGACACACGGGTCGCGGAACCCCGGCTGCCCGCCCCAGAGGACGGGCCGCCGGGGAAGGGACAGCGCCTGACACCAAACGCCCCTCACAAAGGTGGCAGGCCACCCCCCCCGGGGACAGTCCCCGACCACCCCCCCGGCACGCAGGCCCGACAGGGCATGCAGGCCAAGGGGACAGTGTTGGGCACCTAAACCCACACACCCGCGCCCACAGCACGTTGGTTGCGGACCCCAACAGCCTGCCCAGTTGGCGGGCAGTCGGGGGAGGGGGAGCGCCTGACCTCAGACGCCCCTCACTACAATGGAAGACACCCTTCCCGGGGATGCCCTTCCGCCACCCCCACAGCCAGCAACGCCAGCCCGCAAGGGCGCACGCTGTGGGGCCGGTGCTGGGTCCCCACGCCCGCACCGACCGCACCCGGGACACACGGGTCGCGGAACCCCGGCTGCCCGCCCCAGAGGATGGGCGGCCGGGGGAGGGACAGCGCCTGACACCAGACGCCCCTCACAACGGTGGCAGGCCAGCTTCCCCGCGGACGGCCCCCCACCACCCCCGGGGCACCAAGCCCCCACAGGGCTTGCAGGCCATAGGGACAGTTTGGGCCCCCACACCCACACACCCGCGCCCACAGCATGTGGGTGGCGGACCTCAACAGCTCGCCCATTGGGCGGGCAGTCGGGGGAGGGGGAGCGCCGCACCTCAGACGCCCCTCACAACGGTGGAAGGCCCCCCCCCCCCGGGGATGCCATTCCGCCACCCCAACAGCGAGCAACGCCGGCCCGCAAGGGCGCACGCTGTGGGGCCGGTGTTGGGTTCCCACGCCCGCACCGACCACACCCGGGACACACGGGTCGCGTGACCCCGGCTGCCCGCCCCAGAGGATGGGCGGGCGGGGGACGGACAGTGCCTGACACCAGACGCCCCTCACAACGGTGGCAGGCCAGCTTCCCCGGGGACGGCCCCCCACCACCCTCGCGGCACCAAGCCCCTACAGGGCATGCAGGCCAAGGGGACAGTGTTGGGCCCCCACACCCACACACCCGCGCCCACAGCATGTGGGTGGCGGACCTCAACAGCCCGCCCATTGGGCGGGCAGTGGGGGGAGGGGGAGCGCCTGACCTCAGACGCCCCTCACTACGGTGGAATGCCCCCCCCCCCGGGGATGCCATTCCGCCACCCCCACAGCGAGCAACGCCGGCCCGCAAGGGCGCACGCTGTGGGGCCGGTGTTGGGTCCCCACGCCCGCACCGACCGCACCCGGGACACACGGGTCGCGGAACCCCGGCTGCCCGCCCCAGAGGACGGGCGGCCGGGGGACGGACAGTGCCTGACACCAGACGCCCCTCACAACGGTGGCAGGCCAGCTTCCCCGGGGACGGCCCCCCACCACCCCCGCGGCACCAAGCCCCCACAGGGCATGCAGGCCAAGGGGACAGTGTTGGGCCCCCACACCCGCACACCCGCGCCCACAGCATGTGGGTGGCGGACCCCAAAAGCCCGCCCATTGGGCGGGCAGTGGGGGGAGGGGGAGCGCCTGACCTCAGA
Organism: Eutreptiella sp. 'Long Island Sound 2002'; assembly: GCA_964036045.1. Lineage (NCBI taxonomy): Eukaryota > Euglenozoa > Euglenophyceae > Eutreptiales > Eutreptiaceae > Eutreptiella > Eutreptiella sp. 'Long Island Sound 2002'. Next base: position 140,618,411 of record OZ038382.1, read on the forward strand.
CGCCCCTCACAACGGTGGAATGCCCCCCCCCCCCGGGGATGCCATTCCGCCACCCCCACAGCAAGCAACGCCGGCCCGCAAGGGCGCACACTGTGGGGCCGGTGTTGGGTCCCCACGCCCGCACCGACCGCACCCGGGACACACGGATCGCGGAACCCCGGCTGCCCGCCCCAGAGGACGGGCGGCCGGGGGACGGACAGTGCCTGACACCAGACGCCCCTCACAACAGTGGCAGGCCAGCTTCCCCGGGGACGGCCCCCCACCACCCCCGCGGCACCAAGCCCCCACAGGGCATGCAGGCCAAGGGGACAGTGTTGGGCCCCCACAACCGCACACCCGCGCCCACAGCATGTGGGTGGCGGACCTCAACAGCCCGCCCATTGGGCGGGCAGTGGGGGGAGGGGGAGCGCCTGACCTCAGACGCCCCTCACAACGGTGGAATGCCCCCCCCCCCGGGGATGCCATTCCGCCACCCCCACAGCGAGCAACGCCGGCCCGCAAGGGCGCACACTGTGGGGATGGTGCTGGGTCCCCAGGCCCGCACCGACCACACCCGGGACACACGGGTCGCGGAACCCCGGCCGCCCGCCCCAGAGGATGGGCGGGCGGGGGAGGGACAGCGCCTGACACCAGACGCCCCTCACAACGGTGGCAGGCCATTCCCCCTGGGGACGGCCCCCCACCACACCCACGGCACGCAGCCCCCACAGGGCATGCAGGCCAAGGGGACAATGTTGGGCCCCCACACCCACACCCCCGCGCCTGCAGCACGTGGATGGCGGACCCTGACAGCCCTCTGTGTGGGCGGGCAGTCGGCAGAGGGGGAGCGCCTGACCTCAGACGCCCCTCACAACGGTGGAAGGCACCCCCCCCGGGGACACCTTTCCGCCACCCCCACTGCGAGCAACGCCGGCCCGCAAGGGCGCACGCTGGGGGGCTGGTGCTGAGTCCCCACGCCCGCATCGACCGCACCCGGGACACACGGGTCGCGGAACCCCGGCTGCCCGCCCCAGAGGATGGGCGGCCGGGGGAGACACCAGACGCCCCTCACAACAGTGGCAGGCCGCCCCCCCCGGGGACGGCCCCCCACCACCATCGCGGCACGCAGCCCCCACAGGGCGTGCAGGCGAAGGGAGGAGTGTTGGGCCCCCACACCCACACATCCGCGCCCACAGCATGTGGGTGGCGGACCCCAACAGCCCGCCCATCCGGCGGGCAGTCGGGGGAGGGGGAGCGCCTGACCTCAGACGCTCCTCACAACGGTGGAAGGCACCCCCCCCGGGGACGCCATTCTGCCTACACCCACAGCGAGCAACGCCGGCCCGCAAGGGCGCACGCTGTGGAACCGGTGCCTGGTCCCCACGCCCGCACCAACGACACCCGGAACACACGGGTCGCGGTACCCCGGCTGCGCGCCCCAGGGAACGGGCGGTCATGGGAGGGACAGCGCCTGACACCAGACGCCCCTCACAACGGTGCAGGCCATCCCCCCGGGGACGGCCCCCCACCACCCCCACAGCACGCAGCCTGCACGGGGCATGCAAGCCAAGGGGACAATGTTGGGCCCCCACACCCACATACCCGCGCCTGCAGCACGTGGATGGCGGACCCCGACAGCCCGCCCAGTGGGCGGGCAGTCGGGGGAAGGGGAGCGCCTGACCTCAGACGCCCCTCACAACGGTAGAAGGCACCCCCCCCGGGGACGCCCTTCCGCCACTCCCACTGCGAGCAACGCCGGCCCGCAAGGGCGCACGCTGTGAGGCCAGTGCTGGGTCCCCACGCCCGCACCGACCGCACCTGGGACACACGGGTCGCGGAACCCCGGCTGCCCGCCCCAGAGGATGGGCGGCCGGGGGAGGGACAGCGCCTGACACCAGACACCCCTCACAACGGTGGCAGGCCGCCCCCCGCGGGGACTGCCCCCCACCGACCCCGCGGCACGCAGCCCCCACAGGGCATGCAGGCCAAGGGGACAGTGTCTGGCCCCCACACCCACACATCTGCGCCCACAGCATGTGGGTGGCGGACCCCAACAGCCCGCCCATTGGGCGGGCAGTCGGGGGAGGGGGAGCGCCTGACCTCAGACGCCCCTCACAACGGTGGAATGCCCCCCCCCCCGGGGACGCCCTTCTGCCGGCCCCACAGCGAGCAACGCCGGCCCGCAAGGGCGCACGCTGTGGAACCGGTGCCCGGTCCCCACGCCCGCACTGACCGCACCCGGAACACACGGGTCGCGGTACCCCGGCTGCCCGCCCCAGAGGACGGGCGGTCATGGGAGGGACAGCGCCTGACACCAGACGTGCCTCACAACAGTGGCAGGCCAGCCCCCCCGGGAACTGCCCCCCACCACCCCCGCGGCACGCAGCCCCCACAGGCCGTGCAGGCCAAGGAGACAGTGTTGGGCCCCCACAGGCACACGCCCGCGCCCACAGCACGTGGCTAGCGGACCCCAACAGCCCGCCCAGTGGGCGGGCAGTCGGGGGAGGGGGAGCGCCTGACCTCAGACGCCCCTCGCAACAGTGGAAGGCACCCCCCCCGGGGACGCCCTTCCGCCAACCCCTCAGCAAGCAACGCCGGCCCGCAAGGGCGCACGCTGTGGGGCCGATGCAGGGTCCCCACGCCCGCACCGACCGCACCCGGGACACACGGGTCGCGGGACCCCGGACGCCCGCCCCAGAGGACGAGCGGCAGGGGGAGGGACAGCGCCTGACACCAGACGCCCCGCGCAACGGTGGCTGGCCACCCCCCCGGGGACGGCCCCCTGCCACCCCAGCGGCACGCAGTCCCCGGAGGGCATGTGCCACGGACCCGCTTCACGGCGGGCGCACCGCCCCAGGCCAGGTAGGGGGGAACCGGGACCGGACCGCCCCCCTTCAAGCACGCCAGACAGAGCAAGGGACCGGGGCAGGACATGCGGAGGGGCACGGACCACGTGGAAGGGCCCTACCAGCGCCCAGTGCCGGGACCGCGCGAGATGCGCACGCCACACCACTGAGGGGGGGGGGGAGCGGACGCCGCCGGAGCGCGAGCGCACACACACGCAAAGGGCACGCAGGGACTACCAGAAGGGCAACCGGACCGAGCTCGCGGAACGCACAGACCGCGTGGAATGGCGTACCAGCGAGCGAGGATAAGGGACACCCGGACGGGACGGCCCGCCACTCGCAGCCCGGGACACGTGGGGTAGGAAGGGGGAAACGGGAGAGACACAACACCAGGTACCGGCCCGAGCCCCCAAAAACCAGCCGCGAGCGCCGCGCACACACGGACGGGGCACTGCACCCGCCAAGGCAGTAGTCGCGCACTGCGCCACGCCACAACCCCTGGGCTAGGCCGCCTCTGCGCCAGCCCAAGGAGGTCCCACTGGCGACAAGCCAGTAGCACGGGCCCGGCAGCGCCTGCATCCCGGGCGACCACGCATTAAGGGGACGATACAGTGGGTAAGCGCCTGCAGCCACGGCTGCAAATTGATGCACTGACCGGGGAGTGGCGAAACGGGGAAGCCGGGGAGAGACGGCGCTCCGAGCCCTGTGAACCCGGGGGACTCCGCCACCAGGCAGGAGGTGCGTCTGGGAGAGCCCCCCACTGGGACCCGGTGGGGAGGATATCACCTGGCCCGACCAGGTGGCCCCCTGGGGCCGAAAGGCGTCTAGTACCCGCAAAATCAAACCTCAAACCTCAAACCTACTACACAAGGCGGACTGGGCGGCGTCCCAGGACCCAGCGCCAAGCTCATAGTCGCCGGTCATGACGGCCACCTTGACCTACGGCCCCCAACGATGCAGACGCTCGGTGCGGTCGTGCAGCGGGCAAAGACAGACCATGCGCTGACGTACCGAGGAGACACATTCCTGGGCGCGGCCCACGCCACAGCCTATGTCCACGCCCGGGTCCTCACCGCGACGGCCACCAACCAATGGGCGCTGCGGGCCAGGGACGGCCACAAGCCGGTGCAACGCAGGCTCAGCGTCCGAAAGGAGCGGCTCTCTGGCGTTGCCGTCCTCCCGCAGCCGTGCCTCCTCTGGGGCGGCCCGGAGGAGACCCTGGCTCACATGCACGTGGGATGCGTCCACTCGCGGCCCCACTACCGCCAGGCGGTACGGAAGGCGGCCCGCCACCTCCAACCAGGGGACAAGGCTCTATGGGTGGCCTCCTGGCGCTCCGCGGGCGCCGCATGGACAGAAATCCTCTGCACTGGGCTGGTGCCTGAGGCGGCGGAGGCGCAGCTCTGCGCCATAGCCCGCTACGACCTGCCGGGAGGAACCCGCGTTGACCATTTCCTCCAGGACACGCTCCGGATGGGGAATTCTGCGTGGGAGCTTCCCAATCTCCCGCTGGAGTATCTCCTCCGCGAGCCCCTGAGCGCAGCGGCCTGGTTGCACCAATGGCTCACCGTGGCGGGGGGCAGCAGCCCCCCCCCCTCCCCCGCGCCCTGGCAAGGACTTCGTAGCTTCCCTCTGTGTCTTGAATGGCACCCTGGAGTGCCTGCCGCAAGAGGACCCCAACCCGTACCGGGACCTGCCGGGCGGTTTCTCGAAGCACCTACAAGACGCCCTCTACCCGCCTCGGATCATCGGGCACGGCTCCATGACCGCATGGGAGGCCCGTATAGTGGGCGTGGAGTGGGCGCGCAAATGGGGCTGGTGGTGCGCCGCCACGCGCGCCCCGGAGACCAGCCCACAACGGTACGCCGCCGTCCCGCTCGAGGGGTGGGGGCCGGACACCCGGCCACGGCCCACCATGATCTGCGGGGCGGGCCCCAACCGCCCTTGGGACGCAGTGGAAGAGGAATGGCTACAGGCGGCCCAGGAGCCACAATTGGGGTGTGTCAGGGATGTGTCCTCGCTCATCTGAGCGCCCATCCCCCCCCCGCATCTCCGTCCACAGCGCCAACGTGATTCGGGCCACGGCGATACACACATGGGGACGGGACGCGGCTACCATCCGGTCGCTCCCCGCGGAGGGCAGAGCCGCCCGGCTCACCGTGGCGCACTTCAAAACCGGGAGGCCCGTGTACGACGACGCCCTGTCCCGGCTGGGCGACATTCTGGGGCCCCTGCTCCTCATGCTCCCCACTGACCTTGCAGCCGCGCTGCGCCAGAAGCTAGACAGCTGCGAAGGGCTGCGGGTAGGGTAGGAGGCTGTCGCGGACAGCAACCTACTGACCCTCCTCCACCGGGACGCCGCTGACGAGTGCCAGTGGGGCGCTCTGGTGCCCCAACTGGCCGGGCACCATACATACATGGCAAGCCCCCCCGGGGGCACCCCCGCCTGGCACGGGATGACCTCGTCGCCGCCTTCCACGACCACGGGATTCTCCCAGACGACACGTGGCAGGAGGTCCGGCAGAAGACGCTCGGCAGGGACTACCGGCGCCGCGTCCGCGCCCGCCTGCTGGAGGTCCGGGACCCCCTCTGCCAGCGGTGGGACGACCTCTGGCTCCGCTGTCTCGGCCCCTGGTCGCCGCCCTCCCACCTCCCACACACCTGCCACCTCTGTGGGGAATGCGACACGGTATCCTCTGCAGCGCTGACCGACACCAACAGGTGCGCCCCGTGCTCCCAGGTGGCCGTGTGCCCCTGGCCTGAACCCTCCGCGGGCCCGCACAGACGCACGGAAGAGGAGGCTTTGCACTGGCGCATCGGGGGCGCACACACCCCCTCACACGAACGCGCGGGCCCCGCGGGCGCCGCCCTCCTGTGGATCCACGTGCACCTGTGGGACTTCACGTCCGTCACGCACCTGTCGCACGTGTTTGCGCCCTGATCCCCACCCGCCGCCGCGCTTTGCAGAGCCCACAGCACCATGCCTCGCCGACGGGGGAACGTGCCGCAGCACGCCAGAGCCCGCCACTGAGCGCAGGAGGCGGCCGTTCGAGGCCTGGGAGCGGACGCGGTAACAGAGGCGCACAAGGCGCACACTGCTGCCCAGCACGACCCGGCGGGCAGCGCGAGGACTCCCGCCATCCGCGCCCAGAACGGAGCTGGGGCCCCTACGCTGCTCCCGGCGATGCACCAGATCGTGAACGCTGTCCAGCTGGGGCTCATCAGCCCAGAAGCAGCCCTCTACGGGCACTGGATTGAGTGGCACGCGTCCAACCGGTCAGGCCGGCCCCTGTCCATGGGGGACACCCTGCGGTTGACGGGCGCGGGGTCCGCCATGTCCCTCCACAGCAGCGCCCCAGCCCTGCTGCACGCCTTCAGGACACGCTGCCCCGGGGACACGGCCCCGTACCTGAACCAGGCGCGGGCGACGTACCCAGGAGGAGTGTCCCAGCTGGACGCGGCACTCCACCTGCTACATCCGCCGGACGAGGATCTGGAGATGGGCGAAATCACGATATTTGTGGAAAGCGCGGATGAGGCGCCCATCCGCCCCCGCCCGACCAACCCGGTGTATGACAGCGCCAGGCCGACCCCCCCGTACGCCCTCATGTGCGAGGCGTTCCCCAGGGAGCCCACCTGGTACCCCGCCCTCCCGCCGGCGACGGACGCACCCCGTGGCTGGGCCAGCCCAAACCTGTCCCCCTCCCTCTCCAGGACCAGGGGTGCCCACCACAGGGGGCAGGTCCTCTGGCAAGAGCGCCCGGGCACCCCCCTGCTCCTCCTCGTCGTGGCGACCCGAGGAGACCCGGAGCTGGTCCCGGGATTCACCCCCACCCACCTGTACGGGGCAGCGCCTGTACCCCGCCGCCCCCTCCCGGCGCCCGCGGCGCGGGACGGGGTACACACCTTCCTGCGAACACAGGAGGTCACCGCCGTTACGGGGGTCTACCTAGTGCGGCTTTCCTCGGCACCACCAGACGACCCCCGGGGGGCCAGGACCCTGAGCCCCGCCCCAGAATGGGAGCTGTGGCGCGACGTCTGGGCCGCGTGGCTCACCCACCTCCCGCCCCAGTGCAGATGGATGGCAATCGGGCCCCGCCGGCACAGGGCCGGCACCACCACGCCCCCCCCCCCCCACCCCCACCCCCCCTGCGAAGCAGTGCATAGCACTACCCACAGCACAACACAGATGTACCAAGAGGTAGTGGAGAGGGCACACCTGCCACAATGCATTCCAGGATAACAGTGATGTCAGACTCCGAGGGCTCCCCCCAGCGGGACGACCGCCACCACCGCTCGTCCCGCTCCCGCTCCCCCGTCTCCCCAGGATGCGCGGGGGAGGAGCGGCGGCTGGCGGAGGCAGCGGTGCCCGTCGGGCTGCCAGCTGGGCAGCCCGGGGCAGCTGCGACCGACGCCAAGCCGTCGACCCGGGGGCATGCACCGGCTGAGGAGACCGCCCACGCCACCTAGTGCCGTGAGCGCTGGCGCTCTGCCCCCAGAGGGCGCCCCGGTGCACAATGGGCTGAGACCGCGGCCCCAGCAAGCCGCGCCGCGGCCCCAACCACGGGCCCCGGGCGCCTCGCCAGGAGCCGCGGCAGCTGCGGCGGAGGGCAGGGAGTATGCGAAGTACCGCGCCCACACCAACCCCAGCCACACCCACACCAGCCCCCCCAAGCTGTACCCCCCAAAGGCCCCCTTCCTTACGGGAGGGCCGCGGCCCGTCCGCCCCCCGGCGCCCGAGCGTACGCCGCCAGGCATCACGCTGCTGCAGCTACGGCGGCAACAGGACGACAGGCGCGTGATCCGGGGGGGGGGGGGGGGGCAGCGCGCAGGCGGGGCAGGGTGCCGGCCACGGGAGCGCGGAACGGGGGACGGGGGGCGACAGGGGGAGTGCCCAGGGACAAGCGCAGTAGGCAGGCCTGGGCGCACGCGGCAAGGAGCGAGGGCGAACGCGCAAGCAAGGCGCCAAGGCCAGCGGCAGCGGAGAGGGACAGGGCACGGGCAGCGGACGGCACGACGAGTAACAAGGAGCAGGGAAAGGGCAAGGGCACAAGAAGGAGATGCAGGGGTCCGTGCAGGGCGCCAAGGCGGGCGGCCACAGAGCGCATGGAATTGAGCGGGGCGCGGTTGGCAAGCATTGGCGCAGCCAAGGGCATGGGCACGGGCACGGGAAGAGCACAGGCGCTGGCGGTGCGGGCCAGGGCGCAGGTGACAGTGGGCCGTACCCACGGCGTGGACAGGGATACACTGGCGTGGGGGCCGGGAAGGGACCCAAGGGCAAGGGCAAGGGCGTCGTGGGCCCCCCGGGACAGGCAGGGCGGGGCACGGGAGCTGCAGGGGGAGGGCGGGGCAAAGGAAGGGGGTTGGGGGGCGGGGTGCCCCCGCAGCCGGACGTGCTGTCGGTGCGGTGCTTCCCCCCCGGCATCCAACAAATGCCGGCGCACCACACCCACCACCACCACCACCACCACGCCCACCTCTACAACAAAGACCTCGACGCCGGAGACCTCATCCCCCCAAAACCCCCCGACCCCAGCACCAGCCAGCCCCCCCCGCGCCAAGGGCGGAGCGGGCGTGGATGGCCGCTGCCCAGGCGGCGGGGGGGCGGGCGCGGAGCAGGCGCCGCAGGCACAGGGGCCGCAGGCGGAGCCGGCATGGGGGGCAGAGTGGGCCCGGCCCGCGGACCGGGACTGGAACGCGGTCCCAGACCCCCTGGGGAATCAGGCCCTCCCCCTGGCGGTGGAGATGTACGGGTGGCTGAGCTGGGCCTGCTCGGGGACCACCAGATGGATGAGGAACTGGCCCTTCCATGCTGTGCTCCTGCGGAGGGACGGGGGGAACCGGGAGGTGCCCCAGGGGGATGGGCGGGCCGAGAGGACCACACGGGGTTCACTCGGCGGTGATTTGGGCGGCGTGGCCTGACAGAGAGCCGACGTGGCCGGCTTTCTTGGAGGGGGGGGCGGTGCTCCGCATCACGGATGCAAATGTGAACAACTGGCTCCCCCGGGCCTTGCGCAATGCCCTTACCCACTTGCGCTACCGCCGGCGGAACCGGGTGCCGCCGCAGCCCAAGCCCCCAGGCAAGCGACGACCCCTCCAGCGAACCCTCCCCAACCTGGAGCGCGACCCCCACCCCCCCTCACCATACGACGCGATGGAGGGGCGCGCACCACCTCCAGTAGGGGAGAGGGCGGGGGCAGCGAGCACGGGGGGAGGCCCCTTGCCCCGCTGCCCGCTAACCGCTAACTGCTGACCCGAGCCGCCGCCCCCAGCACTGGCTGGCCCTCCCCCCCCCCCCGGCCAGGAGAGCAGGGGGCCCGAGCGGAGACCTGCACGAGGGTCTGGCACCCAAAGGGTGGAGCGGGGCGGGGGAAGAGTGCACCGCTTCCGTTGGCAGGGGGCCCCCCGGGACTGTAACCACCAGGCCGCACCCCCGCGACCGCCAGGGGGCGACGGGGGCTAGGGGGGGACCGCGGGGAACCCCCCCACCACCCCCACCCCCCCCGGCCCGCGGACAGCCGGGGGCCGGCCAGGGACGCGGCGGCCTTGCAGCCCCCTCGAAAGGGCCGCGGCACCCAGGGGGGGCACGCAATAGCCGCGGCAAGTGCAGCCGCGCGCCAGGCGCCCCTAATCGGCCGTTCACTCACTCCCGCAGTGCCCGCTGCCGACCAGCAGCTCTGCGCCAGCCCTCAAGGGCGCCCCGTGGGCCGCAGCGGGACGGCGACACCAAGAAATGCAGCATGGAGGGCGGGGCGCGGACGGAGCGACCCGCCTTGGTGCCCGTCCGGGGTAGGCGGGGGAACAGACCACGGCAAAGAGACCTCCCCGCCCCTGACCCCGCGGAGCCCCCCGGGTGAGCCCCCCTGCGCGGTGGCAGCTCCCCTAGCCGCCAGGCTGACCCACCAACGGCCGACGAGGCCGCGCCCGGCGCGCAGGGCTGCCCGGCAACCCTGGCTGAACGTATATACCCAGGGGGGGTGCGCCGGAGGAGACGGGGGACTGGGCCGGGGGCCACGTCCAACCCCCCAGGGCAGGGGACTGAGGAACCACGGCGCGGCCCCCCCTCCCCTCTCCCCCCGACTCTTCCCTCCGGCCAGTGGGCCACGGGGGCGCCAGCCCTCCAATCCTCCCGGGGCCGAAGGGACGTCTTCCCTTTCCCCCTGAAGGGGCCGCGGCGCCCGGGGGGGGACGCAGCTGAGCCCGCACGGCGCGCGCCGCCACGCCCCCCGTTGCCTGCTCCTCCAGGGGCCGCGACAGGCGCGCGAATCCGCGCCAGCGCACAAGCACGACACACGGACCACGCCCCGGGGCGGCGCGCGACAACGAACCGGAGCAGTATGGGGGGCCACGCCCCCCATGACCTGAGTGTCGCAAGTGACGCCTGCTTTGTAGCCCGTCCGGGGAAGGCAGAGGGACGGACCGAGGCAGAGCGACCCCGCGCCCCGCTAGGCCCCCCAGCCACCCCCCCCCCCCTGCCAGGCTGACCCGCCGACAGCAGGCCTCATCCGGCGCCCCGCGCTGCCCCACGACCCTGAATGCATACAGCGGGGAGAGATGCGCCAGCAACGAAGGGGGGACTGGGCGGAGGGCCACAGGCCGCCCCCCCCCGGAGGAGGGAGGTAGGGAACCACGGCGCGACCCCCCCCCCGCCAACCCCACCACTGACCCCCCCCCCGACCCGCGGGCCACGGAGACGCCAACCCCCAACCCTCCAAAGGCAGAGGGGACGGTCCCCCCCACCCCCGGCAGGACCGCCGCTTCCGGGAGGGGGGCCGCAACAGGGCCGGCCTCCACGCCCCCAGCCGCCTGCTCCCGCAGGAACCGCGATGGACTCGCAAACCCGCGCCGGCACACAAGGACACCAGCGGACCGCACCCGCGGACAGCAAGCGGGCACGAACCAGAGATGTATGGGGGCCACGCCCTCCATGGCCAGGGCGACGCCAAAGACACCCGCTTTGTGGCCTGCCCAAGGAAGGCAGAGGGACGCACCGAGCCAAGGTGACCCCCCGCCCCACTGGCCCCTCCGGCCACAGCGTGGGGGGGAACGGCGCGCAGCCCCCCCCCCCCAGTCCAACCCCCTGGCGCAGGAACGCCCCAGACGCGTAGACCCACCCCACGGGGAGCGCACAGCCCCGAGCAAGGTAGAGGGAAACAGGTTCCCCCTCAAGGAAGCCAGACAGAGCACGGGACCGAGGCAGGACACGCGGAGAGGCACGGACCGCGTGGAACGGCCCTACCAGCACCCAGCACCGGGACTGCGCGGGGTGCCCGCGCCACACCAACCGGGGGAAGGGGGGGGCCGCGGACGCCGCGGGAGCGCGAGCACACACACACACACACAAGGGACACCCGGGGAATACCAGAAGGGCAACCGGACCGAGCCCGCAGAATGCACGGACCGCATGGGATGGCGTACCAGCGAGCGAGGATAAGGGACACCCCGACGGGCCAACCCGCCACACACAGCGCGGGAAAAACGGAACGGGAAGAGGAAAACGGGGAAGACCCGACACCCAGCACTGGCCCCAGTTCCCCGAACAGGCCGCGAGCGCCGCGCACACACGACCAGGGCACTGCACCCGCGAAGGCAGTAGTGGCGCACCGCGCCACGCATCAGCCCCACGGCTAGGCAGCCTCCGCGCCAGCCCACGGGGGTCCTACTGGGGACAAGCAAACAGCACGGGCCCGGCGGCGCCGGCGCCCCGGGCGACCACGCATTAGGGGGGTGACACGGTGGGTAAGCGCCCGCAGCTACAGTTGCTAAGCAATGCACTGACCGGAGAGTGGCGAGAAGGGGAAGCCGGGGAGGGACAGGGCTCCGAGCCCCGTGAACCCTGGGGACTCCGCCACCAGGCAGGAGGTATGTCATGAAGGGCCCCTCACTAGGTCCCGGTCGGGAGGATATTACCTCGCCCGACCAGGTGGCCCCCTCGGGCCAAAAGGCGTCTAGTACCCGCAAAATCAAACCTCAAATCCCAAATACCATTGTGACGCCAGCGCAACGAGTTCTGCAACTGAAGATCCTAGTGCAACAGGTTCGCCAGCCAGTAGGCGTGGCAAGCGAGCAGGGAAGGAGGATTTTAAGGTGACAGCCCAGAGGGAAGGAAGAGCCCCCGGATTACGTGGACGTTGAAGACTGCCTAGAGGAGGCAATTGTGGAGATGCTGATTGCAAAGAAGGCGCAGGCACCAGTGCGCACCGTTCAATGACAAGGCGTAACAGCAGCCGGACAGGAGCTTATGGCCATCTCTGACAGGCGCCGGCAAATGTTGGAAAAGCGCGACAAGTTCTCTGAAAATAATCCACACACACAAGCGTGCTGCTAATATGACTGCGGGTAGCGCACGAGGCATCAAAGTGACATTTTGCTCGTGCATGGAGGTGTGCTGAGGTGCATCGTGACAGGGGTGGCATTGATCATACCCGAAGATGAGGAGTCAGCCAGCAGTGGCCGGCAGACGACAAGGCGACTGGCGACGCTTGAGGAATTGAAGAGCAAACACGATCGCCAGCGAGAGTGGTATGAGTGGCACATGAAACCGAGCCGCACGTTCCGGAACATGTATTTCGTCAGTTTGAATTGGAACAGCGCCAATGCGAGGCGTGGGAGAAGGAGAAAGACAAAAAAATGAGGGAACCGCAGCGGAGCGCCGGTGAACACGGGGAACGTGACAGGCCACCGGCGCACAAGTCCTTGTTCAAGCAAGTGAAGGAAGCCCCTGTCCAGGCCATGAACACCAAGCGCAACAGCCCTGGCAGGCAAGTACAAGTGTGGAGCGGGTTAAACACGTGGGATTTCGTAACGCGGCCGCTGTGGACAATCGACCAATATCCACAGGGCGAAAGGATCGAGGAGTGCGCCCAACGAAGGCAGAACGACAGCGATGGAGACTACAAGAAAGGAATTCCTAAGGAACTGAACGTTGGTAAAGCTACATCCCCTGTGCAGCCTTTTTATTCCAACTTACACGGCTATGTCAGCTTGTGCTGACAGTTTTGTTCTCTTTCTTTGCATATTCTACAATGTGAACATACACCGAGTGGGGAGCCAGATGGCATGCCACAAAACCACACAGTTGTACAATTTTAGCCTGCTCAGGAACGTCAGATGGCTTGCCGCGGCGCCGGAGCCGGCAAAAGGGGTTGGGACACAGACACATGCTGGACATAATTGCCACAGAGACGGTTCTTGGGAAGCCCTCTTTCTTTGGGCAGGCCCCTGCCGAAGTTTCTATTGATGCGGACCAGATGGGGCAGGGGATTGCCAAACCATCCCTGGGATCGTACAAGCATCAACCCCTGGGCTGGAAAATGGGAATGTGGCTGCAGGGGCCGTTCCATATTTTTACGCCAGAGAAGGCCAGAAGAGGCAAGTAACGTCTGTAGCAGACACAAGCCCAGGGGCGCGGCAGGCAGCGCTTGGGTTTCCCCTTGGTGGCAAGGGAGGGCAGAATTCCCCTCCAGGATCCCAAGACAGGAGGGGGTAAGACCAGAACCCATGACAGCGGACTGTGTGCAGAGCATGCCGATCAGCCACTGGCAAAGCTCTAAGTCCATACCAACAGGGGACTTCAAAGCTCAGATTTTTTGAGCTTACGACAACTACAACTCTTGCTAACAGGGGAGGCACCCCCCCCTCCCCCCAATGAAGAGTCAGATGGCATGCCGCGGCACTGCTTACGGGAGTGGTGCTGCACGGCACTGGAGATGGTGACCAGACGCGCAACCGCATACGAGTATGAGATAGTCCGGGCATTACTGGACTTTAAGCCCTGCTTCGCGGCAGGTTTTACTGCTTTGTCAGCGGCGGAAAAAACTAATGCACCCTAGGCACAACTAAACGCTGCGCGTACTGCAGACTGTGTTGTATTCCGCCCATTACCTTGTTGTTGTAGTTGCTCTGACCTAGTTGCATGTCAAGCAACAGCAATACCGGTACCGAAACTCAGGACACACTGGGTTTGGTATATAACCATGAATTGCAGTGCACTGCAGTTACTTCTGAAAGGCAGGGCTCATCTTTTTCGTTGTACTGCTGGTTCGTGCAAGGGTGCTGTTTAGAGCAGTCCGTTGTATGTATTTCTGGATTTTTTTCTTTGTTTTTTTTGTTTTCTTTTTGTCAGCGACTACGAAATTGCTGACTGTCGCGATATTTCTGCAGGTGACCCATGCTACGATTTTGGGGACGACAACGTAGTAGATTACATGTCAATGGTAAGCAGTATAGAGAAGGCCAAGCTCAGTGGGGTAGCTTACAGGGACATAACGCCCATGAAGGACCACAAAGAGTTTGGGGTTGGTAAGGTAAGTGAGACAGATGCCATGGTATCAGTTCTTATTTCAAACATTTCAGGGGTCCACCATTGGTGCCCCGATGAAATCGTTTTGGAGGGGAGTGCAAGACCCTGGGCATCAGACCCACATACCTCTTTGACAGCCCCTCCTTAAGCACAGAATCCAGTGGGGAAAAAGAATCAGAAACAGGAAACAGAAGCGCAATCAGACAGAGCACGTGCACTCTGACAGGAAGCACGCGCACGGAGACAGCACAGAGATTGCAATGTAGTTGCACAGGATAATATCGCATGCAGGACACGCCCAAAAGATTACATTTTATTCATAGAAAAATGCTGAGTGTCATGTATACTATTCGGCATGCATAATTTAGGTTGTGCATGGCAGGCACTGCAGTACTCTGTTCATTTATTGTAAACTTGAATGACGCTCATCGACATCGCGTTGTGGGATACTCGGAACGGAGTTTGGGAGGATGAACGAACTTTTGGGAAGTTGAATTTGAAAACCTAAGAGAGGTCACGGGAACAGAGGCAGAACCCAAATATACCGCAACGGTATATTTACACTCCACCGAAAGATAACGAAGAACAGGAGGGATTATCGACAACTATGGTTCCGTTGGAATACCCTGAGCGAGCGGCGACGGATTGTGCACACAAAAGAAAATGAACTTGGATCCAAATGCTAGTCTCATGTCAACAACTATGATTTGATCCGCCAAAAGAAATGAAAAAAAATTGAAAACATTTTTAAAAATATTTGTGTTAAAAAACATTTGTGTGAACTCTAATTCTGACCTGAAATGCAAAAAATCTGCAAATATGTTATTTTTGCCAACCTAAATTACATGTAATGAAATCTTTCTGCCCCTTTGCCAAGCATATCAGAATGATGAACATTTTTTTAAGATTACACAAGAAATTGTTAACGTTGTTTCTTGCAAAGACTGACCCAGAACATTGTGAAAAAAAGTGTAGCCGTGTCCTCCTTATCCCAGATCAATCCTGCAAAAATGGCCCTAGCATTTGGCCGGCAACACAAAATTTTTGCTTGCAACAGCCACCCTAGGAATCCTTTAATGTTGCCAATCGGTAGGTAGGTAGGTAGGTAGGTATCTTCGGGAGCTCGGGATGCCTCCTTTGACAATGCAGGAGGAATGTTTTACCCAGGGGACGTCCCGTCCCTCCCACTGCCCTAGTTCAGGTGCCTCTTAAGCCGCTCCTGCAGGTGCTTGGGAAGGCAATGTCGCAGCCACGCAGTCCAGGTGTCCCGGGTGGGAGGGTGCCCCCACATTTGTCCATGGGTAGCGCCACATGCTGCCTCTTTTCAGCGGCAGGTCTCAGGGCTGCCCAGCTGTGTGGAGTATCTCTCACCACAGGGGATATTGCTCCCGGGAGTCTACGGTATGACCGCCTCACCCCTGTGGCTCGAATTGAGGGGCCCCGCTGCCTGGCAGGCGACCTCCTCCTGGACTGTATACCGGCTCGCCTGTCACCGGTTGCTTCCATGGCTCCGGGTGACGTTTCCCATGGCCCCCCATGCAGCCTGGCCGGGATCGGACCAGCGGCCCTGGGGTACCGCTCCTGCTGCTTTCCTGGTGGGTCCGCTGGGTCGCCCCAATGCGCCCGACCCACAGAATGTGGTTTGGTGTTGCCCGTCTCTCGGTCGCCCTAGGTGCGCAGGTGAGTCTGGTGTCCTCTTCGCGCCAGGTCTTACTGCTTTGTCAGCGGCGGAAAAAACTAATGCAGCCTAGGCACCACTAAACGCTGCGCGTACTGCAGAGTGTGTTGCATCATGCCCATTACCTTGTTATTGTAGTTGCTTTGACCTAGTTGCATGTCAAGCAACAGCAATAACTGCACCGAGACTCAGGAGACACTGGGTTTGGTATATAAGCATGAATTGCAGTGCACTGCAGTCGCTTCTGAAAGGCAGGGCTCATCTTTTTCGTTGTACTGCTGGTTCGTGCAAGGGTGCTGTTTAGAGCTGTCCGTTGT
The DNA here is from genome assembly GCA_964036045.1 of Eutreptiella sp. 'Long Island Sound 2002'. Taxonomy (NCBI): domain Eukaryota; phylum Euglenozoa; class Euglenophyceae; order Eutreptiales; family Eutreptiaceae; genus Eutreptiella; species Eutreptiella sp. 'Long Island Sound 2002'. The sequence goes on from OZ038382.1 coordinate 140,634,533, forward strand.
ATGTATTTCTGGATTTATTTTTTTTTATTTTGTTTTCGTTATGTCAGCGACTACGAAATTGCTGACTGTCGCGAGATTTGTGCAGGTGACCCATGCCCCCATTTTTTGGGGACCCCAACGTAGTAGATTACATTTCAATGGTAAGCAGTATAGATAAGGCCAAGCTCAGTGGGGTAGTTTACAGGGACATAACGCCCGTGAAGGACCAGAAAGAGTTTGGTGTTGGTAGGGTAATTGAGACAGATGCCATGGTATCAGTTCTTATTTCAAACATTTCAGGGGTCCACCATTGGTGCCCCCATGAAATCGTTTTGGAGGGGAGTGCAAGACCCTGGGCATCAGACCCACATACCTCTTTGACAGCCCCTCCTTAAGCACAGAATCGAGTGGGGTAAAAGAATCAGAAACAGGAAACAGAAGCGCAATCTGACAGAGCACGTGCACTCTGACAGGAAGCACGCGCACGGAGACAGCACAGAGATTGCAATGTAGTTGCACAGGATAATATCGCATGCAGGACACGCCCAAAAGATTACATTTTATTTATAGAAAAATGCTGAGTGTCATTTATACTATTCGGCATGCATAATTTAGGTTGTGCATGGCAGGCACTGCAGTAATTTTTTGTGCAGGCATGCTAAATGAACACTCTGTTCTTTTTTTGTAATCATGAATGACGCTCATCGTATTCGCGTTGTGGGATACTCAGAACGGAGTTTGGAAGGATGAACGAACTTTTTGGAAGTTGAATTTGAAAACCTAATAGAGGTCACGGGAACAGAGGCAGAACCCAAATATACCACAACAGTATATTTACACTCCACCGAAAAAAAAAGAAAAACATTATGGGTTATTGACAACCATGGTTCCGTTGGAATACCCTGAGCGAGCGGCGACAGATTGTGCACACGGAGAAAAATGAACTTGGTTCTGAATGCTAGTCTCATGTCAACAACTATGATTTGATCCGCCAAAAGAAATGAAAAAAAATTGAAAACATTTTCAAAAGTATTTGCGTTAAAAAACAGTTGTGTGAACTCTAATTTTGACCTGAAATGCGAAAAGTCTACAAATATGTTATTTTTGCCAACCTAAATTACATGTAATGAAATCTTTCTGCCCCTTTGCCAAGCATATCAGAATGATGAACATTTTCTTAAGATGTCACAAGAAATTGTTAACGTTGTTTCTTGCAAAGACTGAGCCACAACATTGTGAAAAGAAGTGTAGCCGTGTCCTCCCTATCCCAGATCAATCCTGCAGAAATGGCCCTAGCATTTGGCCGGCAACACAAAATTATTGCTTGCAACAGCCACCCTAGGAATCCTTTCATGTTGCCAATCAGGTGTGGAGAGGTAGGTAGGTAGGTATCTTCGGGAGCTCGGGATGCCTCCTTTGACAATGCAGGAGGAATGTTTTACCCAGGGGACGTCCCGTCTCTCCAACTGCCCTAGTTCAGGTGCCTGTTAAGCCGCTCCTGCAGGTGTTTGGGAAGGCAATGTCGCGGCCACGGAGTCCAGGTGTCCCTGGTGGGAGGGTGTCCCCACATTTGTCCATGGGTAGTGCCACATGCTGCCTCCTTTCAGCAGCAGGTCTGGGGGCTGCCCAGCCGTGTGGAGTATCTCTCACCACAGGGGATATTGCTCCCGGGAGTCTACGGTATGACCGCCTCACCCCTGTGGCTCGAATTGAGGGGCCCCGCTGCTTGGCAGGCAACCTCCTCCTGGACTGTATACCGGCTCGCCTGTCACCGGTTGCTTCCATGGCTCCGGGTGACGTTTCCCATGGTCCCCGATGCAGCCTGGCCGGGATCGGACCAGGGGCCTTGGGGTACCGCTCCTGCTGCTTTCCTGGTGGGTCCGCTGGGTCGCCCGAATGCGCCTGACCCACGGGGTGTGGTTTGTTGTTGCCCGTCCCTCTGTCGCCCTAGGTGCGCAGGTGTGTGCGGTGTCCTCGCCCCTATCGCCACGTCCTAATGAATTAGCAAGTGGTGAGGGAACCAAAGAGGCTCCGCCCAGCCACAAGGGTATGTGGCCTTATGCTCGGAGGAGGACGAATGCTTGGACCCCCCCCTGAAGGGTCGGTGGTTCTACCAGGAAGTCACGCCCAATAGTCCTTCCCTTCTTCCCCTCTGCTTCCCTTCACTGTTATCATAATCTGACGCACGGTTTCCCTCCGGAGCGCATACCTCATCGCTATTTCAGGGGAGGTAGGTAGGTAGGTAGGAGCACTCGGTCGTGGAGAGGCGCTCCATGGTTCCCCCTGGCGTCGCCCCCGTGACCAACAGGAAAAGGCTCAACGCATGAAGAGGGGAGGCGGCTTACATCCCACTAGACCTAACTGGTGGCCCCCAGCAAAATGGCCCCGGGCAACACCAGGAGGGCTGATTGCCGCCAGCGTGACATGCTCGTCTTGCCAGGAGGGTGTGCCCCCGTGCTTGCACACGTCCTCTCTTTTGGGCGCAACGCTAGAGGTTCACCAGACTTCCTGGCGTATCCTGTTCCCAAGGCATGCATGCATTTTCTTGGTACTGGGGTTCCGAGGTGCTTGGGTGTTGCACGCTTCGCCTCGAGTCACAAAGCAGCGCTGGCCTTAGGATGCAGCCAAACCCCCGGTCTCCGGATCTCGTTTGGCGGGGTCACCTGCATGGCACGGGCTGCCTCAGTGCCCGGGCTATGGACACTGGGTTTCCTACTGTTGTGTGGTGTTTGTGTTTGGGTCCGGGTTGGGGTGAAGGTGTGTGTGTGTGTGTTTCTGTGCCCGCTCTGCTTGTAACCGGCCACTCCTGGCTGGGGTGTGCTGTGTGGGTGTGTGTGCTTGGGCTCGCGTTTCAGGTGCGCCCAGCCGATGCTGTCTGGGGCGCTGGGGTGTGTGTGTGTTCGTGTGCCCGCTCCGCTTCTACCCCGCCACTCCTGGCTGGGGTGTGCTGTGTGGGTGTCTGTGCTTGGGCTCGCGTTTCGGGTGCGCCCCGCCACTGCTGTCTAGGGCGCTGGGGTGTGTGTGTGTTCGTGTGCCCGCTCCGCTTCTACCCCGCCACTCCTGGCTGGGGTGTGCGGCGTGGGTGTGTGTGCTCGGGGCTCGGGTTTCGGCTGCGCCCCGACACTCCTAGCTCGGGTGTTGGGGTGTGTGCGTGTTCCTGGGTCCGCTCCGCTTGTACCCCACCACTCCCGGCTGGGCTGTGTGGTGTGGGTGTGTGTGCTTGGGCCCGGGTTTCGGCTGCGCCTCGCCTCTCCTGGCTGGGGTGTTGGGGTGTGTGTGTGTTTGTGTACCTGCTCCGCTTGTACCCCACCACTCCTAGCTGGGGTGTGTGGTGTGCATGTGTGTGTTTGGGCTCTGGTTTTGGCTGCGCCCCGCCACTCCTTGCTGGGGCGTGTGGGTGTGTGTGTGCTTGTGTGCCCGCTCCGCTTGTACCCCGCCACTCCTGGCTGGGGTGTGCGGCGTGGGTGTGTGTGCTTGGGCTCGGGCTTCGGCTGCGGCCCGCCACTTCTGGCTGGGGTGCTGGGGTGTGGGTGTGTTCGTGTGCCCGTTCCGCTTGTAACCCGCCACTCCTGGCTGGGGTGTGTGGTGTGTGTGTGTGTGCTTGGGCTCTGGTTTCCGCTGCGCCCCGCCACTCCTGGCTTGGGTGTTGTGGTGTGTGTCTCTTCGTGTGCCCGTTCCGCTTGTACCCCGCCACTCCTTACTGGGGTGTGTGGTGTGTGTGTGTGTGCTTGGGCTCGGGTTTCCGCTGCGCGCCGCCACTCCTGGCTGGGCTGTTGGGGTGTGTGTGTGTTCGTGTGCTCGCTCCGCTTGTACCCCGCCACTCGTGGCTGGGCTGTGCGGTGTTGGTGTGTCTGCTTGGGCTGGGGTTTCAGCTGCGGCCCGCCACTCCTGGCTGGGGTGTTTGGGTGTGTGCGTGATTGTGTGCGCGCTACGCTTGTACCCCGCCACTCATGGCTGGGGTGTGCGGCGTGGGTGTGTGTGCTTGAATTTGGGTTTCGGCTGCGCCCTGCCTCTTCTGGGTCGGGTGTTGGGGTGTGTGTGTGTTCGTGTGCCCGCTCCGCTTCTACCCCGCAACTCTTAGCTCGGGTGTTTGGTGTGTGTGTGTGTGTTTGGGCTCGGGTTTCGGTCGCGCCCCGCCACTCCTCGCTGGCGTTTTGGGGTGTGTGTGTGTTCGTGTGCCCGCTCCGCTTGTATTCCGTGACTCCTGGCTCGGGTATGTGGTGTGGGTGTGTCTTTGGGCTCGGGTTTTGACTGCGGTCTGCCACTGCTGGCTGGGGTAGCGGGTCGTGTGTGTGTTGGTGTGCCCGGTCCGCTTGTACCCTGCCACTCCTGGCTTGGGTGTGCGGCGTGGGTGTGTTTTCGGGCTCATTTGGGGTCATTTTGGCCGTCGACGGCCACAGCAGATACATTGTGGCGGTTCCGGGCCAAAAATTGAAGAAAACGGACGACAGGGACAAGGATAGAGTGGGCCTGCAAGCCAAGACTGTGGCGCAAGCAATTCTCCGGCATTGGTTGACAGTATTTGATGTCCCAGCCGTGATATGCAGGGACAGGGGTAGGCTGTTCATCGGAGCATGGTTTAGCACGATGTGCAAGTACATGGGCGTGAAGCCAGCCAGGACAATGGCATATCGCAGCCGCTCGAACGGAAGAGCGGAGGTGCCGAGCAGGCAATTGTTAAAAATGTTTCTGCAATCGAATACTGAGCAGCGTGGCAGAAATTGGTATCGTTCCCGTTGGAAGGCTCCGCAGGCATCCCACGATCTACCCGGGCCGTCTGGTTTGTCCCTCCACTGCAGCTTATTCCTGCGGGATTTAGTTTCACGTACGCTCCCGTAGATGAACCATGGTAATGTGGCAAGGGAGGCCAATGCCATGATAACCGAAGCCGACGACACGGCCAGGAAAGTGTATAATGCCATGGTGGCAGAAAATACAAGGAGGGCAGAGTACTTCCAATCCGGGGAAGTTCACAAATATTGGCTCAAGGACAACATCTTGGTGGGTCCAATTTGGGGGGGGGGGGGGGGGGCAGCATGTCACCGTGGGCCTACCTACTCAGGCCAACTTGCACTTTGTTGCAATGTGAAGCTTTAAACATATCCCCGTTGTGACCATCGTAGGAGCACATTGATTGTTTTAGTGAACTTCGAGCTACTAGCTACTTACCCGGCCTTGGAAGGTACTTTGGGATTTGCTACTTCGGTCAACACCCAAGGATCAATCTAGAGTGTCCCCATAGGGACCAAAGTAAATTTCATCAAAATGAAAAACGACACGAGAAATGAAATAACATTGAAATATTCTGTTTTGATAAAATCAGTTAACACCAGGTTTGTACCTACGACTCCAAGGTGCCCATAGATGGCTATATGAACTGCACTACGCTGTTGCAGATATCTGCATCTGGGTCTAGTTTTAAACCACCGAGCGGGTTCCCAGTGTTGTTGCGAAGAACTGTCCAAGTCGAAGAAAATCTTGGCCGGTTCGTGTGGGTGGCGCAGCAACACAAGGACGTCTTGTCTAGGCACCGGCAGCAGTCACAGTACATATCGGGTGTCATAAAGAAGGTCCCTACCAGGACCGGCCCCTGCTGTACCCCTTCCACCATTTCCTGTCACCCCTGTGGTCTTGCTTCTCACCAGGTTCTGCATGATCTTGCCCTATCCTGCACAACTTTCCACAAAAGAAAGGAAAATATGGCTCCTTCACACAAATCCCGATCCCTTGCAATAACCAACTCCTAAGTACAATAGCTCAAATCCAAATAATCCACACTGAGGGCTGCCTAGGGTGTTTGAGGTCCCACGTTGACACTCAACAACTCCCTTCAGCACACCAGTCGTCTCACGGTGCACACGGAGACACGGGCGTTTGGCATGTACATAGAATTGCACCAATAGAATAATGGAAAATCCCTGAAATTGGCATATGAACACCAATCAAGCAAAACTGGGGAAAGAGGTAAACATACACAGTCACAGCCATAGATCCCCCATTCCCTTGACTCAAGACCTTCCCTTGACTCACCAACATATTGCCCTGAACCAAGTCAAATAAGATGGCTGAATGCCATATGCCAAACTACACAAACCCCAAAAATGTGTTTACTCCCCAGTTCCTGAATCCTAGCCCGAGGTGGCACGTCATGGCCTAGAGTGGCACTCAAGACCATGCCCTACCCTGACATAACCTTGGTTGGATCCCGAGTCGATTGGCCTTGGAGAATTGCCCCATGCAGATGACCTCACAACATAGCAAAATTAGGCAAATCACACCATAGTGCCCAAAATTCAATTATATACTCAAAAATACATACGGCAAATATTCAAATGCTCCATGCATGTGTCAAAACGGAGAGTAATATACAAGGGTAATATAGAGGACAAATGGATGCCCAAGAATATCCCAACATTGGCTCGCAAACTCCTCTGGATATATACACACCATGCTTCACAAGACGACTCACGAATTTGAGACCTATTTTTGTGAGGCCTTGTGTGCCACGCCAAAGTGACCACGTGATCTGGCATATGCTGAGGTGCAACACCAAAGCAATTTGGAATTTTCCCTGCTTGAAGTACTTGGCCCTCTTCTCATGCTCGTCCTGAAGTGCTTTGCATACCTCGGCCGCCATGTCGTCCGCCTCAGACATCATAGCATTTGCCTCCCGGGCTACCTTGCCATGGTTCAACCACGGGAGAGTGCGTGACACTCAATCCCGTAGGAACAGAATACGATGGGGTGACAGTCCAGTGGGCCCCGGTAGGTCGTGGTACGCCTGGAGTACTCTCCACAGCGAATTATACCAATTCCGGCCCAGTTCGTCAATGTGCAGCTGGCGGAACTTTTCGAACATCTGCTGCCCAGCCACCTCAGCCCGGCCATTCGACCGGCTGTGGTACGCCACGATCTTGGCGTGCCGAATCCCCTTGTGCTTGCACATCGTCTTGAACCACGTCCCCACAAATTGACTGCCCCGATCGCTGCAGATGACAGCTGGGACATCAAAAATCGTCAGCCAATGCCTGATCATGGCATCAGCGACGGTCTTGGCCTGCAGACCCACTCCATGCTTGTCCTTCTTGTCCTTCTTCTTGGACTTCTTGCCAGGGACCGCCACGATATACCCGCTGTGCCTATCCACCGCCAGGATGACACAGTCGTAGGTCTCTCCTTCCACGGTGACCTCAGGCATGGCGAATACATCCATGGCCACAGACCGCATAGGGGCCTCCGGTATAGCCGTATACACCGGGTTGTTCGCTGTGGAATGGTTGGGGGTTTTCGTGGCCCGACACACGGCGCAGTCGCTGCAGTACTTGTCCAGGATGGCGTAGTACCCCGGTGGGAACTTGAAGCGCCACTCCACGTCCTGCTGCATCTTGTCCCAACCAGGATGCATGAGCTGGGCGTTATGCGAGTGGTCAATGAGCTCCTCCATTCGGTTCTCAGGGACCAATAGGTTGTCCTTGAGGAAAGATTTATCCCCATCCTCAGTCAAGCCCTCAGGCCATTCGTCGTCCGACCGGGCGCTCACGGCATTCCAGTATCTGCTCCAGTGTTTGGCTGCCGCATAGTCATCCGACCAGTCTTCTGTCAGCACCGACCTGACTAGCTCTAAGGGGACCACGATCCATTGCTCGAGGGTTTCCTGTCGAATAGCTTGGACTCGGGCGCCCTCGAACTTGGCCAGGTCTGTACAGTTTGCCATCACCACAAAGCACTTGACCCCCTCTTGCTCCATGACCTTCTCCATCTCGATGATGCGCCTTGCCTCTTCGGTCTCCTCGGCGACCCCATGGCTGGATATGTCCATCCATGCTTTGCCAGCGGGGTAGGCCCATCAACTGAGGCAATCCTCCACAGTGTTGTCCTTCCCCGGGACGTATACGATGCTGAGGTCGAGCTTGGCTAACGTCTCATGCCATCGGGCCCTCCTTGCCGCCGGTTCCGAGGGGGTGTTGACGTGCTCATTGTGCCAGCTCTGTAAGGACTGATGGTCTGTACAAACCACCTGCGGTTGTAATCCGATGTGCCCAGACCTCTTCCTGAGCGCACAAACAATGGCGTATGTCTCCTTCTCCCTGGCAGTCCAGGTTCGACGTTGGCCCTCGGCCAGGATCCGGCTCCAAAGCGCCACGGGTACATGCGACCTGTCGTCCCGGACCTGCTCGAGGACTGCCCCTACAGCATAGTCCGAGGCGTCTGTCCGTAGCACGAATTTCTTGTTCGCGTCCACCAGGAATAGCCCCAGCTGCCCCAGGAGTCGCTCCTTCAGGCGGCTGAACGCATCTTCGGCCTCAGGGGTCCAGGCAAGCTTCTTCTTGCTCCCCTTCCGGCCATCGAACTTGCCCACCTGCAGCATCTTGTGCAGCTGGCCCGATAGTTCCGCATACATCCGGACGTAGCCCGAATAGTAATTGCAGAACCCCATGAAGGATCGGAGTTCGCTGATGGTCTGGGGCTTCTCCCAGTGGTGCAGGGACGCCAGCTTCCCAGGCATGGGACGGCGTTGCCCCTGACCAACCACGTGACCCGCAAACCCCTCTTCCCTCACGAAGAGTGAGGCTTTGGTGGGCTTGCACACCATGTTGTGCTTGTCCAGCTCGGTGACCACTCGGCGCAGATCCTTCTCATGCGCTTCGATGAGCTCGTTCTCAGTCATATCTTCCGTGCCGGACCCGATGATGATGTCATCCACAAAGGGGTCGGCACAGTCCCGGACAGGACCCAGTAGGTCCTCCATCATGCGCTGGAAAGCGGCATTGCCATTCTTGGCACCCATAGGCATCACTTTCCACTGCATGGGCCCCAGCAGCGTCGACATCGCTGTGCAGGGCCTGGAGTCCGGGTGTAGCGGCATCTGGTGATAGCCGTGTTTCAGGTCTAACACCGTGAAGATCCGCTTTTTTTGTTGTTTTTGGAGGATGGTGTCGATCAGAGGAAGCGAGTACGAGTCGTGCTCGTTTTTTTTCGTTCCAACCCCTGTAATCAACCACCAACCTCCACTCGCTCTTCTCTTTATCGGGAACAATAAAGGCTGGGCTGGCCCACTCACTGTCGGAGGGTTTGATCCAGCTCACTCAATGAACTCCGCCAACAACCTCTTCATGGCCTCGGCCCGATCGCCTTGAAGTTGGTACTCCTGATGACGATAGATCTTGTGTTCGGCTTCAGCTTGATCCCTGCTGTGCCAAACCTCCCCCGATCTGGATGGGTTCTTGTTGGCGACGCCACTGAATAGCCGCGGATAGGCATTTATCAGCCTCTCTGTCAGCTCGGCGACCTTCAGGTTCTTCTGGGCCTCTTCAGCCGCTTGCTTTGGTATCAATACAACCAACCGCACTGCGGTATAGGCCTCTTCCGGGTCCGAGTCTGACTTCTCCTCGTCCAATATGCCGTCTTCATCGTCGTGGGGCGCGCTTCCCACCGATAATCCTCGGAAGTTCGCGGCATCGGCCTGGCTCTTGTCGCTACCGGCCCCCATTCTTGAAAAATCCCACTTCGGCGGGTCCGACCCAACCAGACCATCATATTGGTCCGCGATGTGATGCAGGACCCTCGTCACGAACTCATCCTTCTCGTACTTGCCGGTGACCAACATCTTGTCATCCCACCAATGCAGAGATGTGACCATGTCTCGCCCCTTCTTGGCTGCCACACAGTCGTGCATCCCCATCCGCATGTAGATGACGACGTGGTGGATCTGGGCGTGGGACAGGACGTCAATGCCATCCATTGGCTGATTCGCCATCTCCTTGGGCTCAAACATGGCCTGCATGGGCACTGCCTCAACCCTACAGATGAATGCCTCATCACCCGTGGGCTGGGCTTGCGCCTCATCCACCAGGAAAGCCTTGGTACCCCACGCTTGACCCGGGGAGGGCATTGAAAAACCCTTGGCGTCGATGAACACCTCCTCCTCTGGCCCGAATGACATCTCCTTCAGGGTGATGGAATCCAGCGTCGACTTGAGACATTCCAGCGGACATGGGGTGGATTGTATCCCGGTTATGACCAGGATTCCCTTCGCCCTATCCGCGACGATCTTCTCCACCGTACGTCTGGTATTTTCCAGGGAGCCATGCCAATACATGGGCCCCAACTCCTTCAAACCCCAATGCCTGTGCCAGGCTGAGTCTCCTCGATGCCAATGCCTCCTACACTTCCTCAAAAGTTGGGCATCCCGGGAAGCGAAGACGTCTGTCTTGGGCGCTTCGGCTCCCAGCGTCTGAATCATCCTGGCATACACCTGCAGCGCCATTCCATACTCCGTGAGCTGAACTCCGCGGTCTCCTCTGGACTTGGCACCCACAGCTTGCACCGCTTGGGCGATCTGATCCTCTTCCTCAGCATTCCATTGGGATGATCCGCATGCATAATCCGTCGACAGCCATGTAAGGCATTCATCATCCTCCCGGACCAGCGTTGCACGATGGGGAAGGGCTCCAATGGCGTTTCCCACCATGAAGTCATACCCTGTGATCATATCCCAATCTGTAATGTCGGCCACATAGAAGTTTCCGGATAGAGTGCTTTTCTTCGCCAGATCAGGGCAGTTCAAGCGCTCATGCTCCCGGAATTCCATACTGATAGTGGCCTCATGGGTGCCACCACCCATAATTTCTCAATTGGCCACCTTCAGGCGTAGCGGTCTACAGCTGGGCTGCAGGGATTCCTCCTTGAACAACCCTCTCCGGACCAGGCGCACCTGGGCACCCGTATCCACCAAAACATCCACCATCGACTCCTCTTGGCTGGACCGTACATGCATCTTCAAGTGCAACTGCCGCTCGTCACCCTGCAGTGTATGGACGACTCTCACGGCATGCAACTCTGGCACATCCTAGTGCATCAGGACTTCGAGAGTATGGTGACGGATGGTGTAGATCCTTGGCTGGTCCTGCCCGTGCACGGGGCTCTCCGTGGTCGCTCTATCTTTCTTGCCACGTCCCTTGTCAACATACACTTCCCTTGGCAGGGCGCTCCAGGGTTTGGGATTGACGAGACTCAGTGGTTTTGGCTCCTCTGGAGCCTTCTTCGGCACCCGATGTGCCTTCCCCTTCTCTAGAATTCCACTGATTTTCGGAGGAGAGGCCTCCGGGGTCCACTCCCGTCGGGGCTTCTCTAGACGTGGCCTGCGGCAGCCTCCTCCTGCTGCGATCCGCCCAGACTTTGTTCACGACGTTGCTGGGCTTTGAGTTCCTCCAACGTCCTCAACATGTCCTCAGCAAACTCCTCGATTGACCTCACGCTTCGGTCTGGGCCGGGTCCTCCACCATAGCCTTTTCCTCCGCCTTTCCCTTGGCCCTTTCCTTGGCCTTTTCCACCGTCTCCGCCCTTTGCCTTCCAATCAGCAATTCGTTGCTCCTTGGGCTTCTTGTTTGGATGGTCGGCGAAGTAGGCCTTCTTGTCAGCCTCATATACCTTGCAATGCCGGTGGTCATGTGCATGGTTGTTCCCCTCGCCGTAGCAGACCCAGCAACCGTCGTGCTGTGATCTGTACTCGCGGAACAAGAGTGGCGGGTTCCCGATCCTCCCGGTTCGTTGCAGTTCTTGTTGAACCTTGGGTCCAGGCGGTTCCACCTGGACCTGTTCTGCCCATGCTTCTTCGTATTGTGCGCTACGAACGCGAAGAAGTGGGCTTCTTCATGATTCTCTCGGGTGGTCGCGGTCCAGAGATCTTGGTCGCTTCCACTCCCTTCCTCCGCGGTGCCAACTGTGTCCTCCTTGACCTCTCGGTGTTGGCGATCTTCCTGATGACCTCGATGTCCATGGCCCTGTCGATTCTGCACGTGGGCCTCGTTCTTGGCGTTTAGCTTCAGCTCCACAATGAGGTACTTCACAATCTCGTCCAGGCTCATGCGGGCGAAGATGACCTGCATCCTCAGCGGCTCTCCGCGCCTCCACTCCGCGTTGTTGAGGCGCATCAGCCTTTGCCCCCTTCGCCGAATACCTCCACGTAGACGGCGTTCTTCAACCCCAACATTCGGCTGGGCTCGCCGAGGTTTCGCCAGAAAATCTCCATTATTCTGGCGTGGGTGTCCTCCGATGCCGTGATCTGCACAGTCACGCGCTTCTTTGCTCTCTTCTCCTCCTCGTCCTGCACCTTTTTCCTCCAGTGGCCGGGGAGGACGTCCTTGAGCAGGTGTCGGATCTCGCTGGACTCATTCAAGTCCTCCACCAGCTTGAGGCTTCTTCGGTACTTGCGGATGTACTGATTCCAATCCCGGACCCGCAACTCCCCGCACTCCAGCGGCAGCGGAATGGACCACAAATCCTCCAACTTCTGGTTTGGGGCGTCCACTCAGTCCTCGTCCTCCAGCCACTGGAGGCAGGCCTGCTCCGTCTGGATCAATCCCTCGCGGATCCGATCCCTGAGCTCCTCTTTCAGGTCCTGCGCCAGCCTGTGTGGGAATGTCCGACATACCCACTTGTCCCTTCGCGTTCCCTTCATCCCGCCGACGACCTCCTCGGCGAAGTCCTTGCAATCCAGGATGAAGTCATCCAGGTTGGAGGGGTTGCCATCGTAGTAGGGGATTTTGATTCCCCTGAGGTCGTCAATCCTGAGGCCGTCTCCGACGTCCGCAGCCACCACTCCACCGAGACGGATACCACCTGTGGCCGGGGAATGTGATTACACTCCCTGTACATACCTCTCCTCCATGGAGTGCGATCCAGTTGGGCCTGAACCCATGGGGTTTGGGATGCGGGGAGGACTTGCTCCACCGGCTGTCCATACCCCCGTAGTGGGGTCCTTCGACCACAGGTTTCCGCCTGCATGGCCTCGACCATGTCCGTCGGCCCTTCCCATGGTTTGCCCCTGCATGGTCAGGATCTCTCCTTCCGCATAAACTGCATCGGCAGTCGTAGCGGTCGGTGGATCCTGGGCGGCATCGGACATCTGTACCGTCAGAATCCTCAGGTTCGTGGTTGCGTGCTCTTTCCGCATGGACCCAGCCAGTGTCGTATGCTCCCCGAGCATTTTGAATTTGCTGAACATGGGAACAAACGGCAGCGCACCCGGGTCAACACGCGGAGGCGCGTAAGGTGCGTCTGCAGGGCCGCCCATGGGTTTCTCCATGGCGCTCCTGAGGGTCTTAACCGGCTCCACCAGCTCTGCTGTTGCCGGCCTTGCCGGGAGCTCCGGACCCGAGGCGAGGGGTTGTAACTCATCTAGCCTTTCCAGGCGTCCCGACATGCCCTCCACCAGGTGGATGAGGCTGTCCACCACTTGCTGCTGCTTCTGCAGGGCCATCTCCAGCTTCTCCTGGTACCGGTCCTGCTCCTCTCGCAGCTCCGCAATGTCTCTCACCGCTTCCGACTGGTCATCCAGGATCCCCGCGATGTCCTCCTCTAGGCCCTCCCTCTGGTTGTCCAGGCGGTCGAGGTGCTGCACGATGGCGTCCATCCCCATCTTTGGGTACTTGCCGATGAGGAAGGATACGTGCTCGCAGTGGCACTCAACGTGCTTTCCACCTGATCCGGCGGAACCCACGGTTCCCGGCGCCTCGGACTCCTCCGCTATGGGTGTGTCGCCCATGTTATCCCGCTTTGGCTCTGTGTGCCGGGCCACAGGCGCCGTTCTGGCTCTGGTAGGCCTCTCCAAGCCTCTGTGTCATGCTCCAGGCTGGGTTCGGGGGCCTTGTGCACCTTTGTGGGCGGTTTGGCCATCTCCTCCGACTCTGAAGAGAAAGCGGTTCGATAGCCATCGGAATGCCCCTCGGAATCTGCAGCTGACCACAGCGTGACCGGGCTGGGATCCGTCTCCATCGCCCTGGCTTTTGCCGCGGGTTTTGGGGACCCGCGCTTCCGGTAACGTCGGGCCCTGCGATTGCTGCCAGTCTCCTCCATCTTCTCCGCAGCAGAGCGGAGATTGCAAGCCTTGCGGCATTGCCTTTCACACATGGAGGCCAGGTCCTCCATGTCTAGCCGGTGTCCTACAAGGGCTCTCCGCCCTGAGCATCTTCGCTCTTCTCGGGCTTCCAACTCCGGCGTTGACTCCACAGACTCCACGATCTGCACCCTGGCGCTAGGGGGCGGGCCTCTGCTACCATAAAGAAGGTCCCTACCAGGACCGGCCCCTGCTGTACCCCTTCCACCATTTCCTGTCATTCATCTGGTCTTGCTTCTCACCAGGTTCTGCATGATCTTGCCCTATCCTGCACATTTTTGCACAAAAAATAGTAAAATATGGCTCCTTCACACAAGTCCTGATCCCTTGCAATAACCAACTCCCAGGTACAATAGCTCAAATCCAAATAATCCACACTGAGGGCTTCCAAGGGTGTTTGAGGTCCCGCGTTGACACTCAACAACTCCTTTCAACACGCCAGTCGTCTCACGGTGCACATGGAGACACGGGTGTTGGGCATGTACATAGAATTGCACCGATAGAATAATGGAAAAGCCCTGAAATTGGCAAATGAACACCAATCAAGCAAAATTGGGGAAAGAGGTAAACATATACAGTCACAGCCAGAGACCCCTCATTCCCTGGACTCGAGACCTTCCTATGACTCACCAACATATTGCCCTGAACCAGGTCAGATAAGAAGACTAAATGCCATGTACCAAACGTCACTACACAAACCCCAAGAATGGGTTCACTCCCAAGCCCCTAAATCCTAGCCCAATGAGGGAGGTGGCTCGTCATGGCCTAGAGTGGCACTGGAGACCATGTCCTACTCTGTCATAACCTTGGTTGGATCTGGAGAAGTGCCCCATGGGCTTGGAGAAGTGCCCCATGCAGATGACCTCACAACATAGCAAAATTAGGCAAATCACACCATAGTGCCTAAAAATTCAATTATATACTCAAAAATGCATACTGTAAATATTCAAATGCTCCTTGCATGTGTCAGACCGGAGAGTAAAATACAAGGGTGATATAGACGACAGATCCATGCCCAAGTATATCACAACATTGGCTCGCAAACCCCTCTGGATATATACATGCCATGCTTCACAAGTCAACTCACGAATTTGAGACCTAATTCTGTGAGGCCTTGTGTGCCACGCCAAAGTGACCACGTGATTTGGCATATGGTGAGGTGCAACACCAAAGCATATGCCAACATATAAGCAACATACCATAGTTCACAGATCTTTAGATACTTTACTGTTAGCTGACCAGTTGAGCACATAAAATAGAAAAATTGAGCATAAAATGAGGTCAAAAACATGCAAATGCTGCTAAATTCAAGATAATCACAATAGTATATAACTTCGCTCACCCATGGTTTCAACATATGGTTCAAAACACAATTGCTTGGGACCACTTGCGAACAATCTCCCCAACTTGGATCCCCACATGGACGCATAGGGACACCTTCGAACCTCCTCAGGACACGCATCATCAAAATGGGAAAATTGATAGTGGCGCTTTTGGGTCGCTCCGTAAGCCTTCCCACATGCACTATATGTGTGGTACACTTGATCTAGCGCTATGGAGCACACCATTTGGACATGGGCAAAGCCTTTGCCACGTGCGACTCCATGTATCTTCCTACAACCAAAGATATATAAAATGGGCGTGAGCAACGCACCTACCATGCATATAACACATACCCTCCCAGCATGGTATGTCATGACCCTCCATGGCCATAACTTCACGTTAAAAATACGTAGGCACCCAATGAAAGTTTCTATGCAACACCAACACTCATGCGGTACACTCGAAAGTCGCATTAAAATATTCGGTTGCATGGTCCAAGGGTTATAAATCACTTTGTACCCCTTTGACCATTCTCCCCTGCTACGGCGGGCATGTGTACACATCAAAGGCGTTCGACGCGCCCTGAATGAAGTTGAGACCAAGGCAATTCTAGCCCATATCTCAAAATTGAAATTTCTCGCAGTGAGCCAGAGATATGACTTTTCAAATTGGCCTCACGAATCTATTTTGTTTTGCCCATATCTCCAAGAAAAATGAAGAAGACAACAAAATAAAGGTTGGTTTCTGATCGGGGAAGGATGTAGGACAACTCGAAATTCACTGTATCTAGTGCGGCGACTTCCAAATCGAAAACCTGATTCTGAATGTCTGAAAAAAGACGGATTAATTTTGCGAGTGTATGACATGAAAATTGCGGAAGCAACGAACCCTTTTCTGATGACATTTGACCCTTCATCTGGGTTTCCGCTAAAATATCTGGAAAGAACAGTTAACCATTCGGTTACCGCAAAATCGCGAGCCAACTGCCACCCGCCGATACATTGACAATCAGAACAGATAGCTGAAAAAATACGGAAACATTATGATAAAAAAACCCTGTTGATTCCTGATATTTTGATATCTAAGTCTCAGCCGGCAGCGCCTCGGTATTGAATATGGCCGCTCATAGCTGGAATGGCCAAGCCTATCACACTATCACCTCAGATCAGGTCAGGTAGATGGGAGAGTATGATATGTGCCAATGGCGGCTTGCCGGCCCATAGATACACACCCCAAGTGACCCAAAGATGGCCACGGGGGTCCGAACCGGCTTCAGTCATACTGCGGAAAACCGAGCAGGATGTGTACGTCATCCAAGCGGTGAGCAACAAAACGGTGGAGCAGGATCACGCTCAGTTGCTCCTGCGAGAACAAGATCCCCATGACCGTGCCGTTACCTTTGAGTTCACCACGGGCGCCTCCTACTCCGACAATGATCTGGATGAGGATGAGTACACCGCCGAGCGAATCATTTCGGACAAGCCTGACGCCAGCCTACCAGGGTGACACGTACACAAGGTGCGATGGAAGGATTTTGCTGCATCGAGGGAGTTGTGGGAACCTCGGAGCAGCTTTGTGCGGCAGTACACGTCCTTGTCGCTGGACTACCTCACGGCCAAGAATATCAAGTTGGATGTCAAAAATGTGCTCGTCCACTTGATCATGGGCGACCGAGATTGAGGCCATCACTCCTTGTGCATACTTATGTGCATCCACATACTTGCCGTTCATTTCTCTGCTGCACCGATGCACGTGCCATGGCTGATAACCTCCGAAGTACACCTCACCCCAATTCCATCACCTATGACTTTACGCGCCAGGTAAAAGGTTGCGCCGCACGCCAATTTGTGACAAGTTATTTAGCGATTTGCCACCTATGTCGTGATTCTGACGGAAGCGATCAGCCACAGCACCCTTTTCTCTTCCGTGGAATGCCCCTCCGTCGAAAGAAGATTGTTCAGATATCC
This sequence comes from Eutreptiella sp. 'Long Island Sound 2002', assembly GCA_964036045.1. NCBI lineage: Eukaryota > Euglenozoa > Euglenophyceae > Eutreptiales > Eutreptiaceae > Eutreptiella > Eutreptiella sp. 'Long Island Sound 2002'. Next base: position 140,651,699 of record OZ038382.1, read on the forward strand.
AGATGTCACAGAGTACTGAAGTTGTAGATTGAAGCCTTCACTAACTGATACTTGCAGGTGCACGGGTGAGAACGAAAGACAGGACTATGCACAAGTGAAATTCTTAATTTGTAGTACGTCTGTGACTTATTTCTCTATTTTAGTCCCTGAGCAAACCACAGATGCATTCCTTTGTGATACAGTTCAGTGGCCTGTTGAGAATTTCACGTGCTGATTTCTGACAACAGATTTCGTGATCGAGCATATCGCAGAAGGAACCCCACCACTTGACTCTACGACATGAGCTACTTCCCCAACAATTACGGCTATGGCTAAGGCAAAGGGTATGGACAACATCAGAGTCATGGGTCGTACGGCAAAGGCGGCAAGGGAAAATCAAAGGGCAGGGGCGGTTTTCTGAGGAGCTACTTTGGTCAATTTGGGGATCAAAGAGTGTGTAGAGGCCTATGTCTCAAACGTGGAGTCGTGATTTTCAGGCTCCATACACTGAAAACGTGTTTAACTTCATGAAGACACTCGTCCATGAAGCGCAAACAATTTTGGAGAGAGAGCAAGTTGATATGGCGGTGCATGAGAGATTGTTAAGTTTGAGGAAGAAAAGAGAAGTGAGAACCACCGCCTATGACAAGAAGGTGAAGAGTAATTGGGCGATGACCACGGGTTGGAGCCCTATGACAAATTTGCTTGATGGATTTCAGTTCAGCAAAAACAACGCCAAGCGGGTGCAAGGAGTAATCCAGTATAAGCCACATGGTTCCATGTTTGTGCTGGCAACCATCATCTTTGTGTTTGACATACCCAAGATTGCGCCCCCCTTCGTGAAAGCGTGCAACCGGCGGCAAGATTCGCAAACTTGGGACCCACAAGCGCCCCTCATGGCCCATCAAGTGGACAAACGTGTGGTGCAAGCAATAAGGGATGGACCAAAGTCAACCACATCACTTTCGGCGTGCTGTGACCGAGACTCCGACACAGACGAGAGAACGAACAGGAAAAGACGAAAACAAAGCCAAAGGAGCGCAAAAACTCAAAAGTAGACCAGAGAAAGGTGCCACAACGCGCTGACAATGCCAGTATCGAGGATACCGCAACTGTTGAGAGCGAAGACCATGATGCCATGGAGGCAGATCATCACGAGAAGAAGACCGTCAGCTAAAAACGGGCGGCAACCACAAGGGCGGAGAAAAATTCGGAGGCGCTTATCAAAGAGGCCAAGGACAAAATGCAAGCGAACGTCGACACAAATCCCAAAGATCATGAGCAGAGAATGACTATCCTTGACTCAAAGATAACGCAGACGTCCAAGTCCGTGGAAATACTTTCCAAAAAATGTCATGGGTTCGGAAAGGACCTCTTCAAGCGATTGGACACTACCCTTGATGCAAAGTTTGAGACCTTGCTTGCGAAGATCAACGGCGTTAGCGCCAAGAGAGGCAAAGGACGTGGAAGACCAGAGCAAGCTGAGAATGTGGCCCCGCCATTTGTAGCGGGTTCGGAAAAGGCCCCAGAACAACAGAGATCAAAACGTGCAAGAGCACAACGGGACAAACAACAACCAGAACCTCCGGATCAACCGGTAGTGTCGAGGAGAGGACGCTCCATGGTGCGAGCTCATCCCTACCAAGTGGCAAATTTGAGGCATGGGTGCACAGGATGACCGAGAACTTTGAACGCACGCTTGATGACTTCTAAGAAAATATGCAGATCCTTGGCAGATACGCCAACGTGTGGAGAAGTTGCCAAACGCATTGCAACGAGAGGCGTGGATGCAACATGGCAACGTGAAACATGAAATGTAGTTCCCTTTGAACGTGGTGCATGCACACACACTCAAAAACAAGCTTGGATGGATACACACGTTCGCCAATAATAGGATGATGCATAGAGTTTCAAGGAACATGAAATGGAGAGGTTTGTACGATGGTACGAGTGTCCCATTTTGCACGATGCACACCCTATCAATTCGGCACCTTTCCCAGATTCATTTGCAAATTTGAAGTCAAGCAGGCACACTACATACTCCGTGTGCACAAGCCCGCGTCTCACGTCCACATACGCCTATGACTCAGGTTACGTGCCAACACCGCCATACAAGGGCGGCAAGGCACAATTCCTATGGGTTGCCAGGGATTCCCCGCCCACATATGAATACATGCTCGCCGTCACAAACGAAGACATGCACGCCGACCAAGAACGCACGGTGATTGCCATCCATGGAGAATACACGGAGGCTGTAGCACACATGACACAATGGTGTACCCGCTTCGGTAAAATGGGCTTCCACCTCCACAAGGTGCCCACACACACCATACTTATATGGTCCATGGACACATACCGTACACACAAAGCGTCCGTGCACATATATGTTGTCTAGAATGCAGGGGCACGGAGACACTGGCCCATATACCATGCTGAACCCCTACACACGCTAGGTGAGTCCACACGGCGGAAAAACCCTGCACCCTTCCTGGCCTCACCGCGCCACCACGTACAGCCGAACAGCGGGTGATACCTTAATGACAATCCGTGGGAAGCATGGGAGAGAGAAGCGGCGCTGAGAGAGAGGCTGTAAAAACAAACACCAGCGCCGGCCAGCGAAATTGTCCGTCCTTTCCAAAGAGTCCAGTCGGTCTTATCATTATGTCCAATACCATGGATACAAAAGTTGCTTTCTTGGACCGGTTTTGTGGTCCCAAGCACAACGATGAAGAACCCCTTCCGAGGGGTGTACATCCTCTGCAGCGCGGACTGCAAGGATATATACGTAGGTATAGTCGGTCAAAAGACGGTGCGAAAGGTAGAGCGTACCTAGTGGCAACAAATTCACCACACACTAGGTCACTGGGTTGAACCCCTCTGGCAAACACTAAAGAGCACCAGTGCCAGACACACGGCACAAAATGTACTGTATACATTCATGGCTTCCATTGCAGCCCATCGGTGGGTCATGATGCCCATAGAGGCAACCACCCTTTTTGACCTCTTCCACAGCGAGACGAAGTGAATTCGACGAGTGGGGCGGCCATTGAGCAATGAATTGCCCAATTCTGGCGGCAAGGCTTGGATAGCCCTCTGACGACGCCGCGTCACCCCCTACACATCCTTCCCGGCTGGTATACGTGCAACAGTGCACCGTGAAATTACGAGCCTAAAATCCTCACACTCCCTGCAAGATGCCCTTACCCTCCTACATGTGTCCCAGCGCAAGGTAGGTAGGGAGGTAGGTGCACTTGGTCGTTGGGAGGCGCCCCATGGTTCCCCCTGGCGTCGCCCCTGTGACGAACAGAACGAGGCTCCGCGCGTGAAGAGGGGAGGCGGCTTACATCCCGCTAGGCCTGACTGTTGGCCCCCAACAAAGCGGCCCCGGGCAACATCGGGAGGGCTGATCGCCGCCAGCGTGACGTGCTTGTCTCGCCGGGAGGGTCTGCCCCCGTGCTTGTGCACGTCCCCTCCTTAGGGCGGAACCCTAGAGGTTTACCGGACTTCCTGGCGTATCCCGTTCCCAAGGCATGCGTGCACGTTCTTGGTACTAGGGTTCCGAGGCGCTTGGGTGTTACACGCTCTGCCTCGAGTCCCAAAGCAGCGCAGGCCTTAGGATGCAGGCTTACCCCCGGTCTCTGGATCTCGTTTGGCCGAGTCAGCTGCATGGCACGGGCTGCCTCAGTGCCCGGGGTGTGGACACTGGGTTTCTTACTGTTGTGCGGCGTTTGTGTTTGGCCCCGAAGTGCGGTTGGGTGTGGGTTTAGTTAACCCCGCCAGTCCTGGCTGGGGTCTTGGGCGGGTGTGTTTGGGTACGGTTTGTGGTGTTGTCACTCTTTTGCGGTTTGTGGTGTTTGTGGTTGGGCTCTGGTTTCGCCTGCATTTGAGACGTTTGTGGTTGCGTCCGCGCGCCGCCTGCCCCCCTCCGTTTCTGGTTCCGGTGTGCGGTGTGGGCGTGCGTGCTGGGGTTGGGGTTGGGGTTTCGGCTGCGCCCCGCCTCTCCTTGGGGGGATGTTGGGGTGTGCGTGTGCTCGTGCGCCCGTCCCGTGTGGTCGCCTGCACCTCCTGGTTGGGGTTGCTGTGCGGAGGTGCTTGTTTGTGCGCGCGCCCCGCTTGTTCCCCGCCTTTCCTGGCTGGGGTGCGGTGTGTCGGCGTGCGTGTTGGGCCCGGGTCTCGGCTGTGCCCCGCCCTTCTTGCTTGGGTTGTCGGGGTGTGGGTTTTGCGCTTTTTTTTTGGGGGCGTGTCTTGGTTTGGCTTTGTGGTGTCGGTTGCTGGCTGTCCTTGTCCCCGGCCTTGTGGTCCTTGTCCCCCCATCCCCTTTCTTTCGGGCTGGGCTGTCGGCTCTTTTTTTTTTTCCAGTGTGGTGTGTGTCTGCATGTTTTTGGGGTGCTTTTTCCTGGTGGGCCGCTGTTCCTGCCTTGGTGTTGCTGGTTTTGGCTGGGTGGTCCCCCTGTGCCTCTTTGGGGGTCCTGTCTTCGGTGCCTTCTGGGTCGGGGGTTTGGCCGCCTCTTGTGGTGTTGGCGGGCGGTTTGGTGGCTGTGGGCTGTTCTCTCGCCCCCCCCCCCCCTCCCCCGCCTGTTTTTTGTTTTCTGCACAGGGGCCTGCCTGTTCCTCCGTCTGCCTTCCCTGGGCTGTCGCACGCACTGACCCGCATTCAGTGTGGTCTTCCAGGCTGCTGTTGGCGGTTGTGTTCTGCTTGGCCGTGTCCAAGCCCAATGGGTATGGTGGGCTATGTAAAGGCTGGGCTCGGCGCCCCTTCCTGCTGTGTTAGATCCTGGCTATGCCGGCAGGGCGGCTGCGCCAGGCGGCTGCTTGTGGCTCTGGGCTCGGGGGCTGAGGTTGTCCATGTCCTTTCACTCCTGCCGTGCCGGTTTTAACCTTCTGGGTAGTCTACCACCGTTGTTGCTGGGCGCGCGGTGGACCCGTGTGTGGCCCTCGGTGCCGGTGTGTGGCGTGCTGGTGCGGCGCCTTCCGGGGTGTGCGGTGGCTTGTTTCGGTTAGTGCTTCAGGTTAGGGTCAGCCGTGCCGTGTTGTGCCGCTCTGTGCCGCGTCGCGTCGCGTCGTGCTGTGGCGCGTTGCACTGTGGCGCGCTGTGGTGCGGTGTGCCGTGCTGTCTCGCATTGTGCCGTGGTGGGTCAGTGGAGGTCAGCCTGGCCTGTGTCTTGGTGCGGAGTGCGGGCCAGAGTGTGGCTGGCTGGTGGCCTGAGGGGTGTGGTTAGGTGTGGTTGTCTCGCTGGGTCCGTGCTGTGGGGGCCTGGGCGTGCCGCTCGGGCTGGCGGGTCGGGTAAGCGTCTGTCGGGTTGCCCTCCCTGGGGGCCTGTGCCTTGGTCCCGTGTCCTCTGGGGGTCCCGGTCCCTAGCTCTGGTTGCTGTGGCCGTGCCTTTGTCCTCTTCCAGTGCCTGTGAGGTGGCCCTTGTGGCGGCCGGGGTCGTCGCCTGGCGGTGAGGGTGTGGTGGTGCGCCGCGCGGCGGCGGTCCCTGCAGCTTCCTCTGTATGTGTAGCCCGTTCTCCCCGTGTAGGTGTGCCCTCCATCCCCTGTGTGGTTTCTGGTGGCTGGTGGGTGTGCACTGGTGTGATCTGTACGGTGTCCGATGCTTGTTCCGGCGATGCGTGGTGGGGGGTGCGCCCCCGGGAGTCGTGCGGCGTTTGGTGGGGGTGGGGTGGCACCGGTCCCCCCGTCGTGGTATCCCCTTCCTGGGTGTGGGTCGTGGCGTCTGCGGTGGTGCCCATTTCCTCTGTGCCTCGGTCCCCGCTCCTGCCCCTTCCTGGTTCTTGGGTGGTTTCCTGCTCCCACGTTGTATCTCTTCCGGTGCCCTGTCCCTATGGGTGCCTGCCCTCACTTGGGGCCCCTCTGTGCCCTCTTGCCTGAGTGCCCCTTGCTGTCCCTTGCCCTCCCCTTGCCCTTGTCCTTCCCCTTCCTGGTTTGGTGGTGGCGGGGTGGGGAGGGGGCACCGATGGCCAGGGCCTGGGGGTGGGTGGCCTGGAGCCATTGGCAGAAGGCTTTGGGGGGTGTAGGGGGGGCGGAGGCCCTGGACAGCATCGCGGAGGAGGGCCTCCCATGCCGCTTGCGGCATGATGGCCTCCGAGGCGGCCTCGTTGGGGTCGGCGGGGGTGCGGGTGCGCACCTCCTCGAAGGTCTGCACCTTGTGCACCCCTTCTCGCCCTCCCGCCCCCCCGGCCGACTTCACCCAGCGGCAGAGCTCCTGCACAGCGGGGGCAGACCACCAGGCGAGGTGGGCGGGGGCCCGGGGGCTGGAGGGGTCCGTGCTCGGGGTCCTGGAGCGGCGGGGGAAGGACGTGGACCTGCGGTGGTGGCGCCGTTGGCGGTGCCTGGGGGAGCGGGAGCGGCGGTGGCGGGGGCTTGGGGTGGAGGACGGGTACGGGCGGAGGGGGGAACGGGAGGGGGAGGTGGACATGGAGCGGCAGTGGCGCGCTTGGTGGCGCCTTGGGGAGCGGGAGTGGTGGTGGCGGGGGCTGGGGGTGGTGGATGGGTATGGGCGGCGGGGGGAAAGGGGAGCCTGGTGGGGCCTGTGGGGGGAGGGGGAGGTGAACGTGGGGCGGCGGTGGCGTGCCTGGCGGCGCCGGGGGAAGCGGGAGCAGTGGTGGCGGGGGCTGGGCGTGGGGGTCATGTACGGCCGGAAGGGGGAAGGAGGAGGTGGACATGGGGCGGCGGGGGCGCTCGTGGTGGCGCCTCGGGGAGCAGGAGCGGCGGGAGCGGGGTCCCTGGGGGTCGTGGTGGCGCCTGGGGGGGCGGGAGCGGCGCGAGTAAGTTGTTGAGGCGCGGTGGCGGTGTGGGGTGTGTGGGCGCCGGGGCTGAGTGTGCTGTGGGGGGGGGGAGCGGGAGCGCCGCCGTTTTCGGGACCGGGCCTCATCGCTCGAGTCGGGCCAGTCAGGAGGCGTCAGCGGGTCCTGGGGGGCCTCGCGTGGTGCTGCCTGGTACTGGGGAGGGGGACGTCCCCCGTCGTCCATGGATCCGCCACGTAGGGGTGTGGTGGCGGCAGCGGCTGGTGGTATGCGTCGAGTGACTGCCCTGGCGGGGTTGGGCCCGGGAGCCCCTTCGGCGTGGACGCACTGGCCGGGGGGATGCGGTTCCTGGTACAGGGGGGGTGGCTGGTACGCGGGGGGTGCCCCCTGGTGGTATGTGGGGTATGCGGGTGGAGCGCTCGGTGGCTGCCATCCCATTCGCTGGTGCCGCTCGTGCACGGGGGGCTGTGGCCCGGTGGGGTAGGGTGGTGGGCAGTGGTAGTGGTGGGGGTGGTGTTGGTGGTGGTGGTAGTGGGGCCGCTGGTGGTGGTGTCGTTGGTAGTGGTGGGGTTGGTGTTGCGGGTATGGCCCTTGGACCCCTTGTGGGTATTCCGGTCCCCCTCGTGGGGGTGGGGGGTCGGGCATCTTGCGCAGCCCTTGGGGGGGGTGGTCGAGGGGTCCCACGTCCCTTGGTGGTTTTGGCCGGCGGTGGTGGTGGTTTGTGGGGGATGGATGACGGGGCGCTTGGAGATGGGGATGTTGACGAGGGTTTGGACAGGGTCGTGTTGGGTGGCCGCCTCTGCGGTGGCGGTCGCTGCTGGTGGGAGAGGGGCGTGGGTTGTGGTCGGTGGGGGGTCCTGGCTTGGGTTAGGGTTTGGGTTAGGGCGTTGTCGCTTTGGTTTGTGTTGTTTTGTTTGTGGTGTTGTGTTTGCTCGCTTGGGCGCCGGCTTGGGTTTGGGGTCGGGTTTGGGGTTGGGGTCCGGTTCCAGGTTGAAGAGGAACTCTGTCAGGAGGTGTGAGGGTAAGGTAAGGTAAGGTAAGGTAAGTTGCTCGGGCGATCTCCGAACTCCAGCGTATCAGTGATCCCTACCTGTCCCTCGCAGCATCCCTTCCGGCTCGTGGGGTCACCGACACCCTAGCGCCTAGGACACTGCGTTCCGCCCCCACCGGGGTTCGAACCGACGCAGCTTCCCTTCCGGCTCGCGGGGTCACCGACACCCGAGCGCCTAGGATACTGCGATCGGCCTCCGCCGGGATTCGAACCGAGCACCTTTAGTTCAGGCGTCACGTGCATGACCGCTGAACTACGAGACCTTCTCAGGAGGTGTGAGGGCGCCGATGTCGGGTCGGGGGTCTTCCCAGTTCGTTGCTGGGGTGCTTGAGTCGCCTGTGTGGGGGTCGGGGGGTCTGTGCGTGCGGCCGCGGCTTTGGCTTTTGCCATGGCCTTGAGGATGAGGGCGGCGGGGAGGGGGGGGTCGGAGGATGAGGTGGAGGAGGTGGATGAGGCTGAGGATGAGGAGGAGGTGGTCGACGCGGGTTGGGCTGTGATGCGGGCGGGCTTGTGGGCGGCAGCTTCTGCTGCGGCCACGGCTGGAAGGATGGAGGGCATGTCCTCGGGCTGTCGGTTGGGGGCGGGCGGCTTGGGGGGGCCCGGACGTGACCTGGCGGCCAGGGGGGCGATCTGGTCGGCAGCGGCGGGGGAGGGAGGCGCGGGGCTGTGGCCTTCTCCTTCTGGGCTTGGCTGGGCCGGGGTCCTGCAATGTGCGAGATTGTGTGGGTTTGCGTCCGCGGGGGGGAACAGTTCGCGTGAGCTGCATTCAGGGGCCCGAGGGGGTGGGCCTGGGTCTTCTGGGTTGTGCGCGGGGGGCGTGTGCGGGCCACTGGCCGGGGTGGGCGTGCGGGTTGTCGAGTGTGGGGGTTGGTGAGGGGTGTCCGGCGGGTGCGTCTGTGGCGGGCGTGTGCTGGTGTTCAGGCGGGTGGGGGAGGCCCGTGTCACGGGGCCTGGGGGTGTGGGCAATGGTGGGCGTGTGTGGGTCTCCGGGTGAGCAGCGAGAGGGGAGGGGCATGGGCGGGGATTGTGCGGTGGGGTGTGTTGTGTCGGTGTATGTGTATGCTCGTCGCGGCGCGCTTGCGTGGTCATTTGTAGGCCGGGCAGTTTGGAGGAGAAGCTTGCCGTCTTCTGCTGCCGCGGCAGGGATTTCGCAGACGAGCTTGCGTATCTGGTGGACCTCTTGGTCAGTGGTGGGAAGGGGATATGCTAGCTCTGGGCTAAGACCCACGCAGCTGAGGACCCTGTGGATGGCGTGGTACCCGCAGGTGAGGGAATGCTGCGGTCTGGGGGGGGGGTTTGGCCGTGTGTCCGGGCCCGCCTCCATTTGTGTGTGGGGGGTGCGGATGGCCCAAATCCAGGGGACGGTCCCCGTCGGTTGCCAGCGGCGCTGGATCGAGTGGGTCAGGCAGAGCATGGCCAGTCCCAGGTGGTAGCCTGCCTTCCCTTAGGTGATTTGGGCCAGAGCGCGGGCTCGGGGCTTGTCCCCTGGCTGGAGGACGCCCCTGAGGACCCTGTGCGGGTTGGTGGGGTCCCCTACTGCCCCTGGTGGGGCAGCCCTTGGGGCGAGGTGGTGTCTGTCCCTTTGACGAGCCATTGCGGGCCGGGGGACGTAGCCGTAACGGCTATCACGTAGCCCGCGCTCGAGGACTGTACACCAGACCTCCGGCAGGGGGTGGTCACTGTATGTAGGTGGGGGGGGGAGGCTGTCGTCTTGGGTGCGGAGGCCGGCAGCGCGTAGGGCGGTGTCGCGGGTTGGTGCGGTGGCCTGTTCCCACCGCTCTGAGCGGTTCGGTTCCGCTGGATGGTCCCTCTCCGCTGGGGCCCGTCGTAGGCGTACTGTCCCTCGACGAGTGACGTTGATGTCAGTGTCGTGTGTCAGGGCCTTGCCCCACTCCATGGGGGGGATCCAGACGTGCTAGCCCTGGGTGTGTTTGCGGGCTCGCCAGAGTATGAGGTCTACGATGGCCTCGTGGAGGCCGTTGCCTGGGTTGGTCATATCTCGGAGGGCTTTGACGGTGAGCTTGGTCCAGTCCTCTTGTAGGCGGTACCAGCCCAGGGGGGTGGTCAGGGCCCTGCCTTGGAGGGTTGCTCGGAGGAGGTCGGGGTCGCGGATGGTGGCCGGGGGGTGCCCCGGGAGCAGGGGGGGGTGGGCTGGATGGGTTGCCTGGGTCTTGCGCGTCTACGTCAACGTATGGTTGGCCCTCATTGGGCTCAGTCGGGCAGGGCGGTGCCAGGTGGCTTCTTGGGTGACAGATGGGCTTTGGGGCGCTGTGGTGGTGTCTTGGAGGCCTGCGGATGGGGATGGGGGGCGCGTGCGGGGCGCAGAGTGGGTTAGCGGACCTCTGGGTCATGCACGGCATGGTACTGGATGAGATGCTGCATGTGTTCCCTGGCGGTGGGGTCGGCTGGTTGCTCTGCGTGTGTTAACGGGAGGTGTTTGCGGTGTACCATTTGGGCCGCTGCTCTGCGGACTGCTTCTAGCTGGAGGTGCGCTGCTGCCTCCATGGGGCTTTCCGTGCGTTTGGTGAGACTGCGGTGCAGGGCCTGTGTCACCGCCCCTCTCCTGGTGGCCTCTTTGACCAAGGGATCCCGGAAGAGGTGTTCGGTGGCCTGGTGTGCGTGGCTGTGGGTTGGCCATCCTCCGTGTTGTCGTATGGTTTCTGCCGGGGACCAGCCCACTAACGTGTCCCTGCCTGTATCGAGGGGGCATTTCTTGAAGTGTTCCCAGTCCTCCGGGGTGGTGTGGTCGCACGGGCAACGAGTGTGTTCTTCGGGGACGTGGATGTGCCTACGGGCGAGCCATCTGGCGACCCTGGTGAGGTATCATAGTTGCTCCCTGAGGAGCTGGATGCGTCGTTATTGCATGTGGGCTGAATGTTTGCTTGGCGCAGTGCTGAGTGGTAGAGGGGGAAATGCAGTCTGTCCTGGAGCTCCTGGATGTGCGCCCGGCTGTCTGCGTCGCCGAGCACGCGGGCGAGATGTTGTATGCGGCTGGGGTAGTGGTATGCTCTGTCATGGGAGGAATAGGGGGCGTCCTCTGGTACCCAGTCCGGGGTCTGATGGGGCTCTGGTAAGGCGAGTATGTGTTGGAGGTGTGTGTGGTTTCGGCCAAGGTCAGGGATCTGTAGGGTTGGTAGGTGCGTTGTGCGCTGGTGTACTGCCTGGTTGTCGACCTTACCTTTTCCATATTGGTGTCTGTGGGACTCTTGTTTCACGATGTGGAGTTTGACGTAGGGGGGAAGGCTGAGAAGGTCTTTGCAGAGCAGCAGTGCCTGGGTGCCGAGGCTCGTCGCGGTGGCTTTGTGAACTGGTTGCCTTGCTATGAGGAGGAGCAGGTGTGTGTCGACAGTGGCGTCTACCACAAACCAGACCCGGACGATGTGCGGGAGGTGGGCGGGTAGGTGGGCCGCGATCTCAGCGATGGCGTCAGCCATGGCCCCTAGCTCCCCGTGGGAGGAGGCCCCGTAGGTGGTGTGGCCCGTGTGGTGGTCCATGTGGTAGTGTCCCCTGGTGTGGGTTAGCTGCAGGGTGCCCGCCCGGTGATGAGCGTGATTAGGGCAAATTCTCCTCAGGCGTCGGTGAAGAAGAGCCGGTCTGCATGACCACGGGTTGGAAACCTATGACAAATTTGCGTGATGGATTTCCATTCGGCAAAAAAAGCCCCAAGCGGGTGCAAGGAATAATCCGGTATAAGCCACATGGTTCCATGTTTTTGCTGGCAACCATCATCTTTGTGTTTGACATACCAAGGAATGCGCCCTCTTTCGTGAAAACGTGCAACCGGCGGCAAGATTCGCAAACTTGGGACCCACAAGCGCCCCTCATGGCCGATCAAGTGGACAAACGTGTGGTGCAAGCAATAAGGGATGGACCAAAGTCAACCACATCACTTTCGGCGTGCTGTGACAGAGACTCCGACACAGACGAGAGGGCGAAGAGGGAAAGGCGAAAACAAAGCCAAAGGAGCGCAAAAAGTCAAAAGTGGACCAGAGAAAGGTGCCACAACGCGTTGACAACGCCAGTACCGAGGATACCACAACTGGTGAGAGCAAGGACAATGATGCCATGGAGGAGGATCATGAAGACAAGAAGACCGTCGGCTAAAAACAGGCGGCAACCACAAGGGCGGAGAAAAATTCGGAGGCACTTATCAAAGAGGCCAAGGACAGAATGCAAGCGAATGTGGACACAAACTTCAAAGATCATGAGCAGAGAATGACCATCCTTGACTCAAAAAAAACGCATACATCCAAGTCCGTGAACACACTTTCCAAGGAATCTCATGCGTTCGAGAAGGACCTCTTCAAGCGATTGGACACTACCCTTGATGCATAGTTTGAGACCTTGCTCGCGAAGATCAACGCAGTTAACGCCAAGGGAGCCAAAGGACGTGGAAGACCGGAGCAAGCTGAGAATGTGGCCCCGCCATTTGTAGCGGGTTCGGAGAAGTCCCGTGAACAACAGAGATCAAAACGTGCAGGAGCACAAGGGGACAAACAACAACCAGAACCTCCGGATCAACCGGTAGTGTCGAGGAGAGGACGCTCCATGGTGCGAGCTCATCCCTACCAAGTGGCAAATTTGAGGCATGGGTGCACAGGATGACCGAGAAGTTTGAACGCACGCTTGATGACTTTCAAGAAAATATTCAGATCCTTGGCAGATACGCCAAGGTGTGGAGAGGTTGCCAAACGCATTGCGACGAGAGGCGTGGATGCAACATGGCATCGTGAAACATGACGTGTAGTTCCCTTTGAACGAGGTGCATGCACACACGCTCAAAAACAAGCTTGGATAGATACACACACTCGCCAAAGATAGGATGATGCATAGAGTTTCAGGGAACATGACATGGAGAGGTTTGTACGATGGTACTAATGTCCCATTTTGCACGATGCACACCCTATCCATTCGGCACCTTCCCCAGATTTACTTGGAAATTTGAAGTCAAGCACACAAACTACATACTCCGTGTGCATAAGCCCGCGTCTCACGTGCACATACGCCTATGACTCAGATTATGTGCCAACACCACCATACAAGGGCGGCAAGGCAGGATTCCTATGGGTTGCCAGGGATTCCCCGCCCACATATGAATACATGCTCGCCGTCACAAGCGGCACGTCGAAGGACACGCACGCCCACCAAGAACGCACGGTGATTGCGATCCATGAAGAATACACAGAGGCTGTAGCACACATGACACAATGGTGTACCCGCTTCCGTGAAATGGGCTTCCACCTCCACACAGTGCCCACACACACCATACGTACATGGTCCATGGACACATACTGTACACACGAAGCGTCCGTGCACATATATGTTGTCCAGAATGCCGGCGCACTGAAACAGTGGCCCATTCACCATGCTGAACTCCTACGCACGCTAGGTGAGTCCACACGGCGGAAAAACCATGCACCCTTCCTGGCCCCGTGGCGCCACCACGTACAGCCAACCAGCCAGCGATACCTTAATGACAATTGGTGGGAAGCATGGGAGAGAAAAACGGCGCTGAGAGAGAGGCTGTATAAACAAACACCACCGCCGGCCAGCGTAATTGTCCGTTCTTTCCGAAGAGTCCAGTCGGTCTTATCATTATGTCGACCACCATGGATACAAAAGTTGCTTTCTTGGACCGGTTTTGTGGTCCCAAGGACAACAATGGAGAACCCCTTCCGAGCGTTGTACATCCTCTGCAGCGCAGACTGCAAGGATATATACGTAGGTATGCTCGGTCAAAAGACCGTGCGAAAGGTAGAGCGTACCCAGTGGCAACAAATCCACCACAAACTAGGTCACTGGGTTGGACCTCTCCGGCGAACACTAAAGAGCACTAGTGCCAGACACATGCAACAAAATGTAATGTATACATTCATGGCTTCCGTTGGAGCCCATCAGTGGGTCATGATGCCTATAGAGGCAACCACCCTTTTTGACCTCTTCTGCAGCGAGGCGAAGTGAATTCGACGAGTGGGGCGGTCATTGAGCAAAAATTGCCCAATTCTGGCGGCAAGGCTTGGAGAGCCCTCTGACGACTCCGCCTCACCCCCTACACATCCTTCCTGGGTGGTATACGTGCAACAGTGCACCGTGAAATTACGAGCCTAAAATCCTCCCACTCTCTGCAAGATGCACTTACCCTCCTACATGTGTCCCAGCGCAAGGTCAGTGTCTATGCCGGGAACCAGCTCTTGAATGAGATCAGTGCCCGAACAAAACGTGATGATTAAATGCCCAGCCCTGGACCAGATGTGCGCGAACAACTGTGAGAGGCCTCCGCCTCAGCCCTTTACCGACCCTCGGCAGTAACCGGCCTTGAAGATTTTTACAGGGACCGCATCCACGTGGTGGCAGCAGCGGCCCCATCCGTGGCTGAAATTGTGACGGACAACAAATGTTCGTTTCGCCTGACCCCGCTGAGCCAAACCCTGAACATGCGGTGTCAGTGTGTGGCCACTTGGCTCCTGTTCACTGGTGTGCACTCTTGGTGCGGTGTGTTGTGTGTGCGGTGTCCTGGGCCACTTTGCTCCCGTTCACCTGTGTGCCCGCTCGGTGTGTTGCGTCTCGTGTGGGGTGTCCTGCGCCACTTGGCTCCTGTTCACCGGTGTGCCTCCCCAGTGTGTTGTGCTGTGGTTGCAGTGTTTCGGGCCATTTACACCCTTTTTCGCCGCCGTGCTCGCTTGGTGCGTTGTGTTGCGTGAGCGGTGTCCTGTGCCACTTGGCTCCTGTTCATTGGTGTGCCCGCTCCGTGCGCTGTCTTGCGTGTGCGGTGTCCTGGGCCACGTGGCTCCTGTTCAACGGTGTGCTCGCTCGGTGCGTTGTGTTGCCTGTGCGGTGTCCTGGGCCACTTGGCTCTTGTTCACCGGTGTGCTGGCCCACCGTGTTGTGTTGCGTGTACGGTGTCCTGAGCCACTTGGCTCCTGTTCACTGGTGTGCGCGCTCGGTGCAGTGCGCTGTGTGTGTGCAATGTCCTTGGCCACTTGGCTCCCGCACACCGCTGTGCCCCCCCGGTGTGTTGTGTCCCGTGTGCGGTGACCTGGGCCACTTAACTCCTGTTCACTGGTGTGCCCGCTCGGTGTGTTGTGTCCCATGCGCGGCGTCCTACAACCGCCATACAAGGGGGGCAAGGCACGATTCCTATGGGTGGCCATGGATTCCCCGCCCACATATGAATACATGCTCGCCGTCACAAGCGGCATGTCGAAGGACTCGCACGCTGACCAAGAACGCACGGTGATTGCCATCCATGGAGAATACACGGAGGCTGTAGCACACATGACACAATGGTGTACCCGCTCCGGTGAATTCGGCTTCCACCTGCACACATTGCCCACACACACCATACGTACATGGTCCGTGGACACATACTGTACGAACGAAGCGTCCATGCACATATATGTTGTCCAGAATGCCGGCGCACGGAAACACTGGCCCATATACCATGTGAGTTTTTTGCACGCTAGGTGAGTCCACACAGCGGAAAAACCATGCACCCTTCCTGGCCCCACCGCGCCACCACGTACAGCCAACCAGCCGGCGATACCTTAATGACAATTGGTGGGAAGCATGGGAGAGAGAAGCGGCGCTGAGAGAGAGGCTGTATAAACAAACACCACCGCCGGCCAGCGTAATTGTCCGTTCTTTCCGAAGAGTCCAGTCGGTCTTATCATTATGTCCACTACCATGGATACAAAAGTTGCTTTCTTGGACCAGTTTTGTGGTCCCAAGGACAACAATGGAGAACCCCTTCCGAGCGTTCTACATCCTCTGCAGCGCGGACTGCAAGGATATATACGTAGGTATGGTCGGTCAAAAGACCGTGCGAAAGGTAGAGCGTACCCAGTGGCAAAAAATCCACCAGACACTAGGTCACTGGGTTGAACCCCTCCGGCGAACACTAAAGAGCACTAGTGCCAGACACATGGCACAAAATGTAATGTATACATTCATGGCTTCCATTGCAGCCCATCGCTGGGTCATGATGCCCATAGAGGCAACCACCCTTTTTGACCTCTTCCGCAACGAGGGGAAGTGAATTCGACAAGTGGGGCGGCCATTGAGCAATAAATTGCCCAATTCCGGCTGCAAGGCTTGAATAGCCCTCTGACGACTCCGCCTCACCCCCTACACATCCTTCCTGGGTGGTATACGTGCAACAGTGCACCGTGAAATTACGAGCCTAAAATCCTCCCACTCTCTGCAAGATGAACTTACCCTCCTACATGTGTCCCAGCGCAAGGTCAGTGTCTATGCTTGCAACCAGCTCTTGAATAAGATCAGTGCCCGAACAAAACGTGAGACAGGAGTGAACGTGAAGAGGTTCCTGATGATTAAATGCCCAGCCCTGGACCAGATGTGCGCGGAAAACTGTGAGAGGCCTCTGTCTCAGCCCTTTACCGACCCTCGGCAGTAACCGGCCTTAAAGATTTTTACAGGGACCGTATCCACGTGGTGGCAGCAGCAGCCCCATCCGTGGCCGAAATTGTGACGGACAACAAATGTTCGTTTTGCCTGACCCCGCTGAGCCAAACCCTGAACATGCGGTGTCAGTGCGTGGCCACTTGGCTCCTGTTCACTGGTGTGCACTCTTGGTGCGGTGTGTTGTGTGTGCGATGTCCTGGGCCACTTTGCTTCCGTTCACCTGTGTGCCCGGTCGATGTGTTGCATCGCGTGTGGGGTGTCCTGCGCCACTTGGCTCCTGTTCACTGGTGTGCCCGCTCAGTGTGTTGTGCTCTTGGTGCGGTGTTTTGGGCCATTTACACCCTTTTTTGCCGCCCTGCTCGCTTGGTGCGTTGTGTTGCGTCTGCGGTGTCCTGTGCCACTTGGCTCCTGTTCATCGGTGTGCCCGCTCCGTGCGCTGTCTTGCGTGTGCGGTGTCCGGGGCCACGTGGCTCCTTTTCACCGGTGTGCTCGCTCGGTGCGTTGTGTTGCGTGTGCGGTGTCCTGGGCCACTTGGCTCTTGTTCACCGGTGTGCTCGCCCACCGTGTTGTGTTGCGTGTACGGTGTCCTGAGCCACTTGGCTCCTGTTCACTGGTGTGCGCGCTCGGTGCAGTGCGCTGCGTGTGTGCAATGTCCTTGGCCACTTGGCTCCTGCACACCGCTGTGCCCCCCCGATGTGTTGTGTCCCGTGTGTGGTGCCCTGGGCCACTTAGCTCCTGTTCACTGGTGTGCCCGCTCGGTGTGTTGTGTCCCATGCGTGGCGTCCTGGGCCACTTGGCTCCTGTTCACCGGTGTGCCCGCTCGGTGCGTTGTGTTGGGTGTGCAGTGTGCTGGGCCAGTTGGCTCCTGTTCACCGGTGTGCTTGCTCGTTGTGCTTGCTCGGTGTGTTGTGTTGTGTGTGTGGTGTCCTGGGCCACTTGACTCCTGTTCACCGGTGTCCTTGCTCAGCACTTTGTGTTGCATGTGACGTGTGCGGTGACCTGGGCGACTTGGCCCCTGTTCACCGGTACGCTCGCTCGGTGCGTTGTGTTGCGTGTGCGGTGTCCTGGGCCACTTTTCACTTGTTCACCGGTGTGCCCGCTCGGTGAGTTGCCTTGTGTGTGCGGTGTCCTGGGCCACTTCGCACTCTCTAGGCACTTTACTGTTAGCCGACCAGTTCAGTACATAAACCACAAAAATGAGCATAAAATGAGGTCAAAAACATGCAAACATTGCCGAATTCAAGATAATTACAATAGTATATAACTTCGCTCACCCATGGTTTCAACATATGGTTCAACACACTGTTGCTTGGAACTTTTTGTGAACAATCCTCCCACTTGGATCCCCAAATGGACGCAAGAAGACACCACGAGCCTACCCCCTACATGCACCATGAAAATGGGAAAATTGGAAATGGCGCTTAGGGGTCGCTTCGTAAGGCTTCCCACGTGCACTATATGTGCGGTAGACTAAGAACCCATATTAAAATATTCAGTATCATGGTCGAAGAATTGTAAACCACTTTCTACCCTCTTGACCATGATCCTTTGATACCACGTGCAGGTGTGCATACCAGGGGCGTTTGACGCTTCCCGAAGTAAGTTAAGATTGAGGCAAATCCAACCCGAGTCTCAAAATTGGCATTCCTTGCAGTGAGCCGGGGATATGATCTTTCAAAGTGGCCCCACGAATCAATTTTGTTTCGCCTATATCTCCAAGCAAAATGAAGAAGAGAACAAAATGAACGTTGATTCGTGTAGAGGGGAACATGTAGGACCACTGGAATTTGGTCATATCAAGTGCGGGGACCTCGAAATCAAAACTCCGATTTTGAAAGGCTAAAAAAATCTAATTAATTTTGCGAGTGTATAACATGAAAATGGCGGAAGCAACGAACCCTTTTCTGATGAAATTTAACCCTTCATCTGGGTTTCTGCTAAAATATCTGGAAATAACAGTTAACCAATCGGTTACCGCAAAATCGCGAGCCAACTGCCGGTCGCCAATACATTGACAATCAGAACGGATAGCTTAAAAATTACGGAAACATTATGATAAAAAAACCCTGTTGATTCCTGATATTTTGATGTATAAATCTCAGCTGGTGGCGCCTCGGTATGGAATATTGCCGCTCATAGCTGGAATGGCCGAGCCTATCACACTATCAGATCAGATCAGGTCAGGTAGATGGGAGAGTATAATATCAGCCATTGGCGGCTTGCCGGCCCATAGATACACACCCCAAGTGACCCAAGGATGGCCACGGGGGTCCGAACCGGCTTCACCCTCCTTCTCAGAGCGTTGTATCCGCTCGGAAGTCATTGAAGAGAGGACGGGAGGACCCCAATGGGCCCCAACCCCCCCCCCCCTCATGTCCCAAGGACACATCGAGGACCCAAATACGGCGTAGGCGTCCCCCATGCCCCAAGGGAGGGGTGAGGACACACACAATTGGTGCCCTCCGCCATATCCGGTCTCCTCTTGATCTACAACATGGACCAAGGGGATCAAAGATAGAGAAAACGTCGTCGACCAGTCTATATGTGGAGACCGAGTGAAGAGGATATATGGCCAATCAAGGCCCGAAATCCCTGGATGAATGCCCTCACCCGTCTCCCAAGCACAAAGACAAACATAAATGCCAAGGCTGATCCATTACGGTGCTTTAGCAGCCACCAAATGGACCAACACGTCCTTGACATCCAAAGAAATGTTGCTTTTCTTTAGATAATCCATCGAGACCGTAGTATACCTCGGAACGAAACTGCTCGGGGGCTCCCACGATTCTCTGGATGCGGCAAATCCCTTCCAACGGATCTTACATAGCCTCCCCCCGGGCGTCAAGATCGCTGTGCAGGGCCTTGAGTCCAGGTGTAGCGGCATCTGGTGATAGCCGTGTTTCAGGTCTAACACCGTGAAGATCCGCCTTTTTTGTTGTTTTTGGAGGATGGTGTCAATCAGAGGAAGCGAGTACGAGTCGTGCTTGGTTTGATCGTTCAAACCCCTGTAGTCAACCACCAACCTCAACTCGCCCTTCTCTTTCTTGAGCACGATGGAGGCTGGGCAGGCCCACTCACTGTCAGAGGATTCGATCCAGCCCTGCTCAATAAACTCGGCCAACAACTTCTTCATGGCCTCGGCCCAATCGCCCTGAAGTTGCTACTCCTGATGACGATAGATCTGTGGGTTCGGCTTCAGCTTGATCCTCGCTGTGCCAAACCTCCCACGATCTGGAGGGTTCTTGTTGGCGACACAACTGAATAGCCGCGGATAGGCATTTATCAGCCTTCCCTTCAGCTCGGCGACCTTCGGGTTCTCCTGGGCCTCTTCAGCCGCTTGCTTCGGGATCGATACAACGGACCGCACTGCGGTATAGGCCTCCTCCGGGTCCGAGTCCGACCTCTCCTCGCCCGATATGCCGTGTTCATTGTCGTGGGGCGCGCTTCCCACCAATAATCTTCAGAAATTTGCAGCATCGGCCTGGTTCTTGTCGCTACCGGCCCCCATTCTTGGAAAATCCCACGTCGCCGTGTTGGACCTAACCGGACCATCATATTGGTCCGCGATGTGATCCATGACCCTCGCCACGAACTCATCCTTCTCGTACTTGCCGGTGACCAACATCTTGTCATCCCACCAATGCGGAGATGTGACCATGTCTCGCCCCTTCTTGGCTGCCACACGGTCATGCATCCCCAACCGCATGTTGTTGACGACGTGGTCGATCTCGGCGTGGGACAGGACGTCAATGCCATCCATTGGCTGATACGTCCCCTCCTTGGTCTGAAACATGACCCGCATGGGCACCGCCTCAAACCTGCGGATGAATGCTTCATCACCCGCGGGCTGGGCTTGCGCCCCATCCACCAAGAAAGCATTGGTACCCCACACCTGAATCTGGGAGGGCATTGATAAGCCCTTGGCGTCGATGAACAACTCCTCCTCTGGCCCGAATGACATCTCGTTCAGGGTGATGGAGTCCAGCGTCGACTTGAGACCGTACATGGGGTGGATCCTATGCCGGTTATGACCAGGATTCCCTTCGCCCTATCCGCGACGATCTCCTCCACCGTACGTCTGGTATTTTCCAGGGAGCCATGCCAATACATGGGCCCCCGCCTCTTCAAACCCCAATGCCTGTGCCAGGCTGAGTCTCCTCGATGCCAATGCCTCCTACACTTCCTCAAAGATGGGGCATCCCGGGAAGCAAAGACGTCCGTCTCGGGCGCTTCGGCTCCCAGCGTCTGAATCATCCTGGCATACACCTGCGGCGCCGTTCTCTACTCCGTGAGCTGAACTCCGCGGTCTCTTCTGGACTTGGCACCCACAGGTTGCACCACTTGGGCGATCCGATCCTCTTTCTCAGCATTCCATTGGGATGATCCGCATGCATAGTCCCTGGACAGCCATGTAAGGCATTCATCATCCTCCCGGACCAGCGTTGCACGATGGGGAAGGGCTCCAATGGCATTTCCCACCATGAAGTCATACCCCATGATCATACCCCAATCTGTAATGTCGGCCACATAGAAGTTCCCGGATAGTGTGCCTCTCTTCGCCAAATCAGGGCGGTTCAAGCGCTCATGCTCCCGGAATTCCATACTGATAGTGGCCTCATGGGTGCCGCCACCCATAATTTCTCCATTGGCCACCTTCAGGCGTACCGGTCTACGGCTGGGCTGCAGGGATTCCTCCTTGAACAACCCCCTCAAGACCAGGCTCACCTGGGCACCCGTATCCACCAAAACATCCACCACCAACTCCTCTTGTCCGCACCGTACACGTACCTTCAATTGCAACTGCCGCTTGTCACCCTGCGGTGTATGGACGACTCTCACGGCATGCAACTCTAGCACATCCGGGTGCATCAGGACTTCGAGGGTATGGTCACGGATGGTGTAGATCCTGGGCTGGTCCTGCTCGTCCACGAGGCTCTCCGTGGTCGCTCCTTCTTTCTTGCCACGTCCCTTGCCCACATACAGTACTCCAGGGGTTGGGGGTGACGAAATTCAGTGGATATGGCTCTTCTGGACCCTTCTTTGGCACCCGATGTGCTTTCGCTTTCTCTAGGATTCGACTGATTTTTGGAGGAGAGGCCTCCGGGGTCCCACTCCCGTGGGGGCTCCTCTAGATGTGGCCTGCCGCAGCTCCATCCTGCTGTGATCCGCCCAGACTTTGTCCACCACGTTGCTGGGCTTTGAGTTCCTCCAACGTCCTCAACATGTCCTCAGCACCCTCCTCGATCGACCTCACGCGCCGGTCTGGGCCGGGTCCTCCACCATAGCCTTTTCTTCTGCCTTTCCCTTGGCCCTTTCCTTGGTCTTTTCCACCGTCTCCGCCCTTTGCCTTCCAATCGGCAATTCGTTGCTCCTTGGGCTTCTTGTCGGGATGGGCGGCGAAGTAGGCCTTCTTGTCAGCCTCATATACCTTGCAATGCCGGTGGTCATGTGCATGGTTGTTCCCCTTGCCGTAGCAGACCCAGCAACCGTCGTACTGTGATCTGTACTCGCGGAACGAGAGCGGCGGGTTCCCAATCCTCCGCGGTCCTTGCAGTTCTTGTTGAACCTCGGGTCCAGACGGTTCCACCTGGACCTGTCCTGCCCATGCTCCTTCATATTGCGCACTACGAACGCGAATAAGTGGGCTTCTTCATGATGCTCTCGGGTGGTCGCGGTCCAGAGATCTTGGCCACTTCCATTCCCTTCCTCCGCGGTGCCGACCGTGTCCTCCTTGACCTCTCGGTGTTGGCGATCTTCCCGATGACCTCGATGTCCATGGCCCTGTCGATCCTGCACATGGGCCTCGTTCTTGGCGTTGAGCTTCAGCTCCACCGCGATGTACGTCAGATCTCGTCCAGGCTCATGCGGGCGAAGATGACCTGCATCCTCAGCGGGTCCCCGCGCCTCCACTCTGCCTTGTTGAAGCGCATCAGCCTTTGCCCCATGGTGTCGCCGAATACCTCAATGTAGACGGCGTTCTTCAACCCCAACATTCGGCTGGGCTCGCCGAGGTTTCGCCGGAGAAACTCCATTACTCCGGTGTGGGTGTCCTCCGATGCCATGATCCATACGGCCACGCGCTTCTTTGCTCTCTCCTTCCCCTCGTCCTCCACCCTCTTCTTCCAGTGGCCTGGGAGGACGTCCTTGAGCAGGTGGCAGATCTCGCTGGACCTATTCCAGTCCTCCACCAGCTTGAGGCTTCTTCGGTACTTGCAGATGTACCGATTCCATTCCCGGACCCTCAGTTCCCCGCGCCCCAGCGGCAGCGGAATGGACCACAAATCCTCCAACCTCTGGTTGGGGGCCTCCACTTGCTCCTCGTCCTCCAGCCACTGGAGGCAGGCCTGCTCCGTCTGGATCATTCTCCCGCGGATCTGATCCCTGAGCTCCTCCCCCAGGTCCTGCGCCAGCCTGTGTGGGAATATCCGACATACCCACTTGTCCCTTGGCGCTCCCTTCATCTCGCCGACGACCTCCTCGGCGAAGTCCTCCCAATCCAGGATGAAGTCATCCAGTTGGGAGGGGTTGCCATCGTAGTAGGGGACTTCGATTCCCCTGAGGTCGTCAATCCTGATGGCGTATCCAAAGTCCGCAGCATAAAGAAGGTCCCTACCAGAACCGGCCCCTGCTGTACCCCTTCCACCATTTCCCCCCAATCCTATGGTCTTGCTTCTCACCAGGCTCTGCATGTTCCTGCCCTATCCTGCACAATTTTCGACAAAAATAGTAAAATATTGCTCCTTCACACAAATCCTGATCCCTTGCAATAACCAATTCCAAAGTACAATAGCTCCAATCCAAATAATCCACACTGAGGGCTTCCAAGGGTGTTTGAGGTCCCGCATTGACACTCAACAACTCCCTTCAATGCGCCGGTCTTCTCATCACGGTGCACACGGAGACACGGGCGTTGGGCATGTACATAGAATTGCACCAAGAGAATAATGGCGTGGCAAGGGCTTCACCCATGTCCCAATGGTGAACTTCATAGCGCTAGACTAAGTCTACCGCTCATATAGTGCATGTGGGAGGGCTTACTGAGCGACCCACAAGTGCCATTATAAATTTTCCCATTTTCGTGGTGCGTGTAGGGAGGAGGTTCGAAGGTGTCCCTATGCGTCCATGTTGGGATCCAAGTGGGGAAATGTTTCGCAAATGGTCTCAAGCAATCGTGTCTTGAATCATACGTTGATACCATGGGTGAGCGAAGTTATATACTATTGTAATTATCTTGAATTTGGCATTATTTGCATGTTTTTGACCTCATTTTATGCCCATTTTTGTGTTTTATGTGCTCAACTGGTCGGCTAACAGTAAAGTGCCTAGAGATGGTATGTTGCTTATATGTTGGCATATGCCTCGGTGTTGTACCTCACCATATGCCAGATCACGTGGTCGCTTTGGCTTGGCACCCGAGGCCTCACAAAATTGGGTCTCAAACTCATGAGCTGACTTGTGAAGCATGTCATGTACATAACCCGAGGGGCTTCGGGGCCAAGGATGTGATATTCTTGGGCATGGACATTGGGTCTATATCACCCTTGTATACTACTTCCCGGTTTGACACATGCATGGAGCATTTGGATATTTGCCGTATGCATTTTTGAGTATATAATTGACTTTTGGGCATAATGGTGTGGTTTGCCTGATTTTGCCATGTTGTGAGGTCATCTTCATGGGGCAGTTCTCCAAGCCCAATCAACTCCAAGTCCAACCAAGGTTATGTCAGGGAAGGGCATGGTCTTGAGTGCCACTCCAGGCCACAACACGCCACCTCCCTCATTGGACTCGGATTTAAAGGCTTGGGGGTGAACACATTTTTGGGGTTTGTGTAGTAACTTTTGACACATGGCATTCAGCCATCGTATTTGACTTGGTTCAGGGCACCATGTTGGCGAGTCAAGGGAAGGTCCTGAGTCCAGGGAATGAGGGGCCTATGGCTGTGATTGTGTACGTTTCCATCTTTCCCCAAACCTTGCTTTATTTGTCTTCATATGCCAATTTCAGGGCTTTCCTCTTTGATGCAATTCTTGTACATGCCCGCCACCGTGGGACGACCGGTGTGCTGAACGGAAGCCCGCAGTGTGGATTGGATTGTGGATTGGGTTATGTTTTGTACCCTGGATTTTGAGGAATGCAATCGCTGATCAGGAGCAAGTCAGCAGGGGTTACAGGCGGAAGGGGTACAGCAGGGGCCGGTCCTGGTAGGGACCTTCTTTATGGTAGCAGAGGCGTACCTGCTGCCCCTACCTACCGCCAACCCGGGGACTTGGGCCCCTATGAGCCCTGCCCAAGTACGCCCCGGGTGCGTATTGTGGACTCGGTGGAGACCACGCCGGAGATTGGAGCCAGAGAAGAGCCGAGACGCTCAGGAGCATGGCGACCTCTGGAAGTTGAAGCCCGAAGAGAAGTACGACGTTCGGGAAGAGGAGGACTTGACATGGAGGACCTGGTCTCCATGTGTGAGCGTCGCTGCCGAAAGGCATGCAACCTCCGCTCCGCCGCGGAGGACTCTGAGGAGACCTGCCATTCAGGCAGCAGTGGAGGACGGGCCCGGCGCTACCGGAAACGTGGGTCACCCAAGCCCGCGGCAGGGGACACCGGCGCTATGGATACGGACCCCAGCCCGGTCAGGCTGTGGGACTCCGAGGGGCACTCCGGGGGCTATCGGACAGCCCATGAGCAACCTTCGGAGTCGGAGGAGGCGGCCAGACCGCCCACAAGGGCGAACACGGCCCCAGAACCCAGCCTGGAGCATGACGCCGAGGCGTTGGAGAGGCCCGCCAGAGCCAGAACGGCGCCTGTGGCCCGGCACACGGAGCCAACGCGGGATAGCATGGGCGACACACCCATGGCGGAGGAGTCCGAGGCGCTGGGAACCGCGGGATGCGCCGGATCAGGTGGAAAGCATGCTGAGTGCCACTGCAAGCACGTGTCCTTCCTCATGGGCAAGTACCCAAAGATGGGGATGGAAGCCATCGTGCATCGCCTCGACCGCCTGGACAATGCGAAGAACGGCCTAGAGGAGGACTTCGCCGGGATCCTGGATGACCAGTCGGCCGCGAAGAGAGACATGGCGGAGCTGCGAGTGGAACGGGACCGGTACCGGGAGAATCTGGAGCTGGCCCTGCAGAAGCAGCAGCGAGCGGTGGACAGCCTCCTCCACCTAGTGGAGGACATGTCGGGACGCCTAAAAAGGCTAGAGGAGCGACAGCCCCTCACCTCGGGTCTGGAGCTCCCGGCAAAGCCAGCAGCGGCAGAGCTGGTGGAGCGGGTTAAGACCCTCCGGAGCGCCATGGATAAACCCATGGGCGGCCCGGCAGAGGAACCCTACGCGTCTCCGCGTGTTGACCCGGGTGCGCTGCCGTTTGTTCCCATGTTCAGCGAATCCACAATGCTCGGGGAACACACGGCACCGGCCGGGTCCCTGCGGGAAGGGCACGCAACCACGGACCCAATATACCTGACGGTACTGATGTCCCATGCCGCTGCCCAGGAACCACCGACCACTACGACTGCCCATGCAGGTTATGCGGAAGAGGACATCCAGAGCCAGACCATGAAGGGGCAAACCATGGGAAGCGCTGACGCACATGGTCGAGGTCATCCAGGCGGAAACCTGTGGGCGAAGGACCCCAATACGGAGATATGGACGGCCGGTGGAGCAAGTCCTTCCCGCATTTCAAACCCCATGGGTTCAGGCCCAACTGGACCGCACTCCATGGAGGAGAGGGATGTACGGGGAGTGTACTCACACCCCCCGGCCACAGGTGGTATCTGTCTCGGTGGCGTGGTGGCGGCGGACGTCAGAGAAGCCATCAGGATTGACGACCTCAGGGGAATCAAAATCCCCTACTACGATGGCAACCCCTCCAACCTGGATGACGTCATCCTCGATTGGGAGGACTTTGCCGAGGAGGTCGTCGGCGAGATGAGGGGAGCGCCAAGGGACAAGTGGGTATGTCGGACATTCCCACACAGGCTGGCGCAGGACCTGAAGGA
The DNA here is from genome assembly GCA_964036045.1 of Eutreptiella sp. 'Long Island Sound 2002'. Lineage (NCBI taxonomy): Eukaryota > Euglenozoa > Euglenophyceae > Eutreptiales > Eutreptiaceae > Eutreptiella > Eutreptiella sp. 'Long Island Sound 2002'. The sequence goes on from OZ038382.1 coordinate 140,677,896, forward strand.
GGAGCTCAGGGATCAGATCCGCGAGGGATTGATCCAGACGGACCAGGCCTGCCTCCAGTGGCTGGAGGACGAAGAGCGAGTGGACGCCCCCAACCAGAGGTTGGAGGATTTGTGGTCCATTCCGCTGCCGCTGGAGCGCGGGGAACTGAGGGTCCGGGAATGGAATCGGTACATCCGCAAGTACCGAAGAAGCCTCAAGCTGGTGGAGGACTGGAATGAGGCCAGCGAGATCCGCCACCTACTGAAGGACGTCCTCCCCGGGAACTGGAAGAGAAGAGTGGAGGATGAGGAGAAGACTAAAGTGTGAAGAAGCGCGTGACGGTGATGATCATGGCGGCAGTGGATACCCATGCGGGTATCTTGGAGTTCTTCAGGAGAAACCTGGGCGAGCCCAACCGGATGTTGGGACTGAAGAACGCCGTGTGAGTGGAGGTATTTGGCGACACCATGGGGCAAAAGCTGATGCGCCTCAACAACGTGGAGTGGAGGCGCGGAGAGCCGCTGAGGATGCAGGTCATCCTCGCCCACATGAGCCTGGACGAGATCGTGAAGTACATCACGGTGGAGTTGAAACTCAATGCGAAGAACGAGGCCCACGTGCAGGATCGACATGGTCATGGACAACGAGGCCACCGAGAAGACCGCCATCATCGGGAGATCCAGGAGGACACGGCCAACTCCGCGGAAGATGGTAGTCGAAGTGGCCAAGACCACTGGACCGGGTCCCGGGAGGATCACGAGGAGGCCCATTTCTTCGCGTTTGTGGCGCACAACGTGAGGGACCATGGGCAGGATCGGTCCAGATGAAACCTGGTGGGACCCAAGAAGGGTAAAGAGCCAAGGGGGATCGGGAACCCACCGCTCTCGTTCCGGGAGTACAGGTCTCAGCACAACGGGTGCTGGGTCTGTTATGGCAAGGGAAACAACCATGCACATGACCACCGTCAGTGCAAGGTGTATGAGGCGGACAAGAAGGCCTACTCCGCCGCCCACCCCGAGAAGAAGCCCAAGGAGCAGCGGATTGCCGATTGGAAGGCGAAGGGCGGAGACGGGGGAAAAGGCCAGAGCAAAGGCCAAGGGAAAGGCGGAGGAAGAGGCTATGTTGGTGGACCTGGCCAAGACCGACGCGTGAGGTCGATCGACGAGGTTGCAGAGGACATGTTGAAGACGTTGGAGGAACTCAAAACCCAGCAACGTGGTGGACAAAGTCTTGGCGGATCGCAGCCGGACGGGGCTGCGGGAAGTCAAGTCTAGAGGAGCCCCCACGTGAGTGGGACCTCGGAGGTCTCTCCTCCGAAAATCAGTGGAATCCCTGAGGAATCCCAGGCACATCGGGTGCCAGAGAGGGCTCAGGAAGAGCGGAAACCACTGAGTTTCGCAACTCCGAACCCCTGGAGCGCCCAGCCAAGGGAAGTTTATGTGGGCAAGGGACGTGGGAAGAAGGAAGGAGCGTGGACGGGCAGGACCAGCCCAAGATCTACACCATCCGTGACCATACCCTCGAAGTCCTGATGCACCCGGATGTGCTAGAGTTGCATGCCGTGAGAGTCGTCCATACACCGCATGGTGATGAGCGGCAGTTGCACTTGAAGGTGCGTGTACGGTGCGGACAAGAGGAGTTGGTGGTGGATGTTTTGGTGGATACGGGTGCCCAGGTGAGCCTGGTCCGGAGAGGGTTGTTCAAAGAGGAATCCCTGCAGCCCAGCTGGAGACCGGTACACCTGAAGGTGGCCAATGGAGAGATAATGGGTGGTGGCACCCATGAGGCCACTATCAGTATGGAATTCTGGGAGCATGAGCGCTTGAACCGCCCTGATCTGGCGAAGAGAAGCACTCTATCCGGGAACTTCTATGTGGCCGACATTACAGATTGGGATATGATCATGGGGTATGACTTCATGGTGGCAAATGCCTTTGGAGCCCTTCCCCATCGCGCAACGCTGGTTCGGGAGGATGATGAATGCCTCACATGGCTGTCCACGGAGTATGCATGCGGATCATCCAAATGGAATGCTGAGGCAGAGGATCGGATCGTCTGAGCGGTGCAAGCTGTGGGTGCCAAGTCCAGAGGAGATCGCGGAGTTCAGCTCACGGAGTATGGAGTGGCGCTGCAGGTGTATGACAGGATGATCCAGACGCTGGGAGCCGAAGCGCCCGAGACGGACGTCTTCGCTTCCCCGGATGCCCCACCTTTGAGGAAGTGTAGGAGGCATTGGCATCGAGGAGACTCAGCCTGGCATAGGCATTGGGGTTTGAAGGAGTGGGGGCCCATGTATTGGCATGGCACCCTGGACAATACCAGACGTACGGTGGAGAAGATCGTCGCCGATAGGGCGAAGGGAATCCTGGTCATAACCGGCATAGGATCCACCCCATGTCCGCTGGAAGGTCTCAAGTCGACGCTGGACTCCATCACCCTGAACGAGATGTCATTCGGGCCAGAGGAGGAGTTGTTCATCGACGCCAAGGGTGTATCAATGCCCTCCCCGGGTCAAGCGTGGGGTACCAAGGCTTTCCTGGTGGATGGGGCGCAGGCCGAGCCCACGGGTGATGAAGCATTCATCCGTAGGGTGGAGGCGGTGCCCATGAAGGTCATGTTTGAGCCCAAGGAGGTGACAGATCAGCCAATTGATGGCATTGACGTCCTGTCCCACGGGGAGATCGACGACGTCGTCAACTACATGCGGATGGGGATGCACGACCGTGTGGCAGCCAAGAAGAGGCGGGCCATGGTCACATCTCCGCATTGGTCGGATGACAAGATGTTGGTCACCGGCAAGTACGAGAAGGATGACTTCGTGGCGAGGGTCATGGATCACATCGTGGACCAATACGATGGTCCGGTTGGGATTTTCCAAGAATGGGGGCCGAGAGCGACAAGAACCAGCCCGAGACCGAGAATTTTTGAAGATTATCGGTGGGAAGTGCACCCCACGACGATGAAGACGGCATATCCGACGAGGAGAAGTCGGATTCGGAACTGGAAGAGGCTTATGCCGCAGTGCGGTCGGTTGTATCGATACCGAAGCAAGCGGCTGAAGAGGCCCAGGAGAACCCGAAGGTCGCCGGGCTGAAGGAGAGGCTGATCAATGCCTATCCGCGCCTATTCAGTGGCGTCGCCAACAAGAACCCTACAGATCGTGGGAGGTTTGGCACAGCGAGGATCCAGCTTAAGCCGAACCCCAAGATCTATCGTCATCGGGAGTACCAACTTCAGGGCGATCAGGTTGAGGCCATGAAGAAGCTGTTTGCCGAGTTCATTGAGCAGGGATGGATCGAACCATCGGTCAGTGAGTGGGCCTGCCCAGCCTTTATCGTGCCCAAGAAAGAGAAGGGCGAGTGGAGGTGGGTGGTGGATTACAGGGGCTTGAACGAGCAAACCGAGCACGACTCGTACTCGCTTCCCCTGATCGACACCATCCTCCAAAAACAACAGAAAAAACGGATCTTCACGGTGTTAGACCTGAAACACGGCTATCACCAGATGCCGCTACACCGAGACTCCAGGCCCTGCACAGCGATGTCAACGCCGCTGGGGCCCATGCAGTGGAATGTGGTGCCTATGGGCGCCAAGAATGGCAACGCCGCTTTCCAGCGCATGATGGAGGACCTACTGGGTCCTGTCCGGGACTGTGCCGACCCCCTTGTGGATGACATCATCATCAGCTCCGGCACGGAGAACATGACTGAGGACGAGCTCATCGAAGCGCATGAGAAGGATCTGCGCCGAGTGCTCAGCGAGCTGGACAAGCACAACATGGTGTGCAAGCCCACCAAAGCCTCACTCTTCGTGAAGGAAGTGGAGTTCGCGGGTCACGTGGTTGGTCACGGGCAACGCCGTCCCATGCCTGGGAAGCTGGCGTCCCTGCACCACTGGGAGAAGCCCCAGACCATCAGCGAACTCCGGTCCTTCATGGGGTTCTGCAGTTACTATTCGGGCTATGTCCGGATGTATGCAGAACTATCGGGCCCGCTGCACAAGATGCTGCAGGTGGGGAAGTTCGATGGCCGGAAGGGGAGCAAGAAGAAGCTTGCCTGGACCCCTGAGGCCGAAGATGCGTTCAGTTGCCTGGAGGAGCGACTCCTGGGGCAGCTGGGGCTATTCCTGGTGGACCCGGACAAGGGATTCGTGCTACGGACGGACGCCTCGGACTATGCTGTAGGGGCAGTCCTCGAGCAGATCCGGGACGACGGGTCGCACGTACCCGTGGCGTTTTGGAGCCGGATCCTGGCCGAGGGCCAACGCCGAACCTGGACCGCGAGGAAGGAGGAGACATACGCCATTGTCTGTGCGCTCAGGAAGTGGTCTGGCCACATCGGTTTGCAACCGCTGGTGGTTTGTACGGACCATCAATCCTTGCAGAGTTGGCACAAGGAGCACGTCGACACCCCCTCGGGACCGGCGGCAAGGAGGGCCCGATGGCATGAGACGTTCGCCAAGTTCGACCTCAGCGTCGTGTACGTCCCAGGAAAGGACAACACTGTGGCAGATTGCCTCAGTCCATAGGCCTACCCCGCGGGCAAGGCGTGGATGGACATATCCAGCCACGGGGACGCCGAGGAGACGGGGGAGGCCAAACGCATCATCGAGATGGAGAAGGCCATGGAGCAAGAGGGGGTCAAGTGCTTTGTGGTGATGGCAAACGGTACGGACCTTGCCAAGTCCCGGGGCGCCCGCGTCCAAGCTATTTGAGAGGAAACCCTCGAGCAATGGATGGTGGCCCCTGTAGAGCTAGTCAGGTCGGTGCTCACAGAGGACTGGTCGGATGACTATGCGGCATCCGAGCACTAGAGCAAGTACTGGAATGCCGTGAGCGCCCCGGCGGACGACGAATGACCTGAGGGCTTGACCGAGGATGGGGATAAACTGTTCCTCATGGACAAGCTATTGGTCCCTGGGAACCGAATGGAGGAGCTCATTGACCACTGGCATAACGCCCAGCTCATGCATCCTGGTCGGGACAAGATGCAGCAGGACTTTGAGTGGCGGTTCCAGTTCCTACCGGAGTACTACGCCCTCCTGGACAAGTACTGCAGCGACTGCGCCGTGTGTCGGGCCACAAAGAGCCCCAACCACTCCACGGCTGGCAACCCGGTGTACACGGCTATACCGGAAGCCCCTATGCGGTCCGTGGCCATGGATGTACTCGCCATGCCTGAGGTTACCGTGAAAGGAGAGACCTACGACTGTGTCATCCTGGCGGTGGATAGGCACAGCGGGTATATCGTGGCGGTCCCTGGCAAGAAGTCCAAGAAGAAGGACAGAAAGGACAAGCATGGAGTGGGTCTTCAGGCCAAGACCGTGGCTAATGCCATGATCAGGCATTGGCTGACGACTTTCGATGTCCCAGCTGCAATCTGCAGCGATCGGGGCAGTCAATTTGTGGGGATGTGGTTCAAGACGTGTGCAAGCGCATGGCGATCCGGCACGCCAAGACCGTGGCGTACCACAGCCGGTCGAATGGTCGGGCTGAGGTGGCCGGGTGGCAGATGTTCAAGAATGTCCGCCAGCTGCACATCCATGAACCGGGCCGGAACTGGTATAATTCGCTGTGGAGAGTACTCCAAGCGTATCACCACCTTCCAGGACCCACTGGACTGTCGCCCCACCGCATTCTGTTCTTACAGGATCGAGTGTCACGCACTCTCCCGTGGTTGAACCATGGCAAAGTGGCCCGGGATGCGAACGCTATGATGGCTGAGGCGGACGACACGGCGGCCAAGGTGTGCAAGGCACTTCAGGACGAGCATGAGAAGCGGGCCAAGTACTTCAAGCAGGGAAAGGTCCCGAAGTATGCTCTCCAAGACACCGTGTGGGTGGAGCGGCATTACAAGGATGTCCTGTCCAGGCATCGGCAGGCGTCTTGGTATGTGCCGGGGGTAGTCGTGCGGAAGGTCGGGCAGGATGTGTATGCGGTTCGTGTGGGGGATAACAAGATCCTGGACCGCGACCACACCCAGCTTTGTCCCCGAGCACCAGACCCCAGCGGACGTCCTGTCACCTTCGAGTGCACGGCTGGCGATGTGGACTCGGATGACGAGGGTGAGGACGACGACTTCACCGTGGAGAAGATCCTGGCAGACAAGCCTGACCCGGGAACGCCTGGCGGGAGGCTTTTTAAAGTCCGTTGGAAGGAATTCGCCGCATCCAGGGATTTGTGGGAGCCCCCGAGCAGTTTTGTGCCGAGGTACACCACGGTCTGGATGGATTATCTGAAGAAAAAGAAAATTTCTTTGGATGTCAAGGACGTGTTGGTCCATTTAGTGGCTGCTGTAGCACCATAATGGATCCCCCTTGGCATTTGTGTTTGTTTCTGTGCTTGGAAGTCGGGTGAGGGCGTTCATCCGGGGATTTTTCGGCCTTGATTGGCCATATACCCCCTTCACTCGATCTCCACATATATATTTCATTGTGGTATATTATTTAGATCGACCGACGACGTTTCTCTATCTTTGATCCCCTTGGTCCATGTTGTAGATCAAGAGGAGACCAGATATGGCGTAGGGCACCGATTATCAGTGTCCTCACCCCTCCCTTGGGGCGTGGGGGACGCCTACGACGTGTGTGGGGCCTCCATGTGTCCTTAGGACATGGGTGGGGGTGTTGGAGCCCATTGGGGTCCTCCCGTCCTCTCTTCAATGACTTCCGAGCGGTAACAACGCTCTGAGAAGGGGGGTGAAGCCAGTTCGGACCCCTGAGTTGTATCTATGTGCCGGCAAGCCGCCATTGGCCGCTATCATACTCTCCCATCCACCTGACCTAATCCGATGTGATAGTGTGATAGGTTTGGCCATTCCGGCTATGAGCGGCCATATTCAGTACCGAGGCGGCGCCAGCTGAGATTTTTATATCAGAATATCAAGAATCAACAGGGTTTTTGTATCATAATGTTTCCGTAATTTTTCCGCCTTTCGTTCTGATTGTCAATGTATCGGCGACTGTCAGTTGGTTCGCGATTTTGCGGTAACCGATTGATTAACTGTTATTTACAGATATTTTGGCAGCAACCCCGATGAAGGGTCAGATTTCATCAGTAAAGGGTTCGTTGCTTCCGCGTATTTCATATTATACACTCGCAAAATTAATCTGATTTTTTCAGACTTTCAGAATCAGATTTTCGACTTCGACATCGCGGCACTCGATATGATGAATCTTGAGTGGTCATACATTTTTCCCCGATTACGAATCAACTTTCCTTTTGTTATGTCCTTCATTCTGCTTGGAGATATAGTCGAAACAAAACTGATTCGTGAGACCACTTTGAAGAATCATATCTCCGGCTCACGGCGGGTGATATCAATTTCGAGAATCGGGTTGGAACCGCCTTGGTCTCAACTTAAGTTAGAAAGCATCAACCGCCTTTGGTGTGTACACATGCTGGGTAGAGCAAGGGATAACCGTCAAGAGGGTAGAAAGTGATATATAACTCTTGGACCGTGCAACCGAATATTTCATTGCGACTTTCGAGTGTACCGCATGAGTGTTGGGGTTGCATAGATACTTTCCTTGGGTTCCCACGTATTTTTAACGTGAAGTTATGACCATGGAGGGGCATGGCATATCATGGTGGGAGCCACTTTTTGAGGGTATGTGTTACATGCATGGTATGTGCTTCGATATGCTCACGCCCATGTTATATATCTCCGTTTGTAGGAAGATATATGAAGCCATACGTGGCAAGGGCTTCGCCCATGTCACAATGGTGAACTCCATAGCGCTAGACTAAGTCTACCGCTCATATAGTGCATGTGGGAGGGCTTACGGAGCGACCCACAAGTGCCATTATCAATTTTCCCATTTTCGTGGTGCGTGTTCGAAGGTGTCCCTATGCGTCCATGTTGGGATCCAAGTTGGGGGATTGTTTGCAAATGTCTCAAGCAATTGTGTTTTGAATCATACGTTGATACCATGGGTGAGCGAAGTTATATACTATTGTAATTATCTTGAATTTGGCATTATTTGCATTTTTTTGACCTCATTTTATGCTCATTTTTGTGTTTTATGTACTGAACTGGTCGGCTAACAGTAAAGTGCCTAGACATTCGTGAACTATGGTATGTTGCTTATATGTTGGCATATGCTTCGGTGTTGTACCTCACCATATGCCGGATCACGTGGTCGCTTTGGCTTGGCACCCGAGGCCTCACAAAAATAGGTCTCAAACCATTGAGTTGACTTGTGAAGCATGTCATGTACATAACCGGAGGGGTTTCGGAGCCAATGATGGGGCATTCTTGGGCAGAAAACTTTGGTCTATATCACCCATGTATACTACCTTCCGGTTTGACACATGCATGGAGCATTTGGATATTTGCCGTATGCATTTTTGAGTATATAATTGACTTTTGGGCATAATGGTGTGGTTTGCCTGATTCTGCCATGTTGTGAGGTCATCTTCATGGGGCAGCTCTCCAAGCCGAATCAAATCCAAGTCCAACCAAGGTTATGTCAGGGTAGGGCATGGTCTTGAGTGCCACTCCAGGCCGAGATACGCCACCTCCCCCATTGGGCTCGGATTTAGAGGCTTAGGAGTGAACACATTTTTGGGGTTTGTGTAGTACCTTTTGAAACATGGCATTCAGCCATCTTATTTGACTTGGTTCAGGGCACCATGTTGGCGAGTCAAGGGAAGGTCCTGAGTCCAGGGAATGAGGGGTCTATGGCTGTGAGTGTGTACGTTTCTATCTTTCTCCAACCTTGCTTTATTTGTGTTCATATGCCAATTTCAGGGCTTTTCTCTTTGGTGCAATTCTTGTACATGCCCGCCACCGTGGGACGACCGGTGTGCTCAACGGAAGCCCGCAGTGTGGATTGGATTGTGGATTGGGTTATTGCTGTATTTTTGGGATCTGGTTGCTGTTCAGGGTTGAAGGAGGATTGTATTTTCTATATTTTTGGATTTTGGACCCTGGATTTTGAGGAATGCAATCGCTGATCAGGAGCAAGTCAGCAGGGGTTACAGGCGGAAGGGGCACAGCAGGGGCCGGTCCTGGTAGGGAGTTTCTTTACCGGTGCCTGGACAGGACATCCTTGTGGTGCTGCTTCACCCATACGGTGTTGCTGAGAGCATGCTTCTGGATCTTTCCCTGCTTGAAGTACTTGGCCCTCTTCTCATGCTCGTCCTGAAATGCTTTGCACACCTTGGCTGCCGTGTCGTCCGCCTCAGCCATCATAGCACTCGCATCCCGGGCCACTTTGCCATGGTTCAACCACATGAAAGTGCGTGACACTCGATCCCGTAGGAACGGGATACGATGGGGCGACAGTCCAGTGGGCCCCAGAAGGTCGTGGTGGGCCTGGAGAACTCTCCACAGTGAATTATACCAATTCCGGCCCGGTTCATCAATGTGCAACTGGCGGAACGTTTCAAAGATTTGCTGCCCAGCCACCTCAGCTCGGCCATTCGACCGGCTGTGGTACGCCACGGTCTTGGCGTGCCGAATCCCCATGTGCTTGCAAATCGTCTTGAACCACGTCCCCACAAATTGACTGCCCTGATCGCTGCAGATGACAGCTGGGACATCAAAAATTGTCGGCCAATGCCTCATCATCGCATTAGCGACCGTCGTGGCCTGCAGACCCACTCCATGCTTGTCCTGACGCGTTCCTGTGGGGGCCCTGGCCACAGGACGCTGCGGTAGACACGCACAAGCAAGCAGGCAGGCAAAGCACTGCGATCACAGGGGCATCATTACGCTCGTGTCATGTGACAAAGCGTTTCAGGATCCTTGCCACTCTGAAACAAGGGAACAAAAGTATGTACAGCAACACATCAGGATATGTACACATGGGGTTAAGACTGGACTGGGGTAAGGGCATCACAGGACAAAAGACACTCAGTCCCAACGCATATCCCAATCCGGGGTCCGACCCTCTCAGTGGCTGGTGGGGGCGGTGGCTCAAACACAACCCATGCCCTGCTCAGTCCGGACCCTGAAACCCTGCCAATAGGGGAGGTGTCCCGCCCAGCCACAGGCGAGTTCCTGGGGTCCAAGGGGCTCCAAGGTCAACCTACAGTAGCTCCCCATGCACCCCCAACGACAGGTCTCAACTTTTGTCTGATTTGGAGATTTGGCCCCGCCATTATCCCCTAGGAGTTGGTAGCTGAAAATGGGCTGTTTCAGACCAAACTGATATTAGCTTAAAAATCTCCAAACTTGACCCCTCATTCAGACCTGCCAGAGGTAGGGACGAGGCAAAGGACCCTATGCCTTTCGAGTACGAACTCTCTGGAGCCCTCACCGAACCTGGACTCCTCTGGTACCGGCATCGGGGCACCACAGGTTCATCAAGTGGGGTCATGTTGCCAAAATCAGTAAAATTGGCGTCATCCCTACGCGTGGCTCGCCCGGCCAGGGCAAGGCCAATGGAAGCAGGGCCTAGGACGTATATCTGAGTGTACAACGTCGAATTAGGTCTGGGCTCACTGTGGGCAGAGAGATATGGGGCCGCCAATTGACCACACGGGGGGCTGAAATTGGGGTCCCCAAAAGGGGGTCATTTTGGTTGCTCAAAATGAGCCAAAATCCAGGGGTATCCCCAAAGGTATATTGGAAATTCGGATCCGCCATTCCATATGCGATCCACCGGGAGTCCAAAAGAGACTGCCATGCCCTTGGACCTCAAAGATCTCCATGCTATTCGGCGTGGTGACAATCCCAATTGGGTCCACAACTGCCAAAATGGCAAAATCGTCCACACTCACTTTGGGCTAGCACCTTGACGAAGGTTGCTTCGCTTCGCCCACGTGGTGTGCGAGCCATGGGGACCAATATCCATAACACCCATGTCATATATGGTCCATTGGTCCATGCGTCCGGCGTGCACAAGGGGGCTGAAGATGTTGCACGACGGGCAGAAAATGTGGAAAATTGCTGGAAATGGCCGAAAATTCGCACACTCATGGTTCGGGCAAATAAGGCACATGCCCGACTTGGACGGCAGTGTGCCATAGGATTGGTATCAAGTCATATGCGTCCAACATATCTTTTAGGCGTCGCCCAAACCCCTCCGATTTTGGGAATGGCAGGGTCGCCAAGTGAGCCCATGATTTGGGATCGTCCCAAATCGCCAACAAGCCCAAGAGGAGTTATCCGCCAGGTCAAAGATATGATGGGCACCAAAGTATGTACCTTCAAAAAATACTTGGGTCATGATGTCAATTGAGCGCAGCATGGAGATACATGGTCGCCACTTGACATCATGACGGGCAAAAAACAGCAAAATTTGCGAAGAGACACGCAAAAGTGCCTTGAAAAATGCACAAATATATTATAATATCTTCGGCTTGGATTGGGTAGTCGACCAATCCCTCTAAACACAATGACCTGACACCAACGAACTTTCGATTCCACATATGTGCTCCACTTGGGGCGCTTTGGAAGGTCGCGCGCACTGCCTCCAAAGTGGGCACATGCAAATATGTAATATTGCAAAAAACACACCTTGCTCGCAACGCATCGCTTCGGAAGCGCTCCATAAGCGTCCCTTCACAAAGGTTAGGCTTGCGAGTGTTGGTTGGGAGTACAATGGAGGGCCTCGTGCGATATGGGGTCCATTGGCGGGTTAGTCTTCGAAGTGTGCATCAACCAAATGGGCACGTGATATGACACCAAATATGGCATACAACCCTACCCTCGCCTTCTACACCCAACCTAGTGGCCTAGAATCAAAGTATGCCTATATTCTAGAGTACCTTTGGTCCCTTAACACGCATGCAAGTGCTTTGGTCGAAAATCGACCTCCTTTCGGAAAGCCTGATTTGGGCATGCACGCAAAATATATTGCCAATATATATATGGAGATCATATATGTACTATCCGGGGAAGACAAGTGATATGCCCCGGACGTAGAGGCAAGCATGGGTGGGGCAAATGCCAACTCAACATACTTCTACACGTACTTGGACGCCAAGTACGTGAAAAAGCGCACTTCTTGGAGAACACTCAAAATAAATAACCCTTTGAGCCTATGGAGTTGGGATCCTTTGGCCTCATCCTATGACTATGGGGGGCAAAAGCTCATACACAGTGCCTATGAGGCACGTTAGTTCGCCCTTGGGCGCTTAAACGCTCGTAACCCTTGTTATTTCTCATTAGGGGTTCAAAGCGCCTTCAGTCGTCAGATGATCTGGGAAAAAACTGGGACGCGATGCGTTGCATCAAGGAAAAAATTGCGGATCACTCGAAGACTGTTTCAGTCTTAACTTCAACAAGGATCGTTTTACAGAATTATCTAATGCAGTGCACGGAACGGGCGACGTCTGGCAGCGATTTCACGATAATTAGAAATCGCGGTAAGAATCGAGTATTTCACCGATTTCTCGCCGCAAATCGACCAAGACAGTAAAATTATAGTAATTCCACATCAATTTAATGGTTAGAAATCGGATTCCAGATTTCGCGGGTTAGTGAACAGGAATATCCCGCTGACTGCCGGTGTCAACGGCTTCCGCACGGGTGTGACGGCTCACAGGCCTCCAGGCCGTGGGCCATAGGTTCTGGGTACCGCTTCACCCCCCTCCTTAGAACAAACCCTCGGGGGGGCTCGATAACACCCAACCATGGCAGCGGGTACCAAGGACCATCTTCTGAAGGGGGGGGGGTGTCAAATCCTCACTGCAGGTCGATTTGCGGGTTAGGCTGCCCAGTACAATCCCACAGTAAGACAGGTACGGTGCTGTAGCTGTTAGTAACTGCAAGTATAGTATCAAGTATCAAGTCCTGGGTCCTGGCGGCGATTGTTCGGCATCGAAAGGACCCGTTAACCCATACCAGGCGCACCGGGTGCCGGCTGCGATGGTCACTACCACAGTGGCAGTGGCATACACGGCCAACATAGGCGTCACACGACGACCGAGGTGGTCCCACAGGTCGAAAGCGACCACAAAGATCCATCAGGCTACCCCAGGCTTCCCAAGGCCGCAGTCTGGGGGAGAGTCCCCACGGGTCCTTCCTTGGGGTCACCATGTCCATATCCACGACGCGAGTCCAGAGTGGTAAAGTCGAACGAGCTCCTCCATAAGGGATCGGGCATCAAGGCCGTCTTTTCCCTCGCCCCATTACCACGAAGGCCATGCATGAGGGAGTCCTCATGCAGTCTGGGCGGAGGCGTCGACTCCTCAAACCATCAGTTTCCCAGGCAGACTGACCGAGGTCAGGACACCGGAGGTCGCCACCCGACTGCAAGTGCGTCTGCGATTCGGTAGGCTCACACTGGGACTGACAGTGGCGGACCGCTGGGAGTGTAGTCAGGCAACTTGGCTTCCCGCCTGGCGCCATGAGGATCTCAGCACATCACAGCCACTAGGGCACACGGTATCACGGGCACTCCAACAGAAGAATCTGTACGTAGGTACTGGTTCAGGCTGGACCTTATGTAAGAGCATGTAAGCGGCGACTCAAGGCGCCTTCGTATTCCGATTCGTGTCCCTTCGGGGGGGAAAACAGTCCATATTTCGGTGATGGGCTGATAATACGCAACATACAGATGCACATATCCTGGGGGGCAGAAAAGTAAGCAATAACTGGGTTATGGGCGTGTAAACACACTCTGCACAGAGCGCCAAACCACGCCCCGGTTAGGATAAGGCATATGCAGGAGGGTGGACAACAAAACGCCTGAGTTCAGGCCATATATAGTCTGCAGACACACGTAGACTGGTCTGGATCCGGCAAGTGCCATGGGACCAGACCACACACCAACCGGCATCCGTTGCGCAACGTCGTATGGGCTTCAAGGCCCTAAGAGCTCAGAAATGTGAAGGTCAGTCGCCGTGCCTGGTTTCCCAAGGATTCAGCAGGTGGGGAGTGACGGATAGAAGTGGAAGAGAGGGGCCATCCTCCCCAGTATTCAGCAGGGGGGGGGTATATGGTCACTCTGATGGCAGGTCACCGGAAGATGGAAGATAGCAAGCATATGAGGGACTATCTGCCGACCTAACAAGCGCTCAAAATGCATCAGGGGAGAGCTCGGGGCGGTGATCAGGCGCCCCTGGCTGCAATCGCACGGGTGAGTGCTGCCAAGTCCGAGACATGGATCTTGGTCTTGTGCTTGCGGATGTAGTCCATGAAGGGGGTGTTCATCCGCGGCACGAACGAGGAGACGGGTTTCCAGGTGTCCTGGGACGGCCCATAGCCTCGCCATCGAACCTCGAACTCCAGGCCTCCGGGTGCCGAGGTGTTTGGACGCTGGGCCAGGATCTTCTGGACGGTATAGTCGTCCTGCTCAGCATAGTCGTCGTCCGAATCAGCCTCATGTGCGGCATAGTCCAGGGACACATGTTGGCCAGGGTGGTCGGGTTCCCGCACACGGAGCTGACTCTCGTGGCGCTCCCGGAACTGTCCGTGACCCACCTTGATGCGGTAGGTGTCCTCACCAATCCTGCAGACCACCTCTCCGGGTGTGAACCAGGTTTTGGTGCGGTGGGTGCCCATAGGGCGGGGTCTGATCACCCACACCGGGTCTCCCACCCTGAACTTTTGCGCTGTCGAGCTCGGGGCGGACTTCTGACGCTCAGCATGCTCCTTCTCGAGCTGCTGGCAGATGTCCCGCGCCGGTGCCTCTTGCCGCGCGAAGAACTCCTTGGCGTCCATCGCCATACCATCACCAGACAAGGGAAGTCCCGACCCAGGGGGTCCCTGCTGAACAAAATCTGGTGAGGGGACAATCCACCCCAAGTGGGGGTGTCATGATGGGCCTTCAGAGCGGGCCACATCTCCTCAAACCAGTTTAGACGTGGATTGGTGATGTGAATCTTGCGCAGCTTCTCGAACAGCTGCCGTCCAGCCACTTCAGCCCGGCCATTGGACCGGCTGAGATAAACGACGCTCTTGGCATGACGTATTCCCATGAGGGATCACATGGGCTTGAACCAGCCACCAGTAAACTGGGGGCCTCGGTCACTGCAAATGGTGCGGGGGATGTCAAAGACGGTCAGCCAAAAGATTCGGGCCACGCGAGGCAGGCGACGGCAAAATGGGGCAGGGAGCGACAGGAAGGCGACAGGGTGGCGACGAGAAGACGACAGGGTGGCAACAGGAAGACGACAGGAAAGCGGCAGGAAAGCGGCAGGAAAGCGACAGAAAGCGACAGGCAGGCGACAGGAAGGCGACAGGGGAGCTGCGACAGGAGGGCGACAGGAGGGCGACAGGGCGGCGACAGGGTGCCGACAGGGTGGCAACAGGGAAGCGACAGGAAACAAGACATAGCAACAGGATAAGCGACAGGAAAGCGAAGGGAAGATGACAGGAGGGCAACAGGACTAGCGGCGACAGGGAAGCGACAGGGAAGCGACAGGAGAAAGCAACAAGAGAGCGACAGGAGAGCGACAGGAGAGCAACAGGAGAGCGACAGGGTGTTTTCTTTGCGACAGGAAGGCGACAGGAAGGCGACAGGAAGGCGACAGGGATGCGACAGGAGAGCGACAGGCTTGTGGAGGACAACAAGTGAGACAAAAAGGTACCTGCTTTTTTTTATAGGTGGATATATGTAAAGAAAATGAGAACCAATGTTTTAGTTTTATTGGGATTCTTATGAAGATGTCATTTCATTGTTACATGGATAAACTTTTACCATTTGGTGAATCTTAATCTTTTATGGAATCACTACATTCAGCAGGTAGATTTCACCTGAAACTGAAAGCCAAATGATAAAGATAAAGATAAGTTTCAACTGCAAACTGTCCCGATCATAAATGGTCCCGGCATCCCGAAAACAAGAACTCGTCCCGACAGCAAGAACTCAGGGGAACTCACTATAAACAAGAAACAGAAAATGTGGCAACAAGAGGACAAAAATAACACAGTCAGAAACGCATAGGAGCAAGAAAGAGAAGGTCCTTGTGTGTGTACAACTTAGCTGCTCGATCAGTGTGCCGCAGTGATAGCCGACCCATTTCTATCCCCAAGATCAGGACCTGATTTTCCTCACAGGTTTCCTTGCACTGATCTATCGCCTATCCGAGGATTCCGGAGGAGCCCGGCAACAACGCGTTCACGACCCCAGGAACAGGCAACGTCTCTGCCCTGTTTCCCAGGTCTCTCTCTGAGCTCTCCCGCACAGCACAGCACAGCACCATTCAGCACCGCACGGCACAGCACAGCACAACTCAGCACCGCACGGCACAGCACAGCCCAATGCAGCACCGCACGGCACAGCACAGCACAACTCAGCACCGCACGGCACAGCACAGCACAATTTAGCACCGCACGGCACAGCACAGCACCAATCAGCACCGCACGGCACAGCAGCACAATTTAGCACCGCACCGCACAGCACAGCAGTATTTAGCACAGTACAGCACCATTCAGCACCGCACGGCACAGTTCAGCACCATTCAGCACCGCACGACACAGCACAGCACCAATCAGCACCGCGAGGCACAGCGCAGCACAACTCAGCACCGCACGGCAAAGCACAGCACAATTTAGCACCGCAGGGCACAGCACAGCACAACTCAGCACCGCACGGCACAGCACAGCACAATTCAGCACAGCACGGCACAGCACAGCACCAATCAGGACCGCACGGCACAGCAGCACAATTTAGCACCGCACGGCACAGCACAGCACCATTTAGCACAGCACAGCACCATTCAGCACCGCACGGCACAGCTCAGCACCATTCAGCACCGCACGGCACAGCACAGCACCAATCAGCACCGCACGGCACAGCGCAGCACAACTCAGCACTGCATGGCACAGCACAGCACAATTTAGCACCGCACGGCACAGCACAGCACAACTGTGCACACCAGCGAGAGCACACGCGGCAAGGAGCAGACCGCTCGCCTGTTCGACAGTAACAGACCCTGCTACACGCAACCTGTTACTTTGCAGGCACGGACCAACCCTTCCTTCCTCATTGTCTTTTGGTCACTGAGAGTGGCAGAACATGGAGCTTGTGCAGTGAAGTGCCGTACCAGCTGCGTGTGGTGACGGCCATGCTGGCTGCAATGGGCCACACTTGGACACGCGAGAAGCAAGTCATTTCGGAGTTTGTCCAACGATGGCTTTGCACACATTTCGGGAGGTTTGCTAAGGTGAGATCCCACAATTTGGCATGAACAAAGAACATTTTTAGTACTATCAAACTGCCTGTTTGAGGTATCTATGGCTTTTCATCGATGGGGTAACACATTGGGCGACGGGGAGGCCACAGGGAGGCGACAGGAAGGCGACAGGAAGGCGACAGGCAAGCGACAGGCAAGCGACAGGCGAGCGACAGGAGAGCGACAGGTTACCACGTTGGGCGACAGGGAGGCCACAGGGAGGCGACAGGGAGGCGACAGGGAGGCGGAGGGAAGACGACAGGCAAGCGACAGGCAAGCGACAGGCAAGCGACAGGACAGCGACAGGTTACCACGTTGGGCGACAGCGAGGCGACAGGGAGGCGACAGGGAGGCGGCAGGGAGGCGGCAGGAAGACGACAGGCAAGCGACAGGAGGGCGACAGGGAGGCAACACAAAATAGCGACAGGGGAGCGACAGGAGGGAACGACAGGAGAGCGACAGGAGAGCGACAGGAAGGCGCCAGGCAAAAAGTAGCATGGCGACAGGAAACCACAGGAAGCGACAGGAAGGGACAGGATAGCGACAGGAGGGCGGCAGGAAAGCGACAGGGAAGCGACAGGGGAGCAACAGGGGAGCGACAGGACAGCAACAGGGAAGCGACAGGCAAGCGACAGGGGAGCAACAGGGGGCTGAAAGTGCCAAAAAGGCGACAGGGGGGCGACAGGGAGGCGACAGGATGGCGACAGGAGGGCGAGGTTGCCCGAATCTAATGACAAATCATCATGACTGCCACTTCCTTGGCAAGCAACCCCTTTTTGCGTGCCGGAACGGCTACTACGTAGCCGCTGTGGCGATCCACAGAAGGGCCCACACAGTCAAAGGTCTCCTTGCCTATGTGCACTTCGGGCATGGAGAAGACGTCCATGGCCACGCTCTCCATGGGCTGGTCAGGCACCGGAGTCCATTGGGGTTCACCCTTGACGTTCCGGTTGTCGGGATTGCAGGCCTGACAGACCGAGCAACCCTTTCTGACCTTCTTCATAGCGCTGTAGAGACTGATCTGGTCGATCTGGAACCGGCGCTGCATGTCCAGGGCTTGCCTCTTGACCCCTGGGTGCATCATGTGGTGGTACCAAGCCTCACAAAGCTCGAACACTCCGGACTCTGGGACTAGCAGCTTACCATTCCGGTAGAGCTTGCCATCTTCCTCAGTCAGCCCCTTTGGCCACTTCTGCCCGTCATCAGGGTCGGTCACAGCCCTATATTCGGCCTCAAAAGCCTCAGAATTAGCGTAGTCGTCGGTCCAGTCGTCCTGGAGGCAAGATTCAGGGAAGAGGTGCTTGTCGGACTCAGCTCCATCAGGGGCGAGTACTCTGACCGCTCTGCCCATCCTCTTTCCGGGGAGGGGCATCCGCAGCCATGACGACGAAGCATTTAACACCCTCCTCCTCCATCAGGCGCTCCATTTCTATGATCCTCTTGGCCTCAGCGGTCTCTGCCTCATCGCCATGGGCAGACACGTCTGTCATGCCCTTGCTGGCGCGATAGGCCCACCTACTGAGACAGTCCGCCACGGTGTTGTCCTTGCCATGAACATACACAACCGTGAGGTCGAACTTGGCCAAGGTCTCATGCCATCTTGCCGGTCGGGAGGCGGGACCTGAGGGGGTGTCCACGTGCTCTTTGTGCCACGACTGCAGACTCTGATGGTCGGTGCTGACGATGACGGGATGGAGGGCTATGTACCCAGCCCATTTCCTGAGAGCCATGACGATGGCTTACGCCTCCTTTTCTCGGGGCGTCCACGTCCGTCTCTGGGCTTCCGCTAGGACTCGGCTCCAGAAGGCCACTGGCACGTGCCTCCCATCGTCAAGCACTTGTTCCAACACAGCGCCAACGGCGTAGTCGGAAGCCTCAGTGCGCAGGACGAACCCTCGGTCGGGATCCACGAGGTGCGGACCCACTGCGGATAGCAGCGCCTGCTTCATCCTCTCAAAGGCACGTTCGGACTCAGCATCCCAGACCAGAGCCTTCTTGGACCCCTTCTTGGTCTCCTCTCGTTGCCCTTGAGCATGGTCGTCATGGGGGCTGCATACTCGGCATACATCTTGATATACCCTGAGTAGTAGTTGCAGAACCCCAAGTACGCCCGTAGCTCAGAGACCGTTTTGGGTTTTGGGCTCCTCCGCATCAACCTCGTTGACACCCTTCTTACTTCCCCTTTTCCTACCCTTCTTGTCCTTGTCCTTGT
Organism: Eutreptiella sp. 'Long Island Sound 2002'; assembly: GCA_964036045.1. NCBI lineage: Eukaryota > Euglenozoa > Euglenophyceae > Eutreptiales > Eutreptiaceae > Eutreptiella > Eutreptiella sp. 'Long Island Sound 2002'. The sequence continues at coordinate 140,697,159 of OZ038382.1, forward strand.
CGTTGTCGTTGTTCTCCTTGTTCTTGTCGTCCGACCTGGGGACCCAGTTCCTCTTGATCTCCTGGATCTCCTTGGCCAACTCGGTCCCCAACGACATCAGCTTGGAGAGCTCGTCCTTGTCGACCTCCACTTTGGTCTCCCGGATACCCGCGCCTGCACGCTTCTTCGACCCGTGCGCCTTCTTGTAGGCCTCCGTTTCAGCCTGGTGGATGGGGCATGTCCGGTGGTCATGGTTGAACCCTTGTCTCCCCCCATAACACACCAAACAGCCCTGAGGCCGAGCTCGTATGAACTCCCCAAAGGACAGCGGAGGGTTGCCGATGCGGCGGCGGTCCTTCTTCTCCTTCTTCTTCCAACCCTGTTGCAGGGGCTTCCAGCTTCCCCGGTTGCTCCCCGCGGTCAGGTTGTTGGCCACGAAGGCACAAACAGCCATCTCGGCGGGCTCATCGTCTTCGTCATCGTCGACGAGGGCTTCATTGCCATCGGCTCCCGCTGGGTCCATGGCAGCTTCGCCGCCAGGCGCCTCGCCAACGTAGTTGACGTCGCGGTCGCCGGGCCTCAACCCGCGGGTGTGGTGGAGGTTCCGGTACTCCTTGAGTACCTCGTCTCCAACCCACTCCAGAATCTCGTCGCAACTCATCCGCGCCAAAATGGCCTGCAGACGGATGGTCTGGTCGCTCAACTCACACTCATCAAGGCGCCACATCGCGGTCTTCTCGCGATCGCCCGTGACGGTGATGAGGAGGGCGTTCCGCAGGGAGTGTCGTTTGACATCCTGGGCCACGTTCTTCCTTGTCCAAGCCACCACAGTCGTATGATACTCCTTAGAGAGCATCATCTTGACCGTGTGGGTGGACTTGGACCTCTTGGCTTCCTCCTTGGTGACTCTTTTGTTCCATGCTTCCGGCAGCATGGAGAGCAGGCGGGCCTGCTCGTCACCCTCGTTCCAGTCCTCCACGTTGCGGCGGAAGAGGGTGTATTGCCCCCGGAAGTCCCGCTAATCTCGTAGGCGGATCTCCCGGCCATCATGCTGAAGCTTGATGGACTTCCACCGCTTGGCAGCCACCTGCGGAGCATCCACCCGCTCCTGCTCGTTGAGCCACTTCTTAGCTTCCTTGAGGGTCTTGATCTTCCCCTCCTTGGTTGCCACGAAGTATAGCTCTTGGAGCACTTCTGGCAGGCGGTACCTGAACCGTTTGAAGACATATCTCTCCGCATCTGCGGGATCCATGTCTTCAGTGACGGTCACCCCGTAATCGTCCACCTTCCCCATTAAGCGGTCGAGGTTGAGGGGGTTGCCATCGTACATGGGGGGCTTGATGTCCTTCAAGTCTTCCCACACGGCGGCATCCGCGGGCTTAGAGACCATGAACGCCGGCCGCGAGGTCGACCGAGGTTCCCATCGGCGTCCCCCACGTACCCCACGGCCGCCACTTCCATCTCCTGTGGCTACGCCGTGGTTCTTCCATGTACGCTGAACCCACTCTACGTCTCTTCCGGGGACCTCATCCCTGAGTCCACCATAACGTCCCCCAGCCATTGGGATTGGCCCGTGGGCTGGTGCAGGGCGTCGGGGGCGTACCGGTGTGTGGGGCACGGCGGTTGTGGTACTCCGCCCTGAGCCACTCATCACGCCACTCCTCACTGCCACTGCCGGGCGGCACGCGCTTGTTGCGGCGGCGCGCGCTGTGGTGAGAGGGGGCGCTGAGAGAGGGGGCACTGGCGCTGGGGCGACTCCTGGGGGCTCCGCCGGGGGCGTGGGGTCTGCCTGGACCTCGTCCAGGTCCCCAGCTGTCGTCCGACGAGCCAGACTCCAGGGGTGGGTGGTCGCTGCCGACGCTCCCACGGCCTTCCAGCGCGCCCAACCGCTGCTGCAGGCTGTTGATGACCTTGTTCAGCAGCCTGGTCTCGCCCCTGGCGATGTCCAGCTCCTTCTGCGCGGCGATGGCGACCTTGGCGATCTTGACCATTTCCGTCTGTGCGTTCCCTCTGTGCGCCCGCGGCGACCCTGGCGATGCGGATCATCTCGCCCTTACCCGTGTCTAGCTCGCGCTGAAGCGACTGGACCCTCCTGCGGAGGTGGACAATCCAACGCCAGGTGGCATCCAGGTCACCGTTCCCTGGTGGGTCGTCGGGGTCCCCAGGGGGATCCTCCAGGAGGGCCTCCGCCAGGTCTGCCCGGTCCAGGGGGTACTCCCCCGCCCGGTGGTCCGCCTCCGGGGGGTCCACTTGGTGGGCGTCCTCCAGGGGGTCCTGATGGTCCTCCGCCAGGGGGTCCCGGTGGGCCTCCGCCGGGTCGCCTCGGTGGGTCCAAGAATGGGGGCTTCTTCGTGATGTGGAAGTCCATGTCATCATCCTCGTCCATGTCGCCCCACCTAGGCGTCTCGGTCTAGCACGCAGAAGACTCCGAGCTGAGGTAGGGATGAGGGAGATCCTCATCCTCACCCTCCGGCTCCATGGGGACGTCTCCGCCTCCTCCGCCAGCCACTCCTCGGCGATGTTGGCGGCCTCGTCCATCCCCGTCGCTGGCGGTGAAGAAGGGGTCGGAGTCATGGGGGTGTCTGCCCGCTGGCCTCCGTGACCTCTCGGGGGTCTTCCCCTTACCCTTCCTCCGTTGGTAGGCAGTCGGGCCACTGCTCCCACTGCTGCCCGTGTCCACCTCCTCCGGATCCAGCGCCATCTTCGAAGGGTCTCCACTGGGGATCCTCCCGGGGGAGTCTCGCGGCAGAGCTTGGCCTCCGCCTCCGCCATTGCGGCGTCCGTGGCTGCGGCAGCTCGCCCTTCGGCCTCTTCCCCGCCCTCTCCTCAGCGACCTTCTGTCGCGCGGCCTCCATGGTGTCCTTCCTGGCGGCCTCCGCCTGGGCCTTGGCCGTTGCTTCGGCGTGGGCCCTTTCCTCCGCCTCCGTCTTTGCCCACTCTTGGGCAAGCGCCTCTCCCAGCGCCTTCACCTCGGCCTCCTTGCAGGCAATGGCCTCCTGCGTCAGGCGGGCTTCCCCAGCGGCTGCCGCCACCTCACCCTTGACCTGGGCATGGGCTGCCTCATGGGCGGCTGCAGCCGTGACTCGGGCCGCATAGGCCGCCACGGCCGAGGCGTGGAAGTCCACGCCTCTGCCCCAATCACCAGCCTCGTGCTGGGCAATGGCAATGGCGCCCTCCACGGCAGCGTTCTGCTGCGTGGCCCGTTGCCGGGCAACCCGAAGGTTGCAGGGCACCCCACAGGCGCGCTCGCAGGCGCGGGCCATGCCCCTTTGGTCGGAAGGAACGCTGCTGCTGGAGCTTGCCTGGTCGGCTGGCCTCCTCCTGCGGTGGGTCGACCCCACGTCGCTGCTGGGGCCTGACTTCCTCAGGAGCAGCGGACGGGGCTTGGTCTTGGCCTGCCTGGCGACTTCCAGGAAGTCGCCAAGGCTGGTGTGGCTGCTGCTGCTGCTGCCCTGCAGCCTGCGCTCGTTCTTCAGCTCCGGGAACTCCTTCCCGATCATGTCCCACATGGAGACATTGATCGTGGCCCCCGACGGGTACTCGTTGGGCTTCTCGTCCGCCTCAATCCCGTCGGGGCGCAGCCCTTCGCCGGGCCTGTCTGGGCGGGTCCAGCCCCTCCAGCGCTTGCGGCGGAAGCGGTACGCATACCCTTCCACCAGCAGCCAATCCTCCAGTGCCCGCACCTGGTCCTCGCCCATGTCCTCGCGGAGCTCGAAGCTCCTGGGCATGCCGCCTTCGCACTGGTGATTGCTGTGGCGGTAGTGCTGCCCCCACAGCAACCCACGCAGTAGGCGCACTGCATGGGGGTAAGGCTGCGGCCACGTCTTGCCCGCCTAATCCCAATTCACCATTGTTCCCCTCGATGGACTGGTCCTGGGGGTGGTTGTTGAGGCGGTTGCTGTAGCTGGGAGTGCGGCCTTGCTGGTCGGCCGAAGGAACTCGTTGATGTCGGAGTTCTGGTCCCTGCACTTCCTTCACGGACTCGGCGCTGTTGCCGGCCGGTGCTGCGAAGCCCGTTGTACTCGGGGTTCAGGTGGCCCTGAGTGGCACGCGGGGGATGGGTAACCCCGCGGCGGTGAAACGCTTTTGACGCATTCCTGTGGGGGAACTGGCCACGGGACGCTGCGGTAGATACGCACAAGCCAGCAGGCAGGCAAAGCACTGCGCTCACAGGGGCATCATTACGCTCGTGTCATGTGACAAAGCGTTTCAGGATCCTTGCCACTCTGAAACAAGGGAACAAAAGTATGTACAGCAACACATCAGGATATGTACACATGGGGTTGAGACTGGACTGAGGTAAGGGCATCACAGGAGAATAGACACTCAGTCCCAACTCATATCCCAGTCCCAGGTCCGACCCTGTCAGTGGATGGTGTGGGCGGGGGATCAAACACAACCCATGCCCTGCTCAGTCCGGACCCTGAAACGCTGCCAATAGGGGAGGTGTCCCGCACAGCCACAGGCCAGTTCCTGGGTACCAAGGTGCTCCAAGGCCAACTTACAGTGGCTTCCCATGCGCCCCGAGCCGCTGGTCCCAAGTACCCTCTGACTGAGAGATATGGCCCCGCCATTATCTCCTAGGAGTTGGTAGCTGAAAATGGGCTGTTTCAGCCCAAACTGATATTAGCTCAAACATCTCCAAAGTTGACCCCTCGTCTGGACCCGCCAGAGGTAGGGACGAGGTAGCTGACCCTATGCCCTTCGAGTACAAACTCTTTGAAGCCCTCACCCAGCCTGGTTCCCTCTGAGGCTCCGGCATCGGGGCACCACAGGTTCATCAAGTGGGGTCATGATGCCAAAATCACCAAAATTGGCGTCATTCCCACGCGTGGCTCGCCCGGCCAGGGCAGGGCCAATGGCTCACAGGATACGAGGCAGGATCTGGGACCTATCTCTGAGTGTACAACTTGAAATTGGGTCGGGGCTCCCTCTGAGAATTGAGATATGGGGCCGCCAGTCGACCACACGGGGGCTGAAATTGGGGTCCCAAAAGGGGGTCATTTTGGCTGCTCAAAATGAGCCAAAATTCGGGGGTATCCCCAACGGTATATCTCCACGCCGGCTTGGAGATCGGATCCGTCATTCCATATGCCATCCACCAGGAGTCCAAAGAAGAATTCCATGCACTTGGCTCTCGAAGATCTCAATGCCACTCGGCGTGGTGACGATCCCAATTGGGTCCACAACTGCCAAAATGGCAAAATCATCCACACTCACTTTGGCCTAGCACCTTGACGAAGGTTGCTCCGCTTCGCCCACATGGTGTGCGAACCATTGGGACTAATATCCATAACACCCATGTCATATATGGTCCATTGGTCCATGCGTCTGGCGTGCACGAGGGGGCTGAACATGGTGCACGGCGGGCACAAAATGTGGAAAATTGCTCAAAATGGCCGAAAATGCGCATACTCATGGTTGGGGCAAATGAGGCACATGCCCGACTTGGACCGGAGTGTGCCATCGGATTGGTATCAAGTCATATCCGTCCAACATATCTTTTGGGCGTCGCCAAAACCCCTCCGGCTTTGGGAATGGCAGGGTCGCCAAGTGAGCCCATGATTTGGGATCGTCCCAAATCGCAAACATGGCGGCCACAGTATGCCAAGCCGAAGTGGAGGGTCCAAGATATGTTGGGCACCGAAGTATGTACCTTCATAACATACTTGGGTCATGATGTGGAGATACACGGTCGCCACTTGACATCATGACGGGCAAAAAACAAAAGAATTGGCGGAAAGATGCGCAAAAGTGCCTTGAAAAAAGCACAATTATATTATAAGATCTTCGGCTTGGATTGAGTAGTCGACTAATCTTTCTAAACACAATGACTTGACACCAATGACCTCCGATTCCACATATGTGCTCCACTTGGGGCGCGTTGGAAGGTCGCGCGCGCTGCCTCCCAAGTGGGCACATGCAAATATGGAATATTGCAAAAAACACACCTTGCTCGCAACGCATCGCTTCGGGAGCGCTCCACAAGCGTCCCTTCACAAAGGTTAGGCTTGCGAGTGTTGGTTGGGAGTACAATGAAGGGCCTCGCGCGATATGGGGTCCATTGGTGGGTTAGTCTTGGAATGGTGCACCCGCCAAATGGGCACGTGATATGACACCAAATATGGCATACAACCCTACCCTCGCCTTCTACACCCAACCTAGTGGCCTAGAATCAAAGTATGCCTATTTTCAGGAGTAACTTTGTTCCCTTAACACGCATGCAAGTGCTTCGGTCGAAAATCGACCTCCTTTCGGAAAGCCTGATTTGGGCATGCACGCAAAATATATTGCCAATATATATATGGGGATCATATATGTACTATCCGGGGAAGACAAGTGATATGCCCCGGACGTAGAGGCAGGCATGGGTGGGGCAAATGCCAACTCAACATACTTCTACACGTACTTAGACGCCAAGTACGTGAAAAGGCGCACTTCTTGGAGAAGACTCAAATTAAATAACCCGTTTGGGCCTATGGAGTTGGGATCCTTTGGCCTCATCCTATGACTATGGGGGGCAAAATCTCATACACAGTGCCTATGAGGCACGTCAGTTCGCCCTTGGGCGCTTGAACGCTCGTAACCCTTGTTATTTCACTTGGGGGTTCAAAGCGCCTTCGGCCGCCCAGATTTTCTGGGAAAAATCTGGGACGCGATGCGTTCTATCAAGGAAAAAATTGCGGATCACTCGAAGACTGTTTCAGTCTTAACTTCAAGAAGGATCGTTTTACAGAATTATCTAATGCAGTGCACGGAACGGGCGACGTCTGGCGGCGATTTCACGACAATTAGAAATCGCGGTAGAAATCGAGTATTTCTCTGATTTCTCGCCGCAAATCGACCAAGACAGTAAAATCATGGTAATTCCACATGGATTTAATGGTTAGAAATCGGATTCCAGATTTCGCGGGTTAGTGAACAGGAATATCCCGCTGACAGCCGGTGTCAAAGGCCTCCGCACAGGTGTGACGGCTCACAGGCCTCCATGCCGTGGGCCATAGGTTCTGGGTACCGCTTCAGTCCTTCTTGTCATTCTTCTTGGACTTCTTGCCAGGGACCGCCACGATATACCCGCTGTGCCTATCCACCGCCAGGATGACACAGTCGTAGGTCTCTCCTTCCACGGTAACCTCAGGCATGGCAAATACATCCATGGCCACGGACCGCATAGGGGCCTCCAGTATAGCCGTGTACACCGGGTTGCCCGCCGTGGAGTGGTTGGGGCTCTTCGTTGCCCGACACACGGCGCAGTCGCTGCAGTACTTGTCCAGGAGGGCGTAGTACCCCGGTGGGAACTTGAAGCGCCACTCGAAGTCCTGCTGCATCTTGTCCCGACCAGGATGCATGAGCTGGGCGTTATGCCAGTGGTCAATGAGCTCCTCCATTCGGTTCTCAGGGACCAATAGCTTGTCCTTGAGGAATAATTTGTCCCCATCCTCGGTCAAGCCCTCAGGCCATTCGTCGTCCGACGGGGCGTTCAGGCATTCCAGTACCTGCTCCAGTGGTCGGATGCCGCAAAGTCATCCGACTAATCTTCTGTCAGCACGGACGTGACTAGCTCTACGGGGGCCACCATCCATTGCCCGAGGGTTTCCTCTCGAATAGCTTGGACTCGGGCGCCCCGGAACTTGGCCAGGTCTGTACGGTTTGCCATCACCACAAAGCACTTGACCCCCTGTTGCTCCATGGCCTTCTCCATCTCGATGATGCGCTTGGCCTCCTTGGTCTGCTTGGCGTCCCCATGGCTGGATATGTCCATCAATGCCTTGCCCGCGGGGTAGGCCCATCGACTGAGGCAATCTGCCACAGTGTTGTCCTTCCCCGGGACATATACGACGCTGAGGTCAAACTTGGCGAACGTCTCGTGCCACCGGGCCCTCCTTGCTGCCGGTCCCGAGGGGGTGTCGACGTGCTCCTTGTGCCAGCGCTGTAAGGACTGATGGTCCGTGCAAACCACCACGGGTTGTAATCCGATGTGGCCAGACTACTTCCTGAGCGCACAAACAATGGCGTACATCTCATTCTCCCTCGCGGTCCAGGTTTGACGTTGGCCCTCGGCAAGGATCCGGCTCCAAAACGCCACGGGTACATGCGACCGGTCGTCCCGGACCTGCTCGAGGACTGCCCCTACAGCATAGTCCGAGGCGTCCGTCCGTAGCACAAATCCCTCCTCCGGGCCCACCAGGAATAGCCCCAGCTGCCCCGAGAGTCGCTTCTTCAGGCGGCTGAAGGCATCTTCGGCCTCAGGGGTCCAGGCAAGCTTCTTCGTGCTCCCCTTCTGGCCATCGAACTTGCCCACCTGCAGCATCTTGTGCAGCGGCCCCGATAGTTCTGCATACATCCGGACATAGCCCCAATAGTAATTGCAGAACCCCATGAAGGATCGGAGTTCGCTGATGGTCCGGGGCTTCTCCCAGTGGTGCAGGGTTGCCAGCTTCCCAGGCATGGGACGGCGTTGCCCGTGACCAACCACGTGACCCGCAAACTCCATTTCCTTCACGAAGAGTGAGGCTTTGGTGGGCTTGCACACCATGTTGTGCTTGTCCAGCTCGCCGAGCACTCGGCGCAAATCCTTCTCATTCGCCTCGATGAGGTAGGTAGGTAGGTATCCTCGGGAGCTCGGGATGCCTCCTTTGACATTGCAGGAGGAAGGTCTTACCAAGGGGCGGTCCTGTCCCTCCCACTGCCCTATGTCAGGTGCCTCTTGAGCCGCTCCCGCATGTGCTTGGGAAGGCATTGTCGAGGCCACCCGGTCCATGTGTCCCAGGTGGGAGGGTGTCCCCACATGTGTCCATGGGTAGGGCCACATGCCCCCTCCTTTGGGCGGCAGCTCTGGGGGCTGCCCAGCCGTGTGGAGTATCTCTCACCACAAAGGGTATTGCTCCCGCTAGTCTACGGTCCGACCGCCTCACCCTTGTTGCTTGAGTTGCGGGGCCACTCTGCTTGGCAGGCGACCCCCTCCTAGACTGTGTACCGGCTCGCCTGTCACCAGTTGCTTCCATGGCTCCGGGTGACGTTTGCCATGGTCCCCGATGCAGCCTGGCCGGGCTCGGACCAGTGGCCCTGGAGTACCGCTCCTGCCACTGGCCCGGTAGGTGGGCCGGGTCGCCCCAGTGCGTCCGACCGCTGGGGTGTTGGTTCTTTCCTGTCCCTCAGCCGCCCTACGTGTGTGCAGTGTCCTGGGCCACTTGGCTCCTGTTCACCGGTGTGCCCACGTGGGTTGTGGTGTTGCGTGTGCGGTGTCCTGGGCCACTTGGCTCCTGTTCACCGGCGTGCTCGCTCGGTGTGTTGTGTTGCGTGTGCGGTGTCCTGGGCCACTTGGCTCCCGTTCACCGGTGCGCCCATTGGGTGTGTTGTGTTGTGTCTGTGGTGTCCTGGGCCACTTGGCTCCTGTTCACCGGTGCGCCCGCTCGGTGTGTTGCTTTGCGTGCGCGGTGTCCTGGGCCACTTGGCTTCTGTTCACCGGTGTGCCCGCTCGGTGTGTTGTGTTGCGTGTGCGGTGTCCTGGGCCACCTGGCTCCTGTTCACCGGTGTGCCCGTGTGGTTTGCCGTGTTGTGTGTGCGGTGTCCTGGGCCACTTGGCTCCTGTTCACCGGTGTGCCCGCTCCGTGCGTTGTGTTGCGTGTGCGGTGTCCTGGGCCACGTGGCTCCGGTTCACCGATGTGCCCGCTGGGTGTGTTGTGTTGTGCGTGCGGTGTCCTGGGCCACTTGGCTCCTGTTCACCGGTGTGCCTGCTCGGTGCGTTGTGTTGCGTGCGCGGTGTCCCGGGCGACTTGGCTCCTGTTCACCTGGGCGCCCGCTCGGTGTATTGCTTCGCGTGTGCGGTGTCCCGGGCCGCTTGGCTCCTGTTCACCGGTGCGCCCGCTCCGTCTTTTGCTTTGCTCTTGCGGTGTCCTGGGCCACCTGGCTCCTGTTCACCGGTGTGCCCGCTCGGTGTGTTGTTTTGTGTGTGCAGTGTCCCCGGCACACCTGGCTCCGGTTCACTGGTGTGCCCGCTCGGTGTGTTGTTTTGCGTGTGCGGTGTCCTAGGCCACCTGGCTCCTGTTCACCGCTGTGCCCGCTCGGTGTCTTGTTTTGCGTGTGCAGTGTCCTGGGCCTCGTGGCTCCTGTTCACCGTTGTGCCCGCTCGGTGTGTTGTGTTGCGTGTGCGCCGTCCTGGGCCACTTGGCTCCGTTGGCTTGCGCCTCGATGAGCTCGTCCTCAGTCATGTCCTACGTGCCGGACCTGATGATGATATCATCCACAAAGGGGTCGGCACAGTCCCGGACAGGACCGAGTAGGTCCTCCATCATGCGCTGGAAGGCGGCGTTGCCATTCTTGGCGCCCATAGGCACCACTTTCCACTGCATGGGCCCCAGCGGCGTCGACATCGCTGTGCAGGGCCTGGAGTCTGGGTGTAGCGACATCTGGTGATAGCTGTGTTTCGGGTGTAACACCGTGAAGATCCGGTTTTTTTGTTGTTTTTGGAGGATGGTGTTGATCAGAGGAAGCGAGTACGAGTCGTGCTCGGTTTGCTCGTTCAAACCTCTGTAAGCAACCACCAACCTTCACTCGCCCTTCTCTTTCTTGGGCACGATAGAGGCTGGACTGGCCCACTCACTGTCGGAGGGTTCGATCCAGCCCCGCTCAAAAAACTGCGCCAACAACTTCTTCATGGCCTCGGCCCGATCGCCCTGAAGTTGGTACCCCCGATGACGATAGATCTTGGAGTTCGGCTTCAGCTTCATCCTTGCTGTGCCAAACCTCCCACGATCTGGAGGGTTCTTGTTGGCGACGCCACTGAATAGCCGCGGATAAGCATTTATCAGCCACTCCTTCAGCTCGGCGACCTTCGGGTTCTCCTGGGCCTCCTCAGCCGCTTGCTTCGGTATCGATACAACCGACCACATTGCGGTATAGGCCTCCTCCGGGTCTGAATCTGACTTCTCCTCGTCCGATATGCCGGCTTCATCGTCGTGGGGTGCACTTCCCACCGATAATCTTCGGAAATTTGCGGCATCAGCCGAGTTCTTGTCACTACCGGCCCCCATTCTTGGAAAATCCCACGTTTGCGGGTCCGACCCAATCAGACCATCATATTGGTCCGCGATGTGATCCATGACCCTCGCCACGAACTCATTCTTCTCTTACTTGCCGATGACCAACATCTTGTCATCCCACCAATGCGGAGATGTGACCATGGCTCGCCCCTTCTTGGCTGCCACACCCTCGTGCATTCCCATCCGCATGTAGTTGGCGACGTGGTCGATCTCGGCGTGGGACAGGACGGCAATGCCAACGACTGGCTGATCCGTCCCCTCCCTCGGCTCAAACATGACCCGCATGGGCACCGCCTCCACCCTACGGTTGAATGCTTCATCACCCGTGGGCTGAGCTTGCGCCTCATCCACCAGGAAAGCCTTGATACCACACACTTGACCCAGGGAGGGCATTGATACACCCTTGGCGTCGATGAACAACTCCTCCTCTGGCCCGAATGACATCTCGTTCAGGGTGATGGAGTCCAGCGTCAACTTGAGACCTTCGAGCTGACATGGGGTGGATCTTATGCCGGTTATGACCCGGGTCCCCTTCGCCCCATCCGCGACGATCTTCTCCACGTACGTCTGGTATTTTCCAGGGAGCCATGCCAATACATTGGCCCCCACTCCTTCAAACCTCAATGCCTGTGCCAGGCTGAGTCTCCTCGATGCCAATGCCTCCTACACTTCCTGAAAAATTGGGGCATCCCGGGAAGCGAAGACGTCTGTCCCGGGCGCTTCGGCTCCCAGCGTCTGGATCATCCTGGCATGCACCTGCGGCGCCATTCTATACTCCGTGAGCTGAACTCCGCGGTCTCCTCCAGACTTGGCACCCACAGCTTGCACCGCTTGGACGATCCGATCCTCTTCCTCAGCATTCCATTGGGATGATCCGCATGCATAATCCGTGGACAGCCATGTAAGGCATTCATCATCCTCCTGGACCAGCGTTGCACGATGGGGAAGGGCTCCAATGGCGTTTCCCACCATGAAGTGATACCCCATGACCATATCCCAATCTGTAAAGTCGGCCACATAGAAGTTCCCGGATAGAGTGCTTCTCTTTGCCAAATCAGGGCGGTTCAAGCGCTCATGCTCCAAGAATTCCATACTGATAGTGGCCTCCTGGGTGCCACCACCCATAATCTCTCGTTTGGCCACCTTCAGGCGTACCGGTCTACAGCTGGGCTGCAGGGATTCCTCCTTGAACAATCCTCTCCGGACCAAGCTCACCTGGGCACCCGTATCAACCAAAACATCCACCACCAACTCCTCTTGTCTGCACCGTACACACACCTTCAACTGCAACTGCCGCTCGTCACCCTGCGGTGTATGGTGGACTCTCACGGCATGCAACTCTAGCACATCCGGGTGCATCAGGACTTCGAGGGTATGGTCACGGATGGTGTAGATCCTGAGCTGGTCCTGCCCGTCCACGGGGCTCTCCGTGGTCGCTCCTTCTTTCTTGCCACGTCCCTTGCCGACACACACTTCCCTTGGCAGGGCGCTCCAGGGGTTGGGAGTGGCAAAACTCAGTGGTTTTGGCTCTTCTGGAGCCTTTTTTGGCACCTGATGTGCCTTTGCGTTCTCTAGGATTCCACTGATTTTCAGAGGAGAGACCTCAGAGGTCCCACTCCCGTGGGGGCTCCTCTAGACGTGACCTGCCGCAGCTCCCTCCTGCTGCGATTCGCTCAGACTTCCAGTCCACCACGTTGCTGGGCTTTGAGTTCCTCCAACGTCCTCAACATGTCCTCAGCAACCTCCTCGATCAACCTCATGCGTCGGTCTGGGCGGGGTCCTCCACCATGGCATTTTTCTCCGCCCTTCCCTTGGCCCTTTCCTTGCCCTTTTCCACCGTCTCCGCCCTTTGCCTTCCAATCGGCAATTCGTTGCTCCTTGGGCTTCTTGTCGGGATGGGCGGCGAAGTAGGTCTTCTTGTCTTCCTCATATACCTTGCAATGCCGGTGGTCATGTGCATGGTGCTTCCCCTTGCCATAGCAGACCAAGCAACCGTCGTGCTGTGATCTGTACTCGCAGAACGAGAGCGGCGGGTTCCCGATCCTCCGCGGTTCCTTGCGGTTCTTGGTCCTCGGGTCCAGACGGTTCCACCTGGACCTGTCCTGCCCATGCTCCTTCATATTGTGCGCTACGAACGCGAGGAGGTGGGCTTCTTCCTGATCCTCTCGGGTGGTTGCGGTCCAGAGATTTTGGCGCTTCCACTCCCTTCCTCCGCGGTGCCGACCGTGTCCTCCTTGACCTCTCGGTGTTGGCGATCTTCCCGATGACCTCGATGTCCATTGCCCTGTCGATCCTGCACGTGGGCCTCGTTCTTGGCGTTGAGCTTCAGCTCCAACGTGATGTACTTCACGATCTTGTCCAGGATCATGCAGGCGAGGATGACCTGCAGCCTCAGCGGCTCTCCGCGCCTCCACTCCGCGTTGTTGAGGCGCATCAGCCTTTGCCCCATGGTGTCGCCGAATACCTCCACGTAGACGGCGTTTTTCAACCCCAACATTCAGCTGGGCTCGCCGAGGTTTCGCCGGGAAAACTCCAATATTCCGGCGTCCGTGTCATCCGATGCCATGATCCGTACGACCACACACTTATTTGCCCTCTTCTTCCCCTCGTCCTCCAACCTCCTCTTCCAGTGGCCGGGGAGGACGTCCTTGAGCAGGTGTCGGATCTCGCTGGACTCGTTCCAGTCCTCCACCAGCTTGAGGCTTCTTCGGTACTTGCGGACGTACCAATTCCATTCCTGGACCCTCAACTCCCCGCTCTCGAGCGGCAGCAGAGTGGACCACAAATCCTCTAACTTCTGGTTGGGGGCGTCCACTCGCTCCTCGTCCTCCAGCCACTGGAGGCAGGCCTGCTCCGTCTGGATCAATCCCTCGCGGATCTGATCCCTGAGATCCTCCTTCAGGTCCTGCGCCAGCCTGTGTGGGAATGTCCGACAAACCCACTTGTCCCTTGGCGCTCCCTTCATCTCGCTGACGACCTCCTTGGCAAAGTCCTCCCAATCCAGGATGAAGTCATCCAGGTTGGAGGGGTTGCCATCGTAATAGGGGATTTTGATTCCCCTGAGCTGGTCAATCCTGATGGCGTCTCCGACGTCCGCAGCCACCACCTGTGGCCGGGGTGTGTGAGTGCACTCCCCGTACAACCCTCTCCTCCATGGAGTGCGGTCTAGTTGGGCCTGAACCCATGGGGTTTGGGATGCTTGAGAGACTTGCTCCACCAGCTGTCCATATCCCCGTATTGGGGTCCTTCACCCACAGGTTTCCGCCTGGATAGCCTCGACCATGTCCGTCGGCCCTTCCCATGGTTCGCCCCTGCATGGTCTGGATCTACTCTTCCGCATAAACTGCATGGGCAGTCATAGCCGTCGGTGGATCCTGGGCGGCATGGGACATCTGTGCCATCAGGCTCTTCAGGTTCGTGGTTGCGTGCTCTTCCCACATCGACCCAGCCGGTGCCGTATGCTCCCCGAGCATTATCGATTCGCTGAACATAGGAACAAACGGCAGCGCAGCCGGGTCAACATGCGGAGGCGCGTAAGGTGCATCTGCAGGGCCGCCCATGGGTTTCTCCATGGCGCTCCTGAGGGTCTTAACCCGCTCCACCAGCTCTGCCGTTGCCGGCCTTGCCAGGAGCTCCGGACCCGAGGAGAGGAGTTGTAACTCCTCTAGCATTTTCAGGCGTCCCGACATGTCCTCCACCAGGTGGAGGAGGCTGTCCACCACTCGCTGCTGCTTCTGCAGGGCCATCTCCAGCTTCTCCCGGTACCGGTCCTGCTCCGCTCGCAGCTCCGCCATGTCTCTCTCCGCTTCCGACTGGTCATCCAGGATCCCCGCGATGTCCTCCTCTAGGCCGTCCTTCTGGTTGTCCAGGCGGTCGACGTGCTGCACAATGGCGTCCATTCCCATCCTTGGGTACCTGCCGATTGGGAAGAATACGTGCTCACAGTGGCACTCAACGTGCTTTCCACCTGATCCGACGCATCCCACGGTTCCCGGTGCCTCGGACTCCTCCGCCATGGGTGTGTCGCCCATGTTATCCCGCTTTGGCTCCGTGTGCGCGGCCACAGGCGCCGTTCTGGCTCTGGTAGGCCTCTCCAACGCCTCGGCGTCATGCTCCAGGCTGGGTTCGGGGGCCGTGTGCGCCCTTGTGGGCGGTCTGGCCATGTCCTCCGACTCCGAAGGGAAAGCGGTCCGATAGCCATCGGAATGCCTCTCGGAATCTGCAGCTGACCACAGCTCGACCGGGCTGCGATCCGTCCCCGTCGCACTGGCTTCCGCCGCGGGTTTCGGGGACCCGCGCTTTCGGTAACGCCGGGCCCTGCCGTTGCTGCCAGTCTCCTCCAACTCCTCCGCAGCGGAGGGGAGATTGCAAGCCTTGCGGCATTGCCTTTCACACATGGAGGCCAGGTCCTCCATGTCTAGCCAATGTCCTACAAGGGCTCTCCGTCCTGAGCATCTTCGCTCTTCTCGGGCTTCCAAGTCCAGTGTCGACTCCACAGACTCCACGATCTGCACCCGGGGCGTCCTTGGGCAGGGCTCATGAAGGCCCTAGTCCCCGGTGCGGCGGTAGGGGGCAGGTAATCCTCTGCTACCATAAAGAAGGTCCCTACCAGGACCGGCCCCTGCTGTACCCCTTCAACCATTTGCCGTCACTCCTATGGTCTTGTTTCTCACCCGGTTCTGCAAGATCTTGCCCTATCCTGCACAATGTCCGACGAAAAATAGTAAAATATGGCTCCTTCACACAAATCCTGATCCCTTGCAATAACCAACTCCCAAGTACAATAGCTCAAATCCAAATAATCCACACTGAGGGCTTCCAAGGGTGTTTGAAGTCCCGCGTTGACACTCAACAACTCCTTTCAACACGCTGGTCGTCTCACGGTGCACCGGGAGACGCGGGCGTTGGGCATGTACATATAATTGCACCAAAATCAATAAAGAAGCCCTGAAATTGGCATATGAACACAAACCAAGCAAAATTGGGGAAAGATGGAAACATACACAGTCACAACCATAGACCCCCCGTTCCCTGGACTCAAGACCTTCCCTTGACTCGCCAACATGATGCCCTGAACGAAGTCAAATGAGATGGCTAAATGCCATGTGTCACAAGTCACTACACAAACCGCAAAAATGTGTTCACTCCCAAGCCTCCCAATCCTAGCCCAATGCGGGAGGTGGCGTGTCATGGCTTATAGTGGCACTCAGGACCATGCCCTACCCTGACATAACTTTGGTTGGACTTGGAGTCGATTGAGCTTGGAGAATTGCCCCATGCAGTTGACCTCACAACATAGCAAAATTAGGCAAATCACACCATAATGCCCAAAATTCATTTATATACTCAAAAGTGCATACGGCAAGTACTCAAATGCTCCATGCATGTGTAAAACCGAAAGGTAATCTACAAGGTTGATATACACCGAAGGTCCATGCCCCAGAATATCCCAACATTGGCTCCCAAACCCCTCCGGATATATACATGCCATGCTTCACAAGTCAACTTACGAATTTGGGACCTAATTTTGTGAGGCCTCTTGTGCCACGCCAAAGCGACCACGTGATCCGGCATATGGTGAGGTGCAACACCGAAGCATATGCCAACATACCATAGTTCACGAAGATCTAGGCACTTTACTGTTAGCCGACAAGTTGAGCACACAAAAAACAAAAGTGAGCATAAAATGAGGTCAAAAACGTGCAAACATTGCCAAATTCAAAGTAATCACAATAGTGTATAACTTCGCCCACCATGGTATCAACATATGGTTCAACACACTATTGCTTGGAACCATTTTTCACAATCCCCCCACTTGGATCCCCAAATGGACGCATGAAGACACCTTCTAACCCCCTCTCAACATGCACCATGAAAATGGGAAAATTGGAAATGGCGCTTAGGGGTCGCTTCGTAAGGCTTCCCATGTGCACTATATGTGCAGTAGACTTAGTCCAGCGCTATGGAGCTCACCATTGGGACATGGGCGAAGCCCTTGCCACGTATGAATCCACATATCTTCCTACAAACGGAGATATATAACATGGGCGTGAGCATAGCGAAGCACATACCATCCATATAACACATACCCTTAAGACTGGCTCCCACCATGGTATCCCATGCCCCTCCATGGACATAACTTCACGTTAAAAATACGTAGGAACCCAAGAAAATGTTTCTATGCAACACCAACACTCGTGCAGTACACTCGAAACCCATATTAAAATGTTCGGTATCATGGTCCAAGAGATGTAAAGCACTTTCTACACACTTGACCATGATCCTTCGATACCACAGGCAGGTTCGCATACCAAGGGCGTTTGACGCTTCCGAAGATAAGTTGAGACCAAGGCAGTCCGAACCCGAGTCTCAAAATTGGAATTCCTTGCAGTGGGCCGGAGATATGATATTTCGAAGTGGCCCCACGAATCAATTTTGTTTCGCCTAGATCTCCAAGCAAAATGAAGGAGGGAACAAAGGAAACGTTGATTCGTGTAGGGGGGAACATGTAGGACCACTCGAATCTGGTCATATCAAGTGCGGCGACCTCAAAATCAAAAATCCGATTCTGAAAGGCAGAAAAAATAGGATTAATTTTGCGAGTGTATAACATGAAAATTGCGGAAGCAATGAACCCTTCTTGGATGAAATTTGACCCTTTATCGGGGTTTCTGCTAAATTATTTGGAAATAACAGTTAACCAATGGGTTACCGCAAAATCGCGGGCAAACTGCCAGTCGCCGATACATTGACAATCAGAACCGATAGCTGAAAAATCACGGAAACATTATGATAAATAAAACCCTGTTGATTCCTGATATTTTGATATATAAATCTCAGCCGGCGGCGCCTCGGTATTGAATATGGCTGCTCAGAGCTAGAATGGACAAGCCTATCACACCATCACATCAGGTTAGGTCAGGTGGATGAGAGAGTATGATTTCAGCCAATGGCGGCTTGCCGGCCCATAGATACACACCCCAAGT
Source organism: Eutreptiella sp. 'Long Island Sound 2002' (assembly GCA_964036045.1). NCBI lineage: Eukaryota > Euglenozoa > Euglenophyceae > Eutreptiales > Eutreptiaceae > Eutreptiella > Eutreptiella sp. 'Long Island Sound 2002'. Next base: position 140,715,166 of record OZ038382.1, read on the forward strand.
GACCCAAAGATGGCCACGGGGGTCCAAACCGGCTCCAGTCGTGTATAATTTTATTTTATTTCAAAAGCCGAAAAAATATGGTAACAAATTTTGCAGCGGTTTTACAAGTAGGAGTCACCACACAAACGCAAGAAACCAACCCAACAAGGCAGCAGGACAGGACGCAACAGCACCACGCGGCAGCACAGCACCACGGGGCCCTTCACGGGGGAGCAGGGCATCGGGGGAGAGCCGGCCACACAACAACACCGCATAGGGCAGAGACGACAGGAAACACACAGCACGACACCCCAGGGCGCACACAGCACAAAGCACAACAGCGAACAACACCACGCAGCAACACACTACAGCAAATCACAGACGGCGCGGGGGGACAAGACAAAAAAAGGCGCCCAAGGGCATAGGAGCCCAGGACGACGGGCAGCGCCCCAGGACACAACACAGCGCGCGGCACCATTTGGAGCAGAACCAAACAACACAGCGCACAACAACGCGACGCCAGGCGGCACAACGCGCAGCGACACGGTGCAGCACAGCATTCAGGGACACACCACAGCACACCACCGAAACACGACACCAGGAGCCACCAGGACCCACCAGGAGACAACAGAGGACAGTCAGGCCCAACATCAAACACATGAAACACAACAGACAACAACACCAAACACCAGCCAGCGCCGCAAAGGCAAGAGAGCACCGCATACAGAGCAACGACGCAGGCACACCAGCACAGCAACGCAAAAGCAGAGCACAGAAACAGAAACAACACTGAACCAGCTCAGAACCGGGCACCAGCAGAGAACGCAGCAGCGCAGGACAGCAAAGCAGGACAAGAACAGCACAACACGGACCGGTACAACACCGCGCCAAACAACACGGCGCAAGAACCCAACCTGACACAAGCACCCCAAAAACCACTGGGCACAACACAAAATGCGCCACAGACCGCGGCGCCACACGACACAAAGCAAGACGAAGCACAACGGAGGACACCGCAACCGGCAGGGGGGGGGGGGCACAACCGGCAAACACCACATGCAGCGCAGGTGCGAGCGCCGCCGCAAGCACGGCCCTGCCGGGCACGGGCAACACAACAGGCAACAACACGCCCCAGGGCCCAGGACACACAACCGCAGCACCGCACAGCACGCACACCACGGCACGGACGAAAAAGAACGAAAAAAAAAAAAAGAGATGGGGGGGGGCACAAGGTGCCAAGGCCAAAGGCCTCCAGGGCCGGAAAACAAAGATCGCCTGAGGCAAGGGGGGCGCTTGAGGCGAAAACAAAGAAAGAAAAAACAAAAAAAACCACAAACAAGGGGGCGGGGGGGCACGAGGCGCCAAGGCCCAAGGCACCCAGGGCTGGAAAACACGGAACGCCGGGGACAAGGGGGGCGCAGAAGAGGGAAGGAAAAGAAAAACCAACAGAGGGGGGGGGGGCACAAGACGCCAAGGCCCAAGGCACCCAGGGTCAGAGAACACGAAATGCCGGAGACAAGGGGGGCGCAGAGGGGGAAGAAAGCAGGAAAAACCACAAACAGGGCGACCCCAGCCCGACAGGGGCCGAGCAGACAAAGAGGGCACCAAGAACGGCCACAGGAAAAGGTGGGGCGCACCAAAACGCGCCCAGGAGGCCGGCCCGCCAGACCCAGCCAAGAAAGCACGCACATGCGCACACGCGCGGGACCCGGGCGTGGCGTCCTCCGACCCGGAAGGGGAGGTGTCGGCGTCCACACAAAACAGCTGCAGTGCACCGGCCGAGTCCCCCGTCGAAAGGCGGACAGTACAGGAAACCGGATGCGGGGTCACGAGGCACGCCAGAGAGACACGCCGCTGCCCACAACCACGGCACGAGGACAGGTCTCAGGGCACAACGGCCACCGGGTGCCGCAAACCCGGGAAGCGCGCACAACATACGACGAACCGCGGCACGGGCTCAGGTGCCAGGGACAGCCAGTGGGTAGCGGGCCCCGGCCGCACGCCCCAAATGACGGGCGGTCATGGGTGGGAGAGCGCCCGACCCCAGGCGCCCCAGAGGCAGGCATGAGGCGCACCCCCCCCGGGTGCCCTCGAGCCTCCACGACAGCGCGCAAAGCCAGCTCGCAAGAGCGCGCGTTGTGGGGTTGGTGACGGGTCCCCACGCCCGCTCCTCCTGCACTCGCAGCCAGTGGGTAGTGGGCCCCGGCCGCACGCCCCAAAGGACAGGCGGTCGGGGCTGGGAGAGCGCCCGACCCCGGACGCCCCACAGCCAGGCAAGGGGCGCCCCCCCTGGGCGCCCTCGAGCTGCCCCTGCAGCGCGCAAAGCCAGCTCGCAAGAGCGCGCGCTGTTTGGTTGGTGACAGGTCCCCACGCCAGGAGCCCCCGCACCGGCAGCCAGAGGATAGCAGGCTCCGGCCGCACGCCCCAATAGACGGGCGGTCGGGGTTGGGAGAGCGCCCGACCCCAGACACCCCACAGCCAGGCAAGAGAGGCCCCCCCGGGTGCCCTCGAGCCGCCCCCACAGCGCACAAAGCCAGCTCGCAAGAGCGCGCGCTAGGGTTGGTGACGGGTTCCCACGCCCGCACCCCTCGCACCTGCAGGTGGTGGGTTGTGGGCCCCGGTCGCACGCCCGAAATGACAGGCGGGAGAGCGCCGGACCCCGGACGCCCCGCACCCAGGCAAGAGGCGCCCCCCAAGGCGCTGTCGTGCCGCCCCAACAGCTGGAAAGGGAGTCTCACAAGAGCTCGCGCTGTGGGTTAGGTGACGGGTCCCCACGCACGCACCCCCCGCACCCACAGCCAGTGGGTAGTGGACCCCGGCTGCACGCCCCAAAGGACGGGCAGTCGGGGGTGGGAGAGCGCCTGACACCGGACGCCCCATACCCAGGCAAGAGGCACCCCCCCAAGGCGCCCTCAAGCCGCCCGAACAGCGCGTGAAGCCAGCTCACAAGAGCGCACAGGTCCCCACGCCCGCACCCCCCGCACCCACAGCCAGTGCGTGGTGGGCCCCAGCCACACGCCCCAAAGTACGGGCGGTCGGTGGTGGGAGAGCGCCCGACCACGGACGCCCCACGGCCTGGCAAGAGGCGCCCCTCCCGGGCCTGTCGTGCCGCCCCCACAGCGCGCAAAGCCAGCTCGCAAGAGCGCGTGCTGTGGGGTTGGTCACGGGTCCACACGCCCACACCCCCCGCACCCACAGCCCGAGCCGCACGCCTCAAGGGCCCGCCCAAACGGGGGCACACAACCCCAAGCCAGGCAAGGGGGGAACGTGACCGGGCCACCCCCCCCACCAAGTAAGCCAGACAGCCCACGGGACCGAGGCAGGACACGCGGAGGGGCACGGACCGCGTGGAACGGCCCTACCAGCGCCCAGCACCGGAACCGCGCGAGGTGCGCGCGCCACACCGACCCAGGGAGGGGGTTGGGCGCGAACGCCGCGACAGCGCGAGCGCACGCACAGACAAAGGACACGCGGGAAGGACCAGAAGGTCAATCGGACCGAGCCCGCAGAACGCCCAGACCTCATGCAATGGCGTACCAGCGAGCAAGGATAAGGGACGGCCCGCCACACACAGCGCGGGAAACGCGGGGCGAGAAGGGGGAAACGGGGAATACACACACCCGGGAATCGGCCCAAACCCCCCCGACCCAGCCGCGAGCGCCACGCACACACAACCAGGGCACTGCACCCACCAAGGCAGTAGTGGTGCACCGCGCCACGCACCAGCCCCACGGCTAGGCAGCCTCTGCGCCCGCCCACGGGGGTCCCACTGGCGACAAGCCAGTAGCATGGGCCCGGCACCCCGGGCGACCACGCATTAGGGGGGCAACGCGGTGGGTAAGCGCCTGCAGCTACGGCTGCTAAGCGATGCACTGACCGGGGAGTGGTGAAATGGGGAAGCCTAGAAAGGACAGGGCTCCGAGCCCCGTGAACCCAGGGGACTCCGCCACCAGGCAGGAGGTGGGTCATGAAGGGCCCCCCACTAGGACCGCTCGGCAGGATATCACCTGGCCCGACCAGGTGGGGCCCCGGGGCCGAAAGGCGTCTAGTACCCGCAAAATCAAACCTTTGTGTTGTGGGTGCGGTGTCCCGGGCCCCCTGGCTCCTGTTTACCGATGTGCCCGCTTGGTGCGTTGCGTTGCGTGTGCGCTGTCCTGTAAAACTTGGCTCCTGTTCACCGGTGTGCCCGCTCCTTGGGTCGCGTTGCGTGAGCGGCAACCTGGGCCACTTAGCTCCGGTGTGCACGCTCGTCGCGTTGTGTTGGGTGTGCGGCGTCTTGGGCCACCTTGCTCCTGTTCACCGCTGTGGACGCTCGGTGCGTTGTGTTGCCTGTGCGCTGTTCCCGGCACCTTGGCTCCTGTTCGCCGGTGTGCGCGCTCGGCGTGTCGTTTTGCGGGTGCCGTGTCCTCGGCCCTCTTGGATCCTGTTCACCGGTGTACTCGCTCGGCGCGTAGCATTGCGTGTGCGGTGGCCTGTGCCACTTTGCTCCTGTCCACTGGTGTGGCCTCTAGGTGTGTTGTGGTGCGTGTCCGGTGTCCTTGGCTACATGGCTCAGGTTCACTGGTGTGTTCGCTCGATGCGTTGTGTTGCGTGTGCAGTGTCCTGGGCCACATGGCTCCTGTTCACCGGTGTGCTCGGCCGGTGTGTTGTGTTGCGTGTGCGGTTGTCGGGGGCCACTTGGCTCCTGTTCACTGGTGTGCTCGCTCGGCCTGTTGTGTTGCCTGCGCGGTGTCCTCGGCAACTTGGCTTCTATTCACCGGTGTGCTCGCTCGGTGTGTTGTGCTCTGTGTTCTGTGTGCGCTGTTCTGGGCGACCTGGCTCCTGTCTACCGGTTTGGGTGCTGGGTGTGCTGTGTTGCGTGTGCCAAGCACCGCTGAGGGGCACACACTAGTCAATCCAGACAGGGCTTTTCGTAGCCGGCATGAGCTGTGAACCCTCCAGGCGCGCACACGTCAATCCGGACGGCGGCTGTTTCATAGCCTGCCGGGGCCGTGTACCCACCGGGCGCGCAGACGTCAATCCGGACGGCGGCTTTTTCGTAGCCGGGAGGGGCTGGGTTTGCTGCCACGTCCGCACTCGTGCATCTGGACGGCGGCAGGTGTTTGCGTGCTGTGGTTCGTTGCGTGTTGTGCGCGCCGTCCACGTTTGCGGCACCGGGTGGCCGTTGTCGCTTGGCACCTATTCGTGTGCCTTGGTTGTGGCCAGCGGCTTGCCTCTCTGGCGTGCTTCGTGGCCCCGCGTGGTGCGCCGCGCCTCGTCCGGTCTGGTCGCTCTCGGTGCTCCAGTTGGCTTTCCTGACACGCTGGTGCCCTTCTCCACCCCGTGGGCCTTCGCCCCTGGATTTACTGGGCGGCTGCGCAGGGCGAGCAGAGGCCGGCCCAGAACCGGGCTCATTTTGCCTGCCGCTGGTCGCGGCCGAGGCAGGGGCGCTGGGCTCGCTCCGCGCTGTACTCGTTCGAGGCCTCGCGAAGGGAATGTTTCTGGCGGGTCCCTCCGGCGTCAGTTTCGGGCCGCGTGCGCTGCCGTGGTTTGCATGTGACAACCCGGTCACTGACGCGTCCGGTTTCCTGTACAGTCCGTCATTCGACAGGGGACGCGGCCGGTGCAGCGGGGCTGTCTCGTGTGGACGCCGACAGCTCCCCTTCCCGGTCGGAGGACGCCACGCCCTAGTCCCGTGCTTGTTTGCCTGCGCATGCTCTTCTTGGCGGCGTCCGGCGGGCCGGCCTCCCGGGCGTGTTTTGGTGCGCCTCACTTTTCTTGTGGCTGCTTTGTCCTTCTGCCTTGCTCGGCCCCCTTGAGGCTGGGGTTGCCCTGTGCTTGGCTTTTTGTTTGCCTTCCCCCACCCCTTTATTTTTTTCCCTTCCTCTCTTTGCGCTCCCTTGTGTCTTGCTCTTTGTGGTTTCCGGCCCCGGGTGCCGTCGGCCTTGGCGCTGTGTGCCCCCCCCCCCTGTTTTTATTTTCTATCTTTTTTTTGTCTCCTTGTTTTTGCATGTTTTTCCCTGTAGCCTGCTTGGTTTGCTGTTTGTTTCCTTCTGCCCTCCTTTTCCTCTTACCCCCTCCCCCCCCCCTTTTTTTTTCTGGTAGTCTCTGCCTCTCCGCCCCGCCTTGTCTGTTTTCTGGGTATCCCGCTGCTGGGCTGTCCGTGTGCGCCTTTGGCTGCTCCTGCCGTTGCTGACCCTCCACCCACCTCTGGTGTGTGTTTCGCGGTTGTCTTCGCTGCTGCTCGGTGTTCCGTGTTTTTCCTCTGCTGCTTTGCTCCTGCCTCCTTGCTTGGCGTTCATCGGCGGTTCTCGCCTCCCGCCCCCCCCCCCCTGGTTTGCACACTGTGCCTTGTGCTGTCTGGTGTTGCCGCGCTGTGCCGCCCTCGCTTCTGGTGTTTTGCGGTACAGTGTTGCCCTGTTCCGTGCTGCGTGTCGTGCTGTGGTGCCTCGCCTTCCTGTGTTGCTGATTGCTGTGCGGTGTTTTGTGTTATGCCATGCTGTTGGCTGCTGCTGCATCTTGTGCTGTGTCTCTGGTCGTGTCGTCTTGCTGCGTTGTTCGCGTTGTGCTTTGCTGTCTTGATTTGGTCTGCGATGCCGCATGCTGTGCTGTGCTGTGTCCCTGGGTGCAGTACTGCGCCGCGTCGTTGCGCGTTGCTCCGCCCGGCGTTGTGTCGTGTTGTGTTGTTTCGCTCGTTTGGTGGCTTTGCTTGTTGTGTTGCACACACGCGCGCTTTCTGTCGCCCTCGGGTCGTTTGCTTTCCGGCGCTGTGTTTTGTGGTGTTCCCCCGCGCTGTGCTCTCTGTGCTGTGTCTGTTTTGCCGTGGTTTGTTGGTGCGTGCTGTTGTTTGCCGCTGTGCTTTGCGCTGCGTGTGTGTGCTGTGTATGTCCCGGGGTGTCGTGCTGCGCGTTCCCTGTCCTCTCCGCTCTTTGCGGTGCTTTGCTGCGCTGTGCTGGTGCGCTTGTGTTATGATGTTGCTCTGGTCGGCGCTGTTGGTGGTGCCTGGTGCTGTGGTGCGTTGCCCTGTGTTTTGCTTGTTCCTGTGGTGTTCTGTGGTGCCGTGCCGGGTCTGGTTGCCCGCGGTTGTCCTCTGGTGGCGTGTTTCGGTGGCGGTGCCCCTGTCTGGCCACGTGGCCTGCTTCCCTGTGTTTGGCGTGGTCTGCTGTTTTGCTCTGCTCCTCTGTGTCGTGTTCTGTGGTGCTGTGCTGCCGTGCTCCGCTGTCTGTCTGCGGTGCTGTTTGGGCCTGCTCTTTCTCTTGCTGTGTACCGTGGTTCTGTGTTGCCCTGTGGGGCCGTGCTGCTAGGCTGTGCTGTGTGTTGTCCTTTGCGGCCCACCTGTGAAAAGGTGTTTGAAAAATTCTAAAAACCAAAATTAAAATGTTTCCCACTAGAAGATTATACACTACGGAACACACGCCTGCAGGCAGGCAGCAAGACCATTGCCGCGTCGCAGGCTTACGCGTTACCCCGCGACCTGGACGGCGGCTTTGTCGTTGATGGCGTCGTCTTTTCTTGCGTTTGACTCGACTTGACTTGCCTGCAGCAAGACGGAAGGCAAGAACGGCGAGAGTGGGGCGGAAAGGGGAAGGGGAGGGACATGGGATGCACGTACCCAAGAGTCCACCAAAGAAAAAGGAAAACATGATGGGTTCTTGACAACGATGGTTCCGTTGAAATTCCCTGAGGGAGCAGCAACTGATTGTGCACACAAAAAAATATGAACATAATCGAAGGCTGATCTTTGTTCCAAATGCTAGTCTCATGTCAACACCTATGAGTTGATCCGCCAAAAAGAATGAACAGAAATTTGAAAACATTTTCAAATATATTTGTGTTAAAAAACAGTTGTGTGAACACTAATTTCTCAGTGCGAACAGTAATAAATGTATGATGCACACTGCAATAGTATGTACAATAGTACTCAAGTAGCTGGGGGGCTTTGGAGGCCTGGTTGTGCACGTGGGGATATATGTGGAGAGATGATGGTTGTTGGAATAGATATAGGGGATCATTTGGCTTCCATTAGGCCACTGCCTCGCCAGGGCAGCCCAGAGAAAGTCCCTGAAAAAACGGGGGGAAATATGTGGTAGACAAGAAACGGAAATTAATAGAGACAGAAGTACGTATGAGAAAGTGTAATGCAATGTTTTGAAAATGGCAAAGACTATACTTTGTGAAAAGCCACTGTTACTCTGTTTCCGAAAACCGACTGCAGTTTCACCCCTAGGGGAAAGTCCACACTTGGGTTCCAAGTAACGCACAGAGTGCACAGCAAGTGATAAAAAATGAATACTCAGAGTTCATTGTGTAACCAATGCTTCAGTGCTTGGCTGAGGAACACAAAGCGTGCTGAGCCTGAAAAATCTGGATGGATGTATGTACATTGTCTGCTGTCCACCTGCAGCGGCGTTGCAGCAGTGGAGTTCTTAAAGCATCAAACTGTTTCTGTGTGTGAGCCTGTAAGTGAGGGGCAACAATCTTCTGTTCAAAAATATGTCACTAGTGATCACCTCAAAATGATACTTGTCAGTGTTGTGCAGAGTGGTTGTAGTTGTGTAAATGCGTGGGGTTGGTGGCTGTGTGCCAGTGGTAGCTGAAAGTTGTGTGTGGTTATGTAAAGAGGCATTCGAAATGTAGTGTGGTGTACCAGCATCCCGAGGCTGTTGTGAGTATATATTCTGACCTTCAATGAGAGAAGGAGTTACAAAATAAATCTTAGTGTTTAATTCTGATCCACCTTCAGCCTGGTTGAAGTCGTCATCGTTGCCGTTGTTGGCTGCCGACTTCTCCTCGCTTGCTGCTCTCCTGTCCACTTCCGCAGACATTCGATGTATCAGTGATAGTTGGACTTGCTCGTTGCTGAGGTATTCTTTCCTTTTGTTTCCATACGTTGGAAGGCGGGGAGGCTGGCATCCTTTGGTGTACTCTGGGGCTTGTGGCTCTGATTGAGCGGCAGAGGCTGGCTCCTTTTTTCATTCCAAGTACCTTTGGGTGTTTGTGAACACCGAGTTTGATGCGGCGTTGTCGACTGACTATGGGATGTTCCTCGTGCGCGGAATGCAGTGGTTTGGAGACTTTGTCTCTTTTCTTCGGCGATAGAGCTGCAAAAGGGTTGGCTGTTGTACATAACTGGTGATCAACGGAGGCCTTCGACGGTGTCGTGCTTGTACCACTGAGAATCCGTGAGCTGGTTGGGCACCGTCTTCCCGGTTTCTTGATTGCATTTTGACCTCAGCTGCTGAAGGAGAGCGTGGGTTCGCTTTGTTGTCAGGAATCGACGGTGAACGTTCGTGTCCTTGACGAACTTGTGATTGGCAATTGTTGAATGCATGGTTGTGCGGCGAAGGAATCAACGGAGATCATCCGTGTCCTTGAACTTGTTGTTGGTCATTGTTGAATGCATGGTTGTGCGGATAGCGGATAGTGTGCTGATAGCAGAATGTGGCGTCCTAAAAATAGAAATAGAATTTGGGGGTGCAACTCGCACCACTCGTTGTCCCCATTGCGTCTGGCAGCCTCCAAATAGGCCCAATTGCTCCAAAGAAGGGCAAAAAACAAGGGGACAAAGCAACGTGGGTGGAGGGACCACATCAAATAAATATCAACTTCATCTCCCCGGAAGACACTGGAATTCCAACCTAGAAGTCTACGAACGATTCCGTATACCGGGGTGTTGGTCCCGCCGATGCACGTACCCAAAGGTCCACCAAAGATAAAGAAAAACATGAGGGGTTCTTGACAACGATGGTTCTGTTGAAATTCCCTGAGGGAGCAGCAACTGATTGTGCACACAAAAAAATATGAACATAATCGAAGGCTGATCTTGGTTCCAAATGCTAGTCTCATGTCAACGCCTATGATTTGATCCACCAAAAAAAACGAACAGAAATTTGAAAACATTTTCAAATATATTTGTGTTAAAAACCAGTTGTGTGAACACTAATTTCTCAGTGCGGGACAGTACTAAATGTATGATGCACACTGCAATAGTATGTACAATAGTACTCAAGTAGCTGAGGGGCTTTGGAGGCCTGGTTGTGCACGTGGGGATATATGTGGAGAGATGATGGTTGTTGGAATAGATATAGGGGATTATTTGGCTTCCATTAGGCCACTGCGTCGCCAGGGCAGCCCAGGGAAAGTCCCTGAAAAAACGAGGGGAAATTTGTGGTAGACAAGAAACGGAAATTAATACAGACAGAAGTACGTATGAGAAAGTGTAATGCAATGTTTTGAAAATGGCAAAGACTATACTTTGTGAAAAGCCACTGTTACTCTGTTTCCGAAAACCGACTGCAGTTTCACCCCTAGGGAAAAATCCACACCTGGGTTCCAAGTAAAGCACAGAGTGCACAGCAAGTAATAAAAAATGAATACTCAGAGTTCATTGTGTAACCAGTGGTTCAGTGCGTGGCTGAGGAACACAAAGCGTGCTGAGGCTGAAAACTCTGGATGGATGTATGTACATTGTCTGCTGTCCACCTGTAGCGGCGTTGCAGCAGTGGAGTTCTTAAAGCATCAAACTGTTTCTGTGTGTGAGCCTGTAAGTGAGGGGCAACAATCTGCTGTTCAAACATATGTCACTAGTGATCACCTCAAAATGATACTTGTCAGTGTTGTGCAGAGTGGTTGTAGTTGTGTAAATGCGTGGGGTTGGTGGCTGTGTGCCAGTGGTAGCTGAAAGTTGTGTGTGGTTATGTAAAGAGGCATCGGAAATGTAGTGTGGTGTACCAGCATCCCGAGGCTGTTGTGAGTATATATTCTGACCATCAATGAGAGAAGGAGTTACAAAATAAATCTTAGTGTTTAATTCTGATCCACCTTCAGCCTGGTTGAAGTCGTCGTCGTTGCCGTTGTTGGCTGCCAACTTCTCCTCGCCTGCTGCTAGCTCTCCATCAATGGCTGACACAAAGTCGTTGCTAGAGGATGATTCGAGAGGCGGTATCTCCTGTTCACCTCCGCAGACATTCGATGTATCAGTGATAGTTGGACTTGCTCGTTGCTGAGGTATTCTTTCCTTTTGTTTCCATACGTTGGAAGGCGGGGAAGCTGGCATCCTTTGGTGTACTCTGGGGCTTGTGGCTCTGATTGAGCGGCAGAGGCTGGCTCCTTTTTTCATTCCAAGTACCTTTGGGTGTTTGTGAACACCGAGTTTGATGCGGCGTTGTCGACTGACTATGGGATGTTCCTCGTGCGCGGAATGCAGTGGTTTGGAGACTTTGTCTCTTTTCTTCGGCGATAGAGCTGCAAAAGGGTTGGCTGTTGTACATAACTGGTGATCAACGGAGGCCTTCGACGATGTCGTGCTTGTACCACTGAGAATCCGTGAGCTGGTTGGGCACCGTCTTCCCGGTTTCCTGATTGCATTTTGACCTCAGCTGCTGAAGGAGAGCGTGGGTTCGCTTTTTTGTCAGGAATCGACGGAGAACGTTCGTGTCCTTGACGAACTTGTGATTGGCAATTGTTGAATGCATGGTTGTGCGGCGGAGGAATCAACGGAGATCATCTGTGTCCTTGAACTTGTTGTTGGTCATTGTTGAATGCATGGTTGTGCGGATAGCGGATAGTGTGCTGATAGCAGAATGTGGCGTGCTAAAGATAGAAATAGAATTTGGGGGTGCAACTCGCACCACTCGTTGTCCCCATTGCGTCTGGCAGCCTCCAAATAGGCCCAATTGCTCCAAACAAGGGCAAAAAACAAGGAGACAAAGCAACGTTGGTGGAGGGACCACATCAAATAAATATCAACCTCATCACCCCGGAAGACACTGGAATTCCAACCTAGAAGTCTACGAAGGATTCCGTATAGCGGGGGTGTTGGTCCCGCCGATGCACGTACCCAAAGGTCCACCAAAGAAAAAGGAAAACATGAGGGGTTCTTGACAACGATGGTTCCGTTGAAATCCCCTGAGGGAGCAGCAACTGATTGTGCACACAAAAAAATATGAACATAATCGAAGGCTGATCTTGGTTCCAAATGCTAGTCTCATGTCAACACCTATGATTTGATCCGCCAAAAAAAATGAACAGAAATTTGAAAACATTTTCAAATATATTTGTGTTAAAAACCAGTTGTGTGAACACTAATTTCTCAGTGCGGAACAGTAATAAATGTATGATGCACACTGCAATAGTATGTACAATAGTACTCAAGTAGCTGAGGGGCTTTGGAGGCCTGGTTGTGCACGCGGGGATATATGTGGAGAGATGATGGTTGTTGGAATAGATATAGGGGATTATTTGGCTTCCATTAGGCCACTGCGTCGCCAGGGCAGCCCAGGGAAAGTCCCTGAAAAAACGGGGGGAAATTTGTGGTAGACAAGAAACGGAAATGGATAGAGACAGAAGTACGTATGAGAAAGTGTAATGCAATGTTTTGAAAATGGCAAAGACTATACTTTGTGAAAAGCCACTGTTACTCTGTTTCCGAAAACCGACTGCAGTTTCACCCCTAGGAAAAAATCCACACCTGGGTTCCAAGTAAAGCACAGAGTGCACAGCAAGTGATAAAAAATGAATACTCAGAGTTCATTGTGTAACCAATGCTTCAGTGCTTGGCTGAGGAACACAAAGCGTGCTGAGCCTGAAAAATCTGGATGGATGTATGTACATTGTCTGCTGTCCACCTGCAGCGGCGTTGCAGCAGTGGAGTTCTTAAAGCATCAAACTGTTTCTGTGTGTGAGCCTGTAAGTGAGGGGCAACAATCTGCTGTTCAAAAATATGTCACTAGTGATCACCTCAAAAAGATACTTGTCAGTGTTGTGCAGAGTGGTTGTAGTTGTGTAAATGCGTGGGGTTGGTGGCTGTGTGCCAGTGGTAGCTGAAAGTTGTGTGTGGTTATGTAAAGAGGCATTGGAAATGTAGTGTGGTGTACCAGCATCCCGAGGCTGTTGTGAGTATATATTCTGACCATCAATGAGAGAAGGAGTTACAAAATAAATCTTAGTGTTTAATTCTGATCCACCTTCAGCCTGGTTGAAGTCGTCATCGTTGCCGTTGTTGGCTGCCGACTTCTCCTCGCTTGCTGCTAGCTCTCCATCGAAGGCTGACACAGAGTCGTTGCTGGAGGATGATTCGAGAGGCGGTATCTCCTGTCCACTTCCGCAGACATTCGATGTATCAGTGATAGTTGGACTTGCTCGTTGCTGAGGTATTCTTTCCTTTTGTTTCCATACGTTGGAAGGCGGGGAAGCTGGCATCCTTTGGTGTACTCTGGGGCTTGTGGCTCTGATTGAGCGGCAGAGGCTGGCTCTTTCTTTCAGTCCAAGTACTTTTGGGTGTTTGTGAACACCGAGTTTGATGCGGCGTTGTCGACTGACTATGGGATGTTCTCCGTGCGCGGAATGCAGTGGTTTGGAGACTTTGTCTCTTTTTTTCGGCGATAGAGCTGCGAAAGGGTACGCTGTTGTACATAAATGGTGATCAACGGAGGCCTTCGACAGTGTCGTGCTTGTACCACTGAGAATCCGTGAGCTGGTTGGGCACCGTCTTCCCGGTTTCCTGATTGCATTTTGACCTCAGCTGCTGAAGGAGAGCGTGGGTTCGCTTTGTTGTCAGGAATCGACGGAGAACGTTCGTGTCCTTGAGGAACTTGTGATTGGCAATTGTTGAATGCATGGTTGTGCGGCGAAGGAATCAACAGAGATCATCCGTGTCCTTGAACTTGTTGTTGGTCATTGTTGAATGCATGGTTGTGCGGCGCTTCATTGGAGTTGGTGGCAGCTGTAAAACAAGGCAAGTGGCGCAGACTTTGGAAGCTCGTGTGATCACTAGACGCGAGAGGAACAAAGTTTGGCGTCATTGAATTTTCCAGCTCTGGTTGTAACCCATTGTTGCAACGTCAATGCGATGGTCGGTGCTGGCACTGTGCTGGTCTGGCACGTTCGCACGTTTCTCCAGGTTCTTCTGACGGTACTTTGATTACAGGTGATGACGGAGAGCGTGAGCTTTCTTCGCTTTTAGAGATTGACGAAGGTCGTTCATGTCCTTGATTAGCTTGGGGCTGGCCTTTGCTGGTAGCACTTGCAGCTGCAGAGCAGGGCGTGTGGCAAGAAGCTTGTGGGGAAGCTGTAGCGTTGAACAAAAGCGGAGCAGAATTTGAGGCTGTCTTCATATAGCGCGGCAGTTCAAGCAACAAGTTCAGAAGCGTCTGTTGGTACGACAGTTCGCAGACTATAGTGTTCACGGTGATAATTGCAGTGAATAGCTGTTGCCAGAGATCTCCTGCGGCAAGTTCTGCAGTACTGGCAGCTGGCGCATTATGAAGCGCCTGTTGTTGAAGGACTTGTTCAGGGACACAGTTTTCGGGATGGAACTTGCCCGGGTCCCCTACATCATACACGAATCTGTAAAATCGAAAAACAAAGAGACACTCAGAAAGTGTGTGTGAACACTCATTTTGACCTGAAATGCGAAAAATCTGCAACTGTGTTATTGTTGCCAACCTGAATCACATGAAATGAAATCCTTCTGCCCCTTTGCCCAGCATACCAGAATGATGAACATTTTTTTCAAATTTCACAAGGAAATGTTAACGTTGTTTCTTGTAAAGACTGACCGACACCACTGTGAAAAGAAATGTAGCCGTGTCCTCCTTATCCCAGATCAATCCTGCAGAAATGGCCCTAGCATTTGGTCGGCAACACAAAACAATTGCTTGCAACAGCAACCCTAGGAATCCATTCATGTTGCCAAAGAGATCCGAACAATCGGCAGACCGATTCTTGAGTGAACCAGGCTCCCAGTGCCGTGGATCTCAGTCCCAGACCCCTAACAATCCCTCCCCATGTTTGCTCAATAGTTTCATTCATGTATAAACGTAAAATATCTCTCAAGTTTAAAAAAAACATTCTCCGTCCCTCGGTTCCTACATGGTCCTTGAGCATTGATATAGCAGTACACAGTGGTTGTCCAGTGGTATCTGCCTACTCACACACTTTTGCTGGTGTGGGTTTAAACTCCACTGATCACAGACTGGAATTTTGTGTAATTTTTTCACTTGTCTTCCTGAGGAAAATGGTTCTCCGTGCACAACCTAAGGCTGCTGGAACGTATACACGAGTACCAGGCAGTGGTGCAGTGGTATGCACCGTGTATAGCTGGATCGCTGGCGCAGATTCGAACCGGAGACCAATTTTATTTGCATTTTTTGTCATTTGCCGTGCTGACAAAATTGATTTTCCATGCACAAACAAAACCAGAAGCTCCAACAAGTTCGGAGAACAACTGGGCAAAATCACAGAAAAGGCAAGAATCGGCAGAACAAATCTGCGAAATTCGGAAGCCCAACAAATTGCCGAGGTAGGCCAAATTCAGCAGCCAATTGCGGGGGGGGGGGGGTTCGATGTGGGATGACCCGCTATTTTGGAGCACATTCCATCAAAGAACAATAATGGCGTTCCTGCACCGGCATTCCTGCACTGCGTGCGCACAGCGCATTAGTCAGATAGCGTTTCGGAGACCACGGTCAAAATCACCCAGGACTGCAGAGGCACACTTCTGCGCGGCAAAAAAAGGAATTGAGACACACACAGCAGGTATGCGGTCTACAAGAGAAAATACGCAACATTTCACACAGCGGACATCTAGCGTGGTCACAGCGCACGGAACCAAGATGTGCTACCAGGTGCCCACAACTCTCACATTCACACAAGATTTTCGGCGTGGTTTTGGGCGCACCCCCCATCTTTTTGTACCCAGGAGTTCCAAAGATGCACATGTAGTGGGCTGCAGCCTGAGGGGAGGCTAGATCTCACAGCAATGGAACGTTGTTTGGCGCACTGATGGACGACAAAAAAAATCTGGGGCTCCCAAAACACCGGGGAGCATCCAGCAGCAGAAGTGACGTGGGGGTCGTTTGCAACAGCAAATCAGCACGTGAACTTCTCAACAGGCCATTAGACTGTATCACAAAGGAATGTATCTGTGTTTTGCTTAGGGAATACAATAGACAAACAATCCACAGACGTACTACAAATTAAGAATTCCCCCTGCGCTCAGTCGCGTCTTTCGGTCTCACCCCTGAACCTGCAGCTATCACTTAGTGAAGGCTTTAATCTAGAACCTCAGTGGCCCAGATTACCTGCTCTCTGTGACATCCCACCAACCATCCCTGTCTCTGCATACAGTGGTGCAGCTGGTGTACCACTCGCACTGTTTCCCCTCTATTCATGATGCCTGGTGCTTTGGCAATGATCAGTGGACAGCTCTTTCCTCGCCAGTAGTTTATAAACCTCTGTAGCCATCTGATTCCTGTTTACCCCTTCATGCCACACTCTGTGAGCACAGTAACAATGTTACTCAGTTTATCATGCCTGTTGGTGGCCCAGTACTTTGATTTCCAGGCTGCCCGAATGCTCAGTGAGGGCAATACATCCTGTACATTGCTGGAAATAGCATCAGGCCACCTCCTGATAGCTGTCAATCTGCCTGTCTGCCAGTCCAGGACCTTCGGTCTCAGCCTGATTTCCGCCTCTGTTTTCGGATCGAGTGTCACTGTGACTTCCAATACATCCACTGTGTGCCCTATCTGTTCTTCCTGTAATTTCATACCATACACTGCCTCTAGCGTCTGCATGCAGTGTGCCTTTTGCTCCTGCAATTCCGCCAGTTTACCAAAAATGTATAAATTGTCCCTGTACCTGCCCTGCAGCAAACGCCATTGGAAGAAGCCTGTACGCAGTGCTCCTCTTTCCTGCAAAATCATGTACAACACTGCACACTGGGCCGAGATTGGCCCGCCAATCGGCACTCCTTCTGTCTGTTCGAGTATCCAACTTCCCACCAAGAAGTATGCAATCCCAAACGGCTTATACTTTACATACTGTTCGGCAGCCTGCAGTGGCACTGAAATGAACTCATGGGACGCCCCTGTGCCGAACGTGTCTTCTTTCCTGTCCAATCGTGACACTGCACAATATTGTACAGGCCTCCTGTTCTGTCAGGATTTCTGTATTGCCGTCAGGGCCTCACGTAGCACCTGTAGCAGGTGCTGTTTCCGGATGTTGGGATACATATCCACAAATTCTAACTCTAGCGCCCTCCACTCATGGGCACTCTCTCTGGACGCGTGTACTGCCTGGCTGAAAATGCTCTTAGCATCCAGCATATTGAAGATATTGAATGAGTCCCCAAATGCAGACGCTTCCTTCGAAATCAGTGATGGACAGCGTGAGGTTAGCTTGCCCTCTGGGCTGGAGGGGTGGCCGTAATGGGAGATTGCAATTCTCAAATTCAGGATTCCCAGCCCCTCCTGTGATTTACCCTTTGGGTACAGTGATGCTGAGGGGGGTCGTTTCACTCGCTCGCCTTTGAGGGTGGGCAGCCTGTGCCATGTGTGTGGTATTTCGTACTCTGTGCTTTTTTCTCCGATCAGCTGCATGATTTTGGGATATGCTCGCAGTGGCGACTCGTGGCACAGATGTATTCTATACCCTGGTGCCTCCAGGAGGTGTTTTTGAAAGAGGCTCGCCCACCAAACCGGGCATAATACCCACACAGACCCCGGATTTTTATCCACCTTGGTGACTCTGAAACCCTTCAATTCCTCTGTGGCGCTCCTCAGTGTGGTGGCACTGATTTGTTTGTGTGTGTTGGTTTCCGGTTGGGCATTTTCCACCCTGCCTCGACGGCCAAGCTCAAAGCTGCATACGCAGCGTCAGGCTTAGTCACCCCAGGAATCTGGGACAGCGACGCAGAAACATTTTTGTGCATGATCTCAGCCGCCCCCAGCGGCGAGTTTAGTGCCTTTTGTTTCATACATTGTCGGAGGGTGTGCACAGTGTCTGCCGTGAAGCGCTGTTCAATACCTGGGCTGTCCTGTCTCCAGACATAATGTCCCACGGGGTCAGGACAGCATTGGAGCAAGGCACACAACCCGCTAGGGGGGGCCTAATGCGTTGTCAACCCCATATGCCGTAAGGCATGATAACCCGAGGGGGGGGCCTAAAAGCACGTCGGTTTTTAAGTGTGCTATTGTCGGAGATGGGTGAGCACTATGCTAGGCTTGACATGGTGCTAAGGCCAACGACCCGAATAGGGGCCTAAGTACACAGCTTCCCTGCGCGTTAAGGCCGGGAACTCCTCGAGCAGGCCCAAATGCATCATGGGTGCCCGCATGCATTTCAGATTTTTTTTACCTTTACCATCCTAACTCCCCTATGCTATACCATGCTAAACCCTCCTAACAGGGTATATCCGCTATTGACATTCCCATGTGTCACGCAACGAGAGAGCAACACTCACGTCACTCCTAGGGTCTTGCTCCTCACCAGGGTCTGCATGACCTTGCCCTATTCTGCACAGTTTCCACACAAAATAGAAAAAGGCTCCTTCACACAAACCCTTGCAATACCCAACTCCCAAGTACAATCCAAATCCAAATTCACACTGCGGGATTTTGTTCAACACGCCGCTTGTCTCACGGTGCACACGGAGACACGGCGGTGGGCATGTACAAGAATTGCACCAAAGAGGAAGCCCTGAAATTGGCATATGAACACATATCAGGCAAAGTTGGGGAAAGATGGAAACATACACAATCACAGCCATAGACCCCTCATTCCCTGGACTCAGGACCTCCCCTTGACTTGCCAACATGATGCCCTGAACCAAGTCAAATAAGATGGCTGAATGTCATGTGTCAAAAGTCACTACACAAACCCCAAAAATGTGTTCCCTCCCAAGCCTCCCAATCCTAGCCCAATGGGGGGGTGGCGTATCATGGCCTAGACTAGCACTCAGGACCATGCCCTACCCTGACATAACCTTGGTTGAACTTGGGGTCGATTGGGCTTGGAGAACTGCCCCATGAAGATGACCTCATAACCTAGCAAAATCAGGCAAATCACACCATAATGCCCAAAATTTAATTATATACTCAAAAATGCATACGGCAAATATTCAAATGCTCCATGCATGTGTCAAAGCGGAAAGTAGTATACAGAGGTGATATAGACCAAGGGTCCCTGCCCAAGAATGCCCCATCATTAACCCCTCCGGTTACGTACATGACATGCTTCACAAGTCAACTCATGAATTTGAGACCTAATTCTGTGAAGCCTCGTGTGCCACGCCAAAGTGACCACGTGATCCGGCATATGGTGAGGTACAACACCGAATCATATGCCAACATATAATAAAGAAGGTCCCTACCAGGACCGGCCCCCGCTGTGCCCCTTCCGCCTGTTACCCCTGCTGATTTACTCCGGATCAACGATTGCATTCCTCAAAATCCAAGGTCCAAAATCCAAAAATATAGAAAATAAAATCCTCCTTCAACCCTGAACAGCAACCAGATCCCACAAATACAGCAATAATCCAATCCACTCTGCGGGCTTCCGTTCAGCACACCGGTTATCTCACGGTGGCGGGCATGTACAAGAATTGCACCAAGAGTAAAGCCGTGAAATTGGCATATGAACACAAATAAAGCAACGTTGGGGAGAGATGGAAACTAACAAATTCACAGCCATAGACCCCTCATTCCCTGGACTCAAGACCTTCCCTTGACTCACCAACATGATGCCCTGAACCCAGTCAAATAAGATGGCTAAATGCCATGTGTCAAAAGTCACTTCATAAACCCCAA
Organism: Eutreptiella sp. 'Long Island Sound 2002'; assembly: GCA_964036045.1. Classification (NCBI taxonomy): domain Eukaryota; phylum Euglenozoa; class Euglenophyceae; order Eutreptiales; family Eutreptiaceae; genus Eutreptiella; species Eutreptiella sp. 'Long Island Sound 2002'. Next base: position 140,734,713 of record OZ038382.1, read on the forward strand.
AAATGTGTTCACTCCCAAGCCTCTAAATCCTAGCCCAATGGGGGAGGTGGCGTGTCATGGCTTAGGGTGGCCCTCAGGACCATGCCCTACCCTGACATAACCTTGGTTGGAGTTGGGATCGCTTGGGCCTGGAGAACTGCCCAATGAAAATGACCTCACAACCTAGCAAAATCAGGCAAAATACACCATAGTGCCCAACGTTCAATTATATACTCAAAAATGCATACGGCAAATGTTGAAATGCTCCATGCATGTGTCAAACCGGAAAGTAGTATACCACGCCCATATAGACCAAAGGTCGATTCCCAAGAGGACCCCCTCATTGACTCCGAAACCCCTCCAATTATGTACATGACATGCTTCACAAGTCAGCTCATGAGTTTGAGACCTGATTTTTTGAGGCCTCGTGTGCCAAGCCAAAGTGACCACCTGATCCAGCATGTGGTGAGGTACAACACTGAAGCTTTTGCCAACATATAAGCAACATACCATAGTTCACTGATCTCTAGGCACTTTACTGTTAGCCGACCAGTTCAGTACATAAACCACAAAAATGAGCATAAAATGAGGTCAAAAACATGCAAATAATGCCAAATTCAAGATAATTACAATAGTATATACCTTCGCTCACCCATGGTATCAACCTATGATTCAAAACACAATTGAATGGGACCATTTGCGAACAATCCCCCCACCTGGATCCTGGTATGGACGCATGAGGACACCTTCGAACCTACTCCCAACACGCACCATGAAAACGGGAAAATTGATAATGGCACTTGTGGGTCGCTCTGTAAGCCCTCCCACATGCACCATATGAGCGGTAGACTTAGTCTAGCGCTATGGAGTTCACCATTGTGACATGGGCGAAGCCCTTGCCACGTATGACTCCATATATCTTCCTACAAACGGAGATATATAACATGGGCGTGAGCATATCGAAGCACATACCATGCATATAACACATACCCTCAAAAGTGGCTCCCACCATGATATGCCATGACCTTCCATGGACATAACTTCACGTTAAAAATACGTGGGAACCCAATGGAAGTTGCTATGCAACCCCAACACTCATGCGTTACACTCGAAAGTCGCATTAAAATATTCGGTTGCACGGTCCAAGAGTTATATATCACTTTCCACTCCCTTGATGCTTATCCCTTGTTATACCGGGCATGTGTACACACCAAACACGATTGATGCTTCCCCAATTAAGTCGATTGTACCACAATTCTCGAAATTGATATTCCTCGCCGTGAGCCGGAGATATGACCTTTCAAAGTGGTCTCACGAATCAATTTTGTTTTGCCTATATCTCAGAGCAAAACGAAGGACACAACAAAAAGAAGGGTGATTCGTGATCGGGGAAAAGTGTAGGACCACTCGAGATTCATCATATCAAGTGCGGCGATGTCGAAGTCGAAAATCCGATTATGGAAGTCTGAAAAAATTGGATTACCTTTGCGAGTTAGTAATATGAGAATTGCGGAAGCAACGAACCCTTTACTGATGAAATCTGACCCTTCATCGCGGTTTCCGCCAAAATATCTGTAAATACCAGTTAACCATTCGGTTACCGCAAAATCGCGAGCCAACTGACAGTCGCCGATACATTGACGATCAGAACGGAAGGCTGAAGAAATAACGGAAACATTATGATAAGAAAACCCTGTTGATTCCTGATATTCTGATATATAGATCTCCGCTGGCGGCGCCTCAGTACTGAATATGGCCGCTCATAGCTGGAATGGCCAAACCTATCACACTCTCACATCGGGTTAGGTCAGGTGGATGGGAGGGTATGATATCAGCCAATGGCGGCTTGCCGACACATAGATACACACCCCAAGTGACCCCAAGATCGCCTCGGGGGTCGAGACCGGCTTCACCCCCCTTCTCAGAGCGCTGTTACCGCTCGGAAGTCATTGAAGAGAGGACGGGAGGACCCCAATGGGCTCCAATCCCCCCCCCCAATGTCCCAAGGACACATGGAGGCCCCACACACGTCGTAGGCGTCCCCCACGGAAGGGGTGAGGACACTGATAATTGGTGCCCTACGCCATATCCGGTCTCCTCTTGATCTACAACATGGACCAAGGGGATCAAAGATAGAGAAACGTCGTCGATCGATCTAAATACGGATACCACGATGAAATATATACGTGGAGATCGAGTGAAGGAGGTATATGGCCAATCAAGGCCCAAAAATTCCCCGGATGAACGCCCTCACTTGTCTCCCAGGCACAGAAACAAACAAAGATGCCAAGGGGGATCCATTACGGTGCTACTGCAGGCACCACATGGACCAACACATCCTTGACATCCAAAGAAATGCTCTTTTTCTTCAGGTAGTCCATCCAGACCGTGGTGTACCTCGGCACGAAACTGCTCGGAGGCTCCCACGAATCCCTGGATGCGGCGAGTCCCTTCCAACGGACTTCATAAAGCCTACCCCCAGGCGCCCCCGGGTCCGGCTTGTGCGCCAGGATCCTCTCAGCGGTGAAGTCGTCGTCCTCACCCTCGTCGTCCGAGTCCACATCGCCGGCCGTGAACTCGAAGGTGACAGGACGTCCGCTGGGGTCTGGTGCTCGGGGACGAAGCTGGGTATGGTCGCGGTCCAGGATCTTGTTATCCCCCACACGAACCGCATACACATCCTGCCCGACCCTCCGCACGATTACCCCCGGCACATACCAAGACGCCTGCCGATGCCTGGACAGGACATCCTTGTGGTACCACTCCACCAACACGGTGTCTTGGAGAGCATACTTCTGGACTTTTCCCTGCTTGAAGTACTTGGCCCTCTTGTCATGCTCGTCCTGAAGTGCCTTGCACACCCTGGCCGCCGTGTCGTCCGCCTCAGCCATCATGGCGTTCGCATCCCGGGCCACTTTGCCATGGTTCAACCACGGGAGAGTGCGTGACACTCGATCCCGTAGGAACAGGATGCGATGGGGCGACAGTCCAGTGGGCCCCGGAAGGTCGTGATACGCTTGGAGTACCCTCCACAGCGAATTGTACCAATTCTGGCCCGGTTCGTCGATGTGCAGCTGGCGGAACTTCTCGAACATCTGCTGCCCGGCCACCTCAGCCCGGCCATTTGACCGGCTGTGGTATGCCACGGTCTTGGCGTGCCGAATCCCCATGTGCTTGCACATCGTCTTGAACCACGTCCCCACGAATTGACTGCCCCGATCACTGCAGATGACAGCTGGGACATCGAAAATCGTCAGGCAATGCCTGATCATGGCATTAACGACGGTCTTGGCCTGCAGCCCCACTCCATGCTTGTCCTTCTTGTCTTTCTTCTGGGACTTCTTGTCCGGGACTGCCACGATATACCCGTGTCCCTGTCCACCGCCAGGATGACACAGTCGTAGGTCTCTCGGTCCACGGTGACCTCAGGCATGGCGAACACATCCATGGCCACGGACCGCATAGGGGCCTCCGGTATAGCCGTATACACCGGGTTGCCCGCTGTGGAGTGGTTGGGGCTCTTCGTGGCCCGACACACGGCACAGTCGCTGCAGTACTTGTCCAGGAGGGCGTAGTACCCCGGTGGGAACTTGAAGCGCCACTCCAGGTCCTGCTGCATCTTGTCCCGACCAGGATGCATGAGCTGGGCGTTATGCCAGTGGTCAATGAGCTCCTCCATTCGATTCTCAGGGACCAATAGCTTTTCCTTGAGGAACAGCTTGTCCCCATCCTCGGTCAAGCCCTCGGGCCATTCGTCGTCGGACGGGGCGCTCACGGCATTCCAGTACTTGCTCCAGTGCTCGGATGCCGCGTAGTCATCCGACCAGTCCTCTGTGAGCACCGACCTGACTAGCTCTACAGGGGCCACCATCCATTGCTCGAGGGTTTCATCTTGAATAGCTTGGACGCGGTGGCCCGGAACTTGGCCAGGTCCGTACAGTTTGCCATCACCACAAAGCACTTGACCCCCTCTTGCTCCATGGCCTTCTCCATCTCGATGATGCGCTTGGCCTCCTCAGTCTCCTCGGCGTCCCCATGGCTGGATATGTCCATCCACACCTTGCCCGCGGGGTAGGCCCATCGACTGAGGCAATATGCCACAGTGTTGTCCTTGCCCGGGACGTATACGACGCTGAGGTCGAACTTGGCAAACGTCTCGTGCCACCGGGCCCACCTTGCCGCCAGTCCCGGGGGGGTGTCGACGTGCTCCTTGTGCCAGCTCTGCAAGGACTGATTGTCCGTGCAAACCACCACCGGTTGCAGTCCGATGTGGCCAGACCACTTCCTGAGCGCACAAACAATGGCGTACGTCTCATTCTCCCTCGCGGTCCAGGTGCGGCGTTGGCCCTCGGCCAGGATTCGACTCCAAAACACCACGGGTACATGCGACCCGTCGTCCCGGATCTGCTCTAGGACTGCCCCTACAGCATAGTCCGAGGCGTCCGTCCGTAGCATAAATCCTCTGTCCGGGTCCACCAGGAATAACCCCAGCTGCCCCAAGAGTGGCTCCTTCAGGCGGCTGAACGCATCTTCGGCCTCAGGGGTCCAGGCAAGCTTCTTCTTGCTCCCCTTCCGGCCATCGAACTTCCCCACCTGCAGCATCTTGTGCAGCGGCCCCGAGAGTTCTGCATACATCCGGACATAGCCCGAAAAGTAATTGCAGAACCCCATGAAGGACCGGAGTTCGCTGATGGTCTGGGGCTTCTCCCAGTAGTGCAGGGACGCCAGCTTCGCAGGCATGGGACGGCGTTGCCCATGACCAACCACGTGACCCGCGAACTCCACTTCTTTCACGAAGAGTGAGGCTTTAGTGGGCTTGCACACCATGTTGTGCTTGTCCAATTCGCTGAGCACCCGGCGCAGATCTTTCTCATGCGTGTCGATGAGCTCGTCCTCAGTCATGTTCTCCGTGCCGGACCCGATGATGATGTCATCAACGAAGGGATCGGCACAGTCCCGGACAGGACCGAGTAGGTCCTCCATCATGCGCTGGAAAGCGGCGTTGCCATTCTTGGCGCCCATAGGCACCACTTTCCACTGCATGGGCCCCAGCAGCGTCGACATCGCTGTGCAGGGCCTTGAGTCCGGGTGTAGCGGCATCTGGTGATAGCCGTGTTTCAGGTCTAACACCGTGAAAATCCGCTTTTTCTGTTGCTTTTGGAGGATGGAGTCGATCAGGGGAAGCGAGTACGAGTCGTGCTCGGTCTGCTTGTTCAAACCTCTGTAATCAACCACCAACCTCCACTCGCCCTTCTCCTTCTTGGGCACAATGAAGGCTGGGCTGGCCCACTCACTGTCGGAGGGTTCGATCAATCCCCGCTCAATGAACTCGGCCAATAGCTTCTTCATGGCCTCGGCCCGATCGCCCTGAAGTTGGTAGTCCCGATGACGATAGATCTTGGGGTTGGGCTTCAGCTTGATCTTCCCTGTACCAAACCTCCCACGATCTGGAGGGTTCTTGTTGGCGACGCCACTGAATAGCCGCGGATAGGCATTGATCAGCCTCTCTTTCAGCTCGGCGACCTTCGGGTTCCCCTGGGCCCCTTCAGCCGCTTGCTTCGGTATTGATACAACCGAACGCACTGCGGTGTAGGCCTCTTCCGGGTCCGAATCCGACTTATCCTCGTCCGATATGCCGTCTTCATCGTCGTGGGGCATGCATCCCACCGATAATCTTCGAACATTTGCGGCATTGGGCTGGTTCTTGTCGCTCTCGGCACCCATTCTTGGAAAATCCCATGTCGGCGGGTCCAACCCAACCGGACCATCATATTGGTCCGCGATGTGATCCATGAACCTCGCCACGAACTCATCCTTCTCGTACTTGCCGGTGACCAACATCTTGTCATCCCACCAATGCGGAGATGTGAGCATGGCCGGCCTCTTCTTGGCTGCCACACGGTCGTGCATCCCCATCCGGATCTAGTTGACGACGTTGTCGATCTCGGCGTGGGACGGGACGTCAATGCCATCGATGGGCTGATCAGTCCCCTCCTTGGGCTCAAACATGACCTTCATGGGCACCGCCTCCACCGTGGGCTGAGCTTGCGCCCCATCCACCAGAAAAGCCTTGGTACCCCACGCTTGACCCGGGGTGGGCATTGATACACCCTTGGTGTCGATGAACAACTCCTCCTCTGGCCCCAATGACATCTCGTTCAGGGTGATGGAGTCCAGCGTCGACTTGAGACCCTCCAGCGGACATGGGCTGGATCGTATCCCGGTTATGACCAGGATTCCCTTCGCCCTATCCGCGACGATCTTCTCCATCGTACGTCTGGTATTGTCCAGGGAGCCATGCCAATACATGGGCCCCCACTCTTTCAAACCCCAATGCCTATGCCAGGCTGAGTCTCCTCGATGCCAATGCCTCCTACACTTCCGCAAAACTGGGGCATCCCGGGAGGAGGAAACGTCCGTCTCGGGCGCTTCGGCTCCCAGTGTCTGGATCATCCTGGCATACACCTGCGACGCCATTCCATACTCCGTGATCTGAACTCCACGGTCTCCTCTGGACTTGGCACCCACAGCTTACACCGCTTGGATGATCCGATCCTCTTCCTCAGCATTCCATTCGGATGATCCGCATGCATAGTCCGTGGACAGCCATGTGAGGCATTCATCATCCTCCCGGACCAGCGTTGCACAATGGGGAAGGGCTCCAATGGCGTTTGCCACCATGAAGTCATACCCCATGATCATATCCCAATCTGTAATGTCGGCCACATAGAAGTTCCCAGATAGAGTGCTTCTCTTCGCCAGATCAGGGTTGTTCAAGCGCTCATGTTCCCAGAATTCCATACTGATGGTGGCCTCATGGGTGCCCCCACCCATGATCTCTCCGTTGGCGACCTTCAGGCGGACCGGTCTCCGGCTGGGCTGCAGGAGTTCCTCCTTGAACAACTTTCTCCGGACCAGGCTCACCTGGGCACCCGTATCCACCAACACATCCACAACCTTCTCCTCTTGTCCGCACCGTACTCGCACTTTCAAGTGCAACTGCCGCTCGTCACCATGAGGTGTATGGACGACTCTCATGGCATGCAACTCTAGCACGTCCGGGTGCATCAGGACTTCAAGGGTATGGTCACCGATGGTGTAGATCTTGGACTGGTCCTGCCCATCCACGGGGCTCTCCGTGGTCGCTCCTTCCTTCTTGCCATGTCCCGTACCCGAATGTACTTCCCTTGGCAGGGCGCTCCAGGGGTTGGGAGTGGCGAAACTCAGTGGTTTTGGCTCTTCTGGAGCATTCTTTGGCACCCGATGTGCCTTCGCTTTCTCTGGGATTCCACTGATTTCCGGAGGAGAGACCTCCGAGGTCCCACTCCCGTGGGGGCTCCTCTAGACTTGACTTCCCGCAGCCCCTTCCGGCTGCGATCCGCCAGGACTTTGTCCACCACGTTGCTGGGCTTTGAGTTCCTCCAACGTCCTCAACATGTCCTCAGCAACCTCCTCCATCGACCTCACTCGTCGGTCTTGGCCAGGTCCACCACCATAGCCTCGTCCTCCGCCTTTTCCTTGGCCTTTGCCTTGGCCTTTTCCCCCGTCTCCGCCCTTCGCCTTCCAATCGGAAATCCGCTGCTCCTTGGGCTTCTTGTCGGGATGGGCGGCGAAGTAGGCCTTCTTGTCCGCCTCATACACCTTGCACTTACGGTGGCCGTGTGCATGGTTGTTCCCCTTGCCATAACAGACCCAGCACCCGTTGTGCTGAGACCTGTACTCCCGGAACGAGAGCGGTGGGTTCCCGATCCTCCTTGGCTCTTTGCCCTTCTTGGGTCCCACCCGGCTCAATCTGGACCGATCCTGCCCCTGTTCCCTCACGTTGTGCGCCACAAACGCGAAGGAATGGGCCTCCTCGTGATCCTCCCGGGACCAGTGGTCTTGGCCACTTCCACTACCATCCTCCGCGGAGTTGGCCGTGTCCTCCTGGATCTCCTGATGATGGCGGTCTTCTCGGTGGCCTCGTTGTCCATGACCATGTCGATCCTGCACGTGGGCCTCGTTCTTCGCATTGAGCTTCAATTCCACCGTGATGTACGTCACGATCTCGTCCAGGCTCATGCGGGCGAAGATGACCTGCATCCCCAGCGGCTCCCCGCGTCTCCACTCAACGTTGTTGAGGCGCAGCAACCTTTGCTCCAAATACCTCCACGTACACGGCGTTCTTCAGTCCCAACATCCGGTTGGGCTCGCCCAGGTTCCTCCTGAAGAACTCCATGATACCCGCATGGGTATCCTCCGCCGCCATGATCCTCACCGCCACGCGCTTCTTCGCTCTCTTCTTTTCCTCGTCCTCCACCCTCCTCTTCCAGTGGCCGGGGAGGACGTCCTTCAGCAAGTGGCGGATCTCGCTGGACTCGTTCCAGTCCTCAACCAGCCTGAGGCTCCGTCGGTACTTCCGCAGGTACCGGTTCCACTCCCGGACCCGCAACTCACCGCGGTCCAACTGCAGCGGGATGGACCACAAGTCCTCCAGCTTCTGGTTCGGAGCGTCCACCCGCTCCTCATCCTCCAGCCACTGGAGGCAGGCTTGCTCCGTACGGATCAGTCCTTCCCGGATCTGATCCCGCAGCTCCTCCTTCAGGTCCTGCGCCAGCCGGTGTGGGAATGTCCGGCATACCCACTTGTCCCGCGGCGCTCCCCACATCTCACCGACGACCTTCTCGGCAAAGTCCTCCCAATCCAGGATGAAGTCATCCAGGTTGGAGGGGTTGCAATCGTAGTAGGGGATTTTGATTCCCCTGAGGTCGTCAATCCTGATGGCGTCTCCGACGTCCCCAGCCACCACTCCACCGAGACGGATAACACCTGTGGCCGGGGGGTGTGGGTACACTCCCGGTACATCCCTCTCCTCCATGGAGTGCGGTCCAGCTGGGCCTAAACCCATAGGGTTTGGAATGCGGGAAGGACTTGCTCCATCGGCCGTCCATATCCCCGTAATTGGATCCTTCGCCCACAGGTTTCCGCTTGGATGACCTCGACCATGTCCGTCGGCGCTTCCCATCGTTCGCCTCTGCATGGTCTGGCTCTGGATCTCCTCTTCCGCATAAACTGCATTGGCAGTCGTAGTGATCGGTAGATCCTGGGCGGCATGGGACATCTGTACCGTCAGGCTCCTCGGGTCCGTGGTTACGTGCCCTTCCCGCATGGACCCAGCCGGTGCCGTGTGATCCCCGAGCATTGTGGATTCGCTGAACATGGGAACAAACGGCAGCGCACCCGGGTCAACACGCGGAGGCGCGTAGGGTGCCTCTGCCGGACCGCCCATGGGTTTACCCATGGCGCTCCGGAGGGTCTTAACCCGCTCCAGCAGCTCTGCCGCTGCTGGCTTTGTCGGAAGATCCGGACCTGAGGCGAGGGGCTGTAGCTCCTCTAGCCTTTTCAGGCGTCCCGACATGTCCTCCACAAGGTGGAGGAGGCTGTGCACCACTCGCTGCTGCTTCTCCAGGGCCAGCTCCAGATTCTCCCGGTATCGGTCCCGTTCCGCTCGCAGCTCCTCCATGTGTTTCTCCGCGGCCGACTGGTCATCCAGGATCCTGGCGACATCCTCCTCTAGGCCGTCCCTCGCGTTGTCCAGGCTGTCGAGGCGGTGCACGATGGCTTCCATCCCCATCTTTGGGTACTTGCCCATGAGGAAGGACACGTGCTCGCAGTGGCACTCAGCTTGCTTTCCACCTGATCTGGCGCATCCCGCGGTTCCCGGCGCCTCGGACTCATCGCCCATGGGCGTATCGCCCACGGCGTCCATCTCTGGTCCCGTGTGCCGGGGCACAGGCGCCGTCCTGGCCCTGGCTGGCCTCTCCAAGCCCTCGGCGTCGTGCTTCAGGGCAGGCTCGGGGGCCGTATGCGCCCTGGCGGTCAGCGCGGACATCTCCTCCGACTCCGAGGGGAGACAGGTCTGATAGCCATCGGAGTGCCCCTCGGATTTCCACAGCCTGACCGGGCTGGGGTCCGTATCCATAGCCCTGGCGTCCCCTGCCGCGGGCTTGGGTGACCCGCCCTTTCGGTAGCACCAGGCTCGTCCTCCACTGCTGCCTGAATGGCAGGCCTCGTCAGAGTCCTCCGCGGCGGAGCGGAGGTTGCATGCCTTTCGGCAGCGACGCTCACACATGGAGACCAGGTCCTCCATGTCGAGTCCTCCTCTTCCCGAACGTCGTACTTCTCTTCGGGCTTCAACTTCCAGAGTTCGCCATGCTCCCGAACGCCTCGGTTCTTCTCTGCCTCCAATCTCCGGCCTGGTCTCCACCGAGTCCACGATACGCACCCGGGGCGTACTTGGGCAGGGCTCATAGGGGCCCAAGTCCCCGGGTCGGCGGTAGGTAGGGGCAGCAGGTACGCCTCTGCTACCATAAAGAAGGTCCCTACCAGGACCGGCCCCCGCTGTGCCCCTTCCGCCTGTTACCCCTGCTGATTTACTCCGGATTAACGATTGCATTCCTCAAATTCCAGGGTCCACAATCCGAAAATATAGAAAATAAAATACTCCTTCAACCCTGAACAGCAACCAGATCCCACAAATACAGCAATAATCCAATCCACTCTGCGGGCTTCCGTTCAGCACACCGGTTATCTCACGGTGGCGGGCATGTACAAGAATTGCACCAAGAGTAAAGCCCTGAAATTGGCATATGAACACAAATAAAGCAAAGTTGGGGGGTGATGGAAACTAACACATTCACAGTCATAGACCCCTCATTCCCTGGACTCAAGACCCTCCCTTGACTCACCAACATGATGCCCTGAACCCAGTCAAATAAGATGGCTAAATGCCATGTGTCAAAAGTCACTTCATAAACCCCAAAAATGTGTTCACTCCCAAGCCTCCAAATCCTAGCCCAAAGGGGGAGGTGGCGTGTCATGGCCTAGATTGGCACTCAGGACCATGCCCTACCCTGACATAACCTTGGTTGGAGTTGGGATCGCTTGGGCCTGGAGAACTGCCCCATGAAAATGACCTCACAACCTAGCAAAATCAGGCAAAATACACCATAGTGCCCAATATTCAATTATATACTCAAAAATGCATACGGCAAATGTTCAAATGCTCCATGCATGTGTCAAACCGGGAAGTAGTCTACAAGGGTAATATAGACCAATGTCGATGCCCAAGAATATCCCATCATTGACTCCGAAACCCCTCCGGTTATGTACATGACATGCTTCACAAGTCAACTCATGAGTTTGAGACCCAATTTTCTGAGGCCTCGTGTGCCAAGCCAAAGTGACCACATGATCTGGCATATGGTGAGGTACAACACCGAAGCATATGCCAACATATAGGCAACATACCATAGTTCACAGATCTCTAGGCACTTTACTGTTAGCCGACCAGTTGAGCACATAAAACACAAAAATGAGCATAAAATGAGGTCAAAAACATGCAAATAATGCCAAATTCAAGATAATTACAATAGTATATACCTTCGCTCACCCATGGTATCAACCTATGATTCAAAACACCATTGCTTCGGACCATTTGCAAACAATCCCCCCACCTGGATCCTGGTATGGACGCATGAGGACACCTTCGAACCTACTCCCAACACGCACCATGAAAATGGGAAAATTGATATTGTCGCTTGTGGGTCGCTCTGTAAGCCCTCCCACATGCACCATATGAGCGGTAGACTTAGTCTAGCGCTATGGAGTTCACCATTAGGACATGGGCGAAGCCCTTGCCAAGTATGACTCCATATATCTTCCTACAAACGGAGATATATAACATGGGTGTGAGCATATCGAAGCACATACCATGCATATAACACATACCCTCAAAAGTGGCTCCCACCATGATATGCCATGCCCCTCCATGGACATAACTTCACGTTAATAATACGTGGGAACCCAATGAAAATTGCTATGCAACCCCAACACTCATGCGGTACACTCCAAAGTCGCATTACAATATTCAGTTGCACCGTCCAGGAGTTATATATCACTTTCTACCCTCTTGACCATTATCCCTTGTTCTGTCAGGCCTGTGTACACACCAAAGACGATTGATGCTCCCCAAATTTAGTTGAGACCGAGGCAGTTCTAACACAAGTCTCGAAATTGATATTCCTCGCCGTGAGCCGGAGATATGACCTTTCAAAGTGGTCGCACGAATCAATTTTGTTTTGCCTATATCTCAGAGCAAAACGAAGGACACAACAAAAGGAAGGTTGATTCGTGATCAGAGAAAAAAGTAGGACCACTCGGGATTCGTCATATCAAGTGCGGCGATGTCGAAGTCGAAAATCCGATTCTGGAAGTCTGAAAAAATTGGATTAACTTTGCGAGTTTGTAATATGAAAATTGCGGAAGCAACGAACCCTTTACTGGTGAAATCTGACCCTTCATCGCGGTTTCCGCCAAAATATCTGTAAATAACAGTTAACCATTCGGTTACCGCAAAATCGCGAGCCAACTGACAGTCGCCGATACATTGACCATCAGAACGGAAGGCTGAAAAATTACGGAAACATTATGATAAGAGAACCCTGTTGATTCCTGATATTCTGATATATAGATCTCCGCTGGCGGCGCCTCAGTACTGAACATGGCCACTCATAGCCAGAATGGCCAAACCTATCACCCTATCACATCGGGTTAGGTCAGGTGGATGGGAGGGTATGATATCAGCCAATGGCGGCTTGCCGGCACATAGATACACACCTGAAGTGACCCAAAGATGGCCAGGGGGGTCCGAACCGGCTTCAATAAGCAACATACCATAGTTCAGAGATCTCTAGGCACTTTACTGTTAGCCGACCAGTTGAGCACATAAAAGACAAGAATGAGCATAAAATGAGGTGAAAAACATGCAAATAATGCCAAATTCAAGATAGTTACAATGGTATATAACTACCCTCACCCATGGTATCAACATATGATTCAAAGCACAATTGCTTGTGACCATTTGCAAACAATCCCCCCACTTGGATCCCCACATGGACGCATGGGGACACCTTCGAACCTCCTCCCAACACGCACCATGACAATGGGAAAATTGATAGTGGTGCTTGTGGGTCGCCTCGTAAGCCCGCCCACATGCACTATATGAGCAGTAGACTTGATCTAGCGCTATGGAGCTCACCATTGTGACATGAGCAAAGCCCTTACCACGTATGACTCCTACAAACGGAGATATATAACATGGGCGTGGGCATATCGAAGCACATACCATGCATATAACACATACCCTCAAAAAGTGGCTCCCACCATGATATGCCATGCCCCTCCATGGACATAACTTCACGTTAAAAATACGTAGGAACCCAAGGAAAGTTTCTATGCAACACCAATACTCATGCGGCACACTCGAAAGTCGCATTAAAATAATTTCCTTGCACGGTCAAAGAGTTACATGTCACTTTCTACCCCCTTGACCATTATCCCTTGCTACACCGGGCATGTTTACACATCAAAGGCGTTGCACGCTCCTTAAATGAAATTGAGACCAAGGCAGTAACAACCCAATTCTCACCCAAATTGGTATTCCTCGCCGTGAACCGGAGATATGACCTTTCAAAGTGGCCTCATGAATCAATTTTGTATCTCCTTTATCTCCAAGAAAAACGGAGGGCATAACCAAAGGAAGGTCGATTCCTGATCGGGGAAAAATGTAGGGCCACTCGAGATTCATCATATCAAGTGCGGCGCTGTCGAAGTCGAAAATCCGATTCTTAAAGTGTGAAAAAATCAGATTAATTTTGCGAGTGTATAACCTGAAAATTGCGGACGCAACGAACCCTTTACTGATAAAATCTGACCCTTCATCGGGGTTTCCGCCAAAATATCTGCAAATAACAGTTAACCAATCGGTTAACGCAAAATCGCGAGCCAACTGACTGTCGCCGACACATTGACGATCAGAACAGAAGGCGGAAAAAATACGGAAACATTATGATAAAAAAAACCCTGTTGATTCCTGATATTCTGATATATAAATCTCAGCCGGCGGCGCCTCGGTATTGAATATGGCTGCTCATCGCTGGAGTGGCCAATCCTATCACACCTTCACATCAGGTTAGGTCAGGTGGATGGGAGAGTATGATATCAGCCAATGGCGGCTTGCCGGCACATAGATACACACCCCAAGTGACCCAAAAATGGCCACGGGGGTCCGAACCGGCTTCAAAAGCTGGAGCGCACGGTGCTTTTGGTGGGAATCGGTTGACGGGGGAGGAGAGGACATATGCCGGATACCAGCCGTGAGTGGAAGGGCTTTCACCTCGGCAAAGGACACATTCACTTTTTTCTCCTTGTTGTACTTGACCCACTCCTCAGTGAGATGGTGTACAAAGGTCCTGGTGTGTTCCCACTTTTCCTCGGCATGTCCTGAATACTTAACCCTCCACTTCATCACTTTGCGGTGCCGCCTACCGAACCCTTGGTGTCCAGTGATGCGCTCGAGGACCCTTTGGTCGTCCTCAACCAAATTACCCACATCCCTTTTGGCCCAGAGGCTTAACCGCTTCCCGGTGTGTTTCGCGAGGTAGGGCTTGAGAGGGGCACTGCTGAGCACCGTCAGGACATCATTGAGGTACAAAATGTTGTACACTCTGTCCGACACCACTTCCATTACCTACAAGGGGCCCTGCTAGATTCGTTTGATTTTTACTGCACTGGACTTGTCATCAATATCACACTGGAACCACTGGGGAGGATGCTTTTTCAGGAATTTTGCCTCCTTCTTCTTATGCAGTGCAGTCAATTTGGACTGGACATGCATACCTTCCTCAACAAATCGGTCAAAAACATTTTCAGCGTCCTCAGCCCCATCAAACTCATCTACCATTCGCTACATAACTAAAAGCAACAGGTTCGCGGCCAAACAGCAGCCTATGTGATGACAACCCGCTGATAGCCCCTGGGAGGTCATGCAGGCCCCAGAGTGCTTGTGGGAGCAGTTGCGGGCAGGCCTCACGCCTGCTTTGTTCCGATACATTGCGCAGCGTCTTGGTGACAGTGTGCACTGCCCTCTCAGCCCTACCATTGCTGCTCCGTCGATCCATTTCCGTGCTACATTGCTCAACTCCCGAAAGGGTGAACAAGGAGTTCCAAAATTTGCCACTTACAACGCCGTCATTGTCAGCGGTAATGTCCTTTGGCAAGCCCATGAGGAACACACCCCGCTCCAGAAAGGGCTGTGCGGCTTTATCAGCTTTGAGCCCTCTTTTACAGCAAGGCAGGGCCAACGCGTAGCCTGTAAGCCTGTCATCAGTCACCACGAGGTATTTACATTTTTCACCGCGAAACCTTGTTGCCTGTAATTCCACCAAATCGATGGCAATACTGGCAAACGGGCATGTAGGTACGGGGAACAACTTTTCATTGGCCGGATGTGCGCCAGGTTGGGCTTTAGTGGTGGCACATGTGCACCCTCGGACAGATTTTTATGCCCTCTGGTGGAGCCTTCCCTGAGTAAGCGCAGTCCACGATTTGCGCTGAAAGGCCTGAACTGTCTTACTCACCCCTTGAATGTGTGTAAGTATGGACCGCCTCTATGACTTTAACCACGAGGCAGTCCGGTACCCATACACGTGTAGCGCGACAAATTTGACCGTCATGCATGCCTAGGTGGTAGTCCTGCCTGTGTAAAAAAGGTTACTTGCTCAAGGTACGTCCAGTAGGGAGTAGTACTGGAATCAGCTCTGTTGTGGGGAGTCCAATCATCGGACAGCACGGCTACAGAAGGGGAGAGATTTTTCCGCAAGAAGGCATTATTCATGGGAAGAGACTCCCTATCACATGAGAGCTTGGTAAGTGTCTGTAGTTTATGGCGTGCGTCCCGCCTTGCCTGTTTGTCTGCCCGCTTCCGCGTAGCTAAATATTTTTTGTCCGAAGGGCTGTGCTGGTCCCGCCAGCCCTTGGTAAAAGCCTCGAGTACCCATCAGACCCACCACTGGGGGTATTTCCTTCGACCGAAACCTTTGAACGAAGACTATTTCTTCGAACAAAGAAAAATTTTGAACTGTTGGAACGCCTTTGGGGTGTTTGTTTCGCTGCAAACATTGTGATAAAATGCTCAACACAGGTATTTTTGAGGGTTTGGTTTTTCGGAATCAGCCTGCAACCACCTAAATGCCCTGAAAATGTGTTTTCGAAATGTGGTGGACTTTTCTTCGAACGAACCTTCGAATGTTCAAACGAAGATATTTTTCGAAGAAAACGACGCAGCGTTTACAAATGCACATACAGGCAACAACAGAACCGCACAATCACCAGTGTCCCTGTCCAATGTAGCTTTCTCAGTCCTGGCTCACGACTCACTGCCTGACACTTGTACTGCAACATCGTCTTTGTTTTCCATATCCTCTTTGTCTCCCTCTCCGGCATCTTCTTCTTCTTGCTTGCCACCACTCTTCGTTGGCGTCTTCCTCTTCTTCTTTGGCCTCTTTGCCTTCACTCTCTTCTTCTTGGCACTTGGAGCTGGCACGCCAAGGGTTGCCGACGCCACTGCTGCCGCGTTTCGGCACTCCTCTTCTGTTGCGTAGCTTCGGGCGGCAACACAATACTACCCGACAGAATGCCACACGGCAGACTTGTAGTCTGCAGGGACCCAATAGATTGTACAGGCACGGCCCGGTTTGGTCTTCTCCTGCAGGATGTCTCTTGGTATCTCCGTTCGCCAGGGGCGCGACTTCGCAATCTAGACTCCTCTCCACGCTTATCACTGGTTCTCTTGTTGGAGGGGAAGCCATGCCCACGGCAGTGCCCCTCGATCTAGAATCTGTGTCTCCTGAGTTTCGTGTTCATTGTCATCATCTCTGGAAGGCGCCTCCTCCTCGTCATCTCCGGAAAGCGGCTCCCCCTCCTCATCTGCTTCAGTCTCTTCGAACTCCTCACTCTCCAAACTCTCACCCGGCAGCAGCTTTGCCATTTTCTTCAGAGGTTGCTTAGCCGTTGGCTTCGCTCGTGGTCTCTTCTTCGGCCTTTTTGTCTTCTTGTAAGACGAGAGAATCTCAGCAAGGTTCTTTGCCCGTCGTCCGGACACAACGGGTTGTGGATCTTTGCCCCGCACACCATCACTGGTCGTCGACGCTTCTTTTTGGTTGCCTCAGGGGAATGCAATGTGGAACCACCCTGGCTGAGATTGACCCATGTTTGCATCGACTTTGCCTTTCTTTGACCTTCTTCATGGTTTTGGAGGGCTCCAAGGACAGTCAGTGCTCGCAGAGGCTTCCTTAGCATGCGGTTCAGCAGGCCTTCGGCAGTCACAGTCGTCTCAATGCCACGACTTGGTAGCTGGGGCTTCCACCTGACGCCAACGGCGCTGGTTTGCTTTGCTGCAACCTGTGGGGAGTGGAGCGGTAAAAGACTTCGAATACAATCTTCGTTCGAAGATTCGAATGTTTGAACGAACGTTTTCTTCTTCGAACGAAGAATGGTTTACGAAGAAAGGCGTACAGGACGCATGGATGGTCAAAAGGGCTCAGCTACAAGGTAAATGTGGTACCTCCAATTCAGGAATGTCCCCTCCCATGTAGCCATGCTGCAGTCCTGCTGTGACTGCTGCCTGCAGCACCCTCTGCCACTTCAACGGTGTTGTGCTTTGCACTTGTTGTACTCCCTCACCTTGCTGCGCTCCTTCGTCCGACTGGGCTGCCTCATCACCACCCCGCGCCTGAGCGGTGACCTCGACGCCTTTCAAGCGACCCGTTGATGTCCATTTGCCCCACCCTGGGAGCTCTGAGGAGGAAAATCTGAGCATCACGGTACGGTCTTCACGCCAGCTCTCCACGGCGCCGTAGGGATGCCAAACAAGCGCAAGGAGACGTATAATCGGGGTTGGGGTGCCTTTCTTGTTCGCAACTGCGAAAGGGAGGGCAGGGGCAACCAGTGCACAAGGCAAGTCCCTCCCCACAGCCACATCCTTGCAATCGGCTGACAAACACTTTCCGAAACAGCGCCCATAGGTTGACAGGGGCGTAAGCCATGCGTACTTTGGGTCTCCGAAAATGTGCGTATTCGGATTGGGTACGGTTCTCCCTAGAGTGAGGTCAAGGTAGGGGCCAGTGACTCCGGATTCTATGATGACCTGGCAGCAAGTGTCGAACTCGGCGCTGACATCGAACACTTCGTTCACCACCCCGCAATCCGGATCATTTTCTTCTGAATCCTGGGATCCAAAATCCAGCGGGTCATCCAAACGGCGAGAAGGGGATGGTGACGGCTGGAAAACCGGTGAATGCTGCGTCGCTGGGTGCTGAGCCAGTTGTGTACTACTCTAGGAAGGTGTTCCTGGCGATGATCGTGACGCTGGGGCAGAAGTTGGGTGCGCCTGAAGCAACTCCTGAGCAGAGCGCGAAAGATTCGAAAAATATCTTCGAACGAAGATTCGAGTATTCGAACGAAAAAAATCTTCGAACGAGAGTTCGTTCGGGGATTGGAAGATTCGAACGAAGACTAACTCTGAAGGACTACAACGCATGCCTGCAGGGCCTGGAGAATAACACATACCGCCACCAGTCTTGCGACATCGACCTTGTCTTCCTTCATCAGCACCATTGAGCAGCATCGTCTCTTAAAGATACAAACAATGCAGCGTTTGGGCAAGGGATCGGGCGCGTTGTACCGTGAGCTACAATGTGGGAGTGCGTGTACAAGAAGGCGTGCTCCATGGTTTGTAGTAGAGCAGAGTGCTGGTAGTCATCTGTGGTGCTGCCCACTCTGTTTGTGAACCGCAAGTAAAAATCCTTTAGCTTATCATTCGTGGTTTCAGCCAAGTCCTGGCAGTACATCCCAAGCTCATAACGTGCCATCGCCTCTAGGATTCTGGACACATCGAAATCCAAGATTATCAGATAATGAGAATTGGTATCGGGCAAACACTGTGCGCGAAATTCCCAGGCTGCCTGCCAACAGTCCGCTGGGATGTCAATGTCGATGCGCTGATAGGTGCGATAGAGCCGTTGCATCACACCCCGCAACCTCATGACAGCCTGGTAACCCAAGTGCCCGTCGGCCAACCCCAAAACATGAGCAATACCATCCCATATACAAAAAACTCTTCGTTTCTTGTCCATCAGGTCTACAAGTTCCACCTAGCTGCCAACCACACAGAGCAATCTTCAGCATGTTATTGATAGCGTTGTGTGCTTCCCTGCTGGCGGACAGACATAGCCTTTCCAAGTATTCCCGTGGTAAAGCACGAATTCGCGTAAGCATATGAAGAACACAAATAATGGCATGGTGTCGTGGTAGTTGAAGCAGAGGATTCAAAGCGCAGCCCGGAGCTCCCTTGCAGACAGGGGTCTTGCCAAGTCGGGACACATCACTGGTGCGCGTTTTGCGCCAGTGACAGCCCAGGTACCGCCTCTTGAGAGGGTTCCAAAGGCCCAAGTTGTGAACTGACGGTATATACTAATGCTCAGTAAGTCCCCAAGAATTCTTCAAAAACGGTAAATCTCCGCTGAGCATAACACTTGCCGCACAGCGTGCGACCTTCACGACGATGGATCACCTAGTTAGGACCCGCTGCAGGACCTAGTAGCGTGCAAAGGGCAATCAAAATTTTCTTCGAAAAAGACGTTCGTTCGAAGGAGAAGCTTCGTTCGAACGGTCGGAGGTTCGAACGAAGGCAATATTTGAAGAAATAACACACCCTCAGATTCTTTTTCCAGACGCGGCGCAAGTCCTTCAGATTAGAGTCACAACAGTAGGCCAGCTCTAAAACCCAAATGTGTGCTTCATTGCGGGCTAGATGCCAATGATTTTGGATTCGAATGGTAAGCTGAGTCCAGCTTACACCCGCTACAGGATAACCATCGCCACTCACAATGAAAACCGACCCATCTTTGCTCGGCTGTAGAGTTTCATGGAGGCAAGGCTGTGTGAAAACGTAGTTGATCCAGTGATCAAACGGCGAGGAGACATTTCGGATGCCAGGTAGGTAGGTAGGTATCTTCGGGAGCTCGGGATGCCTCCTTTGACATTGCAGGAAGAAGGTCTTCCCAAGGGGACGTCCTGTCCCTCCCACTGCCCTATGTCAGGTGCCTCTTGAGCCGCTCCCGCATGTGCTTGGGAAGGCATTGTCGCGACCAGCCGGTCCATGTGTCCCAGGTGGGAGGGTGTCCCCACATGTGTCCATGGGTAGGGCCACATGCCCCCTCCTTTGGGCGGCAGCTCTGGGGGGCTGCCCAGCCGTGTGGAATATCTCTCACCACAAGGGGTATCGCTCCCGCTTGTCTACGGTACGACCGCCTCACCCTTGTGGCTTGAGTTGCGGGGCCACTCTGCTTGGCAGGTGACCCCCTCCTGGACTGTGTACCGGCTCGCCTGTCACCGGTTGCTTCCATGGCTCCAGGTGACGTTTGCCATGGTCTCCGGTGCAGCCTGGCCGGGCTCGGACCAGTGGCCTTGGAGTACCGCTCCTGCCACTGGCCCGGTGGGTCGGCTGGGTCGTCCCAGTGCGTCCGACCCATGGGGTATTGGTTCTTTCCTGTCCCTCGGCCGCCCTACGTGTGTGCAGTGTCCTGGGCCGCTGGGCTCCTGTTCACCGGTGTGCCCGCGCGGTTTGCTGTGGTGCGTCTGCGGTGTCCTGGGCCAGCTGGCTCCTGTTCACCGGTGTGCTCGCTCGGTGTGTTGTGTTGCATGTGCCGTCCCCTGGGCCACTGGGCTCCTGTTCACCGGTGTGCGTGCTGTGTGCGGTGCGCGTGTGCCATGGGTGGTTGTGTCCCTCTTCCTCCCCCCCTAATTTTCGTTTTTTTTTTTTTTTTTTTTACTTGTGGGCGCGCGTACACTGCAGGCACAGGCCCGGGCAGCTGGTGTGGCGGTGCAATAGCGTTGTGTCCTCTGGCGGGTGTCGTCGGTGCTGTGGCGGCGGTCGCGCCCCAGGGGTGCGGCTCGTGCGTCCTGATGTACACGGGCTTGGGTCAGGGTCCATTTGGTGAGGTGTCTCTTTGCTTCTAGAGCTGGCTGGTTAGGCGGCTGTGTGGGCTGTGGGTGTGGGCTGTGGTGTGTTGTTCCCTCGGCGGGTTTGGTTAGGAGTCAAGGGTTAGCGGTTTCGGGGTGTGGCTCGGGTTTGATTTGTGCTTGAGTTCTGGCTCGGTTAGGCGGTTGCGCGGGGCCAGGCCTGTGGGTAGCGGCGTCCACGGGGTCGTGCGCCCGAGGCGAGTGCGGGGTGGTGCGTGCGGGCCGGCCGTTGGCCGGTGGCCTCACTGGGAGTCCCACACGGAGGGGTCGACGGGCGTGCCGGGGGCGTACGCAGCGTGCAGGTTGGGCAGCAGCGGGCGCACGTGCAGGGCGTCGGCGTGCCCGATGGGGACCTCACTGAGGACCGAGGGGTTGGCGGCAAGCAGTATGCGATGCCCGGGAGGGGTGGCGGCGAGGAGCGGGAGGATGTCCACGGCCCGCGACGTGGGGGCGAACACGACGTGGGCCCCGGGAGCGGTGCTGGGGGGAGCGGGACCACAGGACGGCGGTCTACTGTGAGGTGCCAAGTGGCGCGATGGTGGAGGAGCCGGACTAGGGCGATGCTGTGGCGCAGTGTGTGGGGCTGGGTGCTAGGCGGCGTGGGGACGTGCGGCGGGAGGGGGGGGGGCGGGGCGGTGGCGTGGGAGGGGGCACGGCGGAGGAGTGACGTCAGTGACGTGTGTGTCGTGCTGAGGGTGGAGAGGAGCCCACGGTATCGGGCCTGGGTTCGGCGCCTTTGGGCGTAGTGGTGCTCGTTGTCGTGTGCGTTGGCTTCCTTCGGCGTCCGGTTCGTTTGGTGACTTCTGGGCAGGGCCTGGCCTGGCGCCCCGTGGTGGTGGTGTGCTGGGTAGCGGGGTTAGATGGCGGCGCCGCTGGCCAGGGGGTCAGGCGCGTCGTGTTGTGTGGCGCGCAGGGCTCCTGGGGTGCTGTGGGTGTCGCCCGTGTCGGTGCGCCGACGCTTGTTGGGTGGTGAGGGGGTGTGTGCGTGCGGGGCTGGGCTTTGGGTGATGTCCCACAGGCGGATGCTGTCTCGCCGCGTTTCCTGGAGGGTCTCCCGCAGGCGCCTGAGGACATACGGGTGGTCCTGGGGCGCGGGGAGGTTGCGGGGGTGGACTCCCAGGGGGTGGAGCGCATCGGCCAGCGTGGCTTCCCATGCGGCCTGCGGCATCCACCCCCCCGCCGGCCAGAGGCGGCAGTTCTCCACCGACCCCTTGCGGGGGTCGATGGACCAGGCCCTCGAGGGAGGGCTCTCCCCGGGCCCATTTCCGCAGCTCCCAGAGCTGCGTGTGGGTCCAGCGCTGCCACCACTGTCCCTGGGCGGGCCTGCGGTCTTGGGCGGAGGAGTGGGCGTGGGTGGGTGTGACGGGGTTGTGGGGACCGGCGGCGTTGGCGGGCCTGGGGGATTCTTCGTAGTCCTGTTCCGCGGGGGTGCGTGGGGAGTGGGGGTGCACGCGGATGTGGACCCG
Organism: Eutreptiella sp. 'Long Island Sound 2002'; assembly: GCA_964036045.1. Taxonomy (NCBI): domain Eukaryota; phylum Euglenozoa; class Euglenophyceae; order Eutreptiales; family Eutreptiaceae; genus Eutreptiella; species Eutreptiella sp. 'Long Island Sound 2002'. The sequence goes on from OZ038382.1 coordinate 140,757,059, forward strand.
CGGGTGTGCGCGTACGGTCTCCGCCTCGGGGTTGGGCGGGGATGCGTGGCGGCGGCGGTAGTGGGGCATGCGTTGCATGTGGGCTGTCGGCGGGGGCCGGTAGGGGGGCGGGGACGTTTGCTGGTGGACCCTGGCGTTGTTCTGGCTTCGTCAGGAGCGGTCAGTGGGCCCGGGGTGCGGGCTTTGAGAGGTGGCGGGACGAGGCGCGTCGCGCTTCGGCCGCGGCGGGCTCCGCCATGAAGGTGGTGGCGGTGGCGTCGGTGACGGTGGGGGCGCGCCGCGCTGGGCGCTGCTGCCTTCGGGCCTGGGAAGGCTGGGGCCGGATGTCGTAGAGGACATCCTCGGGGGGCCGGGCTCGCGCTGCCGTCGTGGCGCCTGGTTTGGGCTTGGGTTTGGGCTTGGCTGCGGGTTGCCGTTTGGCGGCGGTCTTGGGCTTCGGCTGGGTCGTGGGCGTGGGCTTCGTCGGGGCGTGGGCCTTGGCGGCGGCGGGGCTGCTCGCGGTGGGGGCGGGTTCGGAGGCCCGTTTGGGAGGTGTCCCCCGCGGCCTGGGGGGTGGAGTGCTGGATGAGGACGTGGTGGTGGTGCTGGATGAGGTAGTTGTGGTGGTGGAGGTTGTGGAGTCGGAGGCAGAGGAGAGGGCTGCGGGAGACGGCGGAGGGTCCCGGGCCTCGGGGGCGGGCGTATGATGCTGGGTCCCGTAAGTAGCGAGAACGAGGGTGCAGGTTCGGGCATCGGGCGTGTGCGCGCGTTTTCCCTGGTGATCCGTGCGTGCCGGGCGGTGGCCATATCTGCTCCAGGACGTGGGGGTGTGTTTGCTGGAGGTAGTCGAGGGTCCGGAAGAAGCATCGCTGGATGCCGGGCATGTCCTCCTCTGTGAGGTGGGGGTAGTTTTTGGTGGGGGTGTGGGGGCCCGGCCATAGCAGCGTCATGAGGCGGGCTGCCACCATGTACGGGCATAGTTGTAGGGTGGTGGGGCGTGGGGGGGTGGGGCTTCGGGGGGGCTTCCCTCTGCTGGGGGCGCAGCTTGACCACCCACACCCATCGGTCCGTGGGGATCCCCCAGGTCCGTTGGGTCCACTTGGCGAGGCAATACATTGCCCTACCAAGGCCCTGGTAGCTGCTGCGGATGGAGAGCAGCGTGTCCAGGGATTCGGGTTCCCACGTGCCCCAGATGTGGGGGTCGTCCGGGTCGTCCCCCCTGGCGTACGTGTTGGGGCCTGGGTTGTGTGTTGGGGGGGTGTAGTCGGCAGGAAGGAGGGAGTCGGTGCCGTGTACCACCCAGTGGTCTGTGGGTGCGTCGTAGGTGGTGGTGGAGAGGGTGTAGTGCAGATTGTACATGAGGGTCATGTACGTGGAGGGGGCTGGCTGCTGCTCGTCGGGGGTGGGGATGTCCCCCGGGACGTGGTGCCGGAAGTTGCTTAGGGAGGCCATCCGGGCTACCCATGTTTCCCGCACCCACTCTCTGGTGCTGTCGGGGGTGGCGTCGGTTGGGGGTGGGCCATGTTGGGCTCGCGGTAGCGGGTGCGGCCCTGGGTGCTGTCCCGCTCCGGCACGGGGTGTCCGACCAGGTGTCGCCCCCAGTCGATGGGGGGCACCCAGATCCGGCTCCCCGTGGGGGGCGGGCTCTCGCCGTCTGGGGTGGCGCGTGGGGGGCGCTCGTGTCGGGCGACGTGGAGGAAGGCGTCGAAGAGGAAGTCTCTGACGCCTTCCCCCAGGGTGGCCGCCTTGACCAGGGTGGCCGCCCAGATGGGGGTGCTGGTGCCGGAGGTGCGGAGGTACAGCACGACGTCCTGTTCCCCGAGTCCCCGGAGGTGCTGCCGTACCGCTGCGGGGTTGTGTAGGGCGTAGGGTTCGGCCGGTGCGGCGACTGGTGGTGCGGGGTGTGATGGGGGGGCCGGTGTGGGTTGGAGGGGGGTGGTCGTCGTTGTCGCGCGTGGGGTCTGGTGATGGGGTCTCTTGTGGCGGTCGCGGGAGGGGGGATTCGCGGTGGCGTGTGTCGGCAGGGGTATCGACGTCAATTGGCTGGTGCTGGCTGCCGCGTGTTGTGTCCGTGGCCTGGTCTCGGGGGGGGGGGGGCGGGGGGGGATGGTGTGGGGGTGGCGCTGTTGGTGGTGGGGGGGGCGGGGGTGGGTGTTGTGCTGGCTGCAGGTCTGGGCGTCCCTGTGGGTCGTGTGGGTGCTGCGTGTGTGCGCCGTGCGGCCCTTGCGGTTCTTGACTGGTTGTGGTGCCGGGGTGTGGGTGGGAGGCGGTCGCATGGGCGTCCTGGTGGGGCTGTGGTCTGTATGTAATGGGTGGCTGCTGGTGGATGGTGCTCGCTGGTATGCGGTGTGGGTGGGGGGGCTGCTGGTGGTGGTGGGGTGGGGGGGGGCGGGGGTGGGTGTTGTGCTGGCTGGGGGTCCGGGCGTCCCTGTGGGTCGTGTGGGTGTTGCGTGTGTGCGCCGTTGTGCGCCTTTGCTGGGCTGTAGAGTTTCATGGAGGCAAGGCTGTGTGAAAACGTAGTTGATCCAGTGATCAAACGGCGAGGAGACATTTCGGACGCCAGTTTTCTTGTCGATGTGGCCAGCAAGGTGCAGGGGCTCCTTCCTCCTTTTTCAAGCCACGTTGACTCTCTGGCGGCCCTGGCATTGCTATCCCAAACCTTAGGCCAGTCTGTTTGTACCATACGTCCGCATGCCTGGAAAAGAAGTGCAACACAACCCGAAGGCGGCGTCTAGAAATTCCCCAATTGAGAAACAAAGTGACTGCTTCTTCAGGCGAGCATTGAGCATCGCTGTGCCAACGTAGAAGTTGATTCAATCACTGCTTGTCAGCGCCTGGGGTGACTCGTGGGTAGATTGAATGTAAAAGCTTGTGTCCCAGGCCGGAGGAGGAGAAGAATTCCACAAGCGCGTCCTCAACGTCCTGGCTATAAGCAGTCTTCATTCCCACCGCGTTTTTGAGCGTAATTCCAAGTTGCACCATTGGTCAAACAGTGACACCCTTAAAAAATACAGCACATCAATTGCACAAACCAAAAGCCTTTCTTTCTGGCACAAATCTGCGTCTTTCTGGCACAAATCTGCGTCTTTCTGGCACAAATCTGCGACCATCGCCTGTCAATGTGGTGCGCGCGCTGCTGTTGCTGCGCTTTTGCGGCAATTCTCCCCAGCAGCTTGGTTTCGATTGGATGAATTGCGATTAAAGCAAATACAATCTTCGAATTCGAATCTTCGTTCGAAGACTGAATTTCGTTCGAAGAAAATACCCCCCCCAGTGGGTCTCATGTGTACAGACCGGCTCAAACGAGCCTGAAGTTGGCGGAGGTATCGGGAGGGGAGGGTGCCTGACGAACGCTAATGCTAATGCTGGTGTGGTATGAATGAACGCTGCTGAGGAGATGGGAGGGGTGTCCGAGGGGGAGTCCCCTTCTGCCTACTATTGTAGAGTGCCCTTTCGGCCTTCCACTCCGTGGACATGTGAGTAATCCAGTCGGCACGGAGTTGATGTACTGCCACTTCTTCGCCATGCTTCACATAGGCCCTAGGCTCCCTGGCTTCTCTATCAGCCTCCATTGGTTCGTCTAGGAGCCACTCTTCCTGACTAACAGCACTACCATTCATGGTGGTGTCCTCTCGGACCCCTGCTGGACAGCCCCACCTACTCATGACATCCCAAAGGACGTTGTCTTCCCCCTTGGTATAATTCAACCTAATGTCGAACCTGCCCAAAAGCTCATGCCAGCGCCCCCGACGCCCGAGGGGCCCCGACATGGTACACAGGTTTTTCCGGCATCACTTCAACAGAGTCTGGTGGTCAGTGTTGACGACAACGACCTGGCCTCCAAGCAACCATTGTTCAAAGTTTAGTAGGCCGGTCACCAAGGCATAAGTTTCCTCCTCCCGCACCGACCAGTTGACTTGCCCATTTTGGAGTTTGCGGGAGAAGTACGCTACGAGTTCCCACACCCGGAACAAATTTCCTGTTCAAGGAGTGCACCCACAGCAACGTCACTGGCATCGGTGTGCATCCCGTATGCGCAACCGGTCACAGGAAGGTGACTGACGACAGCATCGCTGACCACTGCCAGCTTTTTAGCCTCGAATCTAGGCCGAATTTCTGTTATCCACTGTATAGCATTGTTTTCCGCCTGCACCTTCCTTTTGTGACCCTTCTGCGCTTGAGGCTGTGCCTCGGAGTACTTTCCCTTTAGAGCCTCCATAAGCGCGGCAGCATGCTCGGCAAAAAAAGTTTTGTAAATAACGTACCGATTGGCAAGCCCAAGGAAGCCCCTCATTTGTTTTGGGGTCTTTATGCTTTCCTTAGTCCAACCAGTTATGGCCTCGACCTTATATTGCGCCCGACGCCGGGTGCCCCCTTCAAGGATATGACGACAATGTTTGACTTGTGTGAGAAAGAGATGGCACTTATCAGGCTTGGGTGTCAAATAAAAGTCATGCAGCCATTGAAACAGCCGCTTGACTCGTTCCCAGTGCAGGTCAAGTGAGTTTTGCCAAATTTCACCGTCCACTGCCGGTGTGCCATTGAGGATAAAAATCAATCTACGGCTCGGAGTCTGTATCACCTTCTCGCTGGAGACAGTCTGCCACCATGCGTTGAAAAGCCTGAGGACCAATTTTGATACCCATGGGCAGGACGCCCCATTGGAACCTGTTGTTTCTTTTGCTGTGCTCCTGCAGAGCATTTGATGGAACCCCCCCTCCAACTCCACAATGGTCCAGAGGTGGTTCTGGGACTGTTCTATAAGTTGGTCCTCAATGAGTGGCAATGTAAATCTATAATTTCCAATTTGTGTGCTCGCATGACGGTAGTCTATGACAAGACCCCATTTGCCGTTCGGATTGGGCACGAAAAAGGCCCGGGAACACCACTCACACCCCGCATTCGTGACTGCCTCAATAAACCTCTTGCGTATGATTTCATCAATTTTGTCACGGAGGGCCTTGTGTTGGTGTGCTACCGCCCGAATTGCCCCAAACTCCCTCAGGATAGGCCCGGGAATTTCCTCGATCTTACAAACCCCATATTTACCTCCTTTGAGGTAGTTATCCATAATGTCCTTGAATGTCTTTGACTCAAAGACCTGGGGAAGTAACTCAAGGAGCTTGCGTTTATATCCAGGTGCTAGGGAATCTCATGTTAGGCCTCAGAGCCTACCACAGACCAAATCTTGTGCCCACTAAAATTATTGGCCAGGACACCCGTAGTTCACATAGGTTGGGCATTCTCAGACAAGGACACGCGGTCCAAAATACGCTGCATTCGTACAGGGAATCCAGGTGGATCGTCTTTGTTAGCGGTTTGTCCTGCTGACACGTCTGAGGGCGCTGGCACACAAGACTTCCCCTCTTTGGTTATAGTCTTGTCAAGCATTTCCAAAACATGGTGTCGTGTAATAAGGACGTCCGATTCAGGCCAGATTGCAGTTCAGACTTCAGCAATACATCAGGTGAGTGCGTAATTTTTGTAGCTTTAGATAGCTATACAAATTTTCATTATTTGCGTGCTTAGATTTAGAGTTGTATTTCACGAGTATTTCCTGTCTGTGTGCGCGCGCCCGAATTCGCGCTGTGCTGGATTTCATCGTCGTTGCCTGTTCTGAGTATTGCTGTAGGTCGATTCCGTTTAGTTTTTTCAGGATGTTAATGTACATTTGTCGGTTCCAGACTTGTGCCGATGTTACGGCGCTATCAGGACTTTCCGAGGTGACAGTTTTCTGTTTAGGGCAGATTTTGTGATTGGTTGTGATGATTATGTGTGTGTCATACATGTTTGTGTAGTGTTAAGTGTAATAGTGCAAATGCACGTGTCCACTTTCTCATTGTATCTTAGACATGAGGATTTTGATGAGCCACCCCCCAACATTGCAGCCCGGCGATCGCTAAGCCAAGCAAGGAACCAAGGCCGGTGGCAAAGTCCAGCTGCCAGAGGAACATGGTGAAGAGGTTTCCTTGGCACTTAGTAAAAAAAAAGCCACTGCAATGTCTTTCTTAGGGTACCTGACCCAGGCGAAGCCCCCCCTAAACCTAAGGAAGCTATGTAGATTAACGCTTCATCATTTTTATCACTCTTTTTTAAGCTTTAAGTAGATTTTTCAAAGTACCTAGGGTTATAACCCTAGCCCCCCCATGAAGTTCACACCTACAACTCTAGTGAGCCGAGGTTTCTTCCTTCATGGAGGTACCGAATGAAATTTGATGATTAATACTGAATGAAAATAGGCACTTCATGCCATTCGCCCTTTTGGTTAAGACTAGTGGTCTCCCACCTCAGGACCCCTATACTAAAATTTAGGTTTGAGGTTTGAGGTTTAGAATTTCGGGTACTAGACCCTCTTCGGCCCGAGGGCGCCACCTGGTCGGGCCAGGCGATATCATCCCCACCAGGACCTAATGGGGGGTACTTCCTGACACACCTTCTGCCTGGTGGCGGAGTCCCCTGGGTTCACGGGGCTCAAAGCCGTGTTCTCCCCCGGCTTTCGCATTTCCCCACTCCCCGCTCAGTGTGTCACTTAGCAACCGTGGTTGCGGGCGCTTACCCACATACACCGCCCCCCTAATGCGTGGTCGCCCGGGGTGCCGGCGCTGCCGGGCCCGTGCTGGCTTGTTGCTAGTGGGACCCCCATGGGCTCGCGCGGAAGCTGCGTAGCCAGGGGTCGGTGCGTAGCGCTGTGCGCCACTAGTACCTTGGAGGGTGTAGTGCCCTGTTGGTGTGTGCGCGGCGCTCGCGGCAGGTTGGGAGAGCGGGGCCGGTGCAGCTTCTCGTTGCCCCCCCCCCTCGCTGTCCGTCCCTCGTGTCCCTCGCGATTTTTGTAGCAGGTTACCCCGTCTAGGTGTCCCTTGTCCTCGCGTGCTGGTACACGATTCCATGTGGTCTGTGGGTTCAGCGAGCTTGGTCAGGCTGCCCTTTAGGTACGCGCCGCGTGTTCGTTGTCTGTTTGTGTGCTCGCGCATCCGCGGTGGTGGCGTCTCCCCCCCTTCTGTTGCCGTCTGGCGCGCGTCCTTTGTATGGTCCCCTCGCAGATCGCTGGTAGGGCCCTTCAAGGCGGTTCGTCCCCCACCATGGTTCCTGCTCGGCTCCCTTCCTCTGCCTGTGGTTGGTGGGGTAGGGGGAGGCGGCCCGGCTCTTGCGTCTCCTATCTTGTTCCCCAATGGTGTTGAGGGTGGCCGGGGTTGGGCACTCCCCCTCCCCCGACCGTCCATCCTTGGGGCAGGCGGCCGGGGCCCGCTGCCCTTGTTTCCTCGGGCGCGGGGAATGCGGGCGTGGTGGCCCGTCACGATACCCACAGCAAACGCTCTAGGAGGGCAGCACGAGGGCGCCCCAAGGGGGGCGCCCCTGGCCCGGGTGTGGGGCGTCCAGAGTTGGGCGCTCCCTCTCCGCCAGCCGCCCGTCCATGCGCCAGGCCGCCAGGGCCCGCTGCCCCTGTTTTCTCGGGCGGGGCGAGTGCGGTGGTGGGGACCCGTCACCAATTCCACAGCGCGCGCTCTTCGGAGCTGGATTTGCGCACTGTGGGGGCTGCGCGAGGCCGCCCGGTAGGGGGGGGCGCCTCTCGCCTGGCTGTGGGGCGTCCGCGGTTGGGCGCTCTCCCACAGCCGACCGCCTGTCCTTTGGGCGGGCTGCCGGCGCCCGCTACCCACTGGTTGTGGGTGCGGGGAGGGTGGGTGTGGGGACCCGTCACCAACCCCACAGCGCGCACTATTGCGAGCTGGCTTTGCGCGCTTTGGGGGCGGCACTTGGGCTCCCGGGGGGTGGTGCCTCTTGCATGGTTGTGGGGTATCTGGTGTTGGGCACTCTGCGACGCCCGACCGCCCGTGCTTTGGGGCGTGCAGCCAGAGCCCGCTACCCACCGGCTGTGGGTGCGGGGGCTGTTGGCGTGGGGACCCGTGCCAACCCCACAGCGCGCGCTCTTGCAAGCTGGCTTTGAGCGCTGTGGCGGCCGCACAAGGGCGCCCGGGGGGGGCGCCTTTTGCCTGGGTGTGGGGCGTCGGCCGTCCGGCACTCTGCCACGCCCAACCGCCTGTCCTTCGGGCGTGCGAGTTGGGTCGGCTGCCACTGGCTGTGGGTGCGAGGAGTGTTGGGGTGGGGACCCATCACCAACTCCACAGCGCGCGCTCTTGCGAGCTGCCTTTGCGCGCTGTGGGGGCTGCACAAGGGCACCCGGGGGGGGGGGGCGCCTCTTGCTTGGGTCTGGGGCATCCGGGGTTGGGCGCTCTCCCACGCCTAGCCGCCCGTCCTTGGGGCGTGCGGCCAGCACCCACTACCCACTAGCTGTGGGTGCGGGAAGGGTGGGCGTCGGGACCCGTCACCAACCTCAAAGGCAGCACTCTTTCGAGCTGGTTTTGCGCGCTGTGGGGGCAGCTCAAGGGCGCCCGGGTCGGGGGGGCGCCCTTTTTCTTGGTGTTGGGCGTTGGGTGCAGGGGCTCCCCCACACCCGACCGCCCGTCATTTTGGTGTGCAGCCGGGGCCTGCTACCCACTGGCTTTGGGTGCAGGGTGCGGGTGTGGGGGCCGGGTTTTCCTTGGCACCTGCTCCTGTGCCGCAGTTCGTCGTGTGTTGTGCGCGCTTCCCGGGATCTTGGCACCCAGTGGCCGTTGTTGCTTGGCACCCGCCCTTGTGCCTTGGCTGTGGCCGGCAGCGTGCCTCGCGGGCGTGCCTCCTGGCCCTGTATTGGTGCGCGGCGCCACGTCTCGCTCTCGCTGCTCCGGTTCGCTTTCCCGTCGCAGTGGTGCCTTCCCCCGGCCCCGGGGGCTCTCGCCCACGGTTTTAATGGGCGGCTGCGCGGAGCACGTGGAGGCCGGCCGAGAACCGGGCTCATTGTGCCTGCCGCCGGCCCCTGCCGTAGCGGGGGCGCTGGGCTCTCTCCGCGTTGTACCTGTTCGGGGCCCCGCGATGGGGTGGTCCCTGGCGGGTCCCTCCCGCTTCGGTCTTGGGCTGTGTGCGCTGCGGTGGTTTGGCTTGTGTGGACCCGGTCACTGACACGTCCTGTTTCCCGTACTGTCCGTCTTTTGACAGGGGACTCGGCTGGTGCACCGTAGCTGTTTCGTGTGGACCTAAACACCTCCAATTTTGGGTCAGAGGACGCCATGCCCGGGTCCCGCGTGCGTGTGTTTGTGCGAGCTCTTCGTGGCTGGGTGGCGCCAGCCGGCCTCCCGGTTGTGGTGCATCCCACCTCTTCTGTGGCTGTTTGTCCTTCTTCTTTGCTGAGCTCCCTCTGGGCTGCGGTTGCCCTTGTGAGGTCTTTTTTTTGTTTTTTTTGTTTTCTTCCTTTCCCTTCCTGCTTTCACTCCCTCGTTGCTCGGACCCCCGGTGTCTCTGGCGTTTTGTGCTTTCTGGCCCCGAGTGCCCTTGGCCTTGGCGCTCTGCGTTTTCTCCTGCCCCCCCCTCCTTTTTTCCCCGCCTTTTTTCTTTCTTTTTGTCCTCCTTGCTTCTCCTCTCCTCGTTTACCATGAGCCCCCTTTGTCTCCCACTCTGGCGGTCCCTTGCTTCCGGCCTCAGGTGTCCTCGGCCTTGGCGCTGTGCGGTTTCTCGTCCCCCCCCCTACTTTCATTTTTTGTTTTTTTCCTTGGCCCCCCTCCCACTGAGTGCATTGTGCCTTGTGCTGCCTGCTGCCCGTGTGTGCTGTGCTGCGTGTTGTGCTGTGGTTGCCCGCCTCGTATTGTCGTGGTCTGCTGCGCGTTCGGTGTGTTGTGCCGTGCCCTGCCCTGCTGTTGGTTGCTGCTGTGTGCTGTGTTGCCTCTTCCGTCCTGTTGTCCCGCTCCGCTGTTCGCGTTGTGGCTTGCTGTCGCGCCTTTGGCTACGTTGCCGCGTGCTGTGCCGTGTCCTCAGTTTCTGTGCTGCGCCGCATTGCCTCGTACGGTGCTGTTGTGCGCTGGATTGCTTTCTCCGGCCCTGTTTGGTGCCGCTGCCTGCTGTGTTGTGCCCTCAGGCTCTGTCCGTCGCCCTGGGGTGTTGTTCCTTCCAGCGCTTTGTTTTTCCTTGCTTGTCCGTGCTTTGTGCTCTGCGTGGTGCGCGTTTTGCTGTAGTGTGTTGCTGCGTGGTGTTGTTTGGCGCTGTGCTGTGTGGTGTTTGTGTCCTGGGGGGTCGTGCTGTGCGCTGTGCTGGTCTGGTGCGCCTGTGTCGTCCTGTTCCCTTGGTCTGTGCTGTTTCTGGCGCCTGGTGCTGTGGTGCGTGCTGTGCCCTTTGGTGTTGTGGGGTGTGGTGTTGCGTTGCGCTGCTGGGTGCGTGATCTGCTGCGCCGCTGCGCTCTGTGCCGTGTCCTCCTGCGTCCTGTCGTGGTGTGCCGCGGCCCCTCTTGTGCGCTGCTGTATGGTGCTGTGCTGGCACGTCTGCGCCGTGCCCCTGTGTCGTGCTCCGTTGCTTCTGTTGTGCTAGGAGGTGTCCTGTGGTGCTACCTGGAGCTTCTGTTTGTTTGCCGTCCCGGCCGCATGGCCCGCTGTGCTGTCGTGTGCTTTGGCTCGCCGTTGCACTCTGCTGCCCTGTGCTGTGTCCTGTGGTGTTGTGTTTCTGTGTGGTGCTGTGCTGTGGTGCCCTGGTGTTTTTTTTGCTTCACTGGTGGTGTTGGTTTGCTTTCGCTCCTTCTGTTTACCTCTGCAACAATGAGAGCACTGGTTTTTCGTTTTTGAAAATAAACAAAAATTATACTAAACGCCACACACGCGCGAGCAACAAGGCCAGTAACACATTTCTGATTTACATGTGACCCGTCGACCTCCATGGCGTTGTTGCCCGGTCTTGTGCTGGCCTTGTCGCTGACACTGTACGTCGTATTTGCCATACTTGAACTTGTGGTGGAACTTGTGGCGGACAGCAGTTTTGCAGGGGGTTGACCGAGTATACCCCAGGCCATGCGCCTGCAACGCGAAGAGAGGCAAAACAGGGTAGGGTGGGGCGCAAATGGGAGGGGTAGGTACACCGAGAACAAAAGGGAGCGAGAGGGAGCTAGTACAGGGGCGCGGCGGCTTAGACCTTTTTCTTCGACTTCTATTCGCTGCTCGCGGCACGTTTTTCTTTGCATACACGGCACATAGCACGACGAGCCAGACAGCGTTATGCTCGTCTTAGCGTTACGAAGTTTACGGCGTTCACTGTTCACCTATTCATGGCCCGAAAATGTTTGGTCACGGTTTAACGCGTTTTGCAGCACTTTTTTTTGCGTAGCCGGTTTTGATGCTAATCACCTTTATTTTCAGCTATTTAGAACGATTTTTTCTTTTGTTCTACTGTCCTCTTATTTTTCATTCTGGCGAGACGCCAGCGCGCGCGACACCAACCCCTATATTCAATTGTTTCACCTACTTATTGTGGGCCTACCTTCTAACTGTCTCTGAATACAGTTGCTTGGCCATGTTGGCCAAGCCATATCCTTAGGTCTGGCCCAAGCTACTTGCCCAAGATTGCTAACCAACTCCATTGTATGTCAGAAGGTGCACATGAAGTGCTTGGGACTGTCTTTGTGGCAAGACTTAGGTCAGTTTTCTCTACAACACGATATGTGTTGTCCATATGTGACTGAAGCATTGTATCTAAGCCTGCACTGTCTATGTGCAGCCTTTTTGTTACACATGTTTTGATTGTGGAAGAATTTATCCTGATTTCATTGATCCGGTGCCTGGACTTGCTCTACTGAATCTGTGTCTCGACCTTTTTTTGACCTGGTGAATATCAGCAAGGTTTTCCAAAACAAATACAAGGAACAAGCACAAGTGTGAACAAACCAGACACCTTTTCTGGTACCAGACAAAGGCCCTAGAAGACTAAAGCAAAACACGAAGAACACCAAGAAACCCATGTATTCTGAACTGTGTAGATGTCCGCCAAAACTGTACCAATCACAAGCACCAGACCAAAGACTGGTGATGTGAAGGCGGGACCTTCATCTACAAGTGGTGTACCTCGTGATACTGGTCCTCTAGGAGAACATGCAGAACTAAGAGGGACAGAAGGAAATACAAAAATATATACAGAAGAAGTCTGTCTGGGCGCTGAGGTGCCTGGCTGAACGCGGGTGAACCTCAGGCGTCTCGAAGACAAAGAAACCATGGCAGCCGGCTTAGCTTCCGTCGTTTCCTCATTGCCCCATTCGAATCCCCCCCTGTTCCAGGGGTCAAGGTGGCAAAAGCCACGGTCAGAGGCTGGAGGAGAGCAGCAATGAAAGATAAAGGGAAAGATGCAGCTTAAGGACCGATGATCAGAGCTACTCGGGGGGACGAGACATTCCGGATACCTGACAGAAACTCAGAGTGGGATCCCGACTGACTTTCCAAAGGACCTACATCTTCGAAGGAGCCGAACGTGCCTTGGGCGCCTGGAGCGAGTACACTCCCCAAGGGGGTTGGCTCCCGAACCCTCATGCGTGGAGCGAGGTTTGCCCCCACGCATGGCAGCCCCTAAGGTTGGTCTTGATGAGACCATGAAGCTGCTTTCCTGGGTCCTGGGTGCAGGTGATGACAACCATGACCTGAGTGCACTGTCAGCAGCACTCAAGGCAAAGCTGGGGCTCTCCAATTTGAAGAGGCCCCCCCTACCATGTCCCCTGGTGTGGAACTTATGACCAGGGGTGTGAAAAGCTGCAGCCCTATCTGCAGCTCTCCTATCAACACCTGTCCCTGCCCTTTCCACCACCGTGTGGGGACTGTGCCTGTCTGTAGTGTAGGCAACACACAGAGGCCGAGATGAAGAGCTATGGCATGGCTACACTAGCACCATTGGCCACAACCCAGCCCTTAGCCGCTTCAGGTGGAACAGGTGACCCAGGTGTACCAGGTAGGGGAACCAAGGCCATTGCCACAGCCAACCTTCAGATCAAACTCCCTGAGTCAGTGAGTTGGATCCCAAAAGCCTGCCGGAGTGGGCTCAGGAGTTCGGTGAATTTTTACTCCTCACAGGTTAGCAACATGCTGACGTAAGGACTAAGTGCATACTCATCAAGAAGTTGTGCAAAAAGTAATTCCTCTGGCAGCAAGTGAAGACCGCCATCATGAAGAGCTCCAACAGGGGGGACATGCTGAAGAGAATGGAACAGATGTACGCAGTCTACGAGACAGAGCTGAGTGTCTGTACTGAGATTGAAGAGTTGCCTTCAGTCCCGAAATTTTCTAAAGCTGCCCGTAACTCAGGATTTGTGGCGCAGCTCGAAGAGCTCATGGGACGCATCAAACCTACGTCCTATGGTCCTATAGAGCCTCCCCTACGGCTTGTAGGGAATATTCCTCCCAAGGGTTGGGTTGAGTGCAAGGGGACGTCCGAGAGTAAAGCTCGGAATCCCTCCTACGATGACCTGGTCGATCTGCTGATCGATTTGGCCATGGGGAGGGGGAATGACTCCCACATGGACAAGTACCTGCGCAAACATCTGCGAAGTCAGACCCCTGGTCAGAGTGGTCCTCGAGGAAGGTCACCTCAACCCGACTCTAACGCTGGGAAGGGCCGTGGTGGGCAGTTGAAACATATGACTCAGAGCCCCCCCTCAAAGGGTAAAGGGGCTCCTCACCTTTTCTACTGTTGTGTTACGGACAATGGGGGTTGACCCTGCCACGCGCCCGACTGTGATGGGCAAAGTGCTTGCATGCTGCAATTGCAGCGCAAGCAGAAAAATAAAGATGGTCAGCAGGTGAAGCACCAAGACCATTTCTGCTGCAGGATAACATGCGGATGTTGTGGCAAAGGTCGGAATTACGAAGATGAATGCCACATGAAACGCCGCGAGTCCGAGAAACTCAAGAAAGCAGAGGAGGAGGAGACGTAAGAACGCTGGCGAAGGTAAAACCTGAGGGGGGGGGGCGGAAAGCCTGGGGAATCCGGCTGGAGGACGAAGGTCCTCAGCCCTTCCCACTGGTGGAAGAGGAGCACCCCACCTGAAAACTAATGCTGATCAGCCGGGTGAAAAGCAGACTGTCCTCTCCAACCCCAGCGCTAACGGCACCCAAAAGAACGATAACGCCAAGAAGCGCAAGCTCAACTGGCACCCCACGTGCCTCCAGGCTTTCGCGGTGGAAGTGAAGTTCCCTGAAGAGAAATGGGGTGGCGGCTCCGAGGATGGGGATTGCTATATTGTAGAGATTGAGTATTGGTTATATCGATGCGCAGATGGAATGAGTGAACGAAATTCGCAATCTGCCGCATACGATCTCAGTTGCTGGTTGCATTGCATAGCTCGAGAATTTGTGTTTCTCACAAACACGCTTTTTACTGATTTCAGATGCTTCAGAGTCATACTTGATTCGTTCTGTTCCGTGATTTGCCTGTTTCTTTGCTTATCTCTGTCAACCTCGCCCTCACAAGAAAAGGCCGAGTGTACCTCATTGACTGCACCTACTATACGACTAGTTTGCGACAACTTTGAAACTTTTGGTTGATTTGGAATATTCTGAGTGTTGGACATTATGCCTTATCTTGGCCCCCAAGATTCTCCCCTCCTATATAGATGATTCCTACGCCGGCGTGAGTATGATCGTGCAGGGGACTATGACCGCCACCATGGACCTACTCGTGATAGAAATTATGGATATGACGACAACTACCGAACTCCTCCACCTTCCTACTGTCATGCTCGAAATGATGATGGTAGTTCCCAATTTACTTCCTATACAACGTTTAATCTTTGTTCGAGATGCGGTGATCCATCTCACAAGTCATCGGATTGCAAAGCCCCATACGTGAAGGAAGTATTCCAAACAATCAATGATCTATGCTTTGAAGCAAAAAGGATTCTTGAAAAAGTAGGTGACAATTCATTGTTTCGTGAGAGACTATTTGGCACGTCGGTGAAGAAGGACAGCGACGCTCTTATTTGAAAAGGGAAGATGCCTATTGGATTAACAGTTGTGACGGCTGGATGGGATTCGCGTTCTACTTTTGACAAAAACCATGCATTTGGCTCTAAATTTCCGAACAAATTTGAGGGTATTTTCTCATTCACTTCACGGAACAAGTCCTTTTGTTTGGTTTCATGCCTCTTTATCTTTGCGTCTAAGAGTCCATGTTCGCGCCTCGTGAAGGCTATCAACTCCGGTGGTGATATTCCTAAGGATGGCCCGTGTATTGCATACATTGCGTCCAAGGCGACCATTGAGGCTTTTAAGTGTGGTGTTGAAGGTGGATCATCTCTTTCACTTTTCGATGGGGCACTTCAAGCGGAAGGTTCATGCAGAAGCTCCACCTGCACTACTTCCCTGGAAGATGATACCAAAGTGAAAACCAGGAAGACTACGGACGCGAAAGAGAAGGAGAAAGACAAAAGGGGTATGAAGAAAAGAGGGAAAGATCGGAATCTCCATGGTACCAATGTGGACGATGCCGGCAATGAGACTTCTACATCTGAGTCTGAAAGTGAAGTTGAAATGCCAAAGGTGCGCAAGAAAGACAATGCTACTATGGAGGATGATAACACGCATCGCGATGACGGAGATGTTGAAATGTAGTCTTCGCCAGAAACGACCAATACCATCACTCCCGTTCAACGTGTACCAGATGCAATTACGGCCAGCCAAAAATATGCAGAACGTGTAGCACAAGAGGCAGGAAATGCCACAAACGCACGTTTCCAAGAACACGAAACAGAAATTCATGCACTTGAGACGGATGTTGCTGAAGTGAAGACACATGTTGAAAGATCGAGCACTGATTTCCATTGATTTGTACCGTGCCAACCGGCACAATTGAAGGACTTTGGAGATTATATTGTTGACCGCATTCTCCATGGTCGTGGAAAAGGAGAGGGTGCAAAGCCTGTGAAGGAACCTAGTGGTCTGGCCGGTGCAGATGCCATTACAATTGATGAGAGCCCTGCGGGTGGAAAGGTGCAAAACACCCGTGGTCGATCCCAAATCGCCCGTCTTCGTCCCCAACCTTATGAAGAAGAGTGACCTTGTAGGTCATAATCCCTTTGTTGCCCTCCGATGACTGCCTCAGAACATCCAATTTAGCTAGTGAAATATGAATTTGTCAAGTGTTGTTCACGAATCAGTTTCTTCAAATCCGTCTGCTTTTTCCGGACATTGCAAAGGATCTTCTGAACGTTTGGGTGCTAGCATGAGAAAGTTGAATGAACTGTCCAACCGGACACAAAATCCAGTGTTTGTAGACCCGTGTCCTTGGCATGAGAGTACTTACCTCACCGCAGGCAACTTATTCCCTCCCCAACTGTTTGTCCCCGCCTCCGACAAGACCCCACCTACGGTAATGTGGTTGCAAATTGTTGTGCTAATTTCCATTGTAGACGACTTTTCCCATTATACTGCCGTGCGAAAGGTGTCCATGATTCCCGCCTTTTGACCGAGCTGTTTTGCAAAAAGGTTTCCATCTTGTTCGAGTCCCATGGACGGCAGTTGCGTGGAGCATCCATACAAAGTGGGCCTCATTCTGCATTTGCCATTGCGGTTGCTGCCACATTCCGTATCCCTTTTGGGATTGCCACATCAGCTGCTTTTTCCCCTTTCTCCAACTTCTCTTCCCCTTACTTTGGTGATGAGGTTCGGTGTTCTTTCGAAGATTCACCCCTGCGGGGCTCTGTACACGGCGGGGTGATATGCAGTGACACCCATCTCGCTTGCATGTTTATTGCATGTCAACGGACTATGAAAGCAGTATTGAACAATTTACGCCCTGTCCCTTTTGTTGTTTTAGTTACCGACGTTGCTAAGCGCTGCATGGATCTACTTCTCTGTGGCCACCAAAATCATCCATCTATAATTGCACCGTTGTTTCATATCATGAACGCCCGTGTGCCTACGTACCATGCAGATGCTATGACCACCAAAATGTGTTCTCATATTCACGGCTTCCTCTTACAAGGTCGTTGTGCGTTTGAGACAGATCCTGTCGACAACCATGACTTTGTTAGGATGCTAGGTCAGACACTTAAGGTCAAGTACAAAGACAAGTTGTGTAATACCCCCCTCCACCTCCAGCCTTCATCCAAAAAGGTCCTGACGACAATTTGGAAATCAGCTTGGGAGGGTGAGTGTATTGTCCGCAAGAATGCGCTTGATGTGTTGCCCCGCGATTTCGGTACCATTTTCGAGTCTTTGGACCAGATTAACCAATTATTGCCCCTGTGCTATGCCAAGTGGATCCGACACATATTACGGTTTTGTAACCCTCCTGGTTGCTGTGCCAGAGTATCTGTTTTTGAATGTGTTATTTGCTGCTATATGGTTTTTTGCATGGAAACGACTGAAGTGTACATGGGTATGGTGGGTCAACTGCGCTCTGTTTGTTCGGTGTACGATGGAACAGCAATAGGGCCGCCTCCATCGGGCGACCGATCAGTGATCATCGTAGGGAGCATATCCTAGCAATGCTGAAGTGTGCCTCGGGTAAATCCTGCACCCATGCAATGTATAGATATATGTCCCGGATCGGCGCACACTGCTCGGCACGACCTTTTCCAAAGTTTTTTGACCTGCTGCACTTGCCCCCGTGTTTGAAGCTGCGAAGCACTGCAGGTACCTCAAGCAGGTTGAACACGGATCTTGGATTCTTGGATTCTGTCATCAAATCATTAGCATGGTACAATGGCTTCGGCCTGAATGCAGGCCCTCGTCAGCCTGCCAACTGTTAAAAACATGACAGATAGTATACAAATCTCAGGTTCAATGACACAGAAATAAGCAGAACTCTTTCCAAATTTCATCGCTGGACATAAGGCGAAATCAGAATTCAGCGCATCAAGAAAGTCTTCTGCATCTTGAGTTAGATTTTGCTTCAAAGCTTGTAATTTGGGCGATTGAATCTGTGACAGTGTCTGTTTCAATTTTCTGTGGAAAATATGTCTGAGATTCGGCGGCGACTTAAAGCTGCAGAGCATGCGCACTCTCGGTAAGACAGAAAACTTTGCTCTGAAGTTTTCACATCAACTTACTCCACCTGATTGGATTACAACTGTCAAAAGGCACTCTGAACACGTGGACAGGACCCTCCGACCCTCCCTGTGTCTCACGTCTCTGCATATAGTGTTCCCTGTCTTTATACTAATTTTACGTCTGAGGACATTGTAGGGGCCTACACGTTCTGGCGTGCACATTGGTTTAAAAATCATCACCGCTCTCGCTGCACTATCATGGAAAACGTTTTTTCTGACTGGTTATTGAAGCCTATTGCTGCTGGGGAATGGGCGTACCGGCAGTATTCTTTTCCATATCTCACAATGGAATACCATGCCACACTGACGTTGGTTGAAGCACTGATGATAGTAGTGTTTACCCAAAATATTCTTCAAGCGCCTGGAGCAGGAGTGTACAGACAGGCCCAGGACTGGAGCATGGGTACAAACTATGCCCCAGCCTGGGCAAACTTGATCCTTCGTTCGTTCATTTCACAGTCCCCTGAAATTTTAAGTGGACTCCCTGTCATCATGTGGCGCTTTTTGGACAATGGGCTGCTGATCCAACCCCAATCAGTGAACTCAAGTCTTCTGCAAAAATTACAAAAGACATTTCCTGCCCATCTGCCTTTTGACTGTTTGGTCTTGGGGGGGACTGGTGATTTACAGTTCCTTGATCCGAGATTTGTGAAGTTATGTCCATCAACTTATTGTACATTCTTTAAAGCCACAAACACTGCTTCTTATATCCCCTGGCGAAGTAACACCCCGGCACACTGAGTTGGGATGGGTAAAGACTGAATTGGTACGGTATGTGCGAACCAACTCACATGCCAATTTCTTCCACGCCTGTGTGAAGAGACTACGTTTGGCTGTTGCAAAATTGCACTACCCCAGGAGAGTACTGAGCCCATTACCAATCGGTTGGAAGGACAGGGAACACTATATGCAGAGACGTGAGACACAGCGAGGGTTGGAGGGTCCTGCCCATGTGTTCAGAGTGCCTTTTGACAGTTGTATTCCAATCAGGTGGAGTAAATTGATGCGAAAACTTCAAAGGAACGTTGACTCTGTCTTACCGAGACTGCGCATGTTCTGCAGCTTTAAGTCGCAGCCGAATCTCAGACATGTTTTCCGGAGAAATTTAGAACAGACAGTGTAACAGATTGAATCACCTGAATTACAAGCTTTGAAGCAAAATCTAACTCAAGATGCAGCACATTTTCTGGATGCGCTGAATCCTGACTTCGCGTTATGTCCAGCGCTGAAATTTAGAACGTGTTCTGCTTATTTCTGTGTTATTGAACCTGAGATTTGTATACTATCTGTCATGTTTTTAACAGTTGGCAGGCTGAGGAGGGCCTGCATTCACGCCGAAACCATTCTACCATACCAATGATTTGACGACAGAATACCAGAGTCCAAGATCCGTGTTCAACCTGGTTGAGGTGCCTGCAGTGCTTCGCAGCTTCAAACAAGAGGGCAAGTGCAGCAGGTCAACAAAAACAATTTTGGAAAAGAATTTTTGAAAAAGGTTTGGGACAAATTTTGGAAGGAATTTTGGGAAAGGTTGTCATTTTCCATTTCAGGCATCCCGCTTCAAAGAGTGGGAGAATGGCATCACGGGCACTTTCCCTTCTGTGTCGCCTCGCGGGTGACATGGATATGAAATTTGAAATTTTCTCTATGTATGACGCCAAAGATTTATTTGTTTCTGCTTTGTCGGCCGCTGACAAGGATTGTGTCCCATGGGCTGGCTTGCAGCTTGATATGGTAGATATGTATTCGGAGATCCCGAAGGATCGTGTGCTTGACAGTGTGCTGTACTGTGTGTCTGTGCTGAGAGAAAACCAGAAGAGCAGGAATCCCATCACCTGGATTGCAATTTCTACCATCTCTGTATGCAGCATCTGTAAATCACTTGACCGCTGGGACACAGGAGCCTTCAGAGATTTCATGAACCTCAGTATTGAAATGATCACCTCGTTTGTTAATTTTGAACTGAGGGCTAATGCCGATTTCACTGCAGGTCGTTATGTGCTCAGTCAGCTCATTGGTCTACCAATGGGTGGACCCATCAGTGCCCAACTTGCTGTGCTGTATCTTATGAGTGCAGAAGTGCGAGCTACACGATCAGCGTTGTCCGTACACAAATTCATACACGGACGGTATCTTGACAATTTCTACATATTTGCCCCGGAATCTATTTTGTTTGACCTCCAGCTGACCATGAACGTACAGCTGGAGTCTACATATGCATTGCCCATGACGGTCGAACAGTTCGGAACGAAGGTCCACGTTCTTGAGGTGATTGTTGACTTTGATACTCAGTCCAGGGGCCTGAGACTGAATTCCAGGACGCTGGACGTCCACACTGGTGCAGTGTCAGGGGTCATCCGATGGCCCGACCGTTGGTCGACTAACACATCTGTTTGGCGTTCCTTGGTGCCAGGCCTATGTGTGAAATGTGGATATTGGTTGTGGTCCCATTGAGATATTTATGAAACCGTTGTTCTTGTTGTGGCTGAGCTCGGTTACAAGGATGTCCCTCAGAGACACTGGTGGACCTGGGTACTGAATGTCTGCAAGAAAAAGCAGATCTCGGTTGGTTCTTCTGATTTGATGGTGATGTATGATATCACCATTATATTATGGAAACTTCTTAAGGTGGGGATAACTAGTCCGTCCCATTTGCTTTGCCACGCATGAGCCACTGTCGGGGGGTGGTTGGGTCAATGACAGTGGCTGAGATTTGCTATGATTTCTTTTTTTGCTGAACTTGGAATTTCCATATCAGTGGTCGAACCACCCGCCTTACGCTGTGGAACATGCGTGCACCCGCATATACATACTGTCGTGTAGAGTTTTTGAATTTCTGATGATATGGGTTAATAGGTTATTGCTATATTGTAGAGATTGAGTATTGGTTACATCGATGCGCAGGTGGAATGAGAGAACGAAATTTGTAATCTGTCGCACACGATTCCAGTTGCTTGTAGCGTTACATAGCTCGAGAATTGGTGTTTCTCACAAACACAGTTTCTACTGATTTCACGTGCTTCAGGATCGTACTTGATGAGTTCTCTTCCGTGATTTGCCTGTTGCTTTGCTTATATTTGGTTTTGTGGATCACCGTCAAAATATGTGTCTGTCTTTACAAAGCAGCCTTTGACATGGGCGCCACACTTTCCATCGTGGCCCGTGGATTGCTGAAACAAGCCAAGATCCAGAAAGCCAAAACTGTCGCCATAAGGGTAGGAGATGGGGGAACCATCCATTCTCTGGGGGGGGGTTGATGTGACCGGCTGCCTGGGCAATGAACAGCCGACTCAGCACTGCGAAGTGCTTGACACCGACGCCTTTGACATTGTTATGGGCACAGATTTCCTGCGCCGTAACCCCAAGGTGAAACTCTCGTCTTTGCAACGGCGCTATTGCCTACACTGCGACTTCGCCAGTGGCCATTTCTCTGTCCCTCCCGAGCTGTCAGGACGAAAAGATGCGGTCTGCGCTACCTGAACCCGTCTTAACTGTCCGCCCTACAGGTAGACATAAATGAAGTTCAGGTGGAATTGTTGGCGAGTAACGAGCAGCATATAATGCAGCTCTGTTGTTCGGGATACCTCAATAACACCTATCGCTTCTACTGGAGATCGATAAGGTTGTGCTATGCGACCTGCCGTTCTCGCAACTATCTAAGGTGTTGACCAAAATTGCCCTTGAAGGAGCCAGAGTGGTACTTTGCATCCCTGACTGGGGTACCACAGGGGAACGCGTCTATTGGAGGCGCTTGATGGACTGTATGACAGTCAGAAGGACTGAGCTCCCTGACGGCCAAATCTACGTTCCTCAGAACCCTCAAGAGAGCATGCCAGCCCCTGAATGCGGCAGTTTGTTGTCCATCGTTGATGGCTCTCTGGAACCCGTACCGGTGAGTGACCTGGACCAGATAGTACTCAAGAAGCCCAGAAACTGAGGCATTACCCTCCTGGATCTTAAGAAAAGATCCGAGTACTCTTCGGTTACCACTACGAGTGATGAGTCCTGCGATGAGCAGGAGACTCCAGCAGCCTCTACTCCTTTAGCTGATCCTGAGGACCACCTGTGTGAGATCGCCAGTGCTATACTACCAGTAAACCCGGAGGCGCTTACACTGAAGCACAGTGCCTTCCTGGCGCAGTTGCTGATGGATGAGGTGGATAGCGGGTAGCGGCTAGCGGGTCTCATGACCACGCTTTTCTCTCAGTGCCGGCCACTGATGGCCCTACAGGTCAGATACCTGGCACTAAACCCTCAACCAATAACATGCCCGTCTCCCGCTATGATGTACAAGACCTCCAGCAGGTTCTATGGGCTAAGGCTGAGGGTATTCAGCGACGGACCTGCCTGGACCTCCTCAAAAGAACCTGGAAAGCTTCTATATTGTCCGCGGAGGATGATGAAGAAATGACTCTCCCAGATCCTCTAGTACCTCTGGTATACTCCCTTCACTATGTGCAGCAAGGTCACCAGGACTGGGAGGATGAGCTGCCCCCTGAAACTATGGGGCGTATGAGGAAAAGGGAAAAAGGGAAGAGCAACCTCCATGCCGAGGAGATATTTTCTGAGAAACTGGAGAGCATGAACCTTGACCTTTGTCTCAGTAAGCTCATCAGGAAATACCATGAGGTGTTTGGAGCGTTGCCCCCACCCCTGTCTTGCAAAAAGCTGGTCGGCATGGACCTCAAACTCAAACAAGAGTTTGGAAGGTCTGTGGTGAGACGGCGTCCTTAGCCTGCCCCACAAGACCAAATCAACGAGATAGAACGCCAGATCCAGGAATGCATAGACGCTGGCCTCGTCGAGGAGTATAAACACGGGGATCATACCCGCCATTGTAGCTCTTGTTTCCTAGTGGCTAAACCTGGCTCCACTGGTATGCGCTTGGTCGTCGACTATGATGAGGTCAACAAAAAAGCCCAACACCACTCAGGGAGTATCCCGAACATGGAGAACACGCTAGAGAGAATTGGCAAGTGTCAATTCAAGACCCAGATGAACAAGCAGAGTGGATTCTTCCAGGTAGACCTAACCCAAGCATCCCCTAAGGGTCTCGTCTTCCACTAGAAGGTCATGCCCTTAGGTGTTGCGAATGCCCCTGCACATTTTCAGGAGCTGATCAATAAGATCATATATATCCTGAGACACAGACCCCTTGTCCAGGAACTTCTTTCCAGCGGGCCTCAGATGGAGGCACACATCAATGACGTGAGCCAGGGTACTAATACCTAGGAGGCTTGCATTATCCTCCTACAAGAGTTTTTCACTGTCTGTCAGGAAAACCATCCCCGCATTAAACTCGAGAAATGTGAGCTCATGCGTGAGGAGATGGAGTATCTAGGTTTCGACGTTGGGTATGGCTGGTGGAAACCAGCCGCATCTAAGATACAACCCTTGCAAGACATGCAGATACTTGATGACCCTAAGAAGGGTCTTCACCACGCTCAGATTCTCATTGGCGCGTGTAATTTTTACCGGCCCCTCATACACAATTTTACATATTCATCAGCGCCCCGGACTGTCCTTATAAAAACAACCAATCCTTGGCGGTGGACCGACATGGAGGAGGCCTGTTTTCAGGAGTTGAAGAAGAAAATCTCCTCTGCCAACTGCCTGGGGATACCCCGCCCTAAGGGCAAGATAATACTGGTCACAGATGCCTATGATGTAGGGGGGGTTGGAACCCTATACCAATGGTAGGAGCTTAACCCCGCTGAGTTGTCTCACTGCCAGTTTCACACTTCAGGTTTCAACTGCGATGGTACCCTGAAGCATGACTAACCTGCAAATGAGTGGGGTCTGGTGCACCCCGGGCACTGGAACTGGGAGTGGAATCAAGCATGATCCAACTACAGTATCTACGACCAGGAACTCCTGGCAGCAATGCTCGTGCTCCCTTCCCAGTCCGGCCTACTTGGCACTAACCCTATTGTATGGCTCTGTCACCAAGAGCCTGTGTATACATATCAGAAGGGTTCCCCTCCTGAGAAAGCGAAATTAAAGCGGTGGTGAACCCATCTCAGTCAATTCAGGTTGACTGTCCACCATATACAGGGTATCAAAAACGAAATGGTTGACCATATATCCCGTAATAACTTTCATACCCTCTTAGGTGAGAGCGCGGGGGCGTTGTTCCAAGAAGCGTTCCAGCATATGGTTGTCCAGATAGACTTGTCCGTGCACACTGCAGGTGTACTGAAGAGGTGGGGGTCTGAAAGGGTACCAGTCATAGTACCAATGTGTAGTCCATTCCGTCAGTGATGGCCTAGAGGGCCGCCTGACAGACGGCGACCGTTGGTATTAGGATACCCAATATCTGTAATACAAAGACCGTATCGTGGTGCCTGAGACACGACTAGATTGTTGCCTATATTGGGCCCATCTCCGTTCAGGGCATACAGGGTGCAACCGTTGTTTTGAATTTTTCGGGGAGGGTTTCTACTCCCGATTAACCTGCGTTGAACTATGCGCTTGTATGCAGCCCATAGTGGACTCCTGTGGCTGTCACGCCAGCAAACAGAGCGACTCACATCACCAGGGTCTGGTCTCCAGTCTGCCTATACTCTACTGTGCTAACTCTCTGTTGTATGTGGATTTCATCCACGGTCTGCCTAAATTTGCCATTCATGACATTTGTTTGGTTGTCACCTGTGGCCTGACCTGTTTCACCCGTGCGTTCCCCTGCAACAAAAGAATCACAGGGGAACAGCCTGTGAACATTTTGGTTGAACAATGGTGGGAGCACTACCGGGAACCTAGGGAGGTGCACTCGGCCGAAAAGGTACGTATCGGGGGTGACACCGGATGGTACAAGCGGTTACTGGGCGCCCTGAATGTCCATGTAACAACACGTGTGCCCTACACTCACACTTCTGACCCTCTTTGCGACAGACAGAACCGTGTTGTAGAGCAGAGCCTGTGGATTTTGATGAAAAAGAAACAATCTGCTATGCTTGTTACCCTGGGCGTTCCTAACCATGAACTCTCAAGAGGGTTTCTTCAACCAGGTATACCCCCGAAGAGCTGTTCCTTTGGGGGCGTTGTGCGTGGCTTTCCAAAACCCCTTCCCAGAGGACTACAGGAGCCCTGTAGGGGACTGGCTGGAACACAGGCAGGACCTGGCTAACCTAGCTAGAGCTAACATGAAAGATGTTCGAGAACGTGAGTCAACTAGGCGTAACCGCACGAGGCTCCTGCCAGTCTCAAAGTGCCTGACCTGGTGCTGGTACACCACTCGCCATTTCCCACTTGGCCCCGCAACTGTTTGCAGGACCCTTTCTTTGGGCCTTAACGCATTGTAAAGATAAATAGATCCTGGATACATGTGAGGTGCAGTAGGTGGAGAGCCGCTATGCACACCTAAACACCTCAGAGATTACATCTCTCCTGACGAACTGTCCTCGGATGAGTGGCGTCTGTCTGACAGACAGGTTCAGCGTATCAACCTGTAGAACGCTGCCAACCCTGAGGAGGCGGACGAACTCGAAGAAATGACTGCCGACGAGATGGCAGTCGACGGCTACTACGTGGTTGCATGCATTGCACGCCACGGGTATAAACAGGGCAGCAAAATTCCTTACCTTGTGGGACGGCTATGGGCTATCCGAGGCAACCTGGGAGCCCATGTCAGCCTTTATTCAGCCGGATGGGAGTATCAATCCCGTCTTTTGTTCCTATCTTGTTGAAAGCAACGAGAGACAGCTATTAATCTGTGCTGAGACCCTGTCCCAACGTAAGAAGAAAAGGTAATCTCCTTGTGCCTATCTACTGATTTTTGCTAACCAAACTAAGGAGGTTGCAAGCTTCAGGAGGTGGTGGTATACCTGAATCATCCCCTCCTCGCGTTAAAAGTTTCCTTCGGGCCACACCCGCAATAGTATAGGCTCCCCCTGGAGGTACAGTTCCCCCTCAGGGAGGAGAGCAACGGTGGGGATCATCGGGAAACCACCGCGCTGCTCATCGTGTTTGCAGCCCAATTATCGGTGAGTCCATTTGCTCCAGCCTCCCACGGTGTCATTATCGTGCACATCGTAGTACCACGAACATGATCACGCTCTGGCCTAGGTACCCGTGGGGTAGTATCGGTCCGGGGTGCCCACCTCCATACATCAACCACCGACTGCGGAGCACCTGAACACGCCGGATCATGTGCTCAGATCCCGTCCCTTCAGAACCCACGGTTGAGGCCATTTACTCGCAACCCCCTATGTTCTCGAACCTCCTAGGGGCGATGAGCACTCTTCTGCTGACAGCTAGGCCTACTCAGTGTGTGCCATGCCAGTATCAGGACTCCTGTAGAGCTCTGGTGAATGTACGAACTCCCCCTCAATCCAGTTGAGAGCTACAGCTTTTGGAGCCCTGCTCCTGCCCTGGTTGTACCCTGCCTATCCATGCATGTGATTACCAGCGTGAGCCAGATTGCCACTAATCAGGTTTGCAGCCACCCAGCGAGTGAGTGCCCTGTTGACCACGTGTTGCATGGGATATGCCCTAATGTGATGACCTTGGGGAGCCAACGAAGAGCGATTGCTTCTTAAACCAGGGAGGTATGGCAAGCAAGGTGTTAGGAACAAGGAGTGTACAACCTCCTTGGGGACAAGCGTGCCGGAGGTTAGGACCCCTAACTGGTCCAGACCCATGGGGTTCGAGCGGTGTTGCCATACCCCTAAATGTGCTACGTATGTATGTGTGTGTCTCACTTCTCTCCCCAGCGTGGCTGCCATCAACGGCCTTTGCTGATGTCGGACCAAAGGTCCTAGTCAGCTACTGGTAGAGCTCCTATGGCGCCCAATTTCTGTGCTGGCGCGAGACCTTGCAGATACGGCAAACGCACTACCTACTAGAGGGAAGGGGTGGCCAAGTGTGCTAAGGGAATGCAAAACAACCGTTTTTCTAAAGGCCAAAAGCTAAGACACGCCCCTGCCTGCGAGGAAAAGCACGCGAGCAGGAGACACCACTACGGTACACTCACCAATGCCAGCACCAGCCCTCAAAGGCAGGGTAAGCACAACCGCACTCAGTCCCTACCAGGCTTGCCGACCCTAACCCCTAGACACACTACTGGATGGCAGTGGCAATGAAGTCACGGGCTTCATTGGCCCCCCTGTGAAACAACAAACGAACACAGCACCACTAGGCTGTTGTGGCCTGATACAGACGCCCTGGCGCGTTTCCCGGCAAGGGCTTGGAGGGAGTGCACCTGTGTGTTGTTCGCACCGCGAGTACCAAGCGTTCTACATGACCAAGTCGTTCGGCCCTCGCCATTCCTGGCTGAGGATCATTTTTCTTTATGTGATGTGCACCCTTTTTAGGTCGGCCACCAACTGCACCAATCAACCTGTACCTTTCCCACCTGAGAACACAGGCACATGCTGGACAGTTTGAGGCCGAGGAACCTAATCAGCCCATAGGAGTCTTGGACTGAAAAATAATACACTGTCTCCAAACTGTCCTATCAAGCAATCAACTATTTAGGACTCCGCCCCTTCTCTTAATGAACGTAAGACGGAGCCCTGGGTAATCTAACAAGAGTTTTACGCGCGCACAGGGCGTTGCCTACATCCGCTTAATGCATCATGCAGCATGCAGGGAAGGGAGACGAGTCGAACACAATGTTTTCCCTACTTTTTATCCCACCATTTACCCATCACAACACAAACTCGACCAGAAGGTGAGCTCCTCTTGGGCTTATTCACCTTATTCAGGATGCATCATGTGAATGCCGTGACACAACAAGCGCCAGAAGAACCCTAAGTGTTTGAACAGCCCTACACTGCTCTACCACAACCCTAAACGGTTAATGCATCGTGTGCATTTCACTTCTTCCTCTGTCCACCTACAGGAGAGAAAGCAGATTGAACGGCTACACCACAACGCAAAACAAAGCCTAACGTCTTAAGCAACCCTACTCTAACTTGACGGCGAACACGGGCACGCCCAAGTCCTTTCTGTGCAGACATGAGAAGAGTGAGGGAGGGCACAGTGAAAGCACAACAATGCGTCAATGTCTACATTTAGCACATGCATCGTGAGCACGGCGCCTACTCTAACCCTGCGTGCGCACTGCGCGTCCAATTCGTTTGGCATATGTTTGATTTCCCGTTTTGCCTGTGCAGAACAAGGATGGAAGAGCCCGAACCCTCTAACAAACGTAGCAGTGACAACCCTAACGTTTTCACAAAACTAACAAAACGGACACAAGGCATACCTTTGTCATGACAGTAACATACCTGACAGGCGGGATGTCTGCCTGCTCTGTGGTGTGGCTACTTGTCTCATTCTTTTTCCCAAAGTTAACAAAATAGTTGATGCAACTGTGCAAAAACTTGTTTTAAAAACTTTAAAAGACACGGCTCATACCTTCTTATCCTCAAGCCGTTTCAGGGTTCGCGCCTTTCTTTGTGAGTATGGCTCAGTTGCGGCTGTATGCAACTATAAGTTTTAAGCAAAAGATGACGATTTGTAACATGTTTTCCTTAAGTTTTAGTCATTTCACTTCTTTCAAATCGCTAGTCCTTCCGCCAAACCACAGGATTCACATCCTGTTGGTTACATCTTTCATTTTTCCAGCTCCTGGAGTTTTGTGTACTGCATCAGGAGTATTGCTCCACCCTGATGTTTGGTCAGGACGTTTACTAAAACGCTGTTTATACAGTGATGGCCGTCCGCATTAGAGCGTGGACAAACATGTACACTCTGGGAAGGACGTCCTGGGTTCAAACCCCACTACCCCCAAATTGTTGCCAAATGTTTTCGCCGCACGCTGGCGACTTTTTAGGAATGCCCCCTCGAAGGGATATCATTCACCGTACAGTACACTTTTTTTTAGGGATACCTACAGTGTGGTAAGCTTCTATGAACTGATGGGAGCGTCATTTGCTGGTGAAGCATTTTCTGCGGTAATGTTTGGGGAAATTTGATCCGTTATTTTGGTCCTACTAGCTTGATCAACTACTACTCGAGGGGGGAGTAATAAAAATTCCCTGCCATGTCTTTCTTGCGGTACTTGATCCGGGCCAAGCCCCCCCCAAAACCTGAGGAAAGTGAGTAGACTAAAGCTTAATCATTGTGATCACTCTATTTGAAGCTATAAGTACATTTTTCAAAGTAACTAGGGTTATAACCCTAGCCCCCCATGAAGTTCATTCCTACCGCTCAAGTGGGCGGAGGTATCTTCCTTCATGGAGGTACTACCGAATGAAAATAGGCACTCCATGCCTTGGGGGTTGCGGGTAGGTAGGTAGGTCATGTCAGGACTGGGGTTGTCCCCGAAGGGTCCTTGCCAAGGGGCTTTTGCTCACTAACCCACGGGCCTACTTCACGTGCCCCCACCAAACGGCTACCCCATGTGGGGGAGGGCTCGGTCGCCGCGAGCAGTACCCTCCTGCGGGTTCTGCGGAGATAGGTAACCCATGCTCACATTCCTCTCCTTTGAGCGGATGATACTTCGGGGTGGGTCCCATTGTACCTCCTCATCAATCTCCAGATTCCGGGGCCCAGGGGCCTGGGGCCGGGCCAGAGGCTTTGTCCTGCAGGCACCCCCACCTGGGTTGGTTTTCAGTAGGCGTGATACGACTTGAAGCATGCTCACGCCTCCTGATTTGTTCGAGATTGCGCTCTCCTAGGAAACCGGGGGGTTCAAAGTAGTTTGTCGTCTTTGATTGGTCGGTTGTACAATGGTAGAGTTGCGCGGTTCTGTTTTGTCCGTGGCTATGGTCATTGGCGGCTGTGGCGCACCATGGTGTCGCTAACCCGGGGAATGCCTTTCCTGTTTTGGCCCTTGCATGCCCGGCTGGTTTCGTGTTGGCCGGCTTGCGTGTGGTCTGTTCATGGTCGGGTCGTTTTTGTTGCAGCGGTTTGGTTGGTCCATGGTCGTGTCAGCCGCCTTTTGGTCGGCTTGTTTGCGCTTGGGTCCGTCGTGCTGCCGCCAGCGCTGGTGCGTCCCGGGCTGTCATGTAGACAACGTGTTCGGAGTTCGACTCCTCGTGCGAAGGTCGGCAGATGCGTGGTCTGTTTTGATGAGTTACTCTTGGTTGTAGTTAGTTTGTGTGTGGTCTGCTAGCTTTCGGGTTTCTGCAGCAGTGTGGTTGGTGTATGGCTGTGTTAGTCGCCTTGCTGTAACCGTATTCGCTGCTGCAGCCGCCACATTAAAGCCGATGGTTGGCCACGTGGCTGTGTTGACTGGTCCTGGGTGACATTGTGGTTGTCCTTTTGTAGGTGGCGGTCCCTGTCTGGTGACTGGGGTGCATTATGCTTCGCCCGGTCCCTGCCAAGAAGGCGCTGATCTGCCTCTTATTGCCCTTGTGCCCTCACCGCATGCAAAATCTCCATATCCCGCTTCACTTGGTCTCAGTCGGCACCGTCGCTGCCGTGCCCCCATGTGCTCATAATGTATGTACACTACCGTTGATGGCAATCCCTCTCCAGTCGGCATCCTTCAACGCTCTCCAGGGGACTCTCGGGGCGCCTGGCGTGCGTCGTGGTTCGTGCCCCCAGGAGCGCCCCTCCCGTCCCTCCCCCGAACTCATGGGAGCTTTGCCTCCGCATACCGCTGCGTTGCCCCCAGTGCCCGTGCTTCTGCGCAGTGCAACTCTGGCTTGGTCTCGCTGGTGGCTTGACTACACCCCCGGATGAAGGTCACCCCTACCTCTCAAGTTCGCCGAGGTATCTTCCTTCATGGAGGTAATACCAAAGTGAAATAGGCACTTCATGCCTTCGGCCTTGCAGGTTAAGCCTAGTGGACTCCCACCTCAGGACCCCTATACTCAATTGTCTCACCTACTTATTGTGGGCCTACCATTTCACTGATTGTGAATTCAGTTGCTTGGCCATGCTGACCAAGCCATATCCTGTGTGTGGCCCCGCGTACTGGTCCCAGATACCTCAGCAACTCGGTTGCATGTCAGAAAGTGGACACGGGGTGCTCAGGACTATCCTTGTGGCTAGACGTACGTCAGGTCTCTCTATAAAATCATTTCTTTTGTCCATGTATGTCTGAAGCATTGTATCTAAGCCTGCCCTGTCTATGTGCAGCCCCTCTTTGTCACACATGTTTTGATTGTGGATGGATTTATCCTGATTTCATTGATCCGGTGCCTCGACTTGCTCTACTTTATCTGTGTGTGCACCGTATTTTATATCAGCAGGGTTTTCTAAAGCAAATACAACCAACAGGCACAAGTGTTGGCAAACCAGAAACCTTTTCTCACTTGCACTGTGTGGGTTTACGGATGTGGTTTTGAGTTTAGTAGTTCAAGGGACTTGGGATTTGTTTTTTGAATTTCATGTCTCTAGGGTTGTGTAGCTTAGTCATGAGCCCCTAAGCTACGCCCAGGATTGGGTAGGACTCTTAGGAGATTCCTCCCTAGCCGGGAGATTGCATAATGCGCTAGTTGTTCTGCCCCTTTAGGGACTAGCTTATTACATGGTAGCTCTGTAGTGATGCGTTCCCCTGGGGCGGCCTGGCCACGGGACGCTGCGGCGGACACACACAAGCAAGTAGGCAGGCAAAGCACTGCGCTCACAAGGGCGTCCTCATGCTCTGGTCATGTGACAAAGCGTTTCAGGATCCTTGCCACTCTGAAACAAAGGACCAAAAGTATGTACAGCAACACATCAGGATATGTACACATGGGGTTAAGACTGGACTGGGGTAAGTGCATCACAGAATAACAGACACTCAGTCTCAACTCACACCCCAATCCCAGGTCCGACCCTCTCATCGGCTGGCAGGGGCAGGGGCTCCAACACAACCCATGCCCTGCCGAATCCGGACCCTCAAACCCTGCCACTGGGGGAGGTTGTGTTGCCCAGCCACAGGCGAGTTCGTTGGAGCCAAGTCGCTCCAAGGCCAACTGACAGCTGATATCCCATGCTCCCTTAACAGCAAGTTCGAACTCCCCCGTGAGTGAGAGATAGAACCCCGCCATTATACCCTAGGAGTCCGTAGCTGAAAATGGGCTGTTTCAGCCCAAACTGATATTAGCTCGAAGAACTCTAAAATCGACCCCTCGTCCGGACCTGCCAGAGGTAGGGACGAGGCAGCTGACCCTATGCCCCTCAAGTACAAACTCCCTGGAGCCTGCATCCAACCTGGTTCCCTCTGGGTCCCCGGCATCAGGGCGCCACGGGTTCGCCATGTGGGGTCATGATGCCAGAATCACCAAAATTGGAGTCATTCTCACGGGTGGCTCGACCGGCCAGAGCAAGGTCAATGGCACACAGGATGGGGCGCAGGACCTAGGACCTATATCTAAGTGCACGACCTGAACTTAGGTCCGGGCTTTTGATAGGTACAGAGATATTGGGCCGCCAATCGACGGCACGGGTGTTTGAAATTGGGGTCCCAAAAGGGGGTTCTTTTGGCTGCTCAAAATGTGCCGAAAGCGGAGGTTTCCCCCAATGGTATATCTCCACGACGACTGGGAGATCAGATCCGCTGTTCCATATGCCAAATTCTCGGAGTTTTACGGAGACTCACACATACTTGGTTGTCAAGGAACTCCATGGCACTCGGCGTGGTAATGATCCAAACTGGGTCCACATATGCCGGAATGGCAAATTCGGGCGTCTCAGGCGACCGTCCTGTGTGGGAAACCTTGGCTATCTTGTAGCGCCAAGCCTTGATTCACGGCTCTTGAAATCCCCTTTGGTCCCATGCCCTAGGATTTGGCTTGCTGTCACACTGGCTGCTTACTGTTCACCGAGGGGATGGACACACGGATGGGGCAGAAAACAGCATGCGGTGCAAATGGGGGGATCATGGATCGCACCATAAGTTGGATAACTCCGGATGAGCCGGAGGAGCAGAAACGAAATTCAATGGCATTCAACCCTCAGTCACATGCTACAATAATCACCCTTCCTCGTTGGCTAGGTTTCTTGCCCCGTTGAGATGTGGCAGTTCCAATATGGCATACAATGGCAAAAACAGCGAAATTTGGCCAAAATGGCCAGCACTCATGATTCCATATCTCCATGGCCACGGCGAGGAACCTTCCAACCAAAGGTGCTATAGACACATGGGACTCAGGTCCCTATGTATGCCACTTGCAAACCCTCGTGGTCGCCTTTAGCTATTTTCCCCCTCGGAGGGAGAATGACACGCAAATGGGGCAGAATGGCAACCTGCCCCAAATTGGGCAACTCAAAATTCTCCCTCCACGAGGAGAGGCCACATGGGGACACGGCCCATTCGATGCGGGTTTATGTTCCCTCTTCGAATCGCCCTTACCCTTGGTCAAGTGGCACACGCAACCTTGGGCCGAAAATTGGGGGGGTGATGGGGTTTATGGCCATTCTGCGCCAAACGGCCAAAATTCACCCAAAAGTAGTCACTGGAAAAGTCGTAGCTCCGAATCACAGTGGAGGGAGGCCTCGGGCTTTTGCATGGATGCAGACCCAAGCTTCGTCTCCGTTTTGCAACAAGGGTTGGGGTTCAAAGCGTTAGGGAAACATTTTTAACACCTCAATCCTTGAAGCACACTATATATGGGAAAAAGTGCATATATCGGCTATATTGGGAAGCATATATCTATGGGTCATTGAAGAGCAAAAATATGAGCAAACATTTTTGGAGTAGGCCGTTGTAAGTAAATCTGCCCACTATGGTTAGATTGTCCTCGCCCACCCATGTCATTAGCGTTTGCACATGAGCGCGTGTGCAAAAAGGCAGTATGGCACGCGTGCT
Source organism: Eutreptiella sp. 'Long Island Sound 2002' (assembly GCA_964036045.1). Classification (NCBI taxonomy): domain Eukaryota; phylum Euglenozoa; class Euglenophyceae; order Eutreptiales; family Eutreptiaceae; genus Eutreptiella; species Eutreptiella sp. 'Long Island Sound 2002'. The sequence continues at coordinate 140,790,604 of OZ038382.1, forward strand.
CACAAGACGACGCTATATAAAATTGAAGACAAGGTTGCAAAAATCGACCAAGCCAACCACAATGTTCTTCTTGGTCTCTATTTTACATATTGCATTAGTCCAAGGCTCGACTCCTCATAGACTTTGAGCACAAGCCTCGAGGAATTGGCCATTTTGGCCTAATTTTCGTCTCGAAGTTTGCCCTCTTCCAAAGAATGAGTTTTTGTACGCATTGAATTGCCAGGAGTCATCGTTGGCTCAAAAACCGAGAATGGGCGAGGGCTCTTGGTCTTGTGAGCATTGTGTTCGGCACTTTACGTGCATGCTCACAAGCACACGAAGCTAGCGGTTGCGCACGCAAATCATTCGGGTTTACGACACCCATATGCTGCCTAAAACATTCCTATTGCCCGCTTCCCTATACAAAGTGATATGCCGACGTGGAAGGGGCATGGATGAAAGGCATAGGGGGGAGATGTGGGCTACCGTCGAACTCATGGTCCTTGAGAACCATGAGTTCGAGCGATCGACGGAAGACCTTGCGCGCTGATTTTCTCGCAAACGCAACGGCGAAGAATTCTGGTGAACACACCAGATGAAAGTACATTGGAAACTTTCTAGATCCAGCCCCTAACTTCCCTTAGAACCTCAAAGGTACAGGAAAAAAATCCCTCACAAAACTCGCCACGGAGAAGCGACGCAAGCACGAGAACAGGCGACAACAGGCGGCGATTTCACGGCAATTGGAAATCGCGTTAGAAATCGGGTATTTCACCAATTTCTAAGCGAAAATCGATCATGAAGGTAAATTTATGGTAATTCTACATCGATTTAATGGTTGGGGCTCGGATTCCGGATCCTGCGGATCAGAGAAAAGGGATATCCCGCTGACGGACGGTGTTGACGGCATCTGTGCGGTTGTGACGGCTTCCGGGCCTCCGGGCCATGGGCTTTCGGGCCGGGTACCGCTTCAACCCCATCCTTAGAGCAAACCCTGGGGGGGGGCTCGATATCACCCAAGCATGGCGGCGGGTACCCAGGACCATCCCCTGAGGGGGGGGGGTTCACACCACACACTTCAGGCCGGTTTTCGGGTCAGATTGCCCACAGTAAGACAGGTATGGTGCTGTAGGTGCTTGTAACTGCAAGTATAGTATTAGGTATCAATCTCGGGTCCTGGCAGCGATTGTTCGGCATCCGAAGGACCACTTAACCCATACCAGGCGCACCGAGTGCTGGCTGCGACGGTCACCAACACAGTGGCAGTGGCATACACCGCGGACATAGGCGTCACACGACGACCGAGGTGGTCCCACAGGTCCGAGGCGACCACAAAGATCCATCAGGCTATCCAAGCTTCCCAAAGCCGCAGACTGGGGGAAAGCCCCCACGGGTCTTCCCTCGGGTGCACCATATCCATATCCACGACGCGAGTCCAGAGTGGTAAAGACGCACGAGCTCCTCTGTAAGGGATCGGGCATCAAGGACGTCTTTTGCCCCGCCCCATTACCACAGACGCCTTGCATGGGGGACTCTGCATGCAGTCTGGGCGGAGGCGTCGACCCTTCAAACCACCAGTTTCCCAGGCAGACTAATCGAGGTTAGGACGCCGAAGGTCGCCACCCGACAGTAAGTGCGTCTGCAAGTTGGTAGGCTCACACTGGGACAGACAGTGGCGGGCAGCTGGGAGTGTAGTCAGGCAACTCGGCTTCCCGCCTGGCGCCATCATGATCTCAGCACATCACAGCCAGTAAGGCACACGGGACAAAGGGCATTCAAACACGACAATCCGAACTTAGGTAGTGGTCCAGGCCGGACCTTATCTATAGGCATGTGCACGGCGACTCAGGGCGCCTTCGTATTCGAATCCGTGTCCCCTCGGGGGGAAAAACTGTCGTACTTCAGTGACGGGTTGTTAATACTCCACATACAGATGCCCATATCCTGGGGGGGCGGAAAAGTGAGCAGAAATCAGTTTAATAGGCACGGAGACACGCTCCGGACAGAGCGCCAAACCACGCCCCGGTGAGAATAAGGCATATGCAGGAGGGGTGGACAGAAAAACGCCTGAGTCCAGGCCATATATAGTCCGCAGACACACATAGACCGGTCCGGACCCCGCAAGTGCCATGGGACCACACCACACACCCAGATTCGCAACGTATGGGCTTCAAGGCGCCAAGAGCTCAGAAAATATGAAGGTCAGTCGCCCTGCCCGGTTTCTTAAGGATTCAGCAGGCGGGGAGTGACGAATAGGACTAGAAGGGAGGGGCCATCCTACCCTGGATTCGACAGAGGGGGGGGTATGTGGCCACTCAGATGACATGTCACCGGAGGATGGAAGAGAGCAAGCAAGTGAGGGACGATCCGTCGACCAAACAAACGCTCAAAATGCATCAGGGGAGAGCTCAGGGCGGTGATCAGGCGCCCCTGGCTGCAATCGCCCGGATGAGTGCCGCCAAGTCCGAAACGTGGATCTTGGTCTTGTGCTTGCGGATGTAGTCCATGAAGAGGATGTTAATCCGCGGCACAAACGAGAAGACAGGTTTCCACGGTGTCGTGGGACAGCCCATAGCCTCGCCAACGAACCTTGAACTCCAGGCCTCCAGGTGCCGAAGCGTTTGGACGCTGGGCCAGGATCTTCTCGATGGTATAGTCGTCCTGGTCAGCAGAGTCATCACCCGCATGGGCCTCATGTGCGGTGTAGTCCGGGGACACATGTTCGCCACGGCGATTTGGTTCCGGCACACGGAGTTGACGTTCGTGGCACTCCTGAAACTGTCCGTGGCCCACCTTGATACTGTGGGTGTGCTCACCAGTTCTACGGACCACCTCTCCGGTTGTGAACCAGGTTTTGGTGCGGTGGGTGCCCATGGGGCGGGGTCTGATCACCCACACCGGGTCTCCATCGCTGAACCTTTGCTCTGTCGAGCTCGAGGCAGACTTCTGACGCACGGCATGCTCCTTCTCGAGCTGCTGGCAGATGTCCTGCGCTGTTGCCTCCTGCCGCGCAAAGAATTCCTTGGCGTCCATGGCCATAGCAACACCCGACAAGGGAAGTCCCCGACCAAGGGGGTCCCTGCCGAACAAAATCTGGTGAGGGGACAATCCACCCGGAGTGGGGGTGTCATGATGGGCCTTTAGGGCAGGCCACATCTCCTCAAACCAGTTTCCACGTGGGTTGCTGAGGTGAATCTTGCGTAGCTTCTCGAAAAGCTGCCTTCCGGCCACTTCAGCCCGGCCGTTAAACCGGCTGACGTAGGCGACGCTCTTCGCATGACGTATCCCCATGAGGGAACACATGGCCTTGAACCAGCTGCCAGTAAACTGGGGTCCTCGGTCGCTGCAAATGGTGCGGGGGATGCCAAAGACGGTCAGCCAATGACGGATCATCATGACTGCCACTTCCTTGGCTAGCAACCTCTTTTTGCGTGCCAGAACGGCCACCACGTACCTGCTGTGGCGGTCCACACAAAGGACCACACAGTCGAAGATCTCCTTGCCTATGTGGATTTCAGGCATGGACAAGACGTCTATGGCCACGCTCCCCATGGGCTGGTCAGGTACCGGAGTTCATTGTGCTTCCCCCGTGACGTTCAGGTTGTCGGTGTTGCAGGCCAGACAGACCGAGCAACCCTTCCTGGCCTTCTTGATGGCGTTGTAGAGACCGATCTGGCCGATCTCGAACCGGTGCTGCATGTGCAGGGCTTGCTTCCTGACCCCTGGGTGCATCATGTGGTGGTGCCAAGCCTCACAGAGATCGAGCACTCAGGACTCCGGGACCAGCAGCTTACCATTCCGGTAGAGCTTGCCATCCTCCTCGGTCAGCCCCTTTGGCCACTGCTGCCCGTCATCAGGGTCGGTCACAGCCCTATACTCAGCCGTAGAGGCCTCGGACTTGGCGTAGTCGTCGGTCCAATCGTCCCGGAGGCACGATTCAGGGAAGAGGTGCTTGATGGACTCAGCTCTCTCAGGGGCGAGTACTCTGACCGCTCTGCCCATCCTCCTTCCGAGGGGGGCATGCGCAGCGATGACAACGAAGCATTTAACACCCTCCTCCTCCATCAGGCGCTCCATTTCTCTTGGCCTCCGCGGTCTCGGCCTCATCGCCATGGGCGGAGACATTCGTCATGCCCTTGCTGGCAGGGGAAGGCCCACCTACTGAGACAGTCCGCCACGGTGTTGTCCTTGCCAGGAACATACAAAACCGTGAGGTTGAACTTGGCAAAGATCTCATGCCATCTTGCCCGTCGGGAGGCCCGACCAGAGGGGGTGTCCACGTGCTCTTATTTTGAGTGTGGTGGACTCAGAAAAACGTGTAATGCAAGGTTTTTGGAGCAAGTTACTGAGTGTTTCGGAGCCGCCATCACAAAAAAAGACCGCATTTTTTGCCCAAAAATGGCCAAAAAATGCCACTTTGTAGCCTAAAACAGCGTTTTTGGGGCCGGAGTGGTCAGTTGTAGGGCACCATACTCTATTTCCAGGGTGCTGGACTGAAAAAAACGCGTGTTTTGCAAGGTTTTGGAGCAGACAATCAAGGGTTTCAGGGCCGCCATCACCAAAAAAACGCATTTTTTGGCCGAAAATGGCAAAAAGAAGCAATTTTTTGGCCTGAAACAGTGTTTTTGGGGCCTGAGTGGTCACAGGTAGGGCCCCATACCCTATTTTGAGGATGCTGGACTGGGGGAAGCGCTTTCTGCAGTGTTTTGGAGCAAATGACCAAGAATTCCGGAGCCACCATCACCAAAAAACCGCTTTTTTGCCCAAAAAATGCGAATTGTTTTGGCCTGAAACAGCATTTTTGGGGCATGAGTGGTCAGTTGTAGGGCCCCATACCCTCTTTTGAGTGTGGTGGACTCAGAACAACGTGTTTTGCAGGGTTTTGGAGCAACTTATCGAGTGTTTGGAGCCGCCATCACCAAAAAACCGTATTTCTTGCCAAAAACAAACATGTATGGTTTGAGCTATACAAAAGCTGCTTTTCGCAAATAGGTGGTGAATGTCATATTTCTCGGATACGGCCGATTTTAGATGGAATCAAGCCTGCATTGTCGATCTAGGGGCTGGAAAATTTCCAATTTGGAGGGTGGGGGGGGGGGCTAACTCCGCAAAATATGCTAGTTTTTGGTATAATTTGACAAAAAAAGTAGTATTTCTGACTTTAGCTGGTTTTGGGATTTTTGGACCCCATAAAATCCTAGGTGTTTGTGCCGGGACTGAAGACTCTGATGGTCGGTGCAGACAGTGGCGGGATGAAGGCTGAGAGCCATGACGATGGCATACTCCTCCTTCTCTCGGGGCGTCCACGTCCGCCTCTGGCCTTCCGCCAGGACTCGGCTCCAGAATGCCACAGGCACGTGCCTCCCATCGTCAAGCACTTGTTCCAACACAGCTCCGACGGCGTAGTCGGAAGCGTCAGTGCGCAGGACGAACCCTCAATCAGGATCCGGGAGGTGCAGACCCACTGCGGATAGCAGCGCCTGCTCCATCCCCTCAAAGGCACGGTTGGACTCATTCTTTCAGACCAGAGCCTTCTTGGACCCCTTTTTGGCCTCCTCCCGGTTGCCCTTGAGCATGGTTGCCATGGGGGCCGCATACTCGGCATACATCTTGATATACCCCGAGTAGTAGTTGCAGAACCCCAAGTATGCGCGTAGCTCGGAGACCGTCTTGGGCTTCTCCCAGTGCTCAATTGCAGCCACCCTGCCAGATATGGGCTTCAGCTGCCCGTTCACAACTACGTGGCCAGCAAAGACCACCTCGCTTACCGCAATGGTGGCCTTGTCACTGCTGCCCGTGAGTTTGTGCCGAACCAGGAGGTCGGGCACCCTGGTGACGTCCGTCTGATGTGCCTCCAGGAGCTCATCAAAGCTCATACTGGGGTCCCCGGACGCGATGATCCCGTCGTCCACAAAGGGGTCCGCACAGTCACGCACCGGCTCAAGCAGGTTCTCCAGCATCCGTTGAAAAGCCGCATTGCCGTTGGTAACGTTCATGGGCATCACCTTCCACCGGAGGGGTCCCAGTGGGGTGCTCATGGCTGTGCAAGCACGGGACTCTTCGGCGAGAGGCATCGGATGATAATCATGTTTCAGGTCAATCACCGTGAAGATCCTCTGCTGGTGTTGCTTTTGCAGCATGTCCTCAATGAGGGGCAGCGTATAGCTGTCATGCTGCGTTTGAGCGTTCAGGCCGCAGTAGTTGACCACGAGCCGCCACTCCCTGGCCACCTTCTCTGGGACGACGAAGCACGGGGAGGCCCACTCAGAATGGCATGGCTCAGGCCAGCCCCCCCCGATGAACTCACGGAGGATCTTCTCCATGGCCTCCTTCCTCTCGCCCCTCAGAGAAAACTCCCGGTGCCTATACACTCGGGGGTCCGGCTTCAGTCGTATCTTGGCCTCACCATACGGTCCACGCAGCGGTGGGGGAAACACAGGTTTTCCGCTGAAGAAGGTTTCACCATTCTTCTGCCTCAGCCTGGCCCTCAATGCCTGGATCTTGGGGCACTCATCGGACTCCGCCTTGGCCTTTCCGGGCACCTGAACCACTGAGCTTACTTGCGGGGTACCTCCGCCTGGCTTCGGCTCTGCCGGTCTTCCCAGGTGGCCCAAAGGGCCATCTCTGGTCTTGCCTCGGAACAAGTCACCGTAGGTGGGTGGGTTCCCGCCGATTGGCTCGTCCTGGCTGGACATGTGGTCCAGTGACCGCCTTACGAAGGTATTCCCATCATAGGAGCCAGAGACGATGGAGTCCACTTCCCACCAGGCTTTGTCCTGGCCTTTCCCCTCACGCTGGTTTCCCCAGTCGTGGAAGGGCTGATCCATATAGCCCTGAACCAGGTCAAGCTCCTCTTCAGTGAGAAGGTCCTCCGATTCTCCGATGTCGAAGGGGCAAACCGCAAAGCATTGCCGCCAGAGCTCCGCTATGATGCGGTTGACACATACGAGGTCCGTGGTGTCGGCCTGTTCACGGCCCCGATCCACATAGTGGAATTCTGTTGGCCATCTCTGGGGTGGCATGGGCTGTCCCTTAGCGTCCTGATAGACACCCTCTCCAGCCGGTAGGACGACCTTGTTTAAGGTCATATTGGTCAATGAAACCACCCAATCTCGGGTACTTTCCTCCTCGGTGCATCCCATAGGAACAACCAGCACTGCCTTGGAGCGGTCCTTGTGGATCTTCGCTACCGCCCTTGGGATGTCCCATTGGGGGCAATGGATCCACGTCAAACCCTGATGCGGACCCCAGTGCTTCTTCCACGCGAAGTCCTGGGCGCTCCAGTACTTCTCACACACCCGAAGATTGGCAGATGTTCCTGAGGAGAACGCCTGCAGGGCCAGATCCGAAGCTGCCAGGTCCGCAACCACTCGGCTCGCCACTTCTGGCATTACGCCAAACTCCTGGTTTGCTGGTCCGGCTGGCTCAGTCCCCAGTGCAGCTACTTCAAGCTGATTACGTTCCGGGTGGGGCCATTGGCATTCCACATGGTGCTCAGGTGACGAAGGCCACGAGAGCTGGTCGTCCTGGTACAGAGTCATGGAGGCCTGGGCCGGGAGAACGCCAGAGTCCGTCTCCATCATGAAGTTGTACCCGACGATCATGTCCCAGTCCTTCTGGGCCTCGTAGAAGCAGCCTTGCAGGAGGATCTCCTTGCCGAGGTCCGGGCGGCTCAGCTCACGGTGGTTCACCAACTGCAGCCCAATGGCCGCTTCCTTCGTGCCTCCCACCATGTACTGGCCGTTCGCCACCTTCAGCCTGACAGGCCTCCGACTGTCGGTCAAACACTCTGGCGGAAGTAGGCCAGCCTTGACCAGGCTGACCTGAGCGCCCTTGTCGACCAACACGTCGAAGACCTTCTCCAGCCCCCCGCATAGGGGGCGGACGTTAAGATGCAACTGTCGCTCCCGCCCAACACGGCGCACGGCGTGCAAGCTCAGGATCTCCGGCCGTTCCAGAAGCTCCATAAGTGACTGGTGCAGGTCGTGGAGAATGGGCTCAGGCTGCCCATCTGCAGCATCCAGCTGCGGTCCAGGTGATCGCCCGATTTCCTCGGAAACATCTTGAAGCACATCAAACACGTTCTTGGTCGCAAGGGATTGCCGGGTGCCAGGGTTCGTGCCTTCAGCGGGGACCTTGGTCGGACACGAGGATCCGCCTAGGGCGGTTATCC